>CP093831.1:22885413-24085413 GCA_033063855.1 Smittia aterrima
CCATTCTCATGCTAGCGAGCACAGCTTTCGATTTATTTAAACGTCGAATATCAGAAGATGAACCCCATAAGCTTCTGATAGCGTTCTCTATTTACACAAACGGGAAAAATCTCTTCAAGGTTAATCGGAAACCATCCTCGAAGGTCATTAGCTGCTTAAACGGACTCAAAGTTTTTTCATGCGTAGCAATTGTTTATGCACATCGAATGCTAATAAGCACTTTTACACCATCAGTTAACATGAAGGCAATCATTGTTGATAGATCAGAAGGAGATTGGCCAATGGTTGCTCTTACGGCGTTTACTCTGTTTCCTGTTGACACCTTCTTAGTGATTGGTGGTATGCTCTACACAATGAAGCTCCTTGATTTATTCCATAAAAAAACATTCAATGTTTGGAAAGCGATTCTTGATCGTTACGTGAGATACACGCCAGTACTTGCAGCGATAGCCTTCATCTCCACTTCGATAATTCAACATAATAACGAAACCTTTCGTAATTTTGAAGATCCTGAAAATTGCCGTGAAAATTGGTGGACAATGTTACTTCACATTCAGAACTATTGGAACCCTGACAAGTTTTGTTTGACTCATTCGTGGTATCTGTCAGCTGATTTCCAACTTTTTCTCATCTCGCCACTTCTGGTTTATCCAGCTGCCAAGCTTGGACGGAAATATGTGTGGACTTTGCCAACATTCGCAATTTTAACTTCGCTCAACCAAATTAGAGTTTGTTTGGATCTTGACTTCAGATACCTCGTGTCACCAGTTAATCCAATAGAAGACCTTATTGTTCCAACTCACATAAGGATGGCACCTTGGTTCGTAGGAATGTTTCTTGGATACATAATCTTTGAATCACCAAAAAGAGATATTAAGATGAATAAACATCTCGTTCGATTTCTTTGGATTGTTGCGATTGCAGCATTAATATTCCCAATAGCTGCGCTATTTCCAGCAACTCGAAATGAAAACTATAATCTCACAAAAGCAGAGAGTTCAATTCTCAGAGGAATTTCTCCACTTGTTTGGTCAATTGGAATCTCCTGGGTCATTTATGCTTGTCACAAACTGAAAAGTGGTGGCCCCATTCGCTGGCTTCTTTCACTTCCTGAATGGCAAGCGATATCAAGATTGACGCTTGCCATGTACCTCATTAGTTTAGTATATCAACGCTGGACTCTTGCGATCGAGACTCATGCTTATAATGTGGACAATTTTCTCTTTGTAAGTGAACTTTTGAATCGATTACTATTAAAACATTTATTTTATTTTTAGATCCAAAAGCTTCTTGGCGATTTGCTTGGGACTCTGATATTATCAGTTTTGTTGTACTTGGCAGTCGAAGCACCCTTCTCGCTAGTATATGAATATTGTATGAATCGTCCTCAAAAGAAAATCTACAATCTTCAAGAGTCACAAAATGCTTCTAAACTTAGAAAGCAAACAAAAATATTTTGAATATCTAGTTGAACACAAGTCACACAATTAACTCTAATAAAATTTAATTTGTTGCTACTGAGGTCGAATGCTTGAAATTTTATAGAGTATTTTAAATATTCCTATGATAAACGTTAAGTAAGAGTTTCTATCGCACGTGTACAAAGGAGTGTTTTTGAGAACGAATATATTATTGTGTCAGTATGTCGCATGTGTTCTTTGCAACTTGATAAGTTCAATGTCGCAGAAGCAAAAAAAAAAATGCCTGAAGCAATTTAAAAATATTTAACTTCTGTTTTTTCGATTTCAAAACTGTTTCATCTTTAATTGGCATTCTCATGATTGCAAACACAGCTTTCGATTTTTGAGTATAAACGGAAAGGAAATTGGATTTCGAAGGAAAACATACTTTTTACATGTATTTTACATGTATTTATTTGAATTACATGTAAAAAGTATGTATTTTATAAGTAAAATACATGTAAAAAGTATACTTGTATACATTTTACATGTTTTTTTCATACTCGTTTTTGGGGAAAAACCATGCGAACGCATGCATTTTTATGTAAAAAAACATGTTAAATGTTTGTAAAAAAAACATACAAAATATATGAAATACATGTATTTTGTATAAAAAAATAATATTCGTGTTCCACATGAAATCCATGCGAACTGTGAAATATATATATAATTTACATGTATTTTGTAAAAAGTTACATTTTTTAGAAAATGACTTGCATGCAATTTAAAAAATTTGTTATCAGACACCCAAACATTTGGGATTTTATAGAATATTTGAGAACATTTGTTGAACGATATTTGAGATCATTTGTTGTAGACCATCGTCATGGATTTCGAGCCCAAGATTTATCAAAACTATCTGTACCTTTGAAACATTGCGTCGAGGAATTGGCAGCTGGTCGCATGACTATTGCTACTTTCTTGACAACATCAGCAAATGTGTAAAAATAAAATACAATAAAAGAAATCTAAAGTGATAACGTCGAAAACATTGCATGCAAGTCATTTTCTACAAAATGTAACTTTTTTACAAAATAGATGTAAATTATATATTTTTACAGTTCGCATGGATTCTATGTGGAACACGAATATGATTTTTTTATACAAAATACATGTATTTCATAAACTTTTTGTATGTTTTTTTACAAACATTTTACATGTTTTTTACATAAAATTGCATGCGTTCGCATTGTTTTTCCCCAAAAACGAGTATGAAAAAAACATGTAAAATGTATACAAGTATACTTTTTACATGTATTTTACTTATAAAATACATACTTTTTTATCTCAAAAAAGAATTACATGTAGGATGACTGTCCCAAACGGGGTCGGCCAAAATTCTTTCCCAATTCGGGTCACTCTCCTTCAAGTCGTAATTACAAGCTTCCCTGAAAAGCTAATTTTTTGTTTTATTTTTTTCTAGATGCAATAAACATTTCTTTCTCGGAAACTTGTATTAAAATTTCTGTCCGTACTTTAATTAACTTTTTATAGCATTAGCTTCAAAGCAACTTTCAAAACGCAAAAAAAAAATCGAAGAATCGAATGAAGCGAAAATATTTTTGAAATAAAACGTTGATGTAAGTTTGTTTACGTTTTACAATTCAAAATGAAAAAGTCGAAAAAAAGTTTAATTAAAGCGGCAGCTATTATTAAAATTAGTGAAAAACAATAAAAGGACGTGGCATCGACTGAAAGAGAAAATAAAATCATCGGGAACAAAGTTGGTTAGCCTTTGAAGTGAAAATGGTAAATTT
This sequence comes from Smittia aterrima, assembly GCA_033063855.1. Classification (NCBI taxonomy): domain Eukaryota; kingdom Metazoa; phylum Arthropoda; class Insecta; order Diptera; family Chironomidae; genus Smittia; species Smittia aterrima. The sequence goes on from CP093831.1 coordinate 22,888,631, forward strand.
GAAATGAAAAAATAATTCGACGGAGCGAAAATTAATTTTATTTCTATTTTCAGATTGATCTAGGCATTTTGAGTTATATCAATGAAGTTATGAAAGTGCAGCGATGTTGGAAAGTCAAACGAACATCCAAAGGAGCAAGAGGAAACGTGACATAAAAACAATATTTCGACTCCAATTTCCAAAGGATTTAATTTCTTTCTTTTTAGATGACAGCGGCAACGAGATGATAAACAAAGCACCAGGGACGACGAGGAGTCATCAGAAGGAGGGGATCAACAGCAGCAGAACATCGTAGGACTTGTTTGGTGAGTATGAAGTGATAGTGAAGTGAAAGATTCTAATAAGGCTTATTATTCCAGATCGAAAAGGCGGCGAAGCTCCACGCAATTTTTTTTTAGATCTTATGATGCTTCAGCCAGCGAGAGGATCGAAGGATCACCGTCAAAGAAATTTTAGCTCATCCAACGAGAAATCTGAAGCCTCCTGAAACTCAAATTTATTTTAGAATAAAAACAAGGATTCTAAACAATAAAAAAAAACCAATTTATTCACTATGTTTTCACTTTAACATGTTTCAGGAGCTTAATTTTGATGTCACTCAAGTCCAGCAGCTAAGTCCAAGAGATCCCATGAAAATTTTGCGTGGAGCTTCGCCGCCCTTTAGATCTAAAAGAATATGCCTTGTTACTTAAAATCACTTTCACTTCACTATCTTTATCACTTCATACTCACCAAACATGTCCTACGATGATCTGCTGCTGTTGATTTCCTCCTTCTGATGATCCTCCGTCGTCCCTGGTGCTTTGTTGTCATCTCGTTGCTGCCGCTGTCACCTGAAAGTAAAGAAAATTAGAAAATTTGTTTTCCTTGAAGTCGATATAATTTTTTACTTGATACTCACCTTTACTCTTATTCCTTAACTACGAATTTACTTTCCTTCTGTTGATCCGTTCTTCCCAGTCACTTTCCATCGTCGTTGCACTTAATTAAGTTCACTAGTTTGCCTCAAAACACATTTTAATTAATTGTCGGATTTGTTTGTTTACGTTTTAAAAACTACGGATGCAAAATTTTTCGCTTCCGAGTTTTTTGCGAATTAACGGATTTTTCAAGTCTCGCTTCTTTTTTTTTGAGCGACGCGAAAGTGACCCGAATTGGGAAAGAACTTGTCGCTGACTTACGTGCTTAATTAAACTATGTTAGAGGCATCGCGGAGAAATTTTAAGTACACAGAAAAATCATAAATATAGTCATTAATGTTTTTGTTTCTTCCGTCAAGCGATATATTGAAAGCTCAAGTCCCCAGAAGTGAAATAAGTAAAAAATCAGCTAAAACGACCCCGTTTGGGACAGTCATCCTAATTCAAAAATAAATACATGTAAAAAGTATGTTTTCCTTTGAAATCCCGGCGTCCGATCAGGAATTTATGACGACGTGGAAAGCAATGAGGAAACTGCGGACGAGGCTTCGTCAACACGTCTGGGGTTTCTTTTGCATCGCTAAGCATGGCTATGTTGTTAATTAATTTGTTCTTTTGATCTATTTATGAATTCGAGGTAAAAAACCCGAGCGACTCCGTATTAATCTTATGTCATTCGACACCTTCAATTGTAATTGTATTAAATCAAGATGAAAATATTTATCTTAAAAATATATTTTTAATTTTTCCATTTCATCAATTTTATTGTCATTTGTTCAGACAGAATTCATAGACTGAGCAGAAAAATTAAATAAACCAATGTTTGTAAACTTTGCTGTTATATGTTTGCTTAATATTTATTAATGGCTCGATTAATTCAATTGAAGGTCTGTTTAGCGAACCTCCTAAAAATTTCCCCTGCGGATCCTGTGAAGCACGAGCATGCAAATTTGAAAGAGATGAATTCACCACTAGATTTAAACAAAGTTGAAATAAAACAGAGAAATGCAAATATATAAACTCAATTATTTTCTCTTTAAATACATTTTTATTCTCATTTTAATAAATTGAGAAATAAATCTTATCATTTTAAAACAGCAAATGACGTCATTTGGCGACAATATTAAAGCAACTGTGAGATTTTATTAATCAGTGTTTTCACAGAATTTGAAAGATGAAGTTATTGTAACCTCTACTTGCTGTTGTGGTGGAAATAAACTATAATTAACTTTAGTTTAATTAATAAAACGCAGTTTCTTATTTATTTCAATGATCGTTATCGATCGTAACTTACGAAGTTATATTTTAACAAACATAGCTTTGAACACAAGTAATTTGAATACTGGCAGTTACAGTATCCAACATCCCCCCCTTAATCTGTTGAGTATTCAATTATTAAACAAAGATTCTTTGTTGTGATGTAGTCCCGCAAGGTTCCGAAGGTGGTTGATTTTTACTCCTGCCAAGGGCTTTGTTAATAGATCCGCAACGTTGTTTTCGGTCGAACAATAAATGAGATCGATGAATCCGTCGCGAACGCAGTCACGAACCATATGAAGACGAGTGTCGATGTGTTTAGTTTTTATTGAAAATTTCTCGTTTTTGACCATTTTAATGGTAGATTGATTGTCCGAATGAATGGTGATAGCATCTTTGAATGAAAAATGAAGATCTTGTAAAATGAACTTTAACCATTGAACTTCATGTGTTGCTAGTGACAAGGCATAAAATTCCGCTTCTGTTGTTGAGGTAGAAACGACACCTTGCTTTTTGCTTGACCATGAGACGGGACCGCCAAAAACTTTGCAGATAACACCGCTGATTGATTTTCTCGTAACTGGATCTTGAGCCCAGTCAGCATCAGCGAAAGCTGTTAGGAGCTTTGGTTCATCAGTATTTAACATGTGAAGTTTTGCATCTTTAGTTTGTTTTAGATACTTGACAACTCGTTTGGCTTCATTCATGTCAACTTGACGAGGTTTTGATACTCGCTGTGAAAGGATTCCTACTGATGCTGATATGTCAGGTCGTGTGTTGTTTGAGACGTACAAAAGCATTCCAATGATTTTTCGATATTCGTTGTTGTTTTCAATGAAATGATTGTCGATAATTTGATGGTAACCTGGATCGAGTGGAAATTTTGAGTCTTTTGAATTTTCAAGTTGGAATTCAGAGATAATCTTATCTATGTATTGACTTTGGTTGATTGCAAAAATTCCGTTGATATCTCGTGTGATTTGAATGCCTAAGTAGAATTTGATGTCACCTAAGGCTTTGAGTTCGAATGATTTGTTGAGTTCTTTCGATATTTTCTCAATTAATGATTGAGAGTTGCTTGCAAAAATCATATCATCGACGTGTATGGTTATGTACAGGACATCATCGTTGTTCTTGTAAATGTACAAGCAATCGTCGTGTCTGCTTTGTTCAAACCCAGATGTGATCATTGCTTTATGAAGTGTTTGGTTCCAAATTCGAGCTGCTTGTTTGAGACCGTAAAGTGATTTATTTAATTTGTAAACAAGGTTTGATTGATCAAGGCCTGGTGGTGCTTCCAAATATATCTCTTCATCGAGTGTGCCATTGGGGAAAGCAGTTTTGACATCAAATTGTTGAACTATGAGTTTACGTGCACTCGCGACTGCTAGCAGTGTTCTGAATGTTGCTGAACGTGTAACCGGCGCATAGATTTCGTCAAAATCAACACCGTATTGTTGTGTGAATCCTTGAGCAACCAGACGAGCTTTGTATTTGATTGCGCAACCGTTCTCGTCATACTTTATAGTAAAAACCCATCTGCTACCGATTGCTTTGCGATCTTTTGGAAGTTCACAAGGAGACCATGTGTTGTTTTGCTCAATGGAGCACAATTCTTCTTGTATAGCAAGAATCCATTTGTTATGATCTGGACAAGTCATGGCTTGTCTGTAGGTTTTTGGAACAAATGGAGTTTGCATTGAAGAATTTGCATGTTTGGAACGAGTGCGTTTGGATATGGGTTCATTGTCTTCGACTGATGTGTCGTGATTAGATGAGGAATTATCAGAAATGTCTGATGGTTGATTTGAGATGTTGTCAATGGACACAGGGGTGTCAGATGTTTGATTTTGTTGTTTCAGGAATCTTACATTTCGTGCGACAAAGAGTTTTCCGTTAGAGAATATTCTAAAACCTTTTGAGTTTATATCATGACCTACAAATATGCCTGGAGCTCCTCGTTCTGAGAGTTTAGAACGATTTGTTGGGTCTGTGAGATAGAATACTGGAGCGCCGAATTCGTGAAAGGAATATTGGAAAGTTTTTCTAAAGAAGATTTCTTTAGGGGATGAGAATTCATTTTTCTTTGGAATTGAGTTGAATGTGTTGTTGGCATGATGTAAAGCTTCAGCCCATAAATACTTTGGAAGAGATTTTGAAAATAGTAATGTGCGAACTGCTTCAACAAGGGTACGGTTCTTTCGTTCTGATATGCCGTTTTGTTCTGGGCAGCGAGGAGCTGAACATTGGAATTGTATACCGTTGTCCTTCAAATATGTTTGAAATTCAGCATCCATGTACTCTCCCCCGCGATCCGTTCGTATAATACGAGGAAAGTTTCCGAATTGAGTTTTACATCTTTGAGTGAATTTTATGAGTTCATGTTTACATTCTGATTTGCATTTAATTGCAGCAATCTCGGTATAGTCTGAGTGGATGCATGTAAAAGTCACGAAGTATTTAGCTCCACCTGATGATGGCGTTCTAAGTGGGCCGAAAACGTCAGATGTAATGATTTCACGCGGTGACTTAGGCTTTTCCGAAACTTTTGGATAAGGAAGAGCGTGAAATTTTCCTTTGAGACAGCTATCACACTCTGATGAACATTTGCATTTGTCGACTTTTAAATTTAGAACGTCTTTGATTCTTTGAATGTGGGCTAAATTTCTATGACTCATTTTTCGATGCCATTCGTGAATGCACGAGGATGCAAAGAAGTTTTCCGATTTAATGATTGGGTGGCTAACATTTAGAATGTAAGAAGAGTTTGATAGATTTCCGATTGGTGTTATGGAATTTTGTTGTTTCAAGTAGCAAGAACGATTTGTGAATTCAATTGAGTTTCCAAGGGAAGTTAGCTCTCTGACAGAGATTAGATTGACTGAAAGATCAGGTGCAAAGGCAACGTTTTTGAGAATTAAAGGATATGAAGATTTCCTGGAATTTATGTTCAAGTTCAGGTTTCCGTAACCTTTGATTGGAATTTTTATTCCGTTAGCAACTGTAATTGTGCCGCCAGAGTGGGGAACAAATGAAGTCAAAAGATTTTTAGATTGACACATGTGAATTGAAGCACCCGAGTCTATAATCCAACAACTAATTTCGTTTGATTTCAAATTTTTATTGCAAATATTTGCAGGAAAAAAGTTCAATTTTACATTGGAATTCAGTGTGTGTTCGTTGCTACATGGAGCTGTGCTTGCAATGGCAGCTAGGTGACTTGTGGTTTTGTTAACCTGAGAATAATGCGAGACGAGAATGTCTTTTGGATTGTTGCAAAGTTTTGTCTTAGACTCACCTGACATCAACAATTCCTCTTCATCATATTCAATGTCGAGAACGTCAGCATTAGTTGATTCAATTGGCTTTGAACCAAGTCTGTTCTTGATGGAAGTGTGAGCAGTAGCCGAAACATGATCATTGTTGGTGTTGTTGGCAATTCTGGCTTGAACAGAAGATTTGCGTGAATTGTTCAATTTGTTTCTCTTGAAACAATTCTCCTGAGAGTGATTGTCCATCTCGCATTCAGGGCATTTCCAACCGTTAGTTGGATCATTTGGTCGACGGTTGTGGCGTTTATAAGAAGGAGTACGACGAGCAACTTGTGGCGGACGAGACTGCTTAAAGTTTGATATCATTGCAGTTGAGTCAACAGATGTTTGTTGATGTTGAGTCGAAATGAGAACACTTTTAACTTTTGTGATCGTTAATGATTTTTCATCTTCCCAAATGGCCGATTGAAAAACACTCTTGAAGTCCGGTGAGTTTCGAATACTGGACAAAATCATAGCTACAAGGTGGCTTTGCTCAACTTTCTCGTCAATCTCGTGAAATCTCGAGAACTGTGTCTCTAGTTTGATTAGATGAGTTTCGATTGGTTCGCCAGGCTGATGTTTCAAGCTTTGAATCGCTGAATAAATATCGGCAAGCATTGTTGCTGTTCGTGGGCGATGAAATCTCTTGATGTCATTCCAGGCTGTGATGAAACAAGTTTCATTCGATTGGTTGACCAGAGCAGCATTTTGCTCATCTAAATAACAAGCCAAGAATAGAACAGCTTTAGTGTTCATTTCTTTTTCGACTGGAGTTAGATCCTCAATGCTTTTAGACGGCTCGATCCATAATTGAGAAAGCATCAAAGCATACTTCATCTTTTTAGACCAATCAACATAGTTTGATGTCGTGAGTTTAGGGATGTCGACTTTCGGAGGCGGTGAAGGTCGCGAGCTGGTGCTTGCTGTTTCCATAGCTTGCTTGAGGATTCGCGCAAACATCGCTTCTGTTTCTTGTGGTGTCATACTAAAATTAGAACTGTGTGAGAAATTTTGTGTGACTGAACTATGTGTTTGCTCTAAATGTAGAGGATTATGCTTCTCATGGGAAGGATTTGATTCATCTTCTGACTCATCAGAGATGGAAAGGTGAAAGAAAGTATTGTTTAAATCGTTATAAGAATTTGGAGGTTTCGAGGTTGACGGAGAAGGTTCAACTTTCACAGATTGTTTTGTGAGTTTTCGAGTTTGGCGTCTGGTGGGTTGTGACCATTCTTCTGGATGTGATTCAGGATTATAATCAGGATCGGTTTCCTCATATTGTGTTGTTAATTTCGGGAAGTTTGACATTTGGAGTTGATGCTAAAAAAATAATTTTTCTTTGTTGTGATTAATTGGAAAAATTATTTTTATGATTTTTGATTAATTGTGCCCCCTTTAGGCTCTTTAGCGATAGGCCCATAACCTATTGTAACCTCTACTTGCTGTTGTGGTGGAAATAAACTATAATTAACTTTAGTTTAATTAATAAAACGCAGTTTCTTATTTATTTCAATGATCGTTGTCGATCGTAACTTACGAAGTAATATTTTAACAAACATAGCTTTGAACACAAGTAATTTGAATACTGGCAGTTACAGTATCCAACAGAAGTAAGATCGGAAATAATTTTAAAAAATATTTGTGTTTCACTAAAATTCATTTTAGAAAATTCCTGATTGGCTTTCTTTGCTTTGTAGTCTTAGCCAACATCATAAATGCTTTAATTATCGATTGTGGTTTTCAAATGAACCATTGGACAGTTGATCATGGATCAATCAACGAGTGTCTCGCAACTCGTGTGACACCTGAAGGCGACGATTACCAGATTACGCAAGTTAATATTGATGATCCTTATTCAGCGAGTTCCATCACTTCGAACGACATTGTTTCATTTTACATTCATGAGTCTCCTTTTGTTGAGTTTATTCCAAGTGGCATTGCTGAACATTTTGTCAATTTGAAGGTCTTAGTCATCGCGTTTACTGGTTTGAAAACGATTAGACAATCAGACTTGAAACCACTTTCAAAATTGGAAGATCTTTATGTGGACAACAATCAAATTGAATCCCTCGATAAAGATATTTTCCTCTACAATCCACTCATTAGGACCATAAATCTCTCGAGTAACAAAATCAAATCTGTTGCCAGGGGTGTCTTCGATCCGTTGATAAATTTAAAAACCTTAAATTTCGAGACAAATGTTTGTCACGATGGTAATGCTTATAATACGACATCAGTAGGAATCCTCAAAGAAGAAATTTATAAGAAATGTGCACCAGTTGATGATCAGGAATTTTATGACGACCTGGAAAGCAATGAAGAAACTGCAAGCAAGACTTCTTCACATCATTTGGGTTCCTTTGTATCGCTGAGCATTGCAATGATGTTAATTATTTTGTCCTTTTCATCAATTCTTGTTAAAAGTTGTACTATCAGTTAACGAGCAACCTCTGTTGATCTTCAAATATTCAACACATTCAATTCTAATTGAAATAAAACAAAATAAAAAATAATTAATTTGATAAGTATTTGATTATTTTTATTTTTCTTCGAACAGATTGCTTTTGAATAATTTAATTTGCGTTTTTTCCACCAGACAGAATTGATAGACTTAGCATGAATTATTATACAAAATTAACCAATAAACATTTGATTCGTTGTCCATAATTGCAACCAAATTTAATTCGTAAAATGACTTCACCTGTTTGATTACAACATGAGCCTTCGCATGCCTTCTTAGAATAATTTCAAAATGATTAGGGTTTTTCATCCGAAGGATGGAACACCCTATAGTGGCCGCTTTGTCCGTGGTCCGTGGTCCGTCTTCCGACGCCCGTGATTAAGATAACTCGCGAACGCAATGAGCTAGCGAATTAATTTCTTCATCAGTCGATAGAGAATTTGAATACAAAAAAAAACTTTTGAGGATTTTTGGCTAGCTCATCGCCCACGGGTCCAAAACCTGGAATCTCCATACAAAAAGTCGATTTTTAGTTTTGCAATACGTTTCCTCGAAAACAAAAGCAAATTTCCGCTGTGACTTGTTCACAAGAAGAGATCAGCATGTTGAATCGAGTGCGTGGATATTACTTATAGCTGACCAGATCTGGGTCCACCTCTTGCCAGCGCCAAGGGAAACTTCTTTTCCTTTGGAGTTAGAGCATTGAGATGTTCACATGAAATGATCAGCTCGACTTGACAAAGCAATAAATCCCAGAAAATCCAAGCTCCACACATTGGATCCATCTCTGGTGAGCTCAGAGTAGAACTACGTTCCCTTTAAGTAAAATGTCCCCTTTAACCAGTCCGACGGATGAAAAACCCTACAGTAAGTTCGGTACGAACTGCTACTGCCACTTGTTTATTTTATTTGCAGAATGATATTTTTTGCTGCTTGAGTTTGAAATATCCGATAAGCGACCACGAGCTTATATTATCAATTCGAATTACAGTTTACTTTGAGCATTCAAACGAATAACACACGATGGAGCTTTTGAAATATTTTCTGATCTTTTTTCTTCTTCTCAGTCAATCAGAAAGCTCTCGACTGGATTGTAATATTGGATCTTACGTTGGAGGAAAAGGATGCCGAGTGAACAAGCTTAAAGTACTTGAAACTGATGCTGCAGTCACAACTTTCACAACTCTCATCAGAACGAACGATAAATGGAAAATGTAGAAAAAGAAATTATTCGAAATGAGATAAAACTAGAATTGCCAATTATGGGTAGGCAGACATTTTCTCCATAGAAAATGTGGAGTCACCAGGCGAAAGCCGAAGCAGAAAATACATCCACATCCATCAACACATGAATGCATTTTCATTTGCAAAGTTGGTTTTGCCAAATGTAGGGAAGTTATACTTCTCATTTTATCGTTTTATTATAAAACTGATCGTTGAGTGAAGATGTCTCGAAAAACCATTTTTGTTATTTTATTTTTCCACGTCACCTTAAAAGAAGTTTTTTCAATCCACGACGATGTCAAATGTGACCAACAATTAGAAGCTTTCACTAAAGCTTTTAAAGAACAAGAGCTTTGGGCATTGGAACGTAAGTTACATGAATAAACTTTATTTCAAATCTGAAACTTTTTTGTCGCTAGTTTTTGACTCGTGGGGGAAAATCAACTCAGGATATTTAGATGGAAACATAATTAGCTACGGAAACGTGAATCAATGTTTAAACTTTACAAAAACTACTAAAGACGTAGGCACAATTGATGGACAATACTGTTTAGTGTATTGGAATATCATCGGGTTAATACCAAAAGACTCTAGCGCTATGAGTGGGTAAATATAATATTATCTGACTGAAAATCTAAGGGTTTTAAGGGTTTTTCATCCGAAGGATGGTCTTATGGTCACTTTGTCTGTAGTCGGTAGTCTGTTATTGAGATAACTCGCGAACGAAATAAGTTAGCGATATGATTTCTTCACTAATCGATAAAGATCGGGAATAGAAAAAGTGGGTTTTTTGGAATTTTCGCTAGCTCATCAGGATCGGGCCCACGGGCCCGAAACCTGGAATCTCCATACAAAAAGACGATTTGAAAATTGGAACTCTATCTAGTCGAGAACGGCAGCAGCTAGCTACTTCTGGTTTTCGCCATTTGGTTCAGTTTATGGCAGAATCGCAGAGTTTTGAAGTTGGACTTGATAGCTCGAGTAGTTCGGGCCCACGGGGCTGGAGTCTGGTGAGCTCCATACAAACTTTTCAAATTTTATCGATTTATTCATTTTTCTTAACATTTTCGCTGACATTTCTTTACGAGAAATGATCAGCGTGCTTAAACGAATCCCAAAGCTGGACCAGATATTGGATCCACCTCTGATGAGCTCAGAGTGGAACTTCGTTGTCTTTAGATTTAGAGCATTGCGGTCTTCACATGAAATGGTTAGCTGGTCAAAACTAAGCGATAAATCCCAGAAAATCAAAGCTCCTGATATTGGATCCACCTCTGGTGAGCTCAGAGTGGAACTTCGTTGTCTTTAGATTTAGAGCATTGCGGTCTTCACATGAAATGGTTAGCTGGTCAAAACTAAGCGATAAATCCCAGAAAATCAAAGCTCCTGATATTGGATCCACCTCTGGTGAGCTCAGAGTGGAACTTTGGTAAACAAACCAAGTAAAATGTCCCCTGTAACCAGTTCATCAAGAGGATGAAAAACCCTACAGTAAGTTCGGTACAAACTGCTTCTGTTACTTGTTAATTTACTGACTGAGAATTTACAAAAAAATTATTTTCTTTACATAAACATTTTAAGTGTTAAAATCCCGGATGAAATTTTGGTTCCGAATGCCGTTTGTATTCCTAATACTTGTTCAGCGAAGAAGGTTCTAGCTTTTGTCAATCAACTCTTAAACCCAACTGGCTTAAATGTTCATGTGGCAAAATGTAGCACAAGGTCATTGCCACTGGATGAGTTTGCCGTCGCAGTAATGTGAGATATCGGAAGCAAATTGTGAATATCTATTTGAACAACTGTTTTTCGATTTCAGAACTGTTTCATCTTTAATCGCCATTCTCGTGTTTGCAAGCACAGCTTTCGATTTATTTAAACGTCGAATATCGGAGGATGAGCCTCATAAGCTTCTGATTGCGTTTTCTGTTTACACGAACGGGAAAAATCTCTTCAAGGTCAATCGGAAACCATCTTCGAAGGTCATTAGCTGCTTAAACGGACTCAAAGTTTTTTCATGCTTTGCAATTGTTTATGCACATCGAATACTACTAAACATTTTTACACCATCAGTTAACATTAAGGCAATCGCTGTTGATAGATCAGAAGGAGATTGGCCAATGGTTGCTCTTACGGCGTTTGGTCTGTTTCCTGTTGACACCTTCTTAGTGATTGGTGGTATGCTCTACACAATGAAACTCCTTGATTTATTCCATAAAAAGACATTCAATGTTTGGAAAGCGATTCTTGATCGTTACGTGAGATACACGCCAGTACTTGCAGCGATAGCCTTCATCTCCACTTCGATACTTCAACATAATAACGAAACCTTTCGTGATTTTGAAGATCCTGAAAATTGCCGTGAAAGTTGGTGGACAATGTTGCTACACATTCAGAACTATTGGAACCCTGACAAGTTTTGTTTGATGCATTCGTGGTATCTGTCAGCTGATTTCCAACTTTTTCTCATCTCGCCACTTCTGGTTTATCCCGCCGTTAAGCTTGGATGGAAATATGTGTGGACTTTACCCACAATCGCGATTTTAACTTCGCTCAACATAATTAGAGTGTGTTTGGATCTTGACTTCAGATACCTCGTGTCACCAGTTAATCCAATAGAAGACCTTATTGTTCCAACTCACATAAGGATGGCACCTTGGTTCGTAGGAATGTTTCTTGGATACATATTATTTGAATCACGGGAAAGAGAGATTAAGATGAATAAACATCTCGTTCGATTTCTTTGGATTGTTGCGATTGCAACATTAACATTCCCAATAGCTGCGCTATTTCCAGCATCTCAAATCGAAAACTATAATCTCACAAAAGCAGAGAGTTCAATCCTCAGAGGAATTTCTCCACTTGTTTGGTCAATTGGAATCTCCTGGGTCATTTATGCTTGTCACAAACTGAAAAGTGGTGGCCCCATTCGCTGGCTTCTTTCACTTCCTGAATGGCAAGCGATATCAAGATTGACACTTGCCATGTACCTCATTAGTTTAGTATATCAACGCTGGACTATTGCGATCGAGACTCATTCTTATAATTTCGACAATTTTCTCTTTGTAAGTGAACTTTTGAATCGATTACTTTTAAAAACATTTATTTTATTTTTAGGTCCAAAAGCATCTTGGTGATTTGTTTGGATCTCTGATATTATCAGTTTTGTTGTACTTGGCAGTCGAAGCACCCTTCTCGCTTGTATATGAATATTGCATGAATCGTCCCCAAAAGAAAGAGTACAATCTTCAAGAGTCACAAAATGATTATAAACTTGGAAAGTAAACAAAAATATTTTGAATATCTAGTTGAACACAAGTCACACAATTAACTCTAATAAAATTTAATTTGTTGCTACTGAGATCGAATGCTTGAAATTTTAGAGTTTTTGTAAATATTCCTATGGAAGCTTCAGATTTCTGCAGTTTACCTCTAAAAGCTTAAGCTTTAAGAGAAAGTTTAGAGAAGAGAATTATGAAAAGGTTTCAAATAAATTAATTTTGTTAGAACTGTGAATTTTATTCAAGGTTGTTAATGTGTTTTTATAAAATAATTTGAATTTAATAATCCAATGAACAATTCAAATCAATTTCCCCAGAAAACTCAATCAAATATTTTTTGTAGTCATCAGTCTTCTCGTATTTCTTGTCAATGCAAGTGTTGTTTGAAAAGTCAATAAGTTGAGCGTTTTTCAGTAAACGAAGAGTTTTGGCTTCGATAATTTCGAGATGGTTGTCGTTGATTCGGAATTCCTCGATTGAGCCTTTGATTGGTAAAACATCAGCGGAGAAAGTTTTCATTAAGTTGAACGAGAGAATGAGTTTCTCAACTTTCCTCAAATGAAGGAATATTTTTGAAGGCAATGAGATAATTTCATTCGATGACAAATCGAGCGATTCAAGTTGAGTTAGTCCGCTGAATGCTTCAACATCGATCGATGATAATTTGTTGCCTGTAATTTGAAGCTGCTTCAAACCCTGGAGTCCTTGAAAATCATTTTTAAGCAATGAGATTAAATTGGAATTTATGATGACGATGCTTGTTAGATTCGTGAATGAAATTGAAAGTTGGAAAGGAACGAATTTCATTTTTTGATCAAAGATCATGAGTGTTGAAATATCAGAAGCTGTTACATTGTCTTCGAAGTAAACATTCGAGATTCTCGTTCTTGGATATTGAATCGTCAAATCTTGAATGATACAATCTCCTGCGAAGTCGTCTTCTTCAACCTTTTCGTTCACGTTCTTACTGCAATGCAGTTCCACTGTTCCAAAGCATTTTTCATTGATTGCGGCCTCAAAAATTTCTATATTTGCTTCCGGGTAACTGATGTCAATGCACCCGTTGTTTGTAAAATCAGCTTTTTCGATCGACTTAAGTGAGGTCAATAAATTGAAGCTAATAAACTTCAGTTTGTTCCCACTTAAATTCAAAGTTTTCAAATTGACAAGAAACTTAAATATTTCCGTTGTTACAGTGATCAGCAAGTTGTTTTCGACATTCAAATGAAGAAGATTTTCTAGATGATTAAAAGCACCGACTTCAAGTTTCTCTATTCGATTCTCCGACAAGTCAAGCTTCTTCAACATCACAACTGTCGCGAATGCATCCAACGGAATCTCGTGAATTTTATTTCCTTTTAAGATCAAAGTTCGTAAATTGTTTAATCCATTGAAACACGTATTTCCGATGCTGAACAGTCCCGAGTATGTTACGATCAATTCCGTGAGATTTGAGAATGTTTCTCCAAAGTTTATTGGCAGAAACAAAGTTTGTTGCTTCGAAATAGTTAGCGAATTTAATTTACTTTTATCGTTCCATTCCATCGTTCCATTGAAGAAATTATTAAGTCTCGTGTTATTAAATTGGACTTTCAAATCAATTGCGAAACAAGACCTTTCATCATCGTAAGATTTACATTTCAAATCAATTTTATGCTCGTCACCAAATCTGTTCTCGCCAGACGGACACGATTGCAGAGCTTTTGACAAGACCAATATTGACTTTGTGGCTGCGTTTAAATTTCCATCAGCTGAGTCGAATGATAATTGAAGAGAACTAACTTTTGATTCTAGCGACGATATCCTAGATTTAGCTGATAAATTCTCTGGCTCCATTGACGAAATTTTTGTTTCCAAAATTGAGTTTTCACATTCCAGAGTTTCCACTTTTGTCACCAGTTGCGTTATGTTTAAGGTCATTGCGACATTCTCTGTTTCGAACTTTTCCTTTTGTCGTTTCAATTGCACAATTTCTTTCGACTTTAAGAGAGATGATTTCTTCATTGGACTTTCGCATTTAGAAGCAACTTCGTTATTGAATAAAACCAAGTTCGTGATGTCTTCTGGGAATCTTTTGTCGATGCAAACGTTTCCACGAAAGTCAATTGAGGTAACTGATATCAGATCAGTGTCGATAAAGCTTAGGTAATTGTTTTCCGCTGATAAAAGCTCCAGTTTTGTATTTCTCATGATCAGTTCAGACGACAAGGCAATAAGTTTGTTATCTTGAAGGTAAAGATGCGTCAGTTCAAACAAGTCCACAAAGAGATCTTCTGGTAAAGTCGTGAGATTAGAGTTTATGACAGAGACTTTCCACACTTTTTTGCAATTCGTAAACACCTCGCGGTTGATTCGAATAACTGAAGAGCCGCGAATATCAAATCGTTCCAAGTTTGTAAACAATTCACAAACTTTCGTTGGAACACGTTCAGTCTCAACTTCTTTGCTTATTAAAATCTCCTTTACGTCGTCATTTGTTTTCTCCAAAGGCGTGAAAACTCCAAAAACTCCTGTCACTGCGATATCGTCTTCGAGAACTTTAATAAATTTCACAACGCACTCTTCTTCTTCAAAGTTCAATTCAAACACACATTTTAGCTCAAAACTTTCGACGAATCCGTTGAGGAAAAAAATGATTAGAAAATGTTTTAGCATCTCCATTGTAAGTTCTTTGAATGAAGGCTCAGAGCAAACTGAAGCTGCAATAAGAGTACATAAACATAAATACACAAATTCTTATCGCAAAATTTTGACTCCACGCGCTTAACCCACGCTAATCATTTGGTCATTAAATTTACTCTTTAAGTCAAAACAACTTTAGTTGGTTCTGTTCAAATGATTTATTTCAAAACATTTGATCTGACTCAGGCAATGTCGACTTCAGCAATAACAAAAATTTGTTATCGTGAAATGTTGGTCTCCCTTCTAATCTCATAAATTTATGATGCGAACTCAAAAGTGTTGGGTAACAGATCAAATCTTTTAATTTTCTCTTATCTCGGATTCATTGAGAAACATTGCAAATGTTTTTATTTCACAATGTGGCGCTTGAGGTATAAACAATTGCTTTCCGATGTGCTCTTCGTATTCGTCATACGTCACTGTCGATAGACATTTCAATCCAAACTTTTGAGCAATTCTCGTCGTAAAGAAACTTGTGCAATCAACACTGATCGTCGGGAAATTCTTTGACTTTCCGTTGTCAATGCAACGCTCAAAAAGTTTACTGGCGATTCCTTTTCTGACATGATTTGGATGAACGCTAATCGTGAAAACGTGGAGACTTCGAGAAACTTTCAGACGATTAAATAAATCAGCTTTGTCAGTGACGTACGAAAGAAGATTGCAGACATCATATTCTCTTGATCCCAACTTTGGAAGCGAATTTTCAGGTTTATCGTCTGAACGAATCTCAACTGCGATCAAAAATCCAACAAGCTCATCGTCACAAAATGCCAATAAAGTGAGGCCCATCTCAATACTCTTATCTAGCCATTGCATCTTCCACGGAACCCAGGTCTCATCTTGTCTCACGTGAAAACCATTAATAGGCTCGGAGTTAAGAAAATGATTTACCAAAAACTCTCTGATCGCAGCAGCATCACTTTCCTCAGCGATTTGAATTTTTACGTCCGTCATTCCAGTCTCGAGAGCAACAACTGACTTCGAAGCAAAAAAATTAAGAAATTTTAGTTAAAAAACTCAGCTTATCTGTTTCTTATCAAGTCAATAAAGGTTATCGACCTCTCCTGAGACGAAACTCAAATTGCGACATTAAAACTCTGAGTGAAAGAATGAAAAGCCCTTTATGTAATAAAAAATTTATGCTCATGTGAAAAAATGAAACAAATTGAATTTTTATCATTAAACAAATAGAAATATCATTAGAAAAATTGCGATCAACGCAACAAAAAAAATTTGTCAAAAAATATTTTATCAAATCTTTTTTCTCTCCTTGAGATACATTGCAAAAGTTTTTATTTCGCAATGTGGAGCCTGAGGTACAAACAGTTGCTTTCCGATGTGCTCTTTGTATTCGTCATACGTCACTGTCGATAAGCATTTCAATCCAAACTTTTGAGCAATTCTTGTTGTGAAGAAACTTGTGCAATCAACACTGATCGTCGGGAAATTTTTCGACTTTCCGTTATCAATGCAGCGCTCAAAAAGTTTACTTGCGATTCCTTTTCGAAGATGATTTGGATGAACGCTAATCATGAAAACGTTGAGACTTCTTGAAACTTTCAGACGATTAAATAAATCAGCTTTGTCAGTGATATAATTAAGAAGATTGCAGATATCATATTCTCTTGACCCAAACTTTGGAAGCGAATTTTCAGGTTTATCGTCTGAATGAATCTCAACTGCGATCAAAACTCCAACAAGCTCATCGTCACAAAACGCCAATAACGTGATGCCCATCTCAATACTCTTATGAAGCCATTCCATCTTTCCCGGAACCCAGGTCTCATCTTTTCTCACGTAAAAACCATTAATCGGCTCGGAGTTTAGAAAGTGATTCAACACAAACTCTCTGATCGCAGCAGCATCACTTTCCTCAGCGATTCGAATTTTTATGTCCGTCATTCCAGTCTCGAGAGCAACAACTGACTTCGAAATGAAAAAATAAAGAAATTTAAGTTAAAAACTCAGCTTATCTGTTTCTTATCAGTTGAATAAAGATTTTCGACCTCTCCTGAGACGAAAATCAAATTGCGACATTAAAACTCTGGGTGAAAGAATGAAAAGCTCTTTAGTGCAAATATTACATTCTTTCTCACTCGTGTGGTTTTTAATCAAAGGAGTGTAAACAATTTTTATGCTGAAAAAATGAGTAAATTGAAATATCCTTGGAAGAATGGCAATCAACGCAACAAAAAAAAATGTCAAAAACTCAAAGTCCGATATCTGAGTTCTTGATATCTTAAAAACTCTGACATTACATCAATTGACATTATCTAAATGAAATTTCCTTCAAATATTTTAAGAAGAAAAGTACTCGATTAACGTTTGAATTCCCGACATCTGAGTTTTGATATCTCAAAAACTCTGATATTACATCAATTGAGATTCTATGTAAGTTCAAAAGTTGAAGGTATTGATTGACTTGCTGATATCACTTTCGAGAACTTTAAGCGTGTCCACTTTGCAATAACCCGAACCATCATAAACTCCTATTTCACATTCCACTCGAACGCTTTCGTCGATTCCGTTAAAGACTAAAGCGATTAGCAAATATTTCAAAAGCTTCTTCATCGATTAAATGTTCAGAGTAAACTGAAGCTGTAATACGAATAAATGTAACTCTCAGATTTCATATCGCAAACTGAAGCACAAGTCCTTGATCCCTGTAAAATGTCTATTAAAGAAAATAAAACATTGACTCTCATTTCTTATCTCATAAATTCTTTTTTGATTTCCAGAGTTTTGTTCCAGACTTCGCATACATTTAAATTAAGTTGAATTTTATTTTGAGTAAAAATAAATCAAATCTATTTTCTCTCATTGAGAGACATTGCAAACGATTTTATGTCGCAGTGTGGCGCTTGAGGTATAAACAGTTGCTTTCCGATGTGCTCTTCGTATTCGTCATACGTCACTGTCGATAAACAGTTCAATCCAAACTTTTGAGCAATTCTTGTTGTGAAGAAACTTGTGCAATCAACACTGATCGTCGGGAAATTCTTCGACTTTCCGTTGTCAATGCAACACTCGAAGAGTTTACTGGCGATTCCTTTTCGGAGATGATTTGGATGAACGCTGATGATGTGAACGTGGAGACTTCTAGGAACTTTCAGACGATTAAATAAATCAGCTTTGTCAGTGACATAATTAAGAAGATTGAGGATATCAACTACTTTTGAACCGAACTTTGGAAGCGGATTTTCAGATTTATCGTCCGAACGAACCCCAACAGCGATCAAAACTCCAACAAGCTCATCGTCACAAAATGCCAATAATGCAATGCCCATCTCAATACTCTTATCCAGCCATTGCATCTTCCACGGACCCCAGGCCTCATCTTGTCTCACGTGAAAACCATTAATCGGCTCGGAGTTTAGAAAATGATTTACCAAAAACTCTCTGATCGCAGCAGCATCACTTTCCTCAGCGATTCGAATTTTTATGTCCGTCATTTCAGTCTCGAGCGCAACAACTGACTTCAAAGCAAAAAAATAAAGAAATTTAAGTTAAAAAACTCAGCTTATCTGTTTCTTATCAGTTGAATAAAGGTTTTCGACCTCTGCTGAGACGAAAATCAAATTGCGACAAATAAACTCTGAGTGAAAGAATGAAAAGCCCTTTACGTACATTGTACAAATATCACATTCTCGTTCGTGTGGCCTTTAATCAAACAAATGAAAAAAAAAATTATGTTGAAAATGAACAAATAAAAATATCATTGGAAAAATTGGGAAGTGTCGTGGGACAGAAGTGAAATTGCAAGAAATTTTTTTGCATGATTGCAAAACTCTTTTATAGTAAATCCTTCTGAGTCAGAAGTTCTGACAGTATAAAATGCGTATTTGTAACGGCAAACTTGAATGGGTTCTAAACATTGTCTTCACTCAAACCGTCAATCAAATAGAAATATCTGAAAATTTTCGACCATCACAACGAAAACTTAAAGTGATTCCACTATGAAAGAAAAGTTTTATTTTAAATCAAAAATTTTATTTATTCATTTTTTTGAATATTTTAAAATAGATAAGCGATTAGCTGTTAGACGATCATTCAAATGCTCTCAATTCATCAAACATTCTATTAATTGAGACACTATGTAAGTTCAAAAGTTGAAGGTATTGATTGACTTGCTGAATCAGCGAAAGTTGATATAATGATTGATTCACAGGGAATTTGAGATCAGTGATCGTTGCGGCATTTGACAAAAGTGAAGTTAAAATTCTGCCATCGGTATGATGATAAACAGTTGCTTTCATTTGTTTTATCTTAGGAAAAGTTAAATTCAAAATTCTTCCCTTTATTGCGCTCAAAGTCAAAAATGATTTTGAATTGATTTCGAAGTCATCGAGAGAAAAGTTTTCAACCGTTTCTTGGATTGATAAGAAGAAATTGAATGCTTCGAGTTCATTTCTGAATAAAACGTTGACGATTTTAATTTCTTTCCAGTCGTGAGATAGATAGATAGATAGATAGTTTGTAGGGACCCGGGCTAACCCTGTTTTACCAGACAGTTGCCCAGCCATCTCGAAGGGGTACCCTCGGACATATCCTTGGGCTCCTTACAAGAGTGCACCCAGGGCGCCATTGCAACCTCCCCTTGGTACTTGTCCCTTGCCCTCCGCAACGTAGTTTTGTACTCCGCCAGGAAGGCCATACTTCCATTCGCGCGCGCCGACTCGGGGTGCCCAGGATATTGCGTACTTGCTCCTGGGCTTACTTATATGGACAGTGGTCCGAGGTACTGTTGTTTTGAGTGTTTTAGTTCTTAGAGTATTCGTTTGTGAGATTGTTTCCTGGTACGATGGGGTGTTGTTCCCCTTGCTAGTTCCCTCCTTCCTGAGTGTCGGGCTTGAAGAATGTCTTGTCTATTCCTATCTTCTTGAGGAACTTTATGTGCTTCCCTATGTGATGTCCGGCTAGTTCCTTAAGTTCCGGATACATGGATCCGTACGTCCTTTGCCTCTTAGCGGCCAGTCCATGACATTTGGACAGAATGTGTTCCATACACTCTGGTTCCAGGTCACAGAATCTGCATTTAGTTTTATGAATTTCCATGGAATACAAGCACTTCCAGTTGGAATAGTATGACAGTGTCAACTTTCCAGTGGTTGTTCCAGTGGAAGTCTTGCGTACATTTCAGTTGCGTGCTAATGTCATAGGTCGCAAACGTACATTCGACATGTCTGCAATAGAGATTATGTTCGCCTGTGATAACCCGGCTATTACCGGATTATCTGTGTACGCACATTTGTCTGCCCACAGTCGAGTTTACTGTATAAATGAGGAGCGAGATCCATCTGTTAACAATCGACCGGGATTCTTTGTGATTATGGATTTGCAAGATGGTCTGCGTTTGCTGCAGTACCGAAGGATGAACGTAACCGGGGAGCTGATGCGGCTGTACAACGTGAGACGTGTGCCTACCTTTCATCCCCAGCGCGGCTCGCGCCGCGGTGGAGTCGCACCTTTTGGGCATGTGCGCCCTTTTCAGTGAACCTTTGTAGGTTGAGCGATTAATAAAGCACTTTGTTGCAATGGAAAGTTACTATTGTGTTTGTAAGATTCAGAGTATTAGGTACGAGTGTTGATTAGTAGAACTCTGTGAGAGTACGAGTAATAATCCCTATGTTGTTGCCCTTGAGTTCGGTGCTTCTAGTGATAATGCGTAAACGCAGCTTCCTATATAGAGATGACAGCCGGCGGAAGTTTATTGCTAAGACTAGCAGAGCAATTCTCCCTTGGAGTCGTCTGTGTTTCAGAAGCAAGAACTGTATGAACTATGTACTCGAGCCCCAACCTCCTCCTTGTCTCAGTAATACTGATGTACAGAAGAGGTACTATACCCTAAAGTTAATACTCCTCTGTGCCGGTGTCGGTTTACCCCTTTGCAGTGCAAAGGGGTTCCTCCTTGGCTAAGGGGAGTTTTTATCGTGGTTAGATAGCGTTTGTCAGTTTGTATGCAATAAGAGAAGTTTTAATTCTTACTGTTTGTTTTAGTGGAAGGTTGTAACAGTGAACAATGCTAGATACTTAAGAAGATGTTATTTGTTACCGCTTGATAGTCCTCTGTCCCAATGTTCTCATATTCCATGCCAGGATGAGTGTTCTTTAATTGCACTCCTTTTGAGTGTCTCAGTGTCCCCATGTCCCATATTGTCCCCATGTCCCATTTTGCTCTGTAAGTGGAGGGATTATGCTAATTTTGGTAAGATTACTTATTAGAATTCAGTCAGAGTTAACGCTTTGTGTTTGGGGTTTTAACGGATGGTAGGTTTATTTGCTTATATAGTAATCTAGCCTTCATTGAACTCAGTCCAATCATTAAATGATTCGGCCTTAGATTTTCATATACTGGCTCTCATGAGTCAGCTTTTACATAGCATGTGCTGCATTTGCAAGGAAGATCGTCGTGGAAATAATCTTCCGAGTAATTGATTGTCAGTATGCTGCCTTTTACGATGGGTTTCTGATGAGTCCAGAAGTGGATTTCAGGCTTGCCGTCGATACTTGCTCCCTTGGAGGCTATACAGTTGAAGTTTACGCATTCATTGTTGAGGTATGCTAAGATGGACCTATCTTCAGGGTTCTCGGCGTTTACGTAGAGGTTTGAGCCCTTATGGGAAATGTTAAAGCTGTAGCATGGGTTTCGAGAAGCTGATCTTGCGAATTTGCCATAATATCTCCCAAGGAATGTGTCTGGTTCAAGATCCCTCAAGGTTTTGACACCAAATCCGAGTGTGGGGTCTCTATAGATTTCAAGAGCGTCTTGATTATTGTCGAAGTTCCAGTGTTTTTGCTTGAGATAGAGAGCTTTATAGTATTTGCGTTCTTGAGTGGAGAATGTTAGTTCGTTGGTTTGGTATGTTGTGGCGAACTTAGATGGAAACTCCACTGCTTTATTGTTTCGTGTTACTTTTTGGGACTTATTACCCAGCTTAAGTTCAATCCTTTCGCGATAGTTTCTCTTGCGCTGAGTTTCTTTCAGTCGATGGCATTTTAACTGTTCAGGAGTCATCTTGGTCAAGTCATAATATTTACGTGAACAGCGAGCACTGGCCGCTTTAGCTTTTATTAAGTTGCGAGCTCTGTAGCTTCTCTTTCTTTCCCTTTCGCGTTGCCGTTTGATATCAGAGGTCACCATTTTAAGTTTGAAGCGCTCAGTAGAAGTACGTTCATAAGCTATGTGAAACGTCCTTGCCATGTCCAGAGCTACTGGAGAATGACCCCCTTCCTCAAAATAGGGTTTTGAGAATTTATCCTGTAAGGTGATTGTAAATGGCAATGCAAGTGATTTCAGAAATGTTTTATTTAGACACAAGAGAGCCGGGCATAAATTCATTTACTCTACATGTGAATTTGATTGTTTTACATAAGCATGAGAATTAATGATCACAAGCTTTCATTGGCGTCAGCTCCGTTTCCGCCTGAGGCTTCTCCTATGTTGGAGCTTTCGCTGGGAGATGAATCTCTGTGGCAGAGCCTGCGGATTCGTTCACGAATGGCACGAGAAGCAAGAGCCGCTTTTGAGAGTTGTTCGTCAGCTTGTTGCGGTACTTCAGCCTTTACTGGTGCAGCACTTTTTGCGATGTTTTTAAGCTCGTAGATAATGCCTGGAGCGGTGTTGGTCTTGTATCCAAAAGTTGCTTCATTACGGCCATTTGCCATCTCTTTCACTTTCGTGCTGAGTGTTTCATCGGCGAGAAAGAGAAATTTAGAGCCATTCTTGACAACTCGGCTGTAATCTCTTAGCAGTTGCCAGTTGCCTGTTAGAAATCGATTTTTCAGCGCGGCTTTGACGATTTCGAAGTGTTCACCTCGCTGCTGGACCCACAGCATAAAGACTGGTTGTAGCGACGTGTCCGCCAGTGTAGAAAAGATGTATTCATTATCAATGATCAGAGCTTGCTGCATCAGCCAGGCTGCTGTGTGGAAGGTTCTAACTTTGAAAATCGACACCCCTTGCTTGAACTCCGAGCCTTCCATAAAGATTCTTGACGCCTCAGGGTCTTCTCTGTATGCTTCGTTTATGGCAGTGGCAATTTCGTTATGACGATTTTCGTTGATGACCACCATAGGGTAGTTGATGTGTCGGACGACAAGATCTGTGTTGGTCGGTGTGTCACCGTATTTAAGGCACTCGTCGATAAGCTCGTCCCCCGTTGTCTTTAGTAAAGGGAGGTTGTCATCCTCCGGATCCAAGCCATTTTTGAGAACAAGAGGGACATAATCGTCAGGATAGAGATCTGGGCTCGCGTTTTGCCCATTTTGAGCTTCCTTGTTGGCATTCGGGATTGTGTCGCTATTGCTTTGGGCCAGAGCTGCATTTTTGTTTTGCTTCCAGTCTCGGTAGTTGTTGAAATGAGAGGTCGATGGTTGAATGGAACGTAACCCTAAAGGGTCGGATGCGAAAGATGAAGTGTTCATTGTGAGCCTTTCTTCAGCATCTTTGACTGTTTTTAAGTGGGTGTATTCGAGTTCGGTAGTTTTCCTATTGAACTCTAGAATCAATTTGTCCCTTTCGCTAGCAACTCGACGGCTGATCTCATCCTCGAGTCTCTGCTCGTTGATTCTGAACGCAGTGATGCTGGTATCCATTGAATCTTTGGGGACGTACATGGTTTCTCCTGCGTATGGATTGCCAAGTCCCGTGTTGGAGACACTGTCGAAATCGCTGAAGTCCGAGCCCGGGTTTGCTAATGGAGCATATTCTCTGATCTCTGTTCCATCATCATGTAGCTCAGTCATGGTGGTGTCTGCCAGGTCATCGGAGTCAACAGATTCATTGTTCCTTTCGCAGCTTCTTTTTGGAGGCTGAGAAACGCTGTTATTGAAGTTCATTGCGGTAGTAAGTTTACAGACGGTGAAACGTGGCTTTCTGTGATCATGACGGAAAATTAGTTAAAGTGGCAGTGAGTGATTAAGTAATTCTCTTACAGGTGATTGAATGCGTAGAATGGAGTAAATACTCGGCTTTAGTCAAGGTAGACTTATGTTTGTTGTATTTTTCCGATTAAGCGTCTTACTCGTACGGAGTTCAGATTGGAAAGACTTGTGGAAGGTTGATTTTGTATTTACACGCCCTTTGAGGTTTAGATGGTAATCCCCTAGGTGGCTCTTTATTGATTTGTTGGGTTCTTGCATAGCTCATAGATGGCTCTGCTAGTTGTGGGAGTTTTTCATACGTTGACTTTAGTTTAGATGGTAAGTTAGTCTAGATGTCTAATGAAACTTGCTACTAAGATGACAGATGGTGCATAACAAGTTGTATTTAGATTATCTGTTCCATTGTTCTTTATTAAGTCTCGATTCTTTATATTTGCTTATATCAGTGAAGGTTGTAATCAATTGATTAAGTGCTAGTTGTTGCATAAATGATTCTATTTGCATCAGTAGCGATTACCAACTCAGGAAGAATGTTGTTTGTTAATATTCCGCTAGATTGTCCCCATGTCCCATATTGTCCCCGTGTCCCACCTTACTCTGGAAGTGGAATGTTATGCTGGTACTAATAAGATTTCCGTTTATTGGATTTCAGTCATGGTTAGCCACATTTTATGTGGGGCTTTAGCGACTAAGGCTTTATTTGTTTGTCTAGTGATCTTACATTTCATTGAACTCAGTTCAACCATTAAGTAGATTGACATTGGACTTTCATTTGATGGTTCTCATGGGTCGGCCTTTACGATGCAAGTGCTGCATCTGCATGGAAGATCGTCGTGGGAATATTCTTTTGAGTAATTGATTGTCAGGATACTGCCTTAAGATTGATTTTGTATTTACACGCCCTTTGAGGTTTAGATGGAAATCCCCTAGGTGGCTCTTTATTGATTTGTTGGGTTCTGCATAGCTCATAGATGGCTCTACTAGTTGTGGGAGTTTTTCATACGTTGACTTTAGTTTAGATGGTGAGTTAGTCTAGATGTCTAATGAAACTAGCTACTAAGATGACAGCTGGGTACATGACAAGTTGTAGATAGATTATCTATTCCATTGTTCTTTATTAAGTCCCCAATAGTTTAACTCTAGGTGCCAGTGTCAATTGGTAAATATAGTCAAGATTGGATGAGGTCATGTTTGTTGTTCCGTAAAGCTCTATTGCCTAGAGGCTAGGCTATTTAACTCCTCGCGAGGTGAAGCAGATAACATTAGTGCAGAAAAATCTCATTCAGAGGTTTTTTATTTGTTGTGGTTGTTTCTGGATAGCTCTATGATCAATGAAGCTGGAAAATAACTTGCTGTCTTTTTGTTGATGATTTGTGTCATTTCTTAGGGAAACATAGTTTTTACCGTGGGTTGTTTCTACATTTATTTTAATATTGATTTATGGAATATGGGCTGACTATCAGGCATGAGCTCTGGTAGTTATAACATAATGCTGGTTTTCTGCTCTGAATAGTTAGTGAGTGATTTTACTGTTAGATTTAATGAACTCAGGGTATTCCTTGTAGGTTGAAACCCGTTTATGTGCGCTGAGCAACGGAATGTGATTACATGTGTCCCCATGTCCCAGGGTCTAAGATATATGATGCTCGCGTTTTGAGCAAGTGTGATTATGGCTCGCGTATGTTTGAGCAAGTATGGTTTGGTTTGGTTTGGTTTGGTTTGGTTTGTAGCTCGCGTATGTTTGAGCATGTATGAATGGGGCGGGTCAATGGGTCAATTTGTTGGATGTGTTGTAATTTTGCTGAGTGATCGGTAATGGAGCACCTAAGTGACTGTGACCAGGTCGTTATAAGGTAAACCGGATTATTTGATCATCCAACCACTCAGCGTAGTCCTCACAAGATACCTTGTTAGAGGGGCTGAATGGGAGGCAATCCAAATAACCGATTTGTGTATGTTAAAAGTGGTTTACCACTTGGCTTGCTGTGGTGGTTAGAGTCGACGTGATGTCTATAGATTAGGGCATTAAGACTGGGTGTCGGAGCGGTTCCCATATATTAACCAACATCACAGAGTTGCGTTCACAAGATACCTTGTTAGAACGGTTCTCTGAGAATCGGCCGTTATACGGAGACTTTCCTGTGTACCTTTGCTGATTTTACCAAAATCACTAGAATGCCGGAGGCTAATGGAGATTCACCCTTAACTACCAACCTAGTTGGAGTAAAGGAACTCAATGTCTTACCAAGAAGGACTTGGTAACTAAAATGATTTTGAGATTTTCTAACCTCATGTTGGGAAAATTTTCCAACTAAGTTTCATCGCTAAAACGATGATTTCCGGAGTGACCTCCAACCTGCACGGTACCACTGATGACCTGGGCACTGTTTGTGGTCACTTTTAAGATTTAATCCTGGCTTATATTGAGGTAAATGTAAACTAAGCTTCAAAGCGCGTCGTTCACGGGATACCCCGTTAGAACGACCAACGTCGAGGAGCTCCAGTCGTGAGATTTCTTTAAGAAGAAATTGAACTCCTGAGAGCTCATGCATGCTGACGAACTTTTGAGTTCATTTATTAAGGACTTCTTTCTCCTGACTTCAATGTTCTGATAAACTCTCGAGCTATTCTTCAGCAAATCGTAATCTTCAGGATGCAAACTACGATCTTCGTTGAAAACAATTTTAACTTTTTTCATGAGAACTTTTGATGAAGCGATGAAGTTGTACCAGCTTGGACTTACTTCTGAAATGTTGACAATTTCTGTTCCGTTTAAATGTTGAAAGATCATCTCGGGAATGTCGAGAAAACGTGCTAAATGTGCCAAAGGATCCATCTTAGTCTTAGTCTTGAATAGAATTGATTTGAAATATTTTTTAAATATTCAAGCGAGCGAATGTTGTTTTCACGAAAGTTGAAAGCGAACTGAGTTAGATGTTAAAAATGTTTTCCTTTTATAATAATTTACCTGAATCCGAATTAGAGGAGAATGCTAAAAATGTTTGAGTGCTAAATCGAAGGAACAGATGTTTCCAATGAAAGTGAACATTTAGTAATCTTAATTAGAATCACTCCGGCCTCACCCCATTTTTGGAAAAAATGGGTAGGCCCGGAGTATTGCTTTCGTGCAGAAAAAAAAAAATTCTTACCCCCACTTTTTTTCACTTTTCTCCACGCAACATGACATGTTATGCAAGAAAAACGAATAAAAATTTTCATGTCCGGATTCCCGTGTGTGTGTGTGTGTGTGTGTGTGTGTGTGTGTGTGTGTGTGTGTGTGTGTGTGCGTGTGAAAACACGATAACTCTCGAACGAAAGCAGCTAGCGCGCTCAAATTCAATATTTAGCTTTGTACCGACCATAGGAAGAGCCCTATTGAAAATGGGCAGCCCAGCCCCTCCCCTTCTGTTAGCGCCCATACACCCCAAAAACTTAAATGGCGATAACTCTCGAACGAAAGCAGCTAGCGCGCTCAAATTCAATATTTAGCTTTATATCGACCATAGGAAGAGCCCTATTGAAAATGGGCAGCCCAGCCCCTCCCCTTCTGTTAGCGCCCATACACCCCAAAAACTTAAATGGCGATAACTCTCGAACGAAAGCAGCTAGCGCGCTCAAATTCAATATTTAGCTTTATATCGACCATAGGAAGAGCCCTATTGAAAATGGGCAGCCCAGCCCCTCCCCTTCTGTTAGCGCCCATACACCCCAAAAGTTTAAATGGCGATAACTCTCGAACGAAAGCAGCTAGCGCGCTCAAATTCAATATTTAGCTTTGTATCGACCATAGGAAGAGCCCTATTGAAAATGGGCAGCCCAGCCCCTCCCCTTCTGTTAGCGCCCATACACCCCAAAAACTTAAATGGCGATAACTCTCGAGCGAAAGCAGCTATCGCGCTCAAATTCAATATTTAGCTTTGTATCGACCATAGGAAGAGCCCTATTGAAAATGGGCAGCCCAGCCCCTCCCCTTCTGTTAGCGCCCATACACCCCAAAAACTTAAATGGCGATAACTCTCGAGCGAAAGCAGCTAGCGCGCTCAAATTCAATATTTAGCTTTGTATCGACCATAGGAAGAGCCCTATTGAAAATGGGCAGCCCAGCCCCTCCCCTTCTGTTAGCGCCCATACACCCCAAAAACTTAAATGGCGATAACTCTCGAACGAAAGCAGCTAGCGCGCTCAAATTCAATATTTAGCTTTGTATCGACCATAGGAAGAGCCCTATTGAAAATGGGCAGCCCAGCCCCTCCCCTTCTGTTAGCGCCCATACACCCCAAAAGTTTAAATGGCGATAACTCTCGAGCGAAAGCAGCTAGCGCGCTCAAATTCAATAGGTAGCTCGGAAAAACTTTGAGGAAACTCGGGAAAACTTCGGGAAAATTTCGGAAAAACTTCAGGGAAAATCGGGAAAACTTCGAAAAATTTCGGGGAAACTCGGGAAAACTTCGAGGAAACTCGGAAAAACTTCGAGGAAACTCGGAAAAACTTGAGAGAAAACATCGGGAAAACTTCGGTGAAAACTCGGAAAAACTTCTGGACCTTCTCTAATCAAAGTTGAACTTGGACATCAATTTGTGAAGCAGTGGTCAACTCAAAACACAAAATTTAAAAGTTTAACTACTATATTAAACGAATTGAGTTATAGGCCGGAGTTTTACCAGCGTAATGGCCGCGTAGCGGCCGTCGCGGGTTGCGCGGGGGTGTCGTAGGCCACCGGCCGGAGATACCTCCGTGCGATCTAGTTTGTTATTTGCCTCAGTGACTCTTGGTCGATTCTTGTTTGTTAATAAATTTTTATAAAGAATTAATAAAGAGTTCTTCCGGTTCCTTCGAACTATTAACTTACAGTTATGGAAAATAGAATTCAAATAAAAATTGGAGAGGAAAAAGGAAAAATGCGAGCAGTTGATGTTACCTCTTCAAATTTTGAGAACAAAATGAACAAACGGTTAAAAAGTTTTTCTTTTTTTATTTCACTCGAATTTTAATAAGAAAAGTGTCGAAAAATGTGTCGAGCATCTGAGTGAAGCATTTCTTCACCAAAAACTAAAGATTAGTTACACTTGAGATTAGCAACAAAAGTAGAGTGGAAGCAGACTCAGTGAACCAAACAAGACATTTTTTGCAGATTTTTACACACACTCCTGTCTATGAAGTTTCGGAAGAGGTAATCTCCTGAGTACGATTTAATTTCTTTCTTTACTGGACTTCCGCATTTAGAAGCAACTTTGGCGAATAATGTAAATTCTGCGATGTAATCAGGGAATCTCCTGTTAAGGCAGAAAAAAAGAACTGAATAGAAATCACTAAAAATTTACAAATAACAAAACGAAAACAGTTTTCGGAAAACTCAAATTACAAATTAAAGAAAAATTAAAAAATTAATTGTTTTTAAAAAACTTTTTTATTCTCATTAAGTTTATTAAGTAGACATGATTTCTCTTCTAATATAGTTAATGGTACGCGATTATTTGTTAAACATTCCTTGAAAAACTTCAGAGCTCATATGATAAAACATTCTATTTACTGAGTCCATATGTCGAATTGCATTAGGGAAAGAAAATGGCTTGACCTGAATCAGCGAACTGAGATCAGTGATCGATGCGGCATTTGAAAAAAAAGAAGTTAAAATGCTGCCATCGACTGGACCAGAAGCAATAACTTTCAGTTTCTTTAGCTTAGGAAAAGTTAAAGTCGAAATACTTACCTGTGTTGGTATCAAAGTAAATTTTGAATTAACTTCGAAGTCATCGAGATTAAGGTTTTCGACCGTTCCTTGGATTGATAAGAAAAAATTGAATACTTCGAGTTCATCTCTGAATAAAACGTTGACGATTTTAATTTCTTTCCAGTCGTGAGACTGCTCCAAGAAGAAATTAAACTCCTGAGGGCTAATGAGAGCTTTCGAACTTTTTTCGTCGCTTGACGTCTTCCTCCTGACTTCAATGCTTTGATAAACTCTCAAGCTGTTCGTCAGCAAATCGTAATCTTCTGGTTGCAACTTACAATCCTCATTAAAAACAATTTGAACATTTTTCATGAGAACTTTTGATGAAGCGGTGAAGTTGTACCAGCTTGGGCTGACCTCGGAGATGTTGATAATATCTGTTCCGTTTAAATGTTGAAGAATCATCTCGGGAATGTCGAGAAAACTTGATAAATGTGCCAAAGGATCCATTGTAGTCTTAGTCTTGAATAAAATTGATTTGAAATATTTTTTAAATCTTCGAGAGAGCGAATGTTGTCTTCACGAAAGTTGAAAGCGAACTGAGTTAAATGTTAAAAAAGTTTTCCTTTTATAATAATTTACCTGAAACCCAATTAGAGAAATTTACCTGAATCCGAAAGAACTTAAATCCTCTCTGTTGTAAGACAATTAGCGAGAACATAATATTTTTGCTTTGAAATCATCTGTAATTAAATTTTATTGACAAGCTGATAAGAAATTGAAAAGATTATGCGTTTCAAGCTTTGATTAGCTTATCTAGACAGTGAGAGGATTCTTCTCAAATTCCTTCGCTTCTTGTTTATTAAATTCCGATTGTCAAGAAAAGACTCAATTTTGAAGATTACTCCAAACTCTCGCCTCGATCCAATCAAGGTATGACGACACTCTCGTATAGACGGTTGGTGAATTATTATCAATACAACGGAGACCAAACGAAGCAATTCCAATGATGTGAAATAAACAAATGTTTGATGGGGTTGCAATCTGAATTGGTCCTCCAGAGTCTGGAAGAATTATTTAGTAAAAATATTTTTTAACTAATTTAATTTAATTTTACCATGAGTGCAGAAGTCTTTTAATTCTTTGGAAACTTCTGCGCACATCTGATTATCCATGATGCCACTTTCGAGCTTCACTCCTTCAAAGAAAGTTTTACATTGATTGTTGTTAATAATTTCGAGCGAAATTCTTGTCAGTTCGTCAGATTTTTCTCTTTGATTTGCTTTTGTTCTTCCCCAACCAGTTGCGATAGTCCTTGTGTTGTTGAAGTGAAATGTTTGCCAAAGACAAGCTGGACGAATAAATTTCGTGAACCTGGAAAGAGAAATTGTCAGTTCAATATTTTCTCTAAGGATTCAACTTACTCGACGTTTCTCGATAATCGAATCAACGCAATGTCAAAGCTTTTTGAGTTTCTCTTAAACTCTTCATGTGGAATAAATTCAGCAACTGGAATATCAACTTCTGTGAGTCCATCTGATTTGCTATTTATGTTCTGATCGCCAAGACGAACAATCGTCGGTGGTTTTCCATCTTTCAAATGAGAAAGTATTCATCAAGAAATCATTTTCTTTATCTAAGTTTACCTTTTCTAGAATGAGCAGCAGTCAAAACAAAATTCTCTGAAATTAGAGAACCGACACAGAGAAAAGCAATCGGCTCATCAGCTTTCTCCCATCCAAGAGCTGCCATGTGAGGAAACTCTCCGTTCTTGGCCTTTTTAAAGCTAACATCTAAAGGATTTTCATATTCGCACTTTGAGATCGAAGGCAAATTAGTCGAAAAAGTTCTCTCAATTGTCAACTCGGCGTATTCTTCACATTCTGACAAAATGAAAAAAGTAAAATTTAAATTTCCTTTCAACTGCGAAGTTTACTTACTTTGTTCGCTGATTCGTTTCGAGCTGGTTAAGGAAGCTCCTTGAGATTCAGTCGGACAACAAATAATTGGAGCGTCACTAAGAAACGAGCAGATTGTTGGAAATATTCCCAGTTTATATTCCTCCCGAGCTTCCCTGCATTTTCTGAAATGTTTGCAAATACCAGGACTGTCATCATGTTTTCTCACGCACGATTCGCCCTCTGACGCCAATAAAAAAAATGAGTACATTTTTAAAAAGGTCAGCTGCCACTTTGCAAATCTCTTCAATTCTAAGAACTGATAATTATATTTACCAGACAATCCTCGAACACCAAACACAAATAACAAGATTAATAGCGATTTCATTTTTATATTCATCTTCACTACCGGACAACTCAAACAAAACTGATCTCTTTTCAGTTCCTACGCTCAGTTATCAATTCCAATTTGTTTTCTTACCGCTCGCAAATCAGTCAGAAGCATTTCGGATTTTTGAGAAATCATTTCTTATCAATTGAAATTACGAGTTCTTATCTTCACATGCGAATTTGTTTCTTTTCGTGAAATGATTAATGAAAAAGCTTTTTTGAGAAGCTTTCTTAATCGCGGATTTGGATGAAGGGAAGTTCTCTTTAAAGTCGACGATGAGTTCCTTAACACAGCAATGATTGACGAATGTTTTATAAAGTTTTACTCAATAATTCATTTTATTTCAAGAAACAGAAATTGTTTACACTTTCAGCAAATTATTGACAAAGAGAAGAAATTTTCAGATGAAGGTTCAGGAATGTCTTATTTTAATTGAACATCTTTTATTTGTTAATCAAAAATTTTCCGGTCTTAGTAAAACAGAGTTTTTCCAACTTCTTTGTATCAAATCGTGTTGGGGCCAACACTCTCAATTCTTCAAATTTTCTTTCCAGTGAAATCAAGCTTTCAATTATTAAGTCGGTAATTGATTCAAGGGTAAGTCTTTTAACATTCGGCATTAATTCCAAAAAAGGTTTTAGGAAATCAGTGGTAATTGGATATTGAAATTTCAGATCAGTGATCGAGTTAGAAACTTCATTTGAAAATCCGTAAACAAAGTCCTCGGGCAAAGTATAAAAACGCCGAAGGCAAAGACTTTTAAGCTTTGACATTTTCATGATCACATCAAAAGCTTGTTTGTCACACTCAATCACTGCGACATCCAATTCTTCGAGATGATCGCTTTGTGATTTGAGAAAGTTACGAAAATTCGTGCTAAACGCAGGACCTTTGGCAACAATTATCGACAAACTTTTCAGCTTTACTTGAAATCGTTTCCAATGCTCACCTCGGAAAATTTGATTGATGGTTTTTACTTTAATATTGAGATTTGTTACTTTGTCGAAGTTTTGGAGCAGTTTCTTTAAAACTCCGCCCTCAGGATTGGAGAATCCTTCATGAAATTCAAGTTTTTCAATTGCAATAGAATTTAGGAAAAATCTAGCGTAGGCTTGGTCCAAGTAGGAGTCGGCAAAAAGATGCAATTTCAAATGTTTTAGTTTTGGAAATTGTAAAACCTTGAAAGATTCAAACTCTGATGACGCATCATGAAATGAACTTTGGAAATCA
The DNA here is from genome assembly GCA_033063855.1 of Smittia aterrima. Lineage (NCBI taxonomy): Eukaryota > Metazoa > Arthropoda > Insecta > Diptera > Chironomidae > Smittia > Smittia aterrima. The sequence goes on from CP093831.1 coordinate 22,921,843, forward strand.
TCATTTTGGTTAATGACAGAAAGACTTTCAACTGATGATTCAATTGATGCGAAAAAGTCATGAGCATCAGGGAGGTTCATTGCAAACCCGATGTTGTAACTGACTTCAACGTTTTTCCAGCTGCGAGAATTATTTAAGAAGAAATCGAATTGCTTTGTTTTTGTCGCTTCGCCAGAAGAAGACAACCTTTCTTCATAGACCGAATCCATACAAACGTGAATGCTTTGATATTGTCTCGAGCTATTCTTCAGCATATCGAAGTCTTCTTGATGCAGCGTTTGTTTCTCTTTGAAAACAACTTTAATCTTCTTCATGAGCAAATTCGATGAAGCAATAAAGTTGTAATAACTTGGACTGACTTCTGAAGCTACTAACACGTCTTTGCCATTCAAATGCTTGAAGATTATCTCAGGAATGCCAAGAAACCGTGAAAAATATTCCAATGGATCCATGTTAGTCATCTCAGATGTGATTTTCTTCTCAGGTTCTTCCTTTAAAATTTCTGATGCTTCTTGTTTTCTTTTGGCTTCCACAAGTGCTGGGCTTTTCTCTATTTAAATCTTTATCTAAAAATGAAATAGAATTGAAATAAATAAAAGTAATTTTTGAAAACTTCAAGCAAGCGACTGTTACCTATTCGAATGTTGAGAGTTAACTGAAGCAAATGGTCAGAAATTCACTTAAATTTTACCTGAAATGTTACTAAAGAATGAGCCAGTTCCGGGAAAACAAAAAATAAATTACACTCACACCGTCAAACGATCAACACTGTGGGATCCCTCGTCTCAAATCGACCGCTCAGTTCAAGCGCTACCGAGCAACTGTCCTCGATTGGACATCTTTCTCCGGCATTGCCTTCGTGCCGCCGGGGCGTAGTCATTTGGAAATAAAGTTTAAGAAAAATGAAAAAATTGTTATTTACATGAAATTTCCTTTAAAAATCTTTATTGGATCTTTAATTTTATTGTTTATTAAATTCGCTAATACCACTTCTTTATCGACGCCATCCACTTTTCGAAATTCCAATTGGTCAAATGTTTTATTTATTGAGATCAAAAGTTCAAAAATTGTTTTATTTAATGAGTCGAGCTCGAATCTTTTTATATTCGGGAAAGACTTTAATAAAAATGTAAGGCCGAGGTCGTCAGGTGTTCCATCAATTTTAAGATCAGTGACTGATGCAGAAAATTCCTTGCATTCATAAAAATGTGTTCGTTTATCTGACAAAGTCAAAAAATCTTTCAATTGGAAACTCTTGAGCTTTGGCATTTTCATAATCGCTTTGAATATCTTTGGACATGGATCAATCAACAATTCTTCAAGATTATCTTTTTGTGATGTTAGAAAGTTTAGAAAGTGTCTTTGAACAAAAATATTAAACGTTTTTAAGGATGTTAAGTGAAACATTTTGAAACTCTTGAGCTTGAATTGAAATTTCCTCCAAGTGTTATCTTCTCTAAACATCTGATTTAAGTTTTCTGCATAAAGCTTTAAACTTTCTAACTTGTCGAAGCTTTTGATCATTTCCATGGGCCAACGTGGGAAAGCTGTTGTTGATTTTGAAATAATATTAAAATCAAGTTCCTTGACTTCAACGGCATTTGACAAAAATCGAGCTAAAGTTCTACTGCCATCATCTTCATTAGTGAACTTAACTTTTAGCTGCTTTAGCTTAGGAAAGCTTAAAGTCAAAATTCTTTCCTGTGTTGGTCTCAAAGTTAATATTGGATTTACACTGATTTCGACATCATCGAGAGAAAGGTTATGGACCGTTTCTTGGATTGATGAGAAGAAATAAAATGACTCGAGTTCATTTTTAAATAAAACGTTGGCGATTTTAATTTCTTTCCAGTCGTGAGATTTCTCTAAGAAGAAATTAAACTCCTGAGAGCTAATGTGAGCTTTCGAACTTTTAGGATTGTCGATTCTTTGAAAGCACCCTCTAGGAAATTCAATGTAGTCCGGACCTGACTTCTTTCTCCTGACTTCAATGTGTTGGTACATTCTCGAGCTATTCTTCAGCAAATCGTAATCTTCCGGATGCAGCTGACGATCCTCATTAAAAACAATTTTTAGTTTTTTCATGGGAGCTTTTGCTGCTTTTGATGAAGCGATGAAATTGTACCAGCTTGGGCTGACTTCGGAAACGTTGATAATCTCTGAACCGTTTAAATGTTGAAAGATCATCTCGGGAATGTCGAGAAATCTTGATAAATGTGCCAAAGGATCCATCGTAGTCTTTGTTTTGAAGCGAGCGAGCGTTGTCCTAACGAAAGTTGAAAGCAAACTGAGTTGAAAGCAAACTAAGTTGAAAGCAAACTAAGTTGAAAGCAAACTAAGTTGAATGCTCAAAATGTTTACCTTTCGAACAAATTCAAATCTATCTGTATCCCAGTGAGAGGAAATTACTGAACACGTTCAAGTGTGAATCAGTGAGTCAAACAAAAATTCATTACAGAAAAAAGACCGTTAACATTTTTCCTTTCAAACCGTTGAGTGGTTTCCATGGAAACGAATGTAAACAATTTTTATTCCATCATCGAAGTTGCCATGACGAAAGCTTCACAAACAAAACAAAAACAAAACTGGAGTTAATTTAAAACATCTTTTATTGAAAATGTCATCCGATGCCAGACCAAGACACAAAGATAAATCAAAAGTTCGTAATCCTAAGAAAAAGCAAAAGGAAGTTGTGAGCAGCAAAAAGCAAGAAACGCGAAGAGTGAAAAAGATCAGCGAGAAATATTTGAACGAAGACATTTTTGTTGAGAATTCTGTGAAGCTCCGTCACGATGAGGCAGAAGATGATTACGTTAAACAAAAGCAAAACGAAACTGAATTCTTCTGTGATCCGTTCTCAACAATCAAATTCGATGAAGTCGAAAGTCGTTTTAAGGAAGATTCAAGTGATCAGAAAGATGAAATCGTAATCGCGAGAGGTGAGAATGCTTCACTTAAATCCGAAGCTCATTCTGAAAGATCAAATGATTCTCCAACTCATCTCGCGTCGATGTATGTCGGACATGAGATCGAACCAGTTGTAGCTAAATTTGAATTGGAGCGAATCGATTATTGTGAGTTAGAATTTCTCTTTCGTCCGAGTTCTCAGAACATTTTGAGAACACGAAACGACGACGAAGAAAATGCTTTAAGTTACAAGAATAAAAATGAAGGAATGTTCATCAACGAAGCTCCGCGAATCGACAAATTGTCAAACAAACTTCTTCTGATCGATCGCTTACAAGAAAGTGGAAGAACTGAGTTTTTCGATGGATCCGGAGATTTAAAGAATTTCCATAAACTCACCGACGATTCTGTTTATCGACTTGTTTGTGACAGAGAGTTCACTCCGATCTACGTTCCACCAACTCCAATGAACTTTGAACTAACCAGCAAACTCGTGAACGAGAAGAAGTTTCTGAAGATTTACATTTCGCAAATGTCGTTCGATCAACATCAATTATTCTCAAACGAGCATTACATCGCAAAAATAGTTGAGAAGTTATTCCATGAACATGATCGAAGGAAGAAACTCGATGTCGTTGGGACATTAAAAAACAAATTGAGCAACTTGCGAGACTTGAAATCACAAAAGTTTCCTTCGCCGTCTGAAGAAACTGTCAAGAGCGCTCGAACGATAAGAAACGAGGAACTTGCCTTGAATCATCAGATCAAGTCAGTTCGTCAGAAGTTGCACGTTGAAGAGAAATACGATCACATGATTTTGAAAAGTCTTTTGGAAAATTGGAAGAACTTGAAAACCGTTCGCAGCCAAGAATCTTCTTCATTCACAAATATTTTTTTGAAAATTCAAAAGTTCGACATTGATTTGTCGGCAAAGCAAGCAGAGTGGCAGCAGCAATACGACGCTGAGTTAAACGAAATGATCGCAGAAGAGTTTGACGAGTATCATTCGTTAAAGCAAAAGTACAAAGAGTTCCTCAGAAACATCAACGACCCAGAGTCCATCGCAGACACAATAGACGTCGTGAAGAAGCCGAGAAAGCCAGACATCGATAAGATTATTGCAGAGTTGAACGCTCTCTACGACGAAATTCCATATGACGAGCCTGAAATTAATGTTGTTCTCTCAAAACGAGAAGAAGATCCGAATGAAGTTAAACCAAAAGGAAAGTTAAGAAAATTCAAGAAATATTCTTATCGCTTCGAATTAGAGATCGACGGAGAAATCGTTGGAAGCACAAAATATTGCAAACTCGAAAAGGATTTTAATATTTTAGTGCAATCAGCTTTTATTTTGAAGCTCACGAAACAACTTCCAAGCAACATAAAGTTGTTGATTTTTGAAATGAAATCGTCGAGTCGGAAACTTTCGGAAATTCTCATTCCACTTCCGGAGAGCGACGCAAACTTTTCTGATACAAAAGACGAGAACTTTCACTTCGCTTCCAAACGATTCGAGCGGAGAAACTCTCGATCAAAAGTTTTGTCTCTTCAACGAAGTGGAAGCAGCAGGAAATTGGTCAACGTCGGTGGAGCTGTTTCAATGAAAATTGGTTGGACTCGTGGCGAAAGTGAAGATCAAACTGACGAAGTAACTTTCCTAACTAAGCGACCAAGTCGAGGAAAAGAATTTGTTTCACAAGAAGTCTTGAAGAAATGGTTTGATAACAATCTTCTCAATCCTTTCGATCCTGATGCCGAGAATCTCGTTCGATTCGTGAAGCAAAAAGACGAAACAGATCTTGCGCTCTCAACTGAAACCTCCAAAGGAGAAGAAACAAAAATATTTCGATTCAACGAAGAGGAACTTGCATTTTGCTCAGAAGAAGAATTTAATTCAATTGAAAGATTGCGTCTTCTGAAATCAAGATATGACAAGGACTTGAATTACAAGAACCGAAGACTTGTTCCATCAACTGATCGAGAACTCGAGTTCGACAAAGATAAAGAAGCAAACATTATCGACGAAGCTTCGATTGCCGATCCGATTGACTTGCAACGATTCCGTGGTCGCAAATATTTGAAGAAAGTCTACGACACGATCACAAATCATTGCGAGATCTTGAATCGCGATAAGATGAACACAAATATTTTGATCGGCGATGAAGTTCCGACGATTGGATCGTTGTCTCTCGCGTTCCTCGAAATTTTCGGCCCAAAACGTCCTCTCAAGCCAATTCGAAGACCAACATCTTCCAGAGCGTCTCGCAAACTCAATGAAATCACAAGTTTCAACATTGTCGTGATGGCGGTTAGAGCAACGAATGTCCCAGTGAGAAGTGAAGGACCAACTCAAGCGTCATCAAGAAAGAGCAGCACAACTGCTCCAGGAAGTAACAAGTTCGCTCCATTTCGATCATTCAGCTCACATCCTCACGTCTTCGTGACAATTTCGCTCAAAGATCATCATAATCACACTTGTCGCACTTCGTCCGCTGAAGGAACGAATCCGGTAAAGTCTAAAATAAATGAAAAAGTTCTCAATTTTAATAAAAATTATTTTAGATGTGGAACGAGCAACTTTCGCTTCCTTTCAACTTAAAGACTGACAGCGGAAAGAGAATTCTCTCGATTGACTTGTACGACGAAGTCGTTGAAGATTTGATCGACAACTTGACTGAAGTTTATCAGAGAATTACAAGCAAATGGCTTGGATCAATTAAAATTCCAATCGCGAACATTTTCGCGAGTCAGAGAATCGAAGGAAACTTTGAAGTCGCGATCCCGACAGTTTTGCTTGGCTACACGAAGCCGAGGATTTCTCCAGCGGAAATCGGTCAACACTCGACGATTACGATTGAGAATCTACCGCACATGTCGAAGAAGACTCACATCAACTTGTTCATCAGCCTCGAGCCGATCGCTGAGATCCCGCAACTCATTTCGTCAGGACTCGAATGCATTGAAATTGAAAGCGTTGAAGTTCAAATCAAAACTTGGTTTGAGCAATTAAAACTTGAGTTTCCATCGCGGTCGAGTAAGTGGAGTCCTCTTGTGACTTTGTTAACAGGAAAACGAGCTTGCATCACTCGACTTCTTCATCCTCTCAAAATTCCATTTGAAAGTGGGGAATTCGCTGAATTTCAAATTCGCAGATTCGTCTCACTAATTCCAATTCAAAACGATGCGAGTGCGTCGAACAGCAGTTGCACTGGATTGAATGGAGTTTGGCTGTCAAATACTGTGAGTTGATTAAAGTTTTAAGTGTTCGCAATGATAAATAAATTTCATTTTAGCACGTTCTTGGTTTAATGACTTCATCATCGAAAGATCTTGGAGTTCTATTGACTTGCTTCTACCTTGAGCTCGGCTATGCTTCGTGGCTCATTTTAGGATCAAGCATAACATCTGGTGAATGTTGTTTCGTTCTAACTCGAGAATCAAGTGAATTTTACATCATCGATCCTTCGAGTGGGAAAAAGTACAGCAGTACTGACATTCAATGTCCTTTAACGAGTTGCTTCTGCCTTGTGAATCAGTACAACGTGTGGGCTAACGTTCAACGAGAGAATAGAATCTTCATGATGCAGTTTGATGTTAATCGAAGCTTTGACTGGCGACCACTGTTCCAACGCGTTGTTGATATTCCAAACGAAACTATTCATGACACAAACTTTCGTTACGAGAGATCATTTGACACAAAAGATCTTCAAAGGACAATTCAAGCTAAAGTTATCAAGAAAATTAATTCTTGGAGATCGAATCGAAAAACTGTTTGGAATCGGTGAGAGTCGAAATGTTTGAAAAAGTTTTCTTTTCTCTAATTAATTTCTTATTAGCTTTGTGAGTGAGAACCTGAAAAATATTCTCATCAAGTTAGAAGACGACGTTTGCTTTGAAAATGAAGCTGAAGATCACGTTGACATGTTGAGAGCTCTCTACGTAAACTACAAAGTAAGAAAATGAATTTTAATGAATTTCTTCAAGTAAACATTTCTCAATTTTACAGATTACAGGTTTCACGATCGACACAAAGTACACAAATCTCTCATCAATCGTCACAGACGTTAGAAACACTGGAATTCATCTGAACCTTGACAACAAAGTCGAGTTTGCATCGAGTGTCTTCGTTAAGGAATACGCCAACAATGTTATTGCCGTTTGGCTCTTTCTTGTGTCGCTCACTCCCAAAATGTAAAATTATTTCAATTTGCGTAGAAACTTTTGACACAACCACTAAAGATATCTCAAATAAACATTTTAATTATTAATTTGGTTTACATTTCATATAAACGTTGTTTGAGTAAATTTTGTTTTGATTTTCGTAAATCTTTTGTGGCAGAGGAATCATGCGAGAATGTTTCTCAAATTTCTGAATGTTTTGATCTTTGCATTCTACTTGCAATCGATAGAAGTTCGATAATGCAGACGGCTGAACATACGAAGAAAATGGTCATCACACTTGCGAAATGTTGAGCGATGCAGAATCTGTAATTGTTTGACTTTCAATTTTTTTTACACTTAGATAAATTAATTTCTTGCCTCTTCTTTTGAGCGATCGATTTTAATATCTTAAACAAAAATCTTGCAATCAACACAGTGATGATAACTTTGCCAGAGAAGGCGAAACCATTGTCGTGAGGTTCCTGATTAGATTTCCTTAAAGTGTACCTGTCGCTCATTCCGGTGAACACACTGGCGTACAAGTATCCGATGAATGTAATAATCATGATTTTGTTGAACATTTTAACTTATTCGAGCGACTTGTTGTATGAAACTTTTCTCACGAAATGAAATTCAAAATTTAGCGGGGATCTGTCCTAGGACTTCTGAGATATTTATTCGCTTTGCTGGAACATTTCGAGAGAAATTCTCTCAGAGAATTGTTTTGCAAGTTAGTAAGAATTGCTTACACCATGCTGCTCGTGAACGAATTTCTGAAAATTCATAAAATATTTCAAGACGTAATATGATATCTCATATAAACAGATTGAACTTATTTTATTAATTAGCTTGGTGGTTCACATTACAGCGGTTTGTCATCAACACTCAAACTTTTATGTGAGTGAATATCCTAAGAATTCTCAACACACAAAAGAAAGTCTTAATATGTTTCTTGTCCTTCGCCTCAGCCAAAATCTCTCGGTTTTGTTTCTTGATCGTAAAAATAACGAAAATCAACAAACCGGACGAGCAAACGATGATGTAAGCGAATACGTTGAGCATAAACTTGGCAATGGAAACCATTGCCGCGATCGTTGTCACCAGAATTACGAAAATTTGAACGCTGATCCAGAATCTGTAATTATTTTATTTTAAAAAAAGAAACATTTCATGAAAAATATTTCCTTGCCTCTCCATTTGAACTTCTAAAAAGTTTGACGTTGTCGACATCCGAAACAAAATTATTGCTATCAGCACAATGAAGACTAAATTGAAGACCACGCTCAAGGCACCGCATAAATCCAGGAAAACGTCTCCAACTGTCTCACCAAAGCATAGGTACATAATTAGGCCCGCGCCAAACACTCCAAAGACGTACAAGCAATAAAATTTGAATCTTTCAGCTCCATCCGATGTCTCTTGATCATTCCTAAGAAAGGACGAATGCGTAATTTGAAAATATCTTTAGAATTCACTCACCGTGATGTCCACCAAACATCAAAATTCAACACGGTCATCCATAACATTCCGAATACGAGAGAACCAATGGAGACGAATGCTAATGTATCCACATATTTTTCAGGTTTCGCGAACACATGTGAAAAGCAGGAAAAACTGAGAAGCACGGAGGTCAGAAGAAAGAATTCAATTTTGCCGCTGAGAGTTTTCCAAAAGTCAAAGATAAGCAAATGCGCCAAAATTGTTGCTACCAGAAGAGGAGCAGAAATGATGAAAGCTGAAACAATGCAAAGTTATAAATTGGTTTTTATGAGGTAATGCTTTAAACTAACCAAACACATGAAAACCTTTTGAATTAATAAATTGGCAGTGAAAAAGGTCGAAAGAGATAGAACCGTTGCGAGATTTTGAGTCCTGGAAGCAGTATTCGTCTTGATTCTGAATGTCGTAGATTTTTCCATCCTTGCAAATTAAATTAAATGTTGTTGAAAGAATATCTTAAAACTATTTTAAATTAGCTTACCACGATCGTCGAGTTGTCCCAATCCATTTGAATGGTTTCATTGCACTTTGGTTCACCAAACATAATTTCGAAATCAAAACTTTGTTTAAAGTTTTCTTTAATGAATTTCTCGTTACATGTTTCGTTATTCCTGCAGCAAAATCTTATGCACGTTTTGTCAGAGTTGCAAATCTCTTGATTTGATTTATTCAAACGTTTCCATTGACTGACACTAGTTGATACAAACAAAGTTATCAACACAACGTATCCGATCGATGCAATAATGGTGCAAATTCTTTGGCAGCCCATTTTATCTTATTAGAGCGACTCGTCGTACGAAACTCTTCTCACGAAATGAGCTTTAATATTTAGCGAATCCCTTAACTGACTTAAGAGAATATGATCAGAGAGAATTCTCTTTCCAGAGCACAGAGAGGGAATTGATTTCTGCAGAGAAAGAATAATTCCTCTGATAGCTAAACTTGTTTAAATTTGAAGCTTAGCAATTTAATTTTTTAAGTTACATTTTTTCTTCTTCCTTGATTCCTTGATAGCGTTCATTAACAATCTTATACATTTTATTCAGGAACGTAATTCTTTTCAGATAGCTTCCAATTTTAGCTCTCAACAGAAAAAATTTATCATAATTGGTCGTAATCATTTTATTTTCCAAGAATCCTATGCAAAAATTTGTCTCAAATTTCTGTATGCTTTTTTAAAAATCATTCGAACTTCCTTCATGGTGACAAAAAGAATGAAAATCAAGAAAGCGATGATGCCATGGAACCATGAGAATACGAAAATATTGGCCAGCAAAATTACGAAAGTTTCTAATTTTATCATTTCTTCATTAGAATTAATTTCTTACCTTTTCATTGTTGCGTTCCAGCAACTGTGGGATCTGGTTGATCTTGCCATCAAAAACAATTACTATTGCGACTAGTTTTACGAAACTCTTATTACGAAATGAACTTCATAATTAAGCGGAGATCCGTTTGAGGACTCGAGAGAATAATGAGAAATGTTTATTCGCCTTTTCGGAACATTTCGAGAGAATTTTTTTTGCGAGTAATCAATCTCTCACTTTGATGCCATGCTTGAAGCAAAATTTTATTCGGAGCGAATCGCTTATCGTGAATTTGAGTTTCCCTTTCATCCGAGTTCTCAGAACTTTTTAAGAACACGAAACGACGACGAAGAAAATACTTTAAGTTACAAGATCATTTGATTGATGTGTAAAATAAAGTGGAGGAACATTGAGATCTATATTCCACCAACTCCGATGAACTTTGAACCTACAAGCAAACTCGTGGACGAGAAGAATTTTCTGAAGATTTAAAAAATATCTCAATGTAAAATATTTCAAAGAAATTAAGCTTTTATTATTGTTTAGTTTGATTTGGTGATTCACATTTTAGCCAAACGTTTATTTGGTTGGAAATCTTAGGTTTAGCTCTAGACAGAAATACGATCTTTTCATTGCCCAATAATTTCAAGCGAAAATGTTTCTTAAATGTTTTTGTTTTAGGCAAAATCTTTCGGTTTCGTTTCTTATAAGCGCAAAAATGTTCATTTGTTTGGGTTAACTTTGTTTTAATGTTTCATGATTTCATGATTCTCACGTCGCATGAGTCATGCGACAATGTTTCTCAAATTTCTGTACAGTTTGTTAAAAATATTTCAAGATGATGAAATCCAATCGCTAACGTCTTCAGAGAACTTGTGGATTATTGACATGACGAGAAGAATGGCCATCACAAATACGATATTTTGGAAGATGCCCCAAATTCTGAAATAAATTCATTTTATTTAACTTCTTCATTAAAATTAATTTCTTGCCTTTTCGATATTGACATCACAAGCCAAATTATTGCAATCAATACAAGACATTTGCCAGAGCTGGAGAAGCCTTGGTCGAGAGATTGCTGATTCGATTCATTTAAGATATCGCTGTCTCTCTTTCTGGTGAACACCACAATAGCCAAGTATCCGATGAATGCAATAATCACGATTTTTTTGATTTTTTGAAACATTTTATCTTCTTGAAGCGACTTGTCGTACAAAACTCTTCTCACAAAATGAACTTCAAACTTTGAGGACTTGAGAGAATATGGACTTGGCTGGCAATTTCGAGAGAATTTTTTTTCAAGTAAACAGTCAATGCTCTCTTTTTGATGCAGTGTTTGAAGCAACATTTACATTGTAGCGAATCGCTTATCATGAGTTTGAGTTTCTCTTTCATCCGAGTTCTCAGAACATTTTAAGAACAAGAAGCAACGACGAGGAAAATGCTTTAAGTTACAAGAATAAAAATGAAGGAATGTTCATCAACGAAGCTCCACGAATCGATAAATTGTCAAACAAACTTCTTCTGATCGATCGCCTTCAAGAAAGTGGAAGAACTGAGTTTTTCGATGGATCGGAGATTTAAAAAATTTCCATAAACTCACCGGCGATTCCGTTTATCGACTTGTTTGTGACAGAGAGTTCACTCCGATCTACGTTCCACCAACTCCGATGAACTTTGAACTAACCAGCAAACTCGTGAACGAAAAGAAGTTTTTGAAGATTTACATTTCGCAAATGTCGTTTGATATCTCAAAGAAACAAATTAAATTTTTATTATTGTTTAGTTTGATTTGGCGACTTACATTACAGCCAAACGATTATTTGTTTGGAAATCTTAGGTCTAGTTCTAAACAGAAATACGATCTTTTCATTGCCCAATAATCTCAAGCGAAAATGTTTCCTAAATGTTTCTTTGCTTTAGCCAAAATCTCCCGGTTTTGTTTCTTGGTCGCAAAAATAATGAAAACCAAGAAACCAGAGCAGCAAACGATGATGTCAGCATATATGTTGAGCAACATGACTAGAGAAACGATTGCCGCGATCGTAGTCACCAAAATTACGAAAATTTGAACGCTGATCCAGAATCTGTAATTATTTCATTTTTATGAAAAAAAAAAATTCTTTGTAAAGTTTATTTTCTTACCTCTCCAATTGAACTTCTTTAAACTTTGCCGATGACGACATGCGATACAAAGTTATTGCTGTCAGCACAATGAAGAACAAATTGAAGGCCAGATTCAAAACGATGCATCCCAGCAGGAAATACATGAATAACACCATCTCATCAAAGCATAGCCAAATAATTAGGCCCGCGCCACACACTCCAAAGACGTACAAGCAATAAAACTTGAATCTTTCAGCTCCATCGGATGTCGCTTGATCATTCCTAAGAAAAGATGAATCCTCCATTTGAAAATATTTTTAGAATTAACTCACCGTGATGTCCACCAAACATCGAAATTGAACACGGTCATCCATAACAAGCCGAATACGAAATAACTCAAAAAGACAAAAATGTGTTTCTCCTCAGCTTTAAGGAAAACATAGGAAAAGTAAGAGAAACTGTGGAGCAATGAGGTCACGAGACAGAATTCAATTTTGCCGCTGAGAGTTTTCCAAATGTCAAAGATAAGCAAATGCGCATTAATTGTTGCTACCAAAAGAGAAGCCGAAATGATGAAAGCTGGAACAATGAAAAGGTTTTAGTAGATTTTTAAGAGATAACGCTCTAAACTAACCAATCACAGGCGTAACTTTACGAAACTCCGTTTCGCAGACAAAAAGATCGAAAGAGATAGAACCATCGTCGGCTTTTGAGTCCTGGAAGCAGTATTCGTCTTGATGTCGATAATATCTTCCTTCGATAATCATTCCATTCTTGAAAATTGAACAAAACTTTAACAAGAATCCTAAAATCATTTTAAACTAACTTACGCTTAACATGACGTTCGAGTCCAAATAGGTTTGAATGGTTTCTTTACACTTTGGTTCACCAAACATAACTTGAAAACCATCGAAGGTTTGTTTAAAGTTTTCTTCAATAAATTTCTCGTCACATGTCTTGCTATTCCTGCAGCAAAATCTTATGCACGATTTGTTTGAGTTGCAAATCTCTTGATTTGATTTATTCATACTTTTCCACTGACTGACACCAGTGGATATGAATAAAGTTATCAGCACAACGTATCCGATCGATGCAATAATAACGCAAATTTTTTGGCTTAACATTTTATCTTATTAGAGCGACTCGCCGAACGGAACTCTTCTCACGTAATGAGCTTCAATATTTAGTCAATCCCTTAACAGATTCAGGAGAATATTGAGACTTGAGAGAATTCACGGAGAATTCTCTTTACAGAGCAAAGCAAGAGAATTTGATTTTAGTAAGGAATAAGCGTTTTACTATTAAAAATAAATTGAATTTAAATTTATAGAATGACGCGACCCGTTTTTAAAATTTGTCATGGGAACTAAATACATAAATTCTTTTATTGGATTTTGGTGAAACTTTCTCGTTCAATAAAATTGCTTCATTAGTTTCGTAAGTACTTTAAATAAATTATTCAATTGCGAACTTTAAACTATTTTGAATGTTGAGAGAAAAATTATTTTCAGATAAGAATGTTTCACAAACAAGTTTGTCTCGGTAAATTCATTGAAACTTTAATCAAGTCAAGTTTATATTATAGGCCGTCACGACCAACTCTCACTTCTAATAAACTTTTCTTTAATATCATTCAATCATTGAACTTCAAAGAAATCAGAATGAAAAAGATAAACTACAGCGATTTATTGTCGAAATTTATTTCTTCAGGATTGAAAATTAAGACAAAATTGTAAGTTTTTACTATTTTTTTTGATCGGTTACACTGATTTGGTCCTTTAGATATGTTGCGTTCTGGATTAGTCAAACCTGCTTGGTTTCGGCGATTGCTCTCTACTTGATCCAATATTTTGATCAGCTTGATTTTTCATCTTTAGTTGAAACTGTAACAATGCTTGGTAGGTTTGATGATCAAAAATGAATTCGTCGAATTATTGTTGCGTTAGTTTTTTATTTTCGACATCTGCTCTACTTGATGTCACTTCATCTATTCGGCTCAAGAATGGAGACTTTGCTCGAGGAGATTAACGACGAAAGGTAAGTTTCCTTTATTATCTGAAAAAAATTCTGATAAATTAAACTAATAATCGATAGAAAAAAATCGCTGAGCAACACAGAACTCTCAATGCTAAAAGAATCTTTTGCAAAGAGAGAATTCATCATTGCCCTTTCTTTCGAAATTATCATCTGTTTATATTTTTTGTTTATTAAATTAAGCCCAATATTCATGAAGACAAATGATTATCAACTACCTCTCGCTGTCATGATAATTTTCTTGCCCTTTGATGAAATCTATTCGATCAATTGGATGTTGAACTACGTTTTCCAAAACATTGCGTCGTTTTTTTCTGTTTCCTTGTACGGAATTTACACTCTCATGGTCCTAGCCATTGTTAATCACTCTTGTTTAATGTTCGACGAATTGACTATCTTGACACAAAGTTTGAAGAAAAATCCAGAAGAGAATTCAAAAAATCAATTAAAGGAATTCATTGAACGGAGTCAAGATATTTTTACGAAACACGAAGAAGCTAAGAGAACTTTACAGTTTCACTTCTTTATCGAGCTTTCTTTGCTCTCGTTTATGATTTGCTTCAGTTTGTATTCGAGTCTCATTGGGACGACTCCATGGCCTCTCATGGTGATGCTGACTTCGATGTTTCAACTTTTAATATTTTGTTTTTTGGGAGAGCGAGTGAATGATCGAATTAAAATATTTGAGTCGACGGTTTATGACTTGGAATGGTATTCAATCGATTCTAAGGAGCAAAAAGCAATTTTGTTTCTTCTCATGAAAATCAGGGACACGAGAGGCTTCAAAGGAATTTTCAACTCAGTCGACATGGAAACTTTCCTTCAAGTAAAACAAACTCTAAAATATAAATTAATCATTTCATCAAATATTTTATTTAATTTTCAGATTGTTAAGTTCATTTATTCAATGCTGATGGTCCTGCTATCGCGTCAATAAGCATAATCTGAAATTAAAATTGAATGATCGCCCAGCTGGTGACTGTAGCATTTATGCTAACATAAATAATTTAATTTCTTTTTGTTTGAAATTCGATGAAACTTTCTCTTCTAAAAATGAAAGAATAAAAATTTGTTTCATAAGTTAACTATGAGCCTTGAGTTATTTTTCAGATAGATTTTTTCCTCGGGAATCTCGGTAATTTCGGAAGCGCTTAGCCAAAGACTTCCTCCGTGAGATCTAATTTTCTTTATTAGGTCAACAAAATGATTTCACAAAAGTTTTTTAACTTATCAAAGTGAACATGCTTTTTAAACAAAGTTTTCTTTATAATTTCTTTTCATCTGCCTAATTTTTATTTTCGTGGAGTGCCGCTTACTTATTCGTCGACTTTATCTCGGCCGACCGTTGGAAACCACCAAAAACTCTCCTAGTGAGAAAAAGTTTTAAAACAACAAAAGTTTATATTTTTATTTTCCTAAAAAGTCATTGAAACTTTCTTCAAATCAAGTTTATACTTCGTCAAAGTAACGACACGAACATGTTTTACTTTGAAAAATTCTCTTCGTGTCATTCAATGATTAAGCTTTAAAGGAATCAGAATGAAAAAATTAAATTACAGCGATTGCGTGGCCAAATTTATATCTTCAGGATTCAAAGTTATGTCAAAATTATATATTTCGTTGTGGACAAGTCAGATCGCCATCTTCACTGTAGCTGCTGTCTACCTGATCAAATATTTTGATAAACTTGATTTTGCTTCTCTGATAGAAATTGTGACAATGCTTGGTGAGTTCCGAGTGTTTAAAAGTCAATAATCTCGTCAATTTATCTTCTGTTCAGTTCTTTATTGTCGAATGCTGCTTTACTTGATGTCATTTCAATTATTCGGTTCGAGAATGAAGACTCTGCTGGAGGAAATCAATAATGAAAGGTAAATGTTCCATTTGCTGAGAGCTCTAGAAAACTAAAATTTATTTCGCAGGAACAAATCCCAGGACAACGCAGAACTCTCAATGACAAAGAAATCTTTAGCAAAGATCGAATTTTATGTCGCACTCTGTCTTGGTATTATCATGTTTAGTTGCTTTTTAATTTTAATGTTAGGCCATTCATTTATGAAGTCTAACATACATCAACTCCCTATCGGCGTCGTGATAATTTTCCTAACATTCGATGAAATCTATTCGATCAATTGGATGATGAACTACATTTTTCAATTGATTGTTATATCTCTTGCGGGTATTTTGTTTGTAGTTTATACTCTCATGGTGCTCGCTATTGTTAATCACTCTTGTTTGATGTTCGATGAATTGAATATAATGACACAAAGTTTGAAGGAGAATCCTACAGAGAATTTAAAAGATCAACTGAAGGATCTTTTTGAACGGAGCCAAGTCATTTTAACAAGACACGAAGAAGCCAAGAAAACTTTACAGTTTCACTTTCTTGTTGAGTTTTCTTTACTATCGTTTATGATTTGCTTTAGTTTATGCGCGAGTTTGATTGAAACCGCTCCATTAGCTATCATGGTGATGCTGGTTTCGATATTACAACTTTTCATATTTTGTTTTTTGGGGGAGCGAGTCAATGATCGAATTAAAATACTTGAGGCAACAGTTTATGATCTGGAATGGTTTTCATTCGATGTTAATGAACAAAAAGTAATTTTGTTTCTTCTCATGAAGATCAGAGACACGAAAGGCTTCAAAGGAATTTTCAACTCAGTCGACATGGAAACTTTCCTCCAAGTAAAAGTTTTATTGTAAAATATATAATTAATTCATCAAATATTTTATTTAATTTTCAGATTGTTAAGTTCGCCTATTCAATGCTGATGGTCCTGCTATCACGACAATAAGCTCAATTAATTTTGTTTGTGTTCGATATTAACCTTTGCAAATTTTAAGTAAATTGATTTCTGCAAGGAATGAGCGTTTTACTGTATAAAATAAATTGAAATAAAATTTAATATAAACTTTGGTGAGTTCGTTTTTAATAACTAATTTTTTTTAAAAAAAAAATAAAATTCGTCTCGGACTACCTCTCGGCAAACAAATTGAAATTGAAAAAAAATGATAATTTTCTTGCCCGTCCAAGACATTGCGGCTTCTTTGCTGTTGTTTTGTACGGAATGTACACTCTAATGGTCCTTGCCATTGTTAATCGTTCTTGTTTAATGTTCGACGAATTGACTGTCTTGACACAAAGTTTGAAGAAAAATCCAGAAGAGAATTCAAAAAATCAATTTAAGGAAATCATTGAACGGAGTCAAGTCATTTTTACGAAACACGAGGAAGCCAAGAAAACTTTACAGTTTCACTTCTTTGTCGAGCTTTCTTTGATTGCTTTAGTTTATTTGCGAGTCTGATTGAGACGACTCCATGGCCTCTCACGGTGATGCTGTCTTCGATGTTTCAACTTTTAATTTTTAGGGTTTTTCATCCGAAGGATGGAACACCCTATTGTGGCCGCTTTGTCCGTGGTCCGTCTTCCGTAGTCCGTCTTCCGTAGTCCGTGATTGAGATAACTCGCGAACGCGACTAGCTAGCGAATTAATTTCTTCACCAGTCGATAGAGAATTTGAATACGAAAAACAACTTGTGAGGGCCCACGGGCCCAAAACCTGGAATCTCCATACAAAAGTCGATTTTTAGTTTTGAAATACGTTTTCTCGAAAACGGAAGCACATTTCAGCTGTGACTTGTTCACAAGAAGTGATCAGCATGTTGAATCGAGTGCATGGATCTTATAGCTGACCAGATCTGGGTCCACCTCTTGCCAGCGCCAAGTGAAACTTCTTTTCCTTTGGAGTTAGAGCATTGAGATGTTCACATGAAATGATCAGCTCGACTTGACAAAGCAATAAATCCCAGAAAATCCAAGCTCCACACATTGGATCCACCTCTGGTGAGCTCAAAGTGAAACTTTGTTCCCTTTAAGTAAAATGTCCCCTGTAACCAGTCCGACGGATGAAAAACCCTACAGTAAGTTCGGTACGAACTGCTACTGCCACTTGTTTACCTTTTCGTTATTGCGTTCAAGCAATTGTGGGATCTGGTTGATCTTGTTATCAAAAAAAAAAAGCTATTGCGACTAGTTTTACGAAATTCTTCTTTCGAAATGAACTTTATAATTAAGCGGAGATCCGTTTGAGGACTCGAGAGAATAATGAGAACTGTTTTGTGTACTTGGCTGGAAATTTCGAGAGAATTTTCGTGCAAGTAAACAATCGATGCTCTCACTTTGATGCCATGCTTGAAGCTAAATTTTATTTTAAGCGAATCGCTTATCGTGAATTTGAGTTTCCTTTTCGTTCGAATTCTCAGAATTATTTAAAAATATGAAACGAAGACGAAGAAAACGCTTTGAGTTATTTGATTGATCGTGTAAAATAAAGTGGAGGAACAGAGAGATCTCCACTAAGTCCGATGAACTTTGAACCTTCAAGCGAACTCAGAAATTTTGTGTGAGAGAGCTTTTATTATTGTTTAGTTTGATTTGGTGATTAACATTGCAGCCAAAAGTTTATTTGTTTGGAAATCTTAGGTTTAGCTCTATACAGAAATACGATCTTTTCATTGCGCAATAATCTCGAAAATATTTCTTGAATGTTTTTGTTTTAGTCTAAATTTTTCGGTTTCGTTTCTTATAAGCGTACAAACGTTCATTTGTTTGGGTTAACTTTATTTCAATTTTTCATGATTCTTATGACGAATGAGTCATGCGACAATGTTTCTGAAATGTTTCGAATTTCCGCACTGTTCAAAATGATGAAATCCGATCACTGACGTCGTCAGAGAACTTGAGGAGTATTGAAACTACGAAGAGAATGGCCATCGCAAATATGATATTTTGAAGGATGCTCCATAATCTGAAATTAATTCATTTTCTTAAAACTTCTTCATTAAAATTAATTTCTTGCCTTCTCGATATTGACACTACAAGCCAAATTACTGCAATTAACACAATGGTAACGAAACCTTTGCCAGAGCTGGATAACCTTTGATCGAGGGTTTCCTGGTTCGATTTTTCTAAGATATCGCTGTCTCTCATTTTGATGAACACCACACAAGCCAAGTAACCGATGAATGCGATAATCACGATTTTTTTAATTTTTTGAAACATTTTATCTTTGTAAAGTGACTTGTCGTACGAAACTCTGCTCACGAAATGAACTTCAAACTTTGAGGGCTTTAGAGAATACATGTATGTGTTGGCTGAAAATTTCGAGAGATTTTTTTTTTTGCAAGTAAGCAAACAATCAATGCTCTCAATTTAATGCAGTGCTTGAAGCCAAAATTACATTGTAGTGAATCGCTTATCATGAGTTTGAGTTTCTCTTTCATCCGAGTTCTCAGAACATTTCAAAATCTCGAAACGACGAAGATAAGAATAAAAATGGGGGAACGTTCATGTTGCAAATCGACCAATTGTCAAACAAATTTCTTCTGATCGATCGTTTTCATGAAAGTGGAAGAACATAATTTTTAGATGGATCAGGAGATTTAAAAAATTTCTATAAACTCAACGACGATTCCGTTTATCGACTTGTTTGTGACAGAGAGTTGACTCCGATCTACGTTCCACCAACTCCGATGAACTTTGAACTCACAAGCAAACTTGTGAACGAGAAGAAGTTTCCGAAGATTTACAAAAATATCTCAATCGTGTTAAATGAAATTTCGAAGAAACAAATTGAGCTTTATTATTGTTAAGCTTGATTTGATGACTTACATTACAGCCAAACGTTTATTTGTTTGGAAATTTGTTTGGATTTTAAACAGAAGTACGATCGTATCATTGCTCAATAACCTCAAGCGAAAATGTTTCTGATATGTTTCTTTGTTTTCGCCAAAATCTTTCGATTCTGTTCTTTGGTCGCAAAAATTATGAAAACCGAGAAACCGGAGCAGAAAACGATGATGTCAGCGTATATGTTGAGCACAGACATGAATATAGAAACAATGGCCGCGATCGTAGTCACCATAATTACGAACATTTGAACGCTGATCCAGAATCTGTAATTATTTTATTTTTTTTTAAAAAAAGTTCTTTTTTAAGTTTATTTTCTTACCTCTCCATTTGAACTTCTTTAAAGTTTGACGTTGCCGCCATGCGGTACAAAATTATTGCTGTCAGCACAATGAAGAATAAATTGAAGGCCAGGTTCAAGAGGATGCATACAGCCAGGAAAATCCCAAAATACGTCATGTCACCAAAGCACAGCCACAATATTAAGCCCGAGCCAAACAATCCAAAGACACACAAGCAATAAAACTTGAATCTTTCAGCTCCCTCTGATGTCTCTTGAACTTTCCTATGGAAGGATGAATTCGCAATTTGAAAATATTGTTAGAATTCACTCACCGTGATGTCCACCAAACTTCAAAATTCAACACGGTCATCCATAACATTCCGAATTCAAGTGAACCAATGAAGACTTTTGCAGCTGTCTCCTCATATTTTATGATCCAATAGGACCAGCAAGAGAAACTGAGGAGCATTGAGACCACAAGACAGAATTCAATTTTGCCGCTGAGAGTTTTCCAAAAGTCAAAGATTAGCAAATGCGACAAAATTGCTGCTATCAGAAGAGAAGCAGAAAAGATGAAAGCTGAAAAAATGCGAACGGTTAAATTGGTTTTTATGAGAAGGTAATGCTTTAAACTAACCAATAAAAGGTGTAAATTTACGAAACTCCATTTCCGTTTCGCAGACAAAAAGATCGAAATAGATAGAACCATTGTCGGCTTTTGAGTCCTGGAAGCAGTATTCGTCTTGATGCCGATAGAATCTTTCGTCTCTAATCATTCCCCCCTTGCAAATTGAATTAATCGTTAAGAATAATCCTAAAATCATTTTAAACGATTGGTTGGTATGACTTTATGATTTGAAGTGTTTAGGGTTTTTTTATCCGAAGGATGGCACCAATGTTAAGGTACAAAATCAATTTAAAAGTCCATAACGCATTATCGGTGAGCTCTATTCAAACTTGACTTGTTGATTAAAGCATTAGTTGATTCACAAAAAGTGTTCAGTTATTTGAGTTGAGCGAAAGAATCTTAGAACTGACCAGTATGCCCATTAAAGTCCCACCCCCGGTAGCCAGTCTAACGGATAAAAAAACCCTAAAGTAAGTACTTTTCGTTTTTGAAGTATGTTAAGTTTAAATAAAAAAAAAACTGACGTTTATGAACGACGAGTAGATTTCGCAAGAATCGCATAAAGTCCCGGAAGTAGGGTAGACGATGCTGAGTAAAACTATAGTTGCATTTAATATAAGAACTGCTGACTTCTATAGAAAGTGCAAGCTAATCCAAGGCCATACATAATTTATTTCAGTTTGATTAACTGTGATACGTTCATAAGTTATTTTCAATATATTGAAACGCGTACACGGATTTTAGAGCTGATAAAATCTTATGCACCTCTCGCCAGTCCTAGTTATGCTGATTTGAAGCTTAAATTTCAAAGTCGAAAGAATTTTGAATTGCTTTCCAAGTTTCATAGCTCCCAAGTAATTGATTTTTTTAATTATTTTCTATTGAAAATCTATTTTTTTCAAACAGAAATTCTATTAATTTTCTATGTATTTTCAATATAAAACGTAACGACGTAGAACTTTGACGTAACGGGTTTCAATTAAAAATCCATAGAAAATCTACATGGTTTCTATAAAAAATCTATAAATTTTCTATAGAAAACCCATAATTTTTTTTAAAAAAGGTGGTTAGTCACACACCTTTGACAATTTTAGTTTTATTAGAGAGACTCGTCGTACGAAACTCTATTCAGCAAATTGAGCTCTATTAAAATTTCAATAGCTTAATTTTTCATCTTTGGTTAGAAAATCTATAGAAAACAAATAGATTTTTAATAGAAAATAAAACATAGAAATCATAGAAATAAATAAATGTTTTTTTAATCTATATATTTTCTACTTGATTTTCATCTTTTTCGAGAATAAATTTTCTATAGATTTCCAAGGGTGTGTGACTTGTATAGATCCAGACTAGAATATTGAGACTAGAGAATTCCTGGAGAATTCTCTTTCCAGAGCACAGAGAGAGAAATTGATTTCTGCAAGGAAGAAGCGTATTACTATTTTAAATAAATGTATTATTTTAAATTAAATTTAAATTTATTGGATCTTGGTGAAACTTCTCATTGAAAAAAAAATGTTTCATTAGTTTCGTAAGAACCTTAAATTAATTATTCAGTTGCGAACTTAAAACTATATTGAATGTTGAGAGAGAAAAATTATTTTCAGATAAAAATGTTTCTTAAACAAGTTCTTTCGGTGACTCGGTAAAAGTCATTGAAACTTTCAATAAGTTTATAGGCCGTCACGAAACTCTCTCACTTCGAACAAGCTTTTCTTTCATATCATTCAATCATTGAACTTCAAAGAAATCAGAATGAAAACGATAAACTACAGCGATTTATTGTCGAAATTGATTTATTCAGGATTGAAAATCAAGACAAAATTGTTAGTTTTACTTTTTCTTCTTCTTTGATCGTCTGAAAATTTGATCCTTTAGATATCCTGCGTTCTGGATTAGTCAAACATGTTTGGATTCGGCGATTGCTCTCTACTTGATTAAGTATTTCGATCAGCTTGATTTTTCATCTTTGGTTGAAACTGTAACAATGCTTGGTAAGTTTAATGATCAAAAATGAATTCGTCGAATTATTGTTGCGTTAGTTTTTTATTTTCGACATCTGCTCTACTTGATGTCACTTCATCTATTCGGCTCGAGAATGAAGACTTTTGTCGAGGAGATCAACAGCGAAAGGTAAGTTCCCTTTACCTGAAAAAAAAATCTAATAAATTAAACTAATAATCGATAGAAAAAAATCTCTGGCCAACACAGAACTCTCAACGATAAAAGAATCTTTTGCAAAGACCGAATTCATCATTGCACTTTCTTTTGGTATTAGCATCTGGTTATGTTTTTTGTTTATGATAATAAGCCCTTTGTTCATGAAGACAAATCAATATCAACTACCTCTCGGCATCATGATAATTTTCTTGCCCTTTGATGAAATCTATTCGATCAATTGGATGTTGAACTACATTTTCCAAGACATTGCGGCGTTCTTTGCTGTTACCTTGTACACAATGTACACTCTCATGGTCCTAGCCATTGTTAATCATTGCTGTTTAATGTTCGACGAATTGACTGTCTTGACACAAAGTTTGAAGAAAAATCCAGAAGAGAATTCACAAAATCAATTAAAGGAATTCATTGAACGGAGTCAAGATATTTTTACGAAACACGAGGAAGCCAAGAGAACTTTACAGTTTCACTTCTTTGTCGAGCTTTCTTTGCTCTCGTTTATGATTTGCTTCAGTTTATATGCGAGCCTGATTGAGACGACTCCATGGCCTCTCATGGTGATGCTGACTTCGATGTTTCAACTTTTAATATTTTGTTTTTTGGGAGAGCGAGTTAACGATCGAATTAAAATATTTGAGTCGACGGTTTATGACTTGGAATGGTATTCGATCAATGCTAAGGAGCAAAAAGCAATTTTGTTTCTTCTCATGAAAATCAGGGAAACGAAAGGCTTCAAAGGAATTTTCAACTCAGTCGACATGGAAACTTTCCTTCAAGTAAAAAAAATTAAAAAAAAATTAATCATTTCATCAAATATTTTATTTAATTTTCAGATTGTTAAGTTCATTTATTCAATGCTGATGGTCCTGCTATCGCGTCAATAAACATAATCTGAAATTAAAATTGAATGATCACACAGCTGGTGACTGTAGCGCAAATGCTGACATAAATGTTAACTAAATAATTTAATTTTTTTTGTTTGAAATTCGGTGGAACTTTCTCTTCTAAAAATGAAAGAATAAAAATTTGTTTCATAAGTTTACTAAGAGCCTTGAATTATTTATTTTTCACTCCCTCCGTGAAATCTAATTTCTTTTATTAAGACAAAATATTAAGGCTTTTTAACTTATTGAAATCAATCATCACATGAAAAGTAATTAAAACTTTCAATACAAAAAGTTTAAAAACCGACATGAACATGCTTTTTCAATATTTCATTATTTCAATTTAATATTTTATTTTTTGGGTTTAACCGAATATTTCTCAACTTTTTTTCAATATCGGTCGGCCATCGGAAGCCACCAAAAACTCTCATAGTGACAAAAAGTTTTAAAACCACAAAAGTTTATATTTTTATTTTCCTTAAAACTACATTAAAACTTTCTTTATACAGTAGCGTTCAATGTATCAAGTTTATACTTCGACAAAGTAACGACTCGAGTCAAGTCACTCGACACGAACATTTTTCACTTCGAAAAGTTTCCTTTTTCAATGATCAAGCTTTAAAGTAATCAGAATGAAAAAATTAAATTACAGCGACTGCGTAGCAAAACTTATTTCTTCAGGATTCAAACTTATATCAAAATTATATATTTCGTTGTGGATTAGTCATATCTCCATATTTACTATGGCTGCTGTTTACCTGGTCAGACACTTTGATAAACTTGATTCTGCTTCTCTGAATGAAATTGAGACACTGCTTGGTGAGTTTCGAGTGTTTAAAAATCAATAAACTCGTCAATTTATCTTCTGTTCAGTTCTTTTTGGTCGAATGATGCTTTACTTGATGTCACTTCAATTATTCGGTTCGAGAATAAAGACTCTGTTAGAGGAAATCAATAATGAAAGGTGAATGTTTTATTTGCTGAGAGCTCTAGAAAACTAAAATTTATTTCTCAGGAATAAATCTCTGGACAACGCAGAACTCACAATGACAAAGAAATCTTTCGCAAAAATCGAATTTTATGTCGCACTCTGTCTTGGTATTACCGTCTTTGTAATGTTTTTAATTTTGATGTTAGGCCATTCATTTATGAAGTCCAACAGGAATCAACTCCCTATCGGCTTGGTGATAATTTTCCTAACATTCGATGAAATTTATTCGATCAACTGGATGTTGAACTACATTTTTCAATGGTTTGTTATATTCCTTGCGGGTACTTTGTTTGTAGTTTACACTCTTATGGTTCTCGCCATTGTTAATCACTCTTGTTTGATGTTTCATGAACTGAATATAATGGCACAAGATTTGAAGAAGAATCCAGAAGAGAATCTAAAAGGTCAACTGAAGGATCTTTTTGAACGGAGCCAAATCAATTTAACGAGACACGAAGAAGCCAAGAAAACTTTACAGTTTCACTTCTTTGTTGAGTTTTCTTTGCTCTCGTTCATAATTTGTTTAAGTTTATATGCGAGCCTGATTGAGACGACTTCATGGCCTCTCATGGTGATGCTGATGTCAATTGTACAACTTTTTATTTATGGTTTTTTGGGAGAGCGAGTTAATGATCAAATTAAAATACTTGAGACAACAGTTTATGATCTGGATTGGTATTCGATCAATGTTAAGGAGCAAAAAGCAATTTTGTTTCTTCTCATGAAAATTAGAGACACGAAAGGCTTCAAAGGAATTTTCAACTCTGTCGACATGGAAACTTTCCTTCAAGTAAATTGAAATATATTTTTTTACTAATTAATTCATAAAATATTTTCTTTAAATTTCAGATTGTAAAGTTCGCCTATTCAATGCTGATGGTCCTGCTATCACGACAATAAGCTCGTTTAATTTTGATTGAGTTCGATAATAACAATTACAAATTTTCCATTTAAAAATTCATCACAAGAAACTTTCTGTTCACCCTGCCGAAACAAAAATTCGGCAAAGTCTTTTTATGTGCACAAATTGTCTGAAGATAGTGAAAGAATTGTCATAACAAGTTGCTTTGATTTATTTTTAATCAAATGTTTTGCGTTGGTTGAGCGCTTGAAGTTTAGAATTTGCGATAAGGAATTTCTATATTTATGTTTATGTTCTCGAATTGCAGCTTCAGTTTACTCAGAGACTTAAACCAAATACAACATGAAGCTCTTAAAATATTTCATTTTCTTTTTTTTCCTCAGTGGATCTGTTGAGAGTCTTTCAGTTGTTTGTAATTATATAATTGAGCAAGAAGTGGAGGAGTGCGTTGTGAAAATTCTTAAAGTGCTTGAAAGCGATTACGAAATCACGGATCATACTGGAACTCACGTTTTCGGAAAAGCAGACGATGACGTCGAAGTATTTCGGATTGCACAAGAAGTTGAGACTGAACGTGTACCGACGAAGATTTGCAATATCTTTCAAAACGTAAAACGATTCGATGTTCACGGCACTTCAATCGTTCGAATCAGTCGAGAAGTTTTTACGAACTGCAACAAAGTGGAGAAAGTTTATGTCACGTTCACTCCTCTAACGACATTACCGGAAGATCTTTTTGCGGATTTATTCGAACTAAGGGAACTTCATCTTTTCGAAAACAAACTCGTAGCCTTGTCGGCTGATTTCGTTTTGAGAAATACAAAACTAGAACTTCTCTCAGCAAGAAACAATCATCTCACATTTATGGACATTGATCTTACATCAGCAATAACTTCGGTTGACCTTCGTGACAATGCTTGCATCAACAAGAGATTTCCGCAGGACATCACGAACTTGAAGACATTCATTAAAATAGTTGCAGCAAGTTGCGAGAGTCCAATGAAGAAATCGTGTTACTCAAAGGCGATCGAGTTTGACAAAACTCTATCAGAGAAAGCAGAGAAAATTGAGCAATTGAAAGAAAAGAAGGAAACTCTTGAAAGCGAGACTGTCGCTTTAGCCTCAAACATTACTCAATTGATGACAACAATCGAGACTGTTCTTGAAGAAAACAAAAGTTTGAAGTTTAATTACGAGAATTTGCTTAAAACATTATCAAATCTGACGAAAATTGTGTGAACCGCCAACTAAATCAACAACAGCAAGATTAGCTGCTTTGCTTGCTGATAGCATCGAAAAACTTCCAGAAATTTTTAGTCTGGTTTTGTTTACTTCATCACATCAAATGATAAGAACTTTGGCTTCACTACGAGTCGCATTATGCGACGCAATGTTTCGAGTAAAAAGAGAATAAAACTATTAGACTTTCTCTTTACACTCCTTTGAGAAAACGAATGAATTATTTTGACTTATTTTTGTATTTCAGAAGTTTTTCAGTTGGTACAGATGCAAAATTAAAAAAAATCTTTCGATCTTGTTCGAACTTAGAAAGCTCCAGCAATTTCGGAAAGCTTTCCAGTGAAAAGCTTTTGGAAAGCTTTTTTTTAAAGCGAGCTGATAAAATTTCACAAATTAAAGCTTATCTTAACATTCTTTTTTATCTTGAAACGATATTTGCTCTCCAAACCAAGTAGCTTCGGCCTTTTCTAATTGTCTTGATAATATCAAGTTGATAAGCATAAAATTATAATAATGTTATTTGAGTGGCAACGAGAGCGAAGGGTTTTTTCTCCGGAATTTCACTTCTTAGTCATGCATATTTCTTTTAAAAAATCTCAACTTTCTTTGAAAGACCCTTTTTGTTGAAATTATCAAAGAGCTAAAATAAACAAATGATTAGAATTTTCTAATAAAGAGAAGATCAAAATGTCGCTAAATCATTGTCAAGGCTGATAAAATTAAAAATAATTGTGAGATACGAAATATTTACAATCTTTGATTGTGTCAGTCTATGATAGTCAAGCATGCGAAGATAACGACTTGCTACAAATGCTGCTCGATTATAATTCGATTCAGTATCACGCTTCAAGTCATAGAGTGAACACATTTTTCTTCGCTTAGTTTCTCTTCGAAGATAAGAAGATTTTCGCGAAATGATTTTACTTAAACTTATCGCATTGTCGTTAATGACAACTTTTGTATCTTGTGGAAATATTTTGTTTCTAAATGGAATCGCATCGCCATCTCATCACTTGTGGAATCGAGTTTTGGTCAATGGCTTAGCTCAGAGAGGTTTCAACGTAACAATGGTGTCAGTTGACGATGATAAGAGCCCTCAACCAAATGTGCATTACATTTATCTTGAAAAGGCTTATGAGACAATCTACTCCGGCAATGAGTCTTCATTATTGCTTGACATGTCTGATCAAAAAGTGATTGAAGCTGTTTATGGTGTCTACTATTGGTGTGATATGAATTGCGATGGAATGCTTATTTCCGAGGGTCTCAATCGTATTTTGAACTATCCTGATAACTTCAAGTTCGATGCTGTCATCTATGATTTCACTTGTGGACCTTGCTTACTTCCATTGCTACACAAATTCAATTATCCGCCACTCATCGCCGTGACTGCATTCAGCAATCCGCCGTACAGTTTCCATCTCACTGGCGGCAACAAATATCCAGCTTTCGTGCCTCACTTCACAACTGATCTTTCTCAAGACATGAGCTTCCCTGAACGATTGTACAACACATTTATCTATGCAGTTGACACTTAGTAAACGACTTGAGATTGACACGTAATTGCAATTAATTAATTTATGTTTTTATTAGCGTTCGCCAGTTTGATGTGATGTCTCGAATGGAAAAGAAAGTTCGCGAGCGATTTGATTTCAAGGATTATCCAACTTTGGTTGACTTAGAGAGAAAAACTGCTTTGATGTTAGTTAACACTGACAGTGCGATGGACTATTCTGAGCCACTTCAGCCGAATGTAATTCAAGTCGGAGGGTTACAGATCGTTGAGCCAAAACCATTGCCAGATGTGAGTGAAACAATTTAATTTAATTTAAAATATTCTTTAAAAATCTTTTTTCAGAAAATGTTGAAGTTCGTTGAAAATGGAAAGAAAGGAACAGTTCTGATGTCTCTCGGTACAAATGTGAAGTCTGCAATGTTGCCAAACGATACTCTATCAAACATTTTAAACACATTCGCTCAACTCCCGGATTACAACTTCATTTGGAAGTTTGAATCTGATGAAAGTGAACTTCCAATGAAATTACCGAAGAATGTTTTAATTGCAAAGTTTTTGCCGCAAAACGATATTTTAGCTCATGACAATGTGAAAGCTTTTGTGAGTCATGCTGGAGGGTTGAGCTCACAGGAAACTCAATGGTATGGAAAACCAATGGTCGCGATTCCGTTCTTCTGCGATCAAATCAGAAGTGCAAGCAAAGCAGTGAAGTTAGGAGTCGCTGTGAAGATGGACTTCCGAGAAATTGACGTTAAGAGTTTTAAACAAGCGATTCTGACTATTCTTGAAAATCCGATGTACTCAAAGAACGCGCAAAGAATTTCAAAGCTGTTCCAAGACAAACAATCAAGGCCACTTCAAACTGCAATTTGGTGGATTGAGTACGCCATCAGAAATCCGTCGGCACCTCAATTCCAATCGACTGCTTTGAAACTTGGCTGGTTTGCAGCAAACTCTTACGACGTCATTTTGACTCTCCTCGTTGCAGTTCATTTGTTCATTTATCTTGTTATTAAGTCGACAAAATGTATCTTGAAGACTTTCAACAAATCCGAAGATAAAAAGCTAAAAACCAATTAACAAAATAAATAAAATATAAATTGACATTGATAGGAACAATAAATAATGTTTTGTAAACATTTACTTATCAACTAAGTTCATTATTTGTAATTATGTCATTAAATGTAATACTCATTCTCATCCGACTCAATTTGATGAATATTCGATGAGTGCTATGAAAGAAGCTTTGGTAAGATCTAAGCACATGTCGGAGATATGGAGATCGATCGTAAACGTTTTTATGTCTGAGTTCAACATCCAGTTATTACTTTGTGAAAATTTAAAGCAATTCGTTGTCGATCTTAAAGTTTTTGTCCAAAAATGTAGAGACATGAAAATTACCCGTAATTAGGTTTGGAATTACGAATTCATATTTTAAATATAAGTTACAATTCGTATTTTCCTGAGAACTCGTTGGAGAATTTATATCAAAGTTTGAGTCGTCAAATATCGAAATTATCCCGTCATGTCATTCAATGATTGAGCTTCAAAAGATTAAGAATGAATAAAATTAATTACAGCGACTGTGTGGCTAAGTTTATTTCTTCAGGATTAAAAATCAAAGCAAACTTGTTAGCTTTAGTTTTTTTTTCGATAATTATTAAGATAAAATTTTGTTTCTTTAGATATGTTGCTTTCTGGATAAGTCAGATCAGTTTGCATGCAACAATGGCTCTCTACTTGATCAAATATTTCGATAAACTGGATTTTGTATCATTGATTGAGACTGCAACAATTTTCGGTATACAAAAAAATGCTCAAAAATGAATTTATAGATTTAAGTTCTTCTGTTCAGTTTTTTATTGTCGAATGCTGCTCTATCTGATGTCACTTCATTTATTCGGATCGAGAATGAAGTCTCTGCTTGAGAAAAACATTAAAGAAAGGTAAATATTTATTTTCTTTGACCAAATCTTAAGACGAAATGTTGAAATGTATAAAATCTATTTTGACAGAAATAAACCTCTGGACAGCAAAGAAGTGGCAATGACAAAAGAATCTTTTGCAAAGATCGAATTTTTCATCACAGTCGTTTTCATTGGTACCATCAGCGTTATGTATGTTGGCTTCATCTTAGGCGCTATATTCATGAAGTCGTACAAAAATCAACTCCCTTTTGGTGTCGTGATAATTTTCCTGCCTTTCGAGGAAATCTTTTCCTTGAATTGGATGTTGAACTACATTTTTCAAGTAGTGGCAGCATTCTTTGCCGCTTTTTTGCTGACGATTTACAGTCTAATTATCCTTGCCATTATTAATCACTGTTGCTTAATGTTCGACGAATTGACTATCATGACAAAAAATTTAATTAGGGATCCAGGAATGAGTTCCAACGATCAGCAACTGAAAGAACTCATTGAGCGCAGTCAAATTATTTTCACAAGATATGAAGAAGCCAAGGGAACTTTACAGTTTCACTTCTTCATTGAGTTTGTATTGCTCTCGTTTTTGATTTGCTTTAGTTTGTACGCAAATCTGATTGAGACGACAATAATGTCCTGCATGGTGATGATCGTTGTAGTGGTACAACTTTTCGTCTTTTGTTTATTGGGAGAGCGAGTTATTAATCGAATTAAAATACTTGAGGCAACAGTTTATGACATGGAATGGTACTCGATCGATGCTAAGGAACAAAAGTTAATTTTGTTCTTTCTCATGAAGATTAGAGACACGAAAGGCTTAAACGGAATTTTCAACTCAGTCGACATGGAAACTTTCCTTCAAGTAAAACAAATTGAAAGAAAAAAAAAATAATCATTTCATCAAATATTCACATTTTAGATTGCAAAGTTCACCTATTCAATGCTGATGGTTCTGCTATCAAGAAAATAAGCTGAAATTAAAGTTGAATGATTAAACGGCTAGTGACTACAATTTGTTAAATTCACTTGAAAACAAAGAATGAAAGTTTGATTTCATTATTTTAGTCTTCATTCAATTATTCAGTCGTGAAATGAACTTGTTTGAATGACAAAAGAGTTTTTTTTAGCTAAATTGTTTTCAAGTAATGAAAGAATTTTGTTTTGCGAGAAAATTCAAAGTAGAGTGAAAGACTATCTGCCGGACGGGGATCCTATACCGGACACTTACTATTGTGAGCTTCCCTGACCACGGAGAAAAATTTCATTGCAAGTTTTCGAAAGCTAAATAATTAAAGCGATCAGAAAAATGAAAATTAAAAAATTATCTGGTCAGGGAAGCTCACAATAGTAAGTGTCCGGTATAGGATCCCCGTCCGGCAGATAGTCTTTCACTCTAATGTTAAATAAATTATTCTCACTCCTCAACATTAAAAATATTCAGAAATCTTAATTTCTGTATAAAAAAATTAATTAAAATTAATCTTCTTTTTAATATTTTACAAATGGCTTTCATTATGTCATGACTCGTTATTGTTTTCATTAAATAATATAAATCGATTTTCTTAATGTATCCTCAAAATTATTGATTTTTTTCTTCTTTCTTCTTTTTTTATTTTGTGTAACTATTTTTCTGCCTGTTAATGCTTTTCACTTTGTTTCGTTAGTATGATTTCTTCCAAAAGTACAAGAAGTAAGAAGATTCAGATCTTTTAGTCGTAATTATTTCTGATTCACTTAATATTAAATACGTTTGAGATATCTAAAGGTAAACTTTAGTTTTGTCGTCGCTATTAAATCAAAAATATGAAATTAAGACTTCAGCTCTAATAATTTTGTTGGCTTGTGCTGTTTGTTAGATAAACTGTAAAATTAAAGATTCACTTTCCGTTGCGTTTGAGAATATCACAACTTGCGATTCACAAGCTCTTGACTTTCCTCATTGCAGTTCAATTGTTCAGTTATCTTGTTATTAAGTCGACAAAATATATCTTGAAGCCTTTTAAAAAGTCTGAAGATAAAAAGCTAAAAATCAATTACCCAAATTAAATGAAATATAGATTGATATTGATAAGAACAAGAAATATTGTTTTGTAAACGTTTTCGTGTCTGAGCTGAACACCATGTTAAGACTTTGTGAAAATTAAAAGCAGTTCGTTTTCGATCTTAAAATTTTTGTCTAAAAATCTAAAGCCAGGAAAATTACCCGTAATTAGGTTTGAAATTACGAATTCATATTTAAATATGAGTTACAATTCTTACTTTCCTTGAAACTCATTGAAAATTTATAAAATCAAGTTTGAGTCGTCAAAGTATCGAAATAATCTCGTCATGTCATTCAATGATTGAGCTTCAAAATAATCAGAATGAAAAAAATTAATTACAGCGACTCTGTGGCTAAGTTTATTTCTTCAGGATTGAAAATCAAAGAAAACTTGTTAGCTTTAGATTTTTTTGATAATCATTAAGTTAATAATTTTATTTATTAGATATGTAACGTTGTGGATTAGTCAAACAAGTTTGCATGCAACAATGACTCTCTACTTGATCAAATATTTTGATGAACTTGATTTTGCTCCTTTGATTGAGACTACAACAATACTTGGTAAGCGAAATGGTCAAAAATGAATTTATAGATTTATCTTTCTCTTGTTTAGTTTTTTACTCTCGAATGCTGCTTTACTTGATGTCACTTCATCTATTCAGATCGAGAATGAAGTCCCTGCTTGAGAAAAACATTGAAGAAAGGTAAATATTTATTTTATTTAACTGAAGTTTAAACCAAACGCTAGAAAACCAAAATATTTTTTTAATAGGCAAAAACCGTTGGACAGCGCAGAACTGAAAATTACAAAGGAATCGTTTGCAAAGATCGAATTATTCGTCGCTCTCTTTTACAGTTTAAGCATCTGCGTCATGTATTTTGGTGTGATGCTGATAGCTTTATTCAAAAAGTTAAACCAACACCAACTCCCTTTCGGTATCGTGATAATTTTCCTGCCCTTCGATGAGATCTTCTCAATCAATTGGCTGTTAAACTACATTTTTCAATGCGTTACGATATTCTTAGCTTGTATTTTGTTCGTACTTTACCCTCTTATGGTTCTCGCCATTGTTAATCACTCTTGTTTGATGTTCGAGGAACTAACAATTATGGCCCAAAGTTTAAAGAAAAGTCCTTCTGAGAATCTAAAAGGTCAACTGGAGAATCTCTTTGAACGAAGCCAAGTCATTTTTACAAGACACGAAGAAGCTAAGGGAACTTTGCAGTTTCACTACTTTGTTGAGTTTTCTTTGCTCTCGTTTGTGATTTGCTTCAGCTTATACGCGAGCTTGATAGAAATGACTCCATTATTTCTGCTGATGATGATGATTTCGATTGTGCAACTTTTCATCTTTTGTTTCTTGGGAGAGCGAGTAAATGATCGAATTAAACGACTTGAGACAACTGTTTATGACATGGAATGGTTTTCATTCATTGCTGAGGATCAAAAGTTAATTTTGTTTCTTCTCATTAAGATCAGAGAAACAAAAGGCTTCAACGGAATTTTTAACGCAGTCGACATGGAAACTTTCCTTCAAGTAAAATGGATTAAAGTTTTTATTCTACTCAAAATAATTTTATCAAATATTTTATTTACATTTTAGATTGTGAAGTTCATCTATTCAATGCTGATGGTTCTGCTATCGCGTCAATAAGGATTAGATTTTAAATAGAAATTTTCAATAAATTTTCTCTATATTCTACTTCATTTATTGGAAATCGTTGACACAATTAACCTAATAAAATGATCTTTTTTGTTTGTCGAAGAAAAAATAAATTTGTAGCAACTTGAAATTTGAGTTTTTTTAATGGAAAAGGCAGTGAGCGAACGACCTAACTTGTAGATTTTTTCCTTAACCAAAACCCAATCCGAGTTTATAAAAACTACTTGGTAGACTTAAGCACTTTCGGCAGTCGCACGGGAAACCACCCATAAGTCTTCCTGTGAGAAAAAGTTCTGAAAATATAAAATTAAGAATACATAGTGCAAAAGCTACCTGATAGAAAGTTTTGTTTTCTTTTTCGGCTTCTTGATGATTAGAACAAGTCTAAAGTTTTATTTTCCACTTGATCCATTTTCAATCCAATCTCATATTGTTCCAATTTCCACATGTCTCTCTAAACTTATTGAAACTTGCCCAAACTTGTTTCCCCAACTAAAAGTCATTGAAAGTTTCTTTAAATTAAGTTTATACTTCGACAAAGTATCGACTCGACATGGAACATTTTTGACATGAAAAAAAGATTTATAAAATCAAAGTTTGAATAGTCTAAGTATCGAAATATTTCCGTCATGTCATTCAATGATTGAGCCTCAAAAGATTTAGAATGAAAAAGATAAATTACAGTGACTGTGTGGCAAGATTTATTTATTCAGGATTAAAAATCAAAGCAAACTTGTTAGCTCGTAGATTTTTCATGACAATCATTAAGTTAATAATTTTATTTATTAGATATGTTACGTTGTGGATTAGTCAGCTCAGTTTGCACGCAACAATAACTCTCTACTTGATCGAATATTTCGATAAACTTGAATTTACTTCTCTGGTTGGGACTGCATCAATACTTAGTAAGTCTGATGGTCAAAAATGAATTTATAGATTTATCTTCTTCTGTTTAGTTTTTTTCTCTCGAATGCTGCTCTACTTGGTGTCGTTTCATTTATTCGGTTCGAAAATGAAGAGCTTGCTTGAAGAGATCAACAGAGAAAGGTTTTTTTAATACAAGCTGGAAGCGACATTTGAAAATATTAAAATATTTTTTGACAGGAATAAATCCCTGGACAACGCAGAAGTTTCAATGATAAAAGAATCTTTTGCAAAGACCGAATTCTTCTTCACTACATTTATCAGTATCAGCATCTTCTTTTGCTATTTGATTTTAATGTTAAGCTCTTTGTTCATAAAGACAAACCAACATCAACTCTCTTACGACTTCGTGATAATTTTCTTGCCCTTCGATAAAATCTTTTCGCTCAATTGGATTTTGAACTACATTTTTCAATGGATTACGGCGTTCTTTGCTTGTGTTTTGTTCATACTTTACACTTTTACGGTCCTTGCAATTGTTAATCACTCTTGTTTGATGTTCGAGGAACTAACAATTATGGCACAAAGTTTAAAAGAAAATCCAGAAGAGAATCTAAAAGGTCAACTTAAGGAATTCGTAGAACGAAGTCAAATCGTTTTTACAAGACACCATGACGCTAAAAGAACTTTGCAGTTTCACTTCCTTGTTGAGTTTTCTTTGCTCTCGTTTTTGATTTGCTTTAGTTTATACGCAAATTTTTTTGAAACGTCTATATTTTCTGCTGATTGTATGCTGATGATAAGTGCAGTGGCACAACTTTTCGTCTTTTGTTCGTTGGGAGATCGAGTTAACGATCGAATTAAAATACTTGAGGCAACAGTTTATGACGTGGAATGGTATTCTTTCAACGTTACGGAGCAAAAAGAAATTTTGTTTCTACTAATGAAAATTAGAGACACGAAAGGCTTCAAAGGAATTTTCAACTCCGTCGACATGGAAACTTTCCTGCAAGTAAAACAAATTAAGAGAAACTAATTATTTCATTCAACATTTCCTTCACATTTTAGATTGTGAAGTTCATCTATTCAATGCTGATGGTGCTTCTATCGCGTCAATAAGGATTAGATATCAAATAGAAATTTTCAATAATTTTTCTCTAAATTCTACTTCGTTTATTGGATTTCGTTGAAACAATTAACTCACTAACAATTAAATGAAAGTTTATTGAAAATGTTCTATAAATTATTCAGTTGCCTACGTAACTCTTTTTTGTTTCTCAAAGAAAAATAAATTTGTGGCAACTTAAAATTTGAGTTTTTTTTTCAAATGGGAAAGGCAGTGAGGGAACGAGCTAGCCTGTAGATTTTTTCTCCTTACCCGAAACCCAATTAGAATTTAAAAAAACGACTTAATTGTATCAGCCTAAGACTCCCGGATTCAATACCTCGCTTATTTATTCGTAGTACCAAGAAGTATTTGGTAGACTTCTACTTTCGGCCGTCGCACGTGAAACCAGCCAGTACTCTCCTTGTGAGAGAAAGTTCTGAAAATATATAATTAAGAATACAGATGACCATGTAGAGGTGTTCAATTTTCAATCGTTCTATTTTCCATTTGTTCTTTTTTCAAATTTTTTCAATTTCCATCTAAACTTATCCAAACTTGCTCAAAATGTATGCCATCTAGTTTACAAGACTGTAAATTCACTTTCCAATATCAAAGAAGAAATCTTTATTCAATGGAATAAAACTTGTTTCCCTAACTTTTGAGCCGTAAATCTTTACTGACTGACTGGCAGACAGACAAAGTGGTCACACATTATACGGCAGAATGGAGCCCTTCAACAGCAAAAGTTTGGTTATCAACCAAAACTTATTTGGTTGACGGATGGGAAAATTTGGATAGCGCATTTTTGAATCAAAAATAAATTTCCGGCTACTCCGGAACCTTTTAAACAAAAATCTGAGGGTTTTTCACGTACAAAACTTTGAATCTGAGGGTTTTCTCGAACCAAACTTTCCTATACGCCAACCAAATTTTTGTCTATATAAGGGCGAACTTTTTTTGCTCCATGCCAGCTTATTTGACAGACATAGTTCGCTTATCGTTCTGAGCCATTCCGTTGCTCCTTCAATTTTGCCTACTTTCATTTGTCATGCGCCTAATCAGGATGTGAGGTTACGTATCTCGTTGGAGCTAAGAAGATTGACATCATTCGTGAAGGAACTGTTACATTTAAAATATAGAAACAGGTCAAACAGCTAATTCTGCAAAACGGTCACAATAAGGTTTTTTTATTGAAAAAAGCCTTTAAAAGTAAAAATTTGTATTTTCGTAAAAACTTTTTACTGATAACTCATTAAAATTTTTTTACATTAAGTTTCTACTTCGACAAAGTATCGACTCGACATGAACATTTTTCAACTCGAAAAAAATTCTCTTCATGTCATTCAATGAGTGAGCTTCAAAAGAATCAGAATGAATAAAATTAATTACAGCGACCGTGTGGCTAAGTTTACGTCTTCAGGATTAAAAATCAAAGAAAACTTGTTAGTTTAATATTTTCTTTATATACATTAAGCTAAAAATTTGATTTTTTAGATATGTTGCGTTCTGGGTAAGTCAGACCAGTTTGCACGCGACAATTACTCTCTACTTGATCAAATATTTCAATGAACTCGATTTTGCTCCTTTGGGTGAGACTGCAACAATATTGGGTGAGCGAAATGTTCAAAAATGAATTTTTAGATTTATCTTCTCTTGTTTAGTTTTTTATTCTCGAATGCTGCTCTACTTGATGTCACTTCATCTATTCGGATCGAGAATGAAGAGTTTGCTCGAGGAAATCAATGACGAGAGGTGAATGCTTATTTTCTTTAACCAAAGCTTATGACGAATGTTAAAATGAATAAAATATTTTTTGACAGGAATAAAACTCTGGACAGCAAAGAAGTGGCAATGGCAAAAGAATCTTTTGCAAAGATCGAATACTTCATCACTACAACTTTCAATATTAGCATCTTAATTTGCTTTTTGATTTTTATGTTAAGCCCTTTGGTGAATAAGTCAAACCAATATCATCTTCCTTTCGGGTTCGTGATAATTTTCTTGCCCTTCAATGAGATATTTTCAATCAATTGGATGTTGAACTGCATTTTTCAATGCGTTACGGTTTTCTTGGGTGGTGTTTTATACAATATATGCATGCTTACGCTCCTTTCAATTGTTAATCACTCTTGTTTGATGTTCGACGAACTAATTATCATGGTCCAAAAATTAAACAAAAGTCCTGCAGAGAATCTAAAAGGTCAACTGAAGGATCTTTTTGAACGGAGCCAAGTCGTTTTTACAAGACACGAAGAAGCTAAAGGAACTTTGCAGTTTCACTACTTTGTCGAGTTTTCTTTGCTCTCGTTTGTGATTTGCTTCAGTTTATACGCGAGCTTGATAGAAATGACACCAATATTTCTCGTCATAATGATGACTGCAATTGTACAACTTTTCATCTTTTGCTT
This sequence comes from Smittia aterrima, assembly GCA_033063855.1. NCBI lineage: Eukaryota > Metazoa > Arthropoda > Insecta > Diptera > Chironomidae > Smittia > Smittia aterrima. The sequence goes on from CP093831.1 coordinate 22,960,138, forward strand.
CTTGGGGGAGCGAGTTAATGATCGAATTAAAAGACTTGAGGCGTCGGTTTATGACATGGATTGGTTTTCATTCAATGCTAAGGAACAAAAGTTAATTTTGTTTCTTCTCATGAAGATCAGAGACACGAAAGGCTTCAACGGAATTTTCAACGCAGTCGACATGGAAACTTTCCTTACAGTAAAACATATTAAAGTTTATAGACTATTCAAAATAAGTTCAACTTATATTTTATTCAAATTTTAGATTGTGAAGTTCATCTATTCAGTGCTGATGGTTCTGCTATCAAGAAAATAATAATTATACAATTATACATCAAATAGAAATTTGCAATGATTTTTTTTTTAAATTCTACTTTGTTGATTGTATTTCGTTGGCACAATTAACTCACTAAAACAATTAAATGAAAGGTAATTGTAAATGTTTAATAAATTATTCAGTTGCTTACGTAAGTCTTTTTTGTTTTCAAAGAAAAAAAAATAGTGACAACTTAAAATTTGAGTTTTTTTAATGGGAAAGGCAGAGAGGAAACGAGCTGACTTTTAAACTTTTTCTTCTCACCCATAACCCAATCCGAATTAATAGAAACGACGCAGTTGTACCAGTCTGAGACTCCCGGACTCAATATATCGCTTATTTATTTTTATACTTGGTATATTCTAGGATTTTCGTCCGTCGCGCTGAAAACCAACCAATACTCTCGTTGTGAATTTTTTTGTTGTAAATCTTTGCTCACAGACGGACACTCAGACAGACAAATGGAAAAAGTGATTAACATTACATTTCTCCTGGCCTAGTTATTAGTCACAGAATGTTCGGGTAAAACATAACAAGGGGCCCCAATATTCAAAAAAGTGGCATTAGCAGCTCGTACCGAACTTACTGTTTGGTTTTTCATCTTGACGCTGGACAAAGGTGGACTCATATCTGGTCAGCTATAGGATTCTCAATTCAACATGCTGATCACTTCTTGTGAACAAGTCAAAACTTAAATGTGCTGTGTTTTCGAGAAAAATTATTTTCGAACTAAAACTCGACTTTTTGTATGGAAATTCCAGGGAATGGGCCCGAGGGCCCGATCCTGATGAGCTAGAAATTATCTTCAAAAGTATTTTTTTTAATTAAACTTCTCTATCGACTGGTGAAGAAATTTAATTGCTAGCTCATAGCGTTCGCGAATTACTTTTAGACTTTTTTTCTTTAACCAAAACCCAATCCGAGTTTCAATCCAATCTCAAATTGTTCCAATTGTTCCACATGTCTCTCTAAACTTATTGAAACTTGCCCAAACTTGTTCAAACTTGTTTCCCAAACTAAAAGTCATTGAAACTTTCTATAAATTAAGTTTATACTACGACAAAGTATCGACACGAACATAAAACATTTTTCACTTCGAAAAAAAGATTTATAAAATCAAAGTTTGAGTCGTCAAAGTATCGAAATATTCCCGTCATGTTATTCAATGAATGAGCCTCAAAGGATTCAGAATGAATAAAATTATTTACAGCGCCTGTGTGGCCAGATTTATTTCTTCGGGATTAAAAATCAAGGAAAAATGGGACTCGTGATTTCCAAGGAATATATATAATTATATATAATTATACATAATTTTTATAAGAAATTATATACAATTATATATAATTATATATAAAATCTTATAATTTTATTTATAATTATATACAACTAGTTTACCCCGGGCGGCTTTGCCGCCCGTCGAGACGAATCTCTTCGAGTTTTCCCAAAATTTTCCAGAGTTTTCCCGAAGTTTTCCGAAAATTTTCCCATGTTTTCCCGACTTTTCCCGAAAATTTTCCGAAGTTTTCCAAAATTTTTCCGAAGGTTTCCCGAGTTTTTCCGAAGTTTTCCGAGTTCTTCCGAAATTTTTTCGAAGTTTTCCCGAAAATTTTCCGAAGTTTTCCGAAATTTTCCGAAATTTTCTCGAAGTTTTCCGAAGTTTTTGGTTCATGCACAACGACGCTTAGTTCATTTTTTCGTCGCCAGTTGCGTTGAAATCGAGCGTTACGCCACAGAAGGAAGGAAGGAAAGAAAGAAAGAAAGAAAGAATTTCACATCAAGACAATTCTTATTATTATTATATTTCGACTGACAAAAAAATTCATAAATACGAATCCACTTGTTAGGTTTTGATGAAACTTTGAAATTAGTCTTATAAAAAACTAAGCTCAAATATGATTTCTCATTTTATCAAAATTCGTTCTCCTTATATGAAAACACGCGGAATTTTCTAGTCACCCTCGTATATTAATTGAATTCAGTCATTACATGAAAAGTAATTAAAACTTTCATTACATCAAGTTTAAAAGTCGACATGAACATCATTTTCAAACAAAGTTTTCTTTATAATTTCTCTTCATGTCATTCAATGAATGAGCTTCAAAGGAATCAGAATGAAAAAAATTAATTACAGCGACTGTGTGGCTAAGTTTATATCTTCAGGAATAAAAATCAAAGCAAAATTGTTAGTTTTAGATTTTATTGATATATTTTAATCTAAAAAATTTATTCTCTAGATATGTTGCGTTCTGGGTAAGTCAGACTAGTTTGCACGCAACAATTACTCTCTACTTGATCAAATATTTCGATGAACTTGATTTTGCTCCGTTGATGGCGACTGCAACAATGCTTGGTGAGTCTGATGGTCAAAAATGAATTTGTAGATTTATCTTCTCTTGTTTAGTTTTTTACTCTCGAATGCTGCTCTACTTGATGTCGCTTCATTTATTTGGTCCTAGAATGAAGTGCTTGCTTGAGAAGATTAACAGCGAAAGGTATTTATTTTTTGATCGGACATTTATGTAAGATATTAAAATATTTTTTGACAGGAATAAATCCCTGAATAACGCAGAAGTTTCAATGACAAAAGAATCGTTTGCAATGAACGAATTCTTCATTACTACAACTTTCAATATTAGTATCTTCATTTGCTATTTGATTTTAATGTTAAGCCCTTTGTTCATAAAGTCAAATCAATATCATCTTCCTTTCGGGGTCGTGATAATTTTCTTGCCCTTTGATGAAATATTTTCGATTAATTGGATGTTGAACTACATTTTTCAATGCATTACTGTTTTCTTTGGCGGTGTTTTGTACGTAATTTGCACTCTTACGCTACTTTCAATTGTCAATCACTCTTGTTTGATGTTCGACGAAATAATCATAATTGCCCAAAGTTTAAAGAAAAGTCCTGAAGAGAATCTAAAAGGTCAACTGAAGGATCTTTTTGAAAGGAGCCAAGTCATTTTCACAAGACACGAAGAAGCCAAGAAAACTTTGCGATTTCACTACTTTGTCGAGTTTTCTTTGCTCTCTTTTGTGATTTGCTTTAGTTTATACGCGAGCTTGATAGAAATGACTCCATTATTTCTCGTGATGATGATGACTGCAATTGTTCAACTTTTTATCTTTTGCTTCTTGGGGGAGCGAGTAAATGATCGAATTAAAAGACTTGAGACATCGGTTTATGACATGGAATGGTTTACATTCAATACTATGGAACAAAAGTTAATTTTGTTTCTTCTCATGAAGATCAGAGAAACGAAAGGCTTCAACGGAATTTTCAACGCAGTCGACATGGAAACTTTCCTTCAAGTAAAATGGATTAAAGTTTTTAGCCTATTCTAAATAAGTTCATCAAATATCTTTTTTATATTTTAGATTGTGAAGTTCATCTATTCAATGCTGATGGTGCTGCTATCGCGTCAATAAGGATTAGATTACAAACAGAAACTTTCAATAACATTTCTCTAAATTCTACTTCATTTATTGGATTTCGTAAAAACAATTAACTTACTAAAACAATAAAATGAAAGTTTATTGAGAATGTTCTATAAATTATTCAGATGTTAATGTAAGTCTTTTTTCAAAAAAGTTTTTTGTTTGTCGAAGAAAAAACTGTAACAATTTAATTTTTTTTAATGGGAAAGGCAGTGTGTGAAGGAGCTGACTTTTAGACTTTTTCTCCTTAACCAAAACCCACTCAGATATCAAGAAACTCTCAAAAGCTCAAAATGTAGGCCATTTAGTTTAAAAGACTGTAAAATAATTTTCTGTGAGTATTGAATAAGACAACAGTTTATGATCTGGAATGGTATTCTATCAATAAAGATTGGGCTCGTTAAAATCCATCACCCTACACATATGCATAATTTAACACACACGCATACAAAACAAAATGTAAATAACTTGAATTAAATGTTATAGTTTATAGACCATTTCCTAAAAATTTCATGCTTCTGTGATAACTACAAGAAAAGATCTCGTCAAATGAATATGACCAACAAAAAAACATTTTGGACGAAAAATTTGAAAAACTTTAATGTTCTGCTGCCTTCATCTCAAAAAAACTGAAAATATTATCCAGCACAGTAAGAGAAGTGATTAGACGATTCCAAAAGACCTTGACCATCGATCAAAAGCTTGAAAGCGGACGAAGAACTGATTCAAATAATTTAAATCTCCATTTAATCACTCGACATTCCCTGAAACCAAACTCGAGACTCTCTCAACACGACAGAGGTAGCTGATATGAAAATTCTCATTAAATTAAGCGATAAACCATTGTCCAAACTAGTTGAAAGTTTTGTCTTTAAATCAAGAAAATAAACCGAGCTCTAAAACAAAATTTGATCGCTAAAATCAAACTCAAATAGCCACAGAATGACTGCTAACACATTTCGTAAGGCTCTTTCCCTTACAATACTAAATCAGTTCAAAATAGATAAACAGAAAAACTACAAGACAAAAATTCTACAACAGTTCTTTGCATTTGAATGTCAGCGACAATTTAAAATTAATTTTGGCTCATAAATTCATCAAACATTTTATGCTTGGAAGTTTCTTTGTGGTTGCGTTATGATGAGAGAGCCTTACATGACTCATTCAACTTCAAGCTCAAAATTTCTCACATAGAAGTTTCTCAAGAAGCGATTTTTGACATTTATTCAATAGCAAGGATTCTCTGTCATACTTTAAGCTGGTTCAGCAAACTCTTAATGCTTCTATGTGACTTTGAAGAACTGAAAACTTCACGAAGTCGCAGTAATATCGAAAAACTTGATTTCCTATTTATTAACAAAACTTCGTCCTATTAAGTTTTTTTCGGTCTGGCTTGAACAAAAATATTGAAACAAATGAATAATCATTCGTAAATATTGAAGAAATTGAACAAAAATAGTAAACTCGCGAAAATCGGTTCACATTTATACTTGTCCAAAAGCTCATGAGCCGCACCAAGAAGAGAGTTCAAGCATTCGTCCAAACTGGTCAAAACTAATTTTTTTTTCTGCTCAGAATATTGTTTGAACATTATTCTTTAAACTGCAAAAAATTTGAAATAAAACTAAGCTCAATTCATTAAAATATTTACATTTGTATAGTGATGGATTTTAACGAGCCCAATCTTTATTAAGGAGCAAAAGTAATTTTTTTTTCATAAAGATCAGGGATTTGGAAACTTTTCTTAAAGTAAAACCAATTAAATTTTTTAAAATAATTAAAACTAAATTCATTCATAATTTTCTTTGAATTTTAGATTTCAAGAAAATAAGCTCAAAACAAAATTGAATGATCTGGTGATTACAATTGGTTAAGTTCACTTAAAAACCATAGATAACAACATAACTAGATGCGACACTCAAGTTCAGAGAGGTTGCATTGTTGTTGTTTTTCACTTTGTTTGATTCCAGTTCGGAAAGGACCGATCCGGAATCATACATTTCGGCCCATTCCGAAACGGAATCAAAGCAAAAAACAACAACAATGCAACCTCTCTCAAACCGTTATTGGCGAAGTGTCGCATCTAGTTGATGAAGAATGATAAACAAAAAAATAATTTTGTTTGAATGTCAAAAGAGATATTTTTAGCCAATTGGTTTTTAAATAATAAAAGAATTATGTTTTGCGAGAAATAATCCCATAACATTAAAAATATTCAGAGATCTTAATTTCTATATAAAAAATAATTAAAATTTAAATAATTCTTTCTTTAAAATCTGTGCCATAAGATTTGCACGCTGCTGAACTTAACTTTTTAAGGATTTTTTCGTAGAAAAAACCTTATTGTGGCCACTATGTCTGTCCGTCCGTCCGTCCGTCCGTCCGACAGTCAGCTCACAGACGGAAGGACAGACAAAAATTTATGGCAATTTAATGGCAGAAAAAGTTATGGCAACTTATGGCTCGCAGACGGGCAAACAGACGGACAGACTGACTTGGGATATTTATGGATAGTTGTTATGAAAATTTAATACCGAAAAGCGAAAAAACGAAAAAATCCTTGTACCAGGTCGCCTGTGACCGGTCTTCTGAATTTTTTTTGTAATCTCTCAAAAAACTTTTTATCTTCTAACTGAAAAACTTTGCCAACGCTTCTAAAAATAATTTCACAAACAACAAGAAACGTAATTGACGAAGTCGTCAACGGAGTTTTCATATTTTGTTAATCCAATGCGAGTTTATTCAGCTATCAGAATTTTCTACTCATTTAAATTACTCAACAATTGTCATTCGTCATCATCTTTTTCAACTTGGTGAAATTCCAAGTTTGCATTTCATATTTTCTGTGTTTTCAGGTGTTTTTTTTTCGATAAATTTTTTTGATCAAGCAATAACGACATTACTCGACAGTCAAGAAATTGCGTTCGATCTGAAATAATGGATTCTTCTTCGTGGAAAAATAATATTGAAGTGTTCAGCACTTTTCTTTTAGTTGTCGTAATATTTTTCGGTGAAATGTTTTCTTTAATCATTTGCATCTGTTTAATCGTAAGTGAAACTAGAGGGTGTTCACGAAAGTCAAGACTCTTTTTGATTTGCGTCGTATGCAATTTTTTATCAACTTGCATTATCAACAAATGATATCAATAAATCGGCAAAATTATAAACTTTTGGAAAAATATAACTTTACTTGTGATATTCAGTCTAATAATTGGTCGAATCTCATAAATATTTTCAGTTCTACTCCGGAGTCAACGGCAAGCTCTTCTTCATTTGTTACGCAATCTATTGGTTCTTCGATAGTCGCTGTCAACGAGGTCAAGGGTCAGTAGCTTTAATAATCTGTGACTTAATCTTTGTTCACAATCTTCTCTTTAGATCGCAACTTTTGCGCTCGTCTGCGTGGCTCAAACATGTCTACAACTATTTTCCTATTAAGTTAGTCAAGACTGTTGATTTGCTGCCAACTAAAAACTATTTGTTTGTCCTTTATCCTCACGGATTAATGAGGTAAAGTGTCACAAATCGTTCGAATGATCTTCATTAAGTTTTATTTTATTATTTTAAAAGCATTGGATGTTTCGGCAATTTTGCAACAAACCATTCAACCTTTCAAGAGCTTTTTCCTGGAATTAGATCGAAGATATGTGTTTTGGTACGTTAAGTCGTTTCGTTATTCTTTTGACTGCGATTTGTTATCTTTTACTTTCAACTAGAACTTCCACTTCTGTGTTCCGTTTTATCGTGATCTTTGTCATTTGGAAATTTATCTGCAAACAAAAGAAATATGATCAATATTTTAATGCAATCGAATAACAAAGTCGCAGCTTGTAACAACGATGGATTCACTTCTAATGCCGTATTATTATTACATATCCAATCAATTATTCTTTATATTAATTTGTTTCTATTCAAGGTTATTCTAGTTCCTGGAGGAGCTAAAGAAACCTTAATTTTCCGTCGAGGTGTTTATCGTATCGTCCTTAAAAATCGAAAGGGCTTTGTGAAAGTCGCTATTCAAACAGGCGTTTCTCTTGTCCCTTGCTTTTCTTTCGGAGAAGTCGATGTTGTAGATCAAAAACATTATGAGCCAGGATCGAAAATGCGAAGCTTTCAGGATTTTGTCAAGAAGTGGACCAGTGTTCCTTTCTCTATTCCATCCGGCAGAGGAATCACGGAAAAATCTTCTGGAATATTTCCTCATCGTGTTCCAGTCACCACAGTCATTGGCGCACCACTCGAAACTAAAAGAAATGAAAAACCATCACAAGAAGAAGTCGACTCATTACACGCTATGTTCGTTGAAGCACTCATTAGTCTCTTTAATGATCACAAGCATAAATATATCAAGAATGCTGATAATATCAAGTTGATTATTGAGTGAACAGCAAAGAAAAATAAACTCCCAGCTTTTAAATGAAAAATTTCACATAGAACAAGATTATAAAACGTAAGTTGAACAATTGTCCTGAAAAATAGCAAATGAATAATATTTTTGGATCCAGATGCGAGATTTGTTCAGCTACCAATCAAGTTTTCTACTCATTTAGCAATTACTCAACAATTGTGACAATTCAATTGTGGATAATTTTCAACTTGGTGAACTCATCTCCAAGTTTAATTCATACTGATCTTAAATTTTTTTGATCAAGCAGAGAAAACCTGTACTCGACAACAAAAAAAATTAGATTAGAAGTTAATGGATTTCTTTCTTCGTGGAAACATCATTTTAGATAGCTAAAAAATTATTCGATTTATAGTAGAACTTCGAAATAAATTTTCGGTGAAATATTCCTTCTTTAGGCCATCATTTGCATGTGTCCTTGATCGAATAAATGAGACTACGTTGGCTAAAGTTAAAGATAAGGGCTCTTGGTAAGCACTCTCGTTGAACTGAGTCGAATGCCACGAATAATCAACTGTTCGATTATCGAACGACGATAATCAATAAATTTCGGCCTAAGAATTATAAACTTTTGGAAAAATATAACTTTACTTGTGATATTCAGTCTAATAATTGGTCGAATCTCATAAATATTTTCAGTTCTACTCCGGAGTCAACGGCAAGCTCTTCTTCATTTGTTACGCAATCTATTGGTTCTTCGATAGTCGCTGTCAACGAGGTCAAGGGTCAGTAGCTTTAATAATCTGTGACTTAATCTTTGTTCACAATCTTCTCTTTAGATCGCAACTTTTGCGCTCGTCTGCGTGGCTCAAACATGTCTACAACTATTTTCCTATTAAGTTAGTCAAGACTGTTGATTTGCTGCCAACTAAAAACTATTTGTTTGTCCTTTATCCTCACGGATTAATGAGGTAAAGTGTCACAAATCGTTCGAATGATCTTCATTAAGTTTTATTTTATTATTTTAAAAGCATTGGATGTTTCGGCAATTTTGCAACAAACCATTCAACCTTTCAAGAGCTTTTTCCTGGAATTAGATCGAAGATATGTGTTTTGGTACGTTAAGTCGTTTCGTTATTCTTTTGACTGCGATTTGTTATCTTTTACTTTCAACTAGAACTTCCACTTCTGTGTTCCGTTTTATCGTGATCTTTGTTTGTCATTTGGAAATTTATCTGCAAACAAAAGAAATATGATCAATATTTTAATGCAATCGAATAACAAAGTCGCAGCTTGTAACAACGATGGATTCACTTCTAATGCCGTATTATTATTACATATCCAATCAATTATTCTTTATATTAATTTGTTTCTATTCAAGGTTATTCTAGTTCCTGGAGGAGCTAAAGAAACCTTAATTTTCCGTCGAGGTGTTTATCGTATCGTCCTTAAAAATCGAAAGGGCTTTGTGAAAGTCGCTATTCAAACAGGCGTTTCTCTTGTCCCTTGCTTTTCTTTCGGAGAAGTCGATGTTGTAGATCAAAAACATTATGAGCCAGGATCGAAAATGCGAAGCTTTCAGGATTTTGTCAAGAAGTGGACCAGTGTTCCTTTCTCTATTCCATCCGGCAGAGGAATCACGGAAAAATCTTCTGGAATATTTCCTCATCGTGTTCCAGTCACCACAGTCATTGGCGCACCACTCGAAACTAAAAGAAATGAAAAACCATCACAAGAAGAAGTCGACTCATTACACGCTATGTTCGTTGAAGCACTCATTAGTCTCTTTAATGATCACAAGCATAAATATATCAAGAATGCTGATAATATCAAGTTGATTATTGAGTGAACAGCAAAGAAAAATAAACTCCCAGCTTTTAAATGAAAAATAAATAGAATAGATTATAAAACAAGTTGAACAATTGTCCTGAAAAATAGCAAATGAATAATCTTTTGGATCAGATTGATTTGTTTACCAATCAAGTTAAGGTATTAGCAGAATTGTGACAATTCAATTGTGGATAATTTTCAATGAACTCATCTAATAATTCATACTGATCTTAAACGTGAAATAGAGAAAACCTGTACTCACAACAAAAAAAAATTAGATTAGAAGTTAGATTTCTTTCTTGACATCATTTTAGATAGCTAAAAAATTATTCGATTTATAGTAGAACTTCGAAATAAATTTTCTAAATATTCCTTCTTAGGCCACATTTGTGTGTCCTTGATGAATAAATGAGATACGTTGGCTAAAGTTAAAGATAAGGGCTCTTGGTAAGCACTCTCGTAACTGAGGAACCACGAATAATCACTGTTCGATTTCGAACGACGATAATAAAATTTCGGCCTAAGAATTTAAAGCCAGGCAAATAACCTATAATTAGGTTTTGAATTAAAAAATTAATATGTTAAATGTAAATTACAGATTGACTTTTCCTGAAAAGTCATTGAAAGTTTTATTAAATCAATTCTAAGTTGACAGTGGAAGTATCGACTCGACACGAGCATCTTTCTCTTCGAATAATTCCCTTCCATGTCATTCAGTGATTGAGCTTCAAAGGATTCAGAATGAAAAAGATAAATTACAGCAACTGTGCGGCTAAGTTCATTTCTTCAGGATTAAAAATCAAAGAAAAATTGTTAGTTTTCATTTTTTTTTTCTTGATTTCCTTTGAAAATCTGATTCTTTAGATATGTTACGTTGTGGATAAGTCAAGCCAGCTTGCTAGCAACAATGGCTTTCTACCTGATTAAATATTTTTATCAGCTAGATTTTTCCTCTTTGATAGAGACTATAACAATACTTGGTGAGTCTAATAATAAAAATTGAATTTGTCGATTTACCTTCTGTTCAGTTTTTTATTCTCGAATGTTGCTCTACTTATTATCACTTCATCTATTCGGTTCAAAAATGGAGTCTCTGCTTGAGAAAATTAACAGCGAGAGGTAATTTATTTTTTAATCAGAGCTAGAAGCGACATTTGAAGTTATTATTAATATTTTTTGACAGAAATAAATCTCTGGACAACGCAGAAGTTTCAATGACCAAAGAATCATTTGCCAAGATTGAATTCTTTACCACTGTCATCGTCATTATCAGCGTCTTTTTTATGTATTTTTCTTTTATATTATGCGCTCTTTTCATCAAGTCAAACCAATATCATCTTCCTTTCGGGGTCGTGATATTTTTTTTTCCCTTTGATGAAATCTTTTCGATTAATTGGATGTTGAACTACATTTTTCAAGTCATTACAGTTTTCTTTGCCGTTGTTCTATTCATAATTTACACTCTTATGGTCCTTGCAATTGTTATTCATTGTTGTTTAATGTTTGAGGAATTAACTATCATGACAAAAAGTTTAAGGGAAGATCCACAAGAGAGTGCATTGGAATTAGAAAAAAAATTGAAAGAATTCATTGAACGGAGTCAAGTCGTTTTTACAAGACACGAAGAAGCCAAGAGAACTTTACAATTTCACTTTTTTGTTGAGTTTACTTTGCTTTCGTTTTTGATTTGCTTTAGTTTGTACGCAAATCTGATTGAGATAACTGTATTGTGTCTCTGCGTGACGACAATTGGAGTGATACAACTTTTCGTCTTTTGTTGGTTGGGAGTGCAAGTTAATGATCGAATTGAAACTTTTGAAGTAACAATTTATGGTCTGGAATGGTATTCTATCAAAGTTAAGGAGCAAAAAGTAATTTTGTTTCTGTTAATGAAAATCAGAGATACGAGAGGCTTCAACGGAATTTTCAACTCTGTCGGCATGGAAACTTTCCTTCAAGTAAATTAAATTTAAAAGCTTTCATTGGTTCATCAAATATTTTCTTTAAATTTTAGATTGCTAAGTTCACCTATTCAATGCTGATGGTTCTACTATCCCGTCAATGAGAACTAACAAACAAATTAATATTGAATAAATAATTCTGCTGATAGTCATCACTTATAGTCATAAGTTGTGAAAGTTTTGTTTCACTAGTTTATTATAGTCTTCATTCAATTACTCACTGGCGAACGAAAACTTGTTTTAATTGTCAAGAAAGATTTTTTTAACCGAAGGATGTTTAGATCTAATGAATTAATTTCTCACAACATTAAAATTTTACTAAAATCTCAAAACTTTTATTTGAAAATTCGAATATTTTCTTTTCGGCTCAAAGAATTCATTGATCTTCTTACAAAGTTAACATTAACACAAAATCTTCATATTTTAAGGTAAAGTGAATGCGAATTTATTCAGCTGAATTCTTAATATAGTTCTACTACGTGAAACTCTACTCGTATTTTACGTCAGCTCTTTCAACCTGGTGAAATTCCAATTTTATGTGTTTTCAGGTGTTTTTTTTTCGATTAAAATTTTAATAGAGCTCTGACGTCATTACTCGATTGTCAAGAAATTGAGTTCGATCCGAAATAATGGATTCTTCTTCGTGTAAAAATAATATTGTGTTCAGCACTTTTCTTTTTATTGTCGTAATATTTTTCGGTGAAATTTTTTCTTTAATCGTCTGCATCTGTTTAATCGTAAGGAATATTATAAAATATTGGACACTACTGTTAGTGAAATTATTCAGTCCAATGATTGGTCGAATCTCATTAATATTTTCAGTTCTACTTTGGAGTCATCGGCAAGCTCTTTTTTATTTGTTATGCTTTTTGATTTTATCATAGAAAGGAAACAAGGCAACATATTCTATTAAAGTATTCTAAAGTATTCTAAGTATTTATTAAAGAAAATGAATACATGTAAAATACACTTTAAAAAGTATGTTTTCTTTTGAAGTCCCGGCGTCCTTCCTATTCTTGTACTAAGAATATATTTCCTCTAAATATTACATTGTTAAGTTCATCTATCACTTAAATAAATAAGCTTAACTCTTAAATGAATTTTCACATGCCAATGATCAAAAAAGCTTTAAAACTCACAATGTGAACTAAATAATCTACTTCTTCAATTGGATTTAAGTTAAACTTTCCCATTTTAAAACAATTAAATGAAAGTTTGTTTCATTAGTTTGGTGAGAACTTTAGCTTAATTAACTTGATAAAAATAGCTAACGAGCTAAATTGAAAATTGAATTATAAAACCGAATTTGAAAACCGGAGTTTTTCCGCGGTAAGCCATATGCTGGAAACTTTCTCCGTGAGATCAAATTTTCATCACTAAGTCGACAAAACGTTTGGTCAAAAGTATTTAACTAATTAAAGTCATTCATTACGTGAAAAGTAATTAAAACTTTCATTACATAAAGTTTAAAAGTCAACATGAACATCCTTTTCAAACAAAGTTTTTTTTATAATTTCTATTCATGTCATTCAATGACTAAGCTTCAAAGGAATCAGAATGGAAACGATAAATTACAGCGACTGTGTGGCTAAGTTTATTTCTTTAGGATTAAAAATCAAAGCAAAATTGTCAGTTTCATATTTTTTCGGGATTCTTTTATGATGATATGATAATTCATTAGATATTGGTCCTGGTGGATAAATCAGTTCAGTTTGCAAGCAGCAATGAGTCTCTACTTGATCGAATATTTCGATAAACTTGATTTCGCATCTTTCATTGAGACTGGAACAATGTTTGGTGAGTCGAACGGTCAAAACTGAACTAATCCTTTCTACAGTTTTCTTTCTTCGAATGCTCTTCTACATGGTATCACTTCATTTGTTCGGTTCGGGAATGGAAAATTTGCTTGAGGAAATTAACAACGAAAGGTGAATGTTCATGTTATTAATCTGAGAATTGAGGCGAGCGCTACAAAAATTAAAATCTCTTTTGATAGGAACAATCCTCTGGACAGCGCAGAAATAAAAACGACAAAAGAATATTTTGCAAAGATCGAAGTCTTCATCGCAGTCGGTCTTAGTGTTAGCATCACCGTAATGTATTTCTTTTTGATGATATGCCCTTTATTCATCAAGTCAAACCAACTTCATCTGCCTTACCAGTACATGATAATTTTCTTAACCTTCGATGAAGTCTTTTCACTTAACTGGTTGTTGAACTACATTTTCCAACTCGTTACGGCATTCTTCGCCATTATTTTGTTCACAATTTACACTCTCATGGTCCTTGCCATTGTTAATCATTGCTGTTTAATGTTCGAGGAATTGACTATCATGACACAAAGTTTAAAAGAGAATCCACAAGAAAATGCATTAAAATCGAAAAATAATTTGAAAGAACTTATTGAGCGAAACCAAGTACTTTTATTAAGGCACGAACAAGCCAAGAGCACTGTACAGTTTCATTTTTTCATTGAGTTTTCTATGCTCTCGTTTCTGCTTTGCTTCAGTTTATACGCGAGCTTGATTGAGACAACACCATTGTCTTCTTTGGTGGTGTTGGTTTCGTTATTCCAACTTTTCATATTTTGCTTTTTGGGAGATCGAGTTAATGAGCAAATTATGAGATTTGAGGCAACGGTTTATGACTTGGAATGGTATTCAATCAATGTTAAAGATCAAAAAGCAATTTTGTTTGTGTTGATGAAAATCAGAGACACGAAAGGCTTCAACGGAATTTTCAACTCAGTTGGCATGGAAACTTTCCTTCAAGTAAAAGTTTTATTGTAAAACTAATCAAAAGAAACATTTTATTTAATCAAACATTTTCTTTAAATTTTAGATTGTTAAGTTCGCCTACTCAATGCTGATGGTTCTGTTGTCGCGTCAATAAATACTAAGAAGATTTTCTAATGAGTCGCTGAGGAACCGATAAATACATCATATATATAATATTATATAATAAAATTGTTGATGAAGATACATGTACGTATGTGTCTAAAATTGAAATAAATGTTTTGTGACGTTGACCTCACTTTGCACGACGGAATCATTCTTATCATTCACCAAATATTTATCTCTTCGACCTCAACTCTAATCCTTTCAAAAAATTTTTACTGCAGTTCCATTTCTCGATTTTTCAATTTCTCGGGAATATTTGTGGCCACTCAAAAGAATTCTGCATTTGAATAAAAGCTCTAGTTCTGATGATGAAGCAGAACAAGATGAACAACAGCGAGACCTGAACAAGATGACCTGAGAGATCCCGAAAAAGATGTGAAAGATGTTTAAACATGGTGCGATGACGTTTGAACCAATGACGAAATCTCTGATCGATCGTTTCACGAAATACAAAATCAAAATCGTTTGGCTTCTTTCAATTAAACGCCGCTCAATCAAGCTGTTTGTTCAGATTCTAATCAAAAATATTTCTTGAAAATAATATTTCAAGCGAAACTAGCAAATGGAATAATTTTCTATCCAAACAAATAATTTTCAAATTTTGTACAGCTCGAAAAACTAAGTGTCTATAAATCGAGTTATGTCTAAAGAAAAAGCCTTAAATTTTCATAGATCACGAGACTAATTAGACACCTACAGAACAATATGTATTTTCCTGAAAATTTATTAAAATTTTCATTAAATCAAGTCTAAGTCGACACAGTATCGACTCGACACGTGCATCTCTCCTTTCGAATAAAGCTTTCACTATTATTTTCGATTCATTCAGTGATTGAGCTTTAAAAGAGTCAGAATGAAAAAGATAAATTACAGCGATTGCGTGTCAAAATTTATTTCTTCAGGAATAAAAATTCTAACAAGAAAGTTAGTAACAATTTTCGCTTAACTGTTTAAACTGACAACTTGATCCGTTAGCTATGTTGCGTTGTGGATTGCTCATCTCAGTTTGGATTCGGCAATTGCTCTCTACGTGATCAAGTTTTTTGATAAACTTGATTTTGCTTCTCTCATTGAACCTGGAACAATGTTTGGTAAGTGTCAATAAGACAAAATTGGATAAATCAAAATATTCTTTTAGTTTTTTATTTTCGAATGCTGCTCTACCTGATGTCACTTTACTTATTCGGTTCGAGAATGAAAACACTGCTTGCGGAAATCAATAATGAGAGGTAAATATTTCTTTTATTTATTTTGAAACTTCAGACGAGAACTGAACAAGTTTAAATTTATTTTGATAGGAATAAATTTCAGAACATTGCTGAAGTTACCAAGGCAAAGGAATCTTTTGCAAAGATCAAATTCTTGGTCGCATTATGCTTTGGTATTGACATATGCGTTATGTATCTTGGTTTGATGTTAAGCGTTTTATTCGTGAAGTCGAACCAACATCAGCTCCCTATCGATTTCGTGATAATTTTCTTGCCCTACGATGAAATCTTTTCGCTTAATTGGATGTTAAACTACATTTTTAAAGTCACTACGATATTCTTTGCTGTTATTTTATTCGTCGGCTACTCTCTAATGGTCCTTGCAATTGTTAATCACTCTTGTTTGATGTTCGACGAACTAATTATCATGACCCGAAGTTTAAAAGATAATCCAAGAGAGAATCCAGAATTGAAGATGAAGGATCTAATTGAACGAAGTCAAGTCGTTTTTACACGACACGAAGAAGCCAAGAGAACTTTGCAATTTCACTTCTTCGTCGAGTTTTCCTTGCTCTCGTTTATGATTTGCTTCAGTTTATACGCGAGCCTGATTGTGTCAACGCCATTGTCTGTCATGGTCGTGATAGTTTCGATGGTGCAGCTTTTCGTCTTTTGTTTCATGGGAGAGCGAGTTAGTGATCGAATTAAGAGATTTGAGGTGACGGTTTATGACTTGAAATGGTATTCAATCCAATTGAAGGAGCAAAAGGCCATTTTGTTTCTTCTTGTGAAAATCAGAGACACGAGAGGCTTCAACGGAATTTTCAACTCAGTCGACAGGGAAACTTTCCTTCAAGTAAATTAAATTTAAAAGCTTTAATAAATTCATCAAATACTTGCTTTAAATTTCAGATTGTTAAATTTACTTATTCAATGTTTATGGTCCTGCTATCGCGACAGTAGGAACTTCCTACTTGGAAGTAAAAATAATTGTCTTCGAAGTTCACAATTTAAACTGAATAATTTATTTGATTTATTGTGTCTCGCCTAAATATACAATTCTCAAACTGTTTACCGCAGGATAAATAATTACGAATCGTAAACAATTATTCTTACATGTTCGTGTACACGTGTGTGACACTCACTAACGCCATCTAAAAACTCACTGATCTCACTCACAAATTTCCTTTGGAGAATAAAACTAAAACTTGAAAAATTAATTTCCTAATAATATGTTACAATTTGTAATTTCGTGGAGTCGTTAAATCAAGTCTAAGTCGACACGAGACACGAACTTTAAAATGTTTCATTTCACTTCATTCAATGATTAAGCTTCAAAGGTATCAGAATGAAATGGATAAATTACATCGATTGTGTGGCTACATTTTCATAATTATCTACAATTTCATTTATTTGGTGAGAAATAAGAAAAGTATTAAATATTTTACTTGATAATAAAATAAAATAATAAATATCGACTAGACAGCGTACAAAGCATAAAATCGACTTTTTGTATGAAAATTTCAGGTAATGGGCCCGATTCTGACGAGCTAGCAAACACATTCCACATCGACGCTAGCTAATCTCTTTCGCGAGTTATTTGAATAACGGGCGACAGACCGCGGACAAAGCGGCCAAGGGAAACCCTAAAAATTTATTCTCGGATTTCTACAAGTGCCTTTATAAAACCAGTCCTTGATGTTCTCGTAAGTTTGTCGCTTTGCATGGAAATTTGGCTCATTAAGCTTGAGACAGATAGCGCACAGCTCCATTTTAGCTTTCGAAGAAATCGAGTAATATTTTTTCCACCAGAAATATTTGATATATTCACGCGGATTGTCACCGAGATATTTCAAATATTTTGCGAGTTGCTCAGCTGTTTTAAAGCTTTCCGCATCGATGTATGACTTTGGTGGAAGAAATCGTGAAACCTCTGCGCCTGAATAAATCACTGGGATCACGTAACTCTTAAACGTCGTGTTAAGCATTTCATCGCATTTAATGGAATGTCTGCTGCTAGAGAAATTTCCACATTTTCCGTAAACATCGACGTCAATGAATTTTTGAAGCGACTTAACCAACTCGTCTCGATGCGAAAACACGTTGCAATGCGACACAAACCACGCGGCTGTCTTTTGTTTATTTTCTACGATCTTTAATATCTCGTTCGAATATCGTAGTCTTTTGTTTATTGGGAGAGCGAGTTAATAATCGAATTGAAATGCTTGAGGCAACAATTTAAGATCTGGAATGGTATTCTATTAAATGCTAAGGATCAAAAGTTAATTTTGTTCTTGCTCATGAAAATTAGAGACACGAAAGGCTTGAACGGAATTTTCAACTCTGTCGACATTTGACATGGAAACTTTTCTTCAAGTAAATTAAATTTAAAAGCTTTCATTGGTTCATCAAATATTTTCTTTAAATTTCAGATTGCTAAGTTCACCTATTCAATGCTGATGGTTCTGCTATCCGTCAATGAGAACTTACACACAAATAAAAATGTAATGAATAATTCTGCTGATGACTATTAGTTGTGATAGTTTTAATGTCACTAGTTTATTATAGTCTTCATTCATTTACTCATTGGCGAACGAAAACTTGTTTTAATGGTCAAGAAAGATTTTTTAGCCAAATGATGTTTAGTTTATATGAATTAATTTCTCACTACATTAAACATTTACTAAATTTTTAAAACTTTTATTTGAAAGTTCCTTCGTGCGTTTAAATTTTCTTCATTAGGTCGAAATGTATGTAAAAGAGTTTTAACTAATTAAAGTCAGTCATTACACGGTGTCAGCAAAAATTAATTGGTTCCTCATCGTGAATGAGGAAATAAAAATTATTGAGTTAAATATGAATTAAGAAACAATTCTTCGCGTGAACTAATTAAACATATTCGCGTAAAAACATAAGCAGTGCTTATTAAGCACTTTTGTAAACTATTTTAACGTATTTAAACCCAAAAGAAAAGGTAATAAAGAACAGTCCACTTTAATATTTCATTGGGAATATTTCGGAGTTTAATTCCTTCAAGAGGAAACAGTTTATACCACATTTCACACGGAAAGTACTTGAAACTTACATTCATAAAATTTAAATGTCGACATGAACATCCTTTTTGAACAAAGTTTTCTTTATAATTTCCCTTCATGTTATTCAATGAGTGAACTTCAAAAGAAACAGAATGAAACAAGTGGCAGTAGCAGTTCGTAACGAACTTACTGAAGATTTTTCATCCGTTGGATTGGTTACAGGGGGTGGGACTTTACTTGGTTAACTGGTTGGAAATTAAATGTGTAGAGCTTAGATTTTCTGGGGTTTATTGCTTTGTCGTGACCAGCTGATCATTTCATGCAAACACGTCATAGTCGAAATGTCAAAGGATTAGAAGTTTCACTTAGAGCTGGTCGAAGGTGGGCTCACATCTGGTCAGCTCTTTTATCCAAGCATTCGTTTGAGCACGCTGAACTTTTCTCGTGAAGAATTGTCAGTGTAAATGCTATAAAAAATCTGAACAAATTGAAAAAGTTTGAAAAATTTGTATGGAGCTCACCAGACTCTAGTCCCGTGGCCCGAACCACTTCAGCTATCAAGTCCATCTAAGAAGGTTTTTGTCTCTAGCTGCTTCCGTTCTCGAGAAAATTGAATCACAAACAAAAATCGACTGATTGTATGGAGATTCCAGGTATTAAACCCGTGGACCCGATCCTGATGACATAGCAAAAATCCTCAAAAGTTGTTGATAGACAGATGGACAAAGTGGTCACACATTATACGGCAGAATGGAGCCCTTCAACAGCAAAAGTTTTGTTATCAACCAAAACTTATTTGGTTGACGGATGGGAAAATTTGGTCAGCGCATTTTTGAATCAAATTTTTGTCTATAAAAAGGCGAACTTTTTTGCTTATTTTCAGCTTATTTACCAGACACAGTTCTCTTATCATTTTGAGCCATTACTTTGCCCTTTCAATTTGCCTACTTTCATTTGTCATTCGCCACACCAGGATGTGAGGTTACGTATCTCGTTGGAGCTAAGAAGATTAACATCATTCGTGAAGGACCTGTTACATTCAAATTAAAGGAACAGGTCAAACAGCTAATTCTGCAAAATGGTCACAATAAGGGTTTTTTTTATTGAAAAAAGCCTTTAAAAGTAAACATTTGTATTTTCGTAAAAACTTTTTACTGAAAACTCATTATTTTTTTACATTAAGTTTATACTTCGACAAAGTATCGACTCGACATGAATATTTTTCCACTAGAAAAATATTCTCGTCATGTCATTCAATGAGTGAGCTTCAGAAGAATCAGAATGAAAAAAATCAATTACAGCGACTCTGTGGCTAAGTTTATATCTTCAGGAATAAAAATCAAAGCAAAACTGTTAGCTTTAGTTTTTTATGATAAATATTAAGTTAACACTTTGATTTATTAGATATGTTACGTTGTGGATAAGTCAGACCAGTTTGCACTCGACAATTACTCTCTACTTGATCAAATATTTCGATGAACTTGATTTTGCTCCTTTGATGGCGACTGCAACAATGCTTGGTGAGTCTGATGGTCAAAAATGAATTTGTAGATTTATCTTCTTTCGTTTAGTTTTTTACTCTCGAATGCTGCTCTACTTGATGTCACTTCATCTATTCGGATCAAGAATGAACAGTTTGTTTGAGGAGATTAACAGCGAGAGGTAATTTATTTTTTAATCAAAGCTAGAAGCGACATTTGAAGATATTAAAATATTTTTTGACAGGAATAAATCTCTGGACAACGCAGAAGTTTCAATGACAAAAGAATCGTTTGCAATGACCGAATTCTTTATCACTACAACTTTCAATATTAGCATCATCATTTGCTATTTTATTTTAATGTTAAGCTCTTTGTTCATAAAGTCAAACCAATATCATCTTCCTTTCGGGTTCGTGATAATTTTCTTGCCCTTCGATGAAATATTTTCAATCAATTGGATTTTGAACTACATTTTTCAATGCGTTACGGTTTTTTTTGGTGGTGCTTTGTACACAATTTGCACTCTTACGGTCCTAGCAATTGATAATCACTCTTGTTTGATGTTCGACGAACTAATTATCATGGCCCAAAGTTTAAAGAAAAATCCTGCTGAGAATCTAAAAGGTCAGTTGAAGGATCTTTTTGAACGGAGCCAAGTCATTTTCTTAAGGCATGAAGAAGCCAAGAAAACTTTGCGATTTCACTACTTTGTCGAGTTTTCTTTGCTCTCGTTTTTGATTTGCTTTAGTTTATACGCAAATCTGATAGAAATGGCTCCAATATTTCTCATGATAGTGATCATTTCGATTGTACAACTTTTCATCTTTTGTTTCTTGGGGGAGCGAGTTAATGAACGAATTAAAAGACTTGAGGCATCGGTTTATGACATGGAATGGTTTTCATTCAATACTATGGAACAAAAGTTAATTTTGTTCTTTCTCATGAAAATCAGAGACACGAAAGGCTTCAACGGAATTTTTAACGCAGTCGACATGGAAACTTTCCTTCAAGTACGGATTAAAGTTTTTAGATTATTCAGAATAAGTTCATCAAATATTTTATTTAAATTTTAGATTGCTAAGTTCACCTATTCAATGCTGATGGTTCTGCTATCCCGTCAATAAGGAATTAGATTTCAAATAGAAATTTTCAGTGATTTTTCTCTAAATTCTACTTTATTTATTGGATTTCGTTGACACAATTAACCAGTTTGGAGGCACGTAGGTGCGACTTTACTTTGGTGCTTCGCACCTTGACAAAAAAGGAATCTAGGTGCTTTTTTTGGTAAAGGTGCGGGGCACCTGAGTTATTTTTAAACTCAGATGCCACGAATGCTAAAGATGCTAGCTCATGGCACCTCACTTCAAAAGCATCTCCACCTTGCAATAAACTCACGAACAATAAAATGAAAGTTTATTGAGAATGTTCTATTAATTATTCAGTTGCTTACGTAAGTCTTTTTTGTTTGTCGAAGAAAAAAAATTTGTGGCAACTTAAACCTTTTTTAATTTTTTTTTCAATGTGAAAGGCAAAGAGGGAATGAGTTAACTTTTAGATTTTTTCTCCTTAGCAGATTCTTCTAAAGGTCACAGGCTTTTTTTTTATTTTCGCTTCCTGGTGTCTAAGATTGAACTTATTCAAACTTGTCTAAACTTGACCAAACTTGTTTCACTAACGGAAAGTCATTGAAACTTTCCATTGCTCTCGTTTTTGATTTACTTCAGTTTGTACGCAAACCTGATTGAGACGACAATAATGTTTTGCATGGTGATGATCATTTTAGTGGTGGGAAAGCGATATAATGATCGAATTAAATGACTTGAGACAACGGTTTATGATCTGGATTGGGATCAGATCAATGATAAGGAACAAAAGTTAATTTTGTTTTTTGTTTTCATGAAGATCCGAGACACGAGATGCTTCAATGAAATTTTCAACTTCATCAAGAATAAACTTGTTTGAATGTCAAAAGAGATTTTTTCAGCTAAGTGGTTTTTAAATATTGAAAGAATTTTGTTTTGCGAGTTTATTCAGCTATCAGAATTTTCTACTCATTTAAATTACTCAA
Organism: Smittia aterrima; assembly: GCA_033063855.1. Lineage (NCBI taxonomy): Eukaryota > Metazoa > Arthropoda > Insecta > Diptera > Chironomidae > Smittia > Smittia aterrima. Next base: position 22,982,699 of record CP093831.1, read on the forward strand.
CAAATATCATTCGACAGCTCTTTGAAGCTGGGGAAATATTTAAGTTTACTTCTCTTATTTTTTGTGGACAGATGTGTTTTCAGGTGTTTTTTTTTTCTTTCGATAAAATATTTTTAATAGAGCACTGACGTGACACGACATTACTCGACAGTCAAGAAATTGCATTCGATCTGAAATAATGGATTCTTCTTCGTGGAAAAATAAAATTGAAGTGTTCAGCACTTTTCTTTTAGTTGTCGTAATATTTTTCGGTGAAATGATTTCTTTAATCGTCTGCTTCTGTTTAATCGTAAGTGAAACTATTCAGTTCAATGATTGGTCGAATCTCATAAATATTTTCAGTTCTACTTTGGAGTCGTCGGCAAGCTCTTTTTGATTTGTTACGCAATCTATTGGTTCTTCGATAGTCGCTGTCAACGAGGTCAAGGGTCAGTAGCTTTAGTAATTTGTGACTTAATCTTTGTTCATAATCTTCTCTTTAGATCGAAAATTTTGCGCTCGTCTGCGTGGCTCAAACATGTCTACAACTATTTTCCTATTAAGTTAGTCAAGACTGTTGATTTGCTGCCAACTAAAAATTATTTGTTTGTCCTTTATCCTCACGGATTAATGAGGTAAAGTATCACAAATCGTTCGAATGATCTTCGTTAAATTTTATTTTATTATTTTAACAGCATTGGATGTTTCGGCAATTTCGCAACGAACCATTCGACGTTTCAAGAGCTTTTTCCTGGAATTAGATCGAAGATATGTGTTTTGGTGAGAAGTGTTTACGTCGTTTCGTTATTTTTTGATTTCGATTTGTTATCTTTTACTTTCAACTAGAACTTCCACTTCTGTGTTCCTTTCTATCGTGATCTTTGTTTGTCCTTTGGAAATATATCTGCAAACAAAAGAAATATGATCGACATTTTGATGGAATCGAATAACAAAGTCGCAGCTTGCAACAACGATGGATTCACATCTAATGCCGTATTATTATTGAATATCTGATCAATTATTCTTTGTATTTATTTGTTTTCATTCAAGGTCATTCTTGTTCCTGGAGGAGCTCAAGAAACCTTAATTTTCCGTCGAGGTGTTTATCGTATCGTCCTTAAAAATCGAAAGGGCTTTGTGAAAGTCGCTATTGAAACAGGCGTTTCTCTTGTCCCCTGCTTTTCTTTCGGGGAAGTCGATGTCGTAGATCAAAAACATTATGAGCCAGGATCGAAAATGCGAAGCTTTCAGGATTTTTTCAAGAAATGGAGCAGTGTTCCTTTCTCTATTCCATCCGGCAGAGGAATCACGGAAAAATCTTCTGGAATATTTCCTCATCGTGTTCCAGTCACCACAGTCATTGGCGCACCACTCGAAACTAAAAGAAATGAAAAACCATCACAAGAAGAAGTCGACTCATTGCACGCTATGTTCGTTGAAGCACTCATAAAACTCTTTAACGACCACAAGCATAAATATATCGAGAATGCTGACAATGTCAAGTTGATCATCGAGTGAGCAGCAAAAAATGGATAACTCTCATTGAACTCATCGAATAATTCATTCTGATCTTAAACGTGAAATAAAGAAAACCGTACTCGCAACAAAAAAAACTTTCGCAACAATATTGGTATTAGATTCATTCCTTGACATCATTTCAGATAGCAAAAAATTATTCGATTTATCGTAGAACGTCAAAATAAGTTTTTCTAATTATCCCGTCTTAGGCCATATTAGTATATCCTTAATGAATAAGTGAGATAAGTTGGCTAAAGTTAAAGATACGGGCCCCTGGTAAGCACACTATCGTAACTGATGAACCACGATAAATGACTGTTCGATTTCAAATGACGATTATAAAATTTTGGTCTAAGAATCTAAAGACAGACAACTAACATATAATTAGGTTTTGAATAAAAAATTAATATGTTAGATGTAAATTACAGTCCTGAAAAATCATTGAAAGTTTTATTAAATCAAATCGTTGTGTCGTTGAGGATTAGTCAGGCCAGCTTGCTCGCAACAATGGCTCTCTACTTGATTAAATATTTTTATCTGCTATATTTTTCCTCTTTGATAGAAACTATAACAATACTGGGTGAGTCTGATGGTCAAAATTGAATTTGTCGATTTATCTTCTGATCAGTTTTTTATTCTCGAATGCTGCTCTACTTGATGTCGCTTCATCTATTCGGTTCAAAAATGGAGTCTCTGCTTGAAAAGATTAACAGCGAGAGGTAATTAATTTTTTAAACAGAGCTAGAAGCGACATTTGAAGATATAATAATAATTAGAACTGGCTTGATGTGATTCAGAGCGAAGCCATGTACTTTAGTTAGTTTCAGGATGAGACTCTCAAATTATTCTCTTAAAAGTAATTTATTATTTATTACTTTTTATTAGAGCTACCACTTTTATATTCAACATTTTGATGGAATCGAATAACAAAGTCGCAGCTTTCAACAGCGATAGATTCACATCTAATGCCGTATTATTATTGAATATCTGATCAATTATTCTTTGTATTTATTTGTTTTCCATTCAAGGTTGTGCTTGTTCCTGGAGGAGCTCAAGAAACCTTAATTTTCCGTCGAGGTGTTTATCGTTTCGTCCTTAAGAATCGAAAGGGCTTTGTGAAAGTCGCTATTGAAACAGGCGTTTCTCTTGTTCCCTGCTTTTCTTTCGGAGAAGTCGATGCCGTAGATCAAAGAAACTATGAGACAGGATCGAAAAAGAGAAGCATTCAGGATTTTTTCAAGAAGTGGAGGAGTGTTCCTTTTTCTATTCCATCTGGCAAAGGAATCACGGAAAAATCAAGAAAAGAGACTCTACATTGTCTACATTGTCTGATACTGACTCTACTTTGTCTGATAAAAAAATATGATAATAAACAAAAATGGTGATAAATCAAAAACTAAAATAGCTACCGAGCTGAATTGAAAATTAAATTATAAAACCAAATTTAAAAACAGGAGTTTTCTTCCCGGATATGCCGGAAACTTCCTCCATTAAATCAAATTTCCTTTCTTAAGTCGACATTAGTTAAAAGTTTAGCCATTTGGTTAAAGTCAGGGACGTGGGTCACATTTGAATTCAACTGTCAAATTTTCCCTTTACCGAACAAATTCGATACGTTACGTACGTTACGTATGTTTTTTTTGTATGGGAAAAACATGTGACCCACGTCCCTGCCTAGAGCCAAGTATTTGAACTAATTAAAGTCAGTAATGAAAAGTAATTAAAACTTTCATTACATAAAGATTAAAAGTCGACATGAACATGCTTTTTAAATAAAGTTTTCTTTATAATTTCTCTTCTTCTGTTTAGTTGTTAGGTTCGGGCAAGGAGAGTTTTTTTTTTGAGGAATTCCCTTTTAAATTCTACTTCATTTATTGGATTTCGTTACCACAATCAACTCACCAAAACAATTAAAGGAAATTTTGTTATGAGAAAGCAGTTACCATAAAAATTTAATTTAGTTTAAACTTTAAAACAATAAAAGTTTAATTTTTTATTTTCCTAGAAAGTCTAGTTGAAACTTTCTTCAAATTAAGTTTATAGTTCGACATAGTATCGACTCAACACGAACATGTTTCACTTTGAAAATTTCTCTTCATGTCATTCAATGATTAAGCTTCAAAGGAGTCAGAATGGAAACGATAAACTACAGCGACTGTGTGGCAAAATTTGTTTCTTTAGGATTAAAAATCAAAGCAAAATTGTTAGTTTCCCATTATTTCTGATTTTTTTTATAATGAATCATTATTCTTTAGATATGTTGCTTTGTGGATTAGTCAAATCAGTTTGCAAGCAGCAATTGGTCTCTACTTGATCGAATATTTCGATGAACTTGATTTTTCTACTTTCATTGAAACTGGAACACTTTTTGGTGAGTCGAACGGTCAAAAGTGAATTCGTTGATTTATCTTCTTTTCAGTTTTTTATTCTCGCATGCTCTTCTACTTGATGTCACTTCATTTGTTCGGTTCGGGAATAGAGAGTTTGCTTGAGGAAATTAACAACGAAAGGTGAATGTTCATGTTATTTATTTGAAAATTGAACTGAGCGCTAGAAAATTAAAATCTCTTTCGATAGGAACAATCCTCTGGACAGCGCAGAAATGAAAACCACAAAAGAATCATTTGCAAAGATTGAATTCTTCATAGCAGTCGGTCTCAGTGTTTGGATCACCGTAATATATTTGTTTTTGGAGCTAAGTGCATTATTCATTAAGTCAAACCAACTACATCTGGCTTATCAGTTCGTGATAATTTTCTTGCCCTTCGGAGAAGTCTTTTCATTTAATTGGTTGTTGAACTACATTTTCCAACTCATTACGGAATTTTTTGCTATTGTTTTGTTCACAATTTACACTCTCATGGTCCTTGCCATTGTTAATCATTGCTGTTTACTGTTCGAGGAGTTGACAATAATGACACAAAGTTTAAGGGAGAATCCACAAGAGAATGCATTGGAATCGGAAAATAAGCTAAAGAAATTCATTGAGCGGAGCCAAGTCCTTTTATCAAGGCTCGAACAAGCCAAGAGCAATGTACAGTTTCATTTTTTCATTGAGTTTTCTATGCTTTCGTTTATGATTTGCTTCAGTTTATATGCGAGCTTGATAGAGACAACACCATTGTCTCTAGTGGTTGTGTTCCTTTCGTTGGTCCAACTTTTCCTCTATTGCTTTTTGGGAGATCGAGTTAATGATCGAATTAAGAGATTTGAGGCCACGGTTTATGACTTGGAATGGTTCTCAACCAATGCTAAAGATCAAAAAGCATTTTTGTTTCTGTTAATGAAAATCAGAGACACGAAAGGCTTCAACGGAATTTTCAACTCAGTCGGCATGGAAACTTTCCTTCAAGTAAAAGTTTTATTGTAAAATAAATCAAAAGAACCTAATTATCTAATCAAATATTATCTTTATATTTTAGATCGTTAAGTTCACCTATTCAATGCTGATGGTTCTGCTGTCGCGTCAATAGTCGGCTTATTCATAGTTTACTTCGAAGTTTTTATTTTCGAAGTTCTAAATTTGAGCAATTTAATTAATTTACTTGATTTTTTGTATTTTGTAAGTATTTTTTCATTATCAAATAAAAACATGAACGTTTGGTTAGAGAAATAAAATTAAAATGGCTATGGAAAATAAACTTAATGTAATAAAATTTCATTTTTTAAAAAGATTTTTGTTGAGAATATTTTATCTTACAAAAAAGCCTTATCAGGAAAACAGCAATTTGACAAGGAACCTACAAAAATTATTCAATTTTTCAATCAATTAACAATTTATAATACAAAATTTTTTTTACTCAAATCAAGTCTAAATCAACTCATTTTTTTATTATTTTATGTCATTCAATGATCTTAAATAACATTAAATTTTATAATGATGTGATAAAGATATGAAATGATTGAGTTTTAAGAGAATCAGAATGAAAATGATAAAACATATTTTGATTAAAATTGAAGACCGCGACACGAGAGCTCTCGATAAAATTTTCGAGTCGGGACACGGTCGGCATAGATCGAATTGTGGGCGTAGTTGATAGCTTTCAGTAACCTTCATAAATTGTTATAATTTCGTTAAGCTGTCTTTCTACCAGAATTGATAATTCGAATAGAATATGTGCTTTCACGGAAGTCAGATTAATTTTTCAAAGATGGACTTTTGTTTTCTGCAGTCAAAAGAGAAACATTGGTCATTTTTAGTCGCAGATTTTTCATTATGGGAGAACTCTTCGATAAAACATTCGACATATTTTGGTCCAGAGAACGTTGTCATTAGTTTTATTTTGCAACTTTATAAAGTTAATCAATATTTATAATGAATTTAGAATCGTGGCCACAAAATGATCACTTGATGGCAATATATTTTCTTTGTCAAACTTTGAAAAAGCAGTTACGAACAAAAACTTGACAAAACTTAGCATAACCGACGGATTTAAAAAGTTAACTTTTTCGACTTTGTAATCACTTTCGAGCTTTCACTTTGCTCTATTTTCATGTTTGCCATCACTAACAACTGATTTTAAGTTTTACTGAACAGTAACAATGTGAATTCACTTCAATTTTTCTTATTAACTATAGAATAAACCGACAAAATAAATTTTAAAAGTGAGCCCGTTAGATATTGCCCATTTTCCCATATACCACGATTCGATCAACTATGACAGCTAAGGAAACAAATTTATCACCATTCGATCAGTCATGTTTAGTTAATTTGCGGCGCCCATGGAAGAGTCTATTTTTTTAAATTATTCGTTCCTACGACAAAAGACATTAAGCACTAGTTTAAACGTTAAATCATTAAAATATTCCATCTGGCTCGAAAGTTATAGCAAGTGGAAGTTGAAAATAACAAATTATGTCACGATTCGATCAGCCACTCTAAGCTTAAATTTTAAATGAATCAATTGACACATGCCAGCGATAAAAAAGCTCACAATGTGATATTAATAATTTATTTCTTTAAATTGGGTTTAAGTTTAACTTTCCCATTCTAAAGTAATTAAATGAAAGTTAGTTTTATTAATTTCGTGAGAACCTTAGCTTAATTAGCTTAATAAAAGCCAACGTCGTTTGGCCCCAACGAGATGAATTGAAATATATATAATAAGAATTGGCTTGATCTGAAATTCTTTCTTTCCTTCTGTCCTTCTGTGGCGTGACGCTCGACTTTAGCGGGAAAATTTCGGGAAAACTTTGTGTATATAAAACCGAATTTGAAAACCGGAGTTTTTCCGCGGAAAGCCATATACCCGAGGCTACCTTCGTTCGATCAAATTTTAGTTAAAAGTCTTTTAACTAACTAAAGTCAGTCATTAATAAAATTTAGTTAAAAGTTTTTAACGGAAGAGCAAGTGGCACAAACGTAAAAAGGAGAGAAATAATTGACACGTCAGCAATTTAAAGTTAATTACTGAAAAACTTGTGTGAAGTGTAGATTGAATCTATAGATCGAGCGGTACCACTAAGCTCTAGTGTTCTCGAAAGAGTTTTCAAACTAATAAATTCATCAAAGATATTTTTCCTAAATTTTAAATTTTTAAGTTCATAGTAAATAAATAAGCTAAAGCCATCTTCAATTAGGTTTAATTTAAACTTTCCCATTTTAAAACTATTAAATGAAAGTTTGTTTTATTGATTTGTTGAGAACCTTAGCTTAATTAGTCAACGAGCTGAATTGAAAATTAAATTATAAACCCGAATTTGAGATCCGAAGATTTTCTACGGGAAGCCATACGCCGGAATTTTCCTCCGTGCGATCAAATTTTTTTTAATTAGGTCTTCAAAATTTATGGTCAAAAGTCTTTTAACTAATTAATGTCAGTCATTATGGAAACTAATTAAAACTAATATTCATAAAGTTTAAAACTCGACATGAACATCCTTTTTAAATGAAGTTTTTTTTTATAATTTCTCTTCATGTCACTCGATGACTAAGCTTCAAAGGAATCAGAATGGAAACGATAAATTACAGCGATCGTGTGGCTAAGTTTAATTCCTTAGGATTAAAAATCGAAGATAAATTGTTAGTTTCATATTCTTTCTGGATTTTTTTATAATGATATAATAATATTTAGATATCGGCCCTGGTGGATAAATCAATTTAGTTTGGTAGCAGCAATTGGTCTTTACTTGATCAAATATTTCGATGAACTTGATTTTGCTACTTTCATTGAGAATGGAACACTTTTTGGTTAGTTGAACGGTAAAAAGTAAATTTGTAGATTTATCTTCTTTTCAGTTTTTTATTCTCGCATGCTGCTCTACATGGTGTCGCTTCATTTGTTCGGTTGGGGAGTAAAGAGTTTGCTTGAGGAAATTAACAATGAAAGGTGAATGCTCATGTTATTTATCTGAAAACTGAAGCGAGCGTTAAAAAATAAAATCTCTTTCGATAGGAACAATCCTCTGGACAGCGCAGAACTGAAAATTACAAAAGAATCGTTTGCAAAAATCGAATTCTTTATCGCAGTCTGTCTCAGTGTTAGCATCACCGTAATGTTTTTTTTTTTGGAGCTAAGCTCTTTATTTATTAAGTCAAACCTACTTCATCTGCCTTACCCATTCGTGATAGTTTTCTTATCTTTCGACGAAGTCTTTTCATTTAATTGGTTGTTGAATTACATTTTCCAACTTATCACGGCATTCATAGCTTGTTCTTTGTTCGTACTTTACACTCTCATGGTCCTTGCCATTGTTAATCATTGTTGCTTAATGTTCGAGGAGTTGACTATCATGACACAAAGTTTAAAGGAGAATCCGCAAGAGAATGCATTAAAATCGGAAAATAATTTAAAGAAATTCATTGAGCGAAGCCAAGTCATTTTATTAAGGCTCGAACAAGCCAAGAGCACTGTACAGTTTCATTTTTTCGTTGAATTTTCTACGCTCTCGTTTTTGCTCTGCTTCAGTATATACGCGAACTTGATTGAGACAACACCATTGTCTTCTTTGGTGGCGGTGCTTTCGTTGTTCCAACTTTTCATCTATTGTTTTTTGGGAGATCGAGTTAATGAGCAAATTATTAGATTTGAGGCCATGGTTTATGACTTGGAATGGTATTCTATCAACGTTAAGGATCAAAAAGCAATTTTGTTTCTGTTGATGAAAATCCGAGACACGAAAGGCTTCAACGGAATTTTCAACTCAGTCGACATGGAAACTTTTCTTCAAGTAAAAGTTTTGATGAAAAATAAATCAAAAGATTCGTTTATTCAATTTAATATTTTCTTTAAATTTTAGATCGTTAAGTTCGCCTATTCAATGCTGATGGTTCTGCTGTCGCGTCAATAGTTGTCTTATTCATATCTTAAGAAGTTTTCAATTCGAGCAATTTAACTAATTTACTTGATTTTTTGTATCATGTTTGAATTTTCTCATTCTCAAACAAAAACATGAACAGAAAACATGGTTAAAGAAATAAAATGGCTCTGGAAAAAATTTGATTTGTTTTTCTAAGGTTGCTTTAATCTCTCATGAATAACATTAAAAATTATATTGTTCTCTATGCATTGACTGGGCTTTAAGAGAATCAGAATGCAAATGATAAAACACATTTTGATTGAAGACTGCGACACGAAAGCTCGCGATGGAATTTTCAAACTAATAAATTCATCAAAAATATATTTCATCTGAATTTTATATTGTTAAGCTCATCTATCACGTAAATAAATAAGCTAAATTTTTAATGAAAGTGACAAATAAGTATTAAAGCTCACAATGTGAACTAAATAATATATTTCTTTCTTAACTTGGATTTAAGGTAAGCTTTCTCATTTTAAAACAATTAAAGGAGCTGAATTGAAAAATAAATTATAAAACCGATTTTGAAAACAGGAGTTTTTACGAGAGAAGCCATATGCCGGAAACTTCCTCCGTGAGATCAAATTTCCTTCACTAGTTCGACATTTAAAAGTCTTATAACTAATTAAAGTCAGTACAGTAATTAAAACTTTCAATACACAAAGTTTAAAAGTCGACATGATAGATTCAGATATCGCGACGGATTAGCATCAATGTAAAGTTCAACCGACTACTCGTTTCTTCAGCCAAGGTGAAGCGATATCCTTCTGTGTGAATGTTTTCCAATTTTCTGTCATTGTTTGTGGCCCAGGTAAAAGAACTTCCATTGGCGATTTCAAAAGCTTTATACCGGAGACTACCTCTGTGTTATCTAATTCTCTTTAATAAGTCGACAAAATTTAATTTAAAGTAATTAAAACTTTCATTACATAAAGTTCTTTCAAAGAAGACACGAACAACTAAAAATTAGTTAGCGCTAGCGCTAGTCTATAGATTCAATCTATAGATTAGGATCCATAGATCCAAGAGGCAGAAATGAGTCTATAGATTAAGATCCATAGATCGAAAAATGAGAAGACGCAAAAGTGAATCTATAGATTGAGAGAGGAAAAAACTGTGGATTGAATCTACAGATTGAGAACTAAATATGGCGTATCATATTCTATCATACTCGCAGAATTCTATTAGCTAGTAGAATTCTATTAGAATTATGTAGAATTCTAAATAAGAAAGCATTAGGGGCCTCCTCTGGAGGCCCTGTTTTTATACTAACTATGGGCTTACGCAGGTATCGTAAATTTAGCCTAACTAGAGTCCCTCCATGCCGAGACAAATAGCCGAAGGTCTCCTGGCGGAGCCCTTCTAGCTATTAGTCACAGCATGTTCGGGTCAGAATATTACTAGAATTCTACTAAAATTCTAATAGAACATAGAATTCTATCCAATTCTATTGAATTCTAGTAGAATTTTACTAGAATTCATAATTTTAGTAGAATTCTACGAGTATGATAGAATATGAAATCCCCTAAATATTCAGTCCATGTATTGAGTCCGTAGATTAAAATTTTCTCTCTCAATCTATAGATTCACTTTTGCGTCTTCACATTTTTCGATCTATGGATCTTAATCTATAGACTCATTTCTGCCTCTTGGATCTATAGATCTTAATCTACAGATTGAATCTATAGACTAGCGCTAGCGCTAACTAATTTCTAGGACACGAACATACTTTTCGAATATTTTTTTTTTATATAATTTCTCTTTATGTCATTCAATGAGTGAGCTTCAAAAGAATAATAATGAAAAAGATAAACTACAGCGACTGTGTTGCTAAACTTGTTCCATTAAGATTAAAAATCAAATCAAAATTGTTAGTTTCACATTATTTCTGATTTTTTTTATAATGAATCATTATTCTTTAGATATGTCGCTTTGTGGATTAGTCACCTCAGTTTGCAAGCAGCAATGAGTCTCTACTTGATCGAATATTTCGATGAACTTGATTTCGCTTCTTTCATTGAAACTGGAACACTTTTTGGTGAGACGAACGGTCAGAAGTGGATTAATCCTCTCTACAGTTTTCTTTCTTCGAATGCTCGCCTACATGCTGTCACTTCATTTGTTCGGTTCGGGAATTGAGTGTTTGCTTGAGGAAATTAACAATGAAAGGTGAATGTTCATGTTATTTATCTAAAAACTGAGGCGATCGCTACAAAAGTTAAAATCTCTTTCGATAGGAACAATCCTCTGGACAGCGCAGAAATAAAAACGACCAAAGAATCTTTTGCAAAGATTGAATTCTTCATCGCAGTCGGTTTTATTATTAGCATCACCGTAATGTATTTCTTTTTGATGATATGCCCTTTATTCATCAAGTCAAACCAACTTCATCTGCCTTACCAGTACATGATAATTTTCTTAACCTTCGATGAAGTCTTTTCACTTAACTGGTTGTTGAACTACATTTTCCAACTCGTTACGGCATTCTTCGCCATTATTTTGTTCACAATTTACACTCTCATGGTCCTTGCCATTGTTAATCATTGCTGTTTAATGTTCGAGGAATTGACTATCATGACACAAAGTTTAAGGGAGAACTCACACGAGAGTGCATCAGAATTGGAAAATAAGCTAAAGAAATTCATTGAGCGAAGCCAAGTCATTTTATTAAGGCACGAACAAGCCAAGAGCAATGTACGGTTTCATTTTTTCATTGAGTTTTCTATGCTCTCGTTTGTGCTCTGCTTTAGTTTATACGCGAACTTGATTGAGACAACACCATTGTGTATTCTTTTGGTGTTGGTTTCGTTGTTCCAACTTTTCATCTTTTGCTTTTTGGGGGAACGAGTTAATAACCAAATAAATATATTCGAGGCCACGTTTTATGACTTGGAATGGTATTCAACCACTGCTAAGGACCAAAAAACAATTTTGTTTCTATTAATGAAAATCAGAGACACGAAAGGCTTCAACGGAATTTTCAACTCAGTCGACATGGAAACTTTCGTTCAAGTAAATGTTTTATTGTAAAATTTTATTTCACCAAATATTTCCTTTAAATTTTAGATTATTAAGTTCGCCTATTCAATGCTGATGGTTTTGCTGTCGCGTCAATAAATACTGAAACGATTGAGAAGATTTTCTAATGAGTCGTTGAGGGGCCGATATACACATAATACACATTCAAATCATATTAGAAGAAATAACTAATCACGAAGACACTGCCCTGTTAATTTTTAATTTGTGACTTTTTTGAAATATATTAAAAAAAATAGATAACAATTGTGCAATAAAGATTTCTGTCTCTAATTGAAATAAATGTCTTGTGAGTCTCTTTGTCCGACGGAAATCTTTTTTTCATTCACGAAATATCTTTTCGACGTCAACTCTAATACTTGTTGACCATATGACCAAATTAATTTTTAGGGCGTATTTTTTCTTTCATCTTATCTACCGTCTCATGTTGGATGATGCCAGCTGCTGAGACTTCAAATTAAAGATTCCCACGATATATTTCATGCCGCTTAATTTAACGAAGATAACTCTTTTAACAGACCTGAGAGATCTCGAAAAAGATGTGAACGATGTTTAGAGATTCTTGTTCAGAAATTCTAATCAAAAACAAATCTTTGAAAATAATTTTTCAAGCCAAACTAGCGAATGGAATCATTTTCTATCCAAACAAATAAATTTTAAAGTTTGTACAGCTCGAAAAACAAAATGTGTATAAATCGAGTTATGTCTAACGAAAGAGCCTTAAATTTTAATAGATCACGAGACTAATTAGACACCTCTACTTGAAAATTTGTTTTTCCAGAAAATCCATTAAAATTTTCATTAAATCAAGTCTAAGTCGACACAGTATCGACTCGACACGTGCATCTCTCCTTTCGAATAAAGCTTTCTCTATTATTTTCGATTCATTCAGTGATTGAGCTTTAAAGAAGTCAGAATGAAAAAGATAAATCACAGCGACTGTGTGTCAGGATTTATTTCTTCAGGATTAAAAATTTTAACAAAAACGTTAGTAGACACATTTTTGCTTAATTGTTAAAACTGGCAATTTAATCCGTTAGCTATGTTGCGTTGTGGATTGCTCATCTCAGCTTGGATTCGGCAATTGCTCTCTACATGATCAAGTATTTTGATAAACTTGATTTTGCTTCTCTGATTGAACCTGGAACAATGTTTGGTAAATTAATAGAACAAATTGAACAAATCAAATTATTCCTTTAGTTTTTTATTTTCGAATGCTGCTCTATCTGATGTCATTTCACTTATTCGGTTCGAGAATGAAGACACTGCTTTCAGAAATCAACAATGAAAGGTAAATATTTATTTTATTTTGTTTTATTGAAGCTTCAGATGAGAACTGAACAAGTTTAAATTTATTTTGATAGGAATAAATTTCAGAACATTGCTGAAGTTACCAAGGCAAAGGAATCTTTTGCAAAGATTGAATTCTCGGTCACATTCTGGTTTGGTATTGACATATGCGTTATGTATATTGGTTTGATGTTAAGCGTTTTCTTCGTGAAGTCAAACCAACACCGGCTTCCTATCGGATTCGTGATAATTTTCTTGCCCTTCGATGAGATCTACTCGATCAATTGGATTTTGAACTACATTTTTCAAGTCACTACGATATTCTTTGCTGTTATTTTATTCGTCGGTTACTCTCTAATGGTGCTTGCAATTGTTAATCATTCTTGTTTGATTTTCGACGAACTAATTATCATGGCCCAAAGTTTAAGAGAAAATTCAAGAGAGAATCCAAAATTAAAGCTGAATGATCTCATTGAACGAAGTCAAGTCGTTTTTACACGACACGAAGAAGCCAAAAGAACTTTGCAGTTTCACTTCTTTGTTGAGTTTTCCTTGCTCTCGTTTATGATTTGCTTCAGTTTATACGCGAGCTTGATTGTGTCAACGCCATTGTCTGTCATGGTCGTGTTAGTTTCGATGGTGCAGCTTTTTGTCTTTTGTTTCATGGGAGAACGGGTTAGTGATCGGATTAAAAGATTTGAGGCGACGGTTTATGACTTGAAATGGTATTCAATCCAATTGAAGGAGCAAAAAGCAATTTTGTTTCTTCTCGTGAAAATCAGAGACATGAGAGGCTTCAACGGAATATTCAACTCTGTCGACAGGGAGACTTTCCTTCAAGTAAATTAAATTTAAATGTTTTAATTATTTTATCAAATACTTTCTTAAAATTTCAGATTGTTAAGTTTACCTATTCAATGTTTATGGTTCTGCTATCGCGACAGTAGGAACTTCCTACTTGGAAGTAAAAATAATTGTCTTCGAAGTTCACAATTTAAAATGAATAATTTATTTGATTTATTGTGTCTCGCCTAAACATACAATTCTCAAAGTGTTTAACGCAGGATAAATTATTAAACAATTATTCTTATATGTTCGTGTCCACGTGTGTGACCCTCACGAACGCCATCTAAGAACTCACTGATCTCACTCACAAATTTCCTTTGGAGAATAAGACTAAAAAATTAATTTCCTAATAATATGTTACAATTTGTAATTTGGTGGAGTCATTAAATCAAGTCTAAGTCGACACGAGAAACGAACTTTAAAACGTTTCATTTCATGTCATTCAATGATTAAGCTTCAAAGAAATCAGAATGAAATGGATAAATTACATCGATTGTGTGGCTAAGCTCAGACTACATTTTCATAATTATCTGCAATTTCATTTATTTGGTGAGACGTAAGCGAAGTAATAAATATTTTAGTATAGCAAAATAAAATATTAAATATCGACTAGACAGCGTTCAAAGCATAAAAATCGACTTTTTGTATAAAAATTTCAGGTAATGGACCCGATTCTGACGAGCTAGCAAACACATTCTACATCGATGCTAGCTAATCGTTCGTGATTCATTTGAAAAACGGGCGACAGAACGCGGACAAAGCGGCCAAGGGAAACCCTAAAAATTTATTCTCGGATTTCTGCAAGTGTCTTTATAAAACCAGTCCTTGATGTTCTCGTAAGTTTGTCGCTTTGTATGAAAATTTGGCTCATTAAGCTTGAGACAGATAGCGCACAGCACCATTTCAGCTTTCGAAGAAATCGAGTAATATTTTTTCCACCAGAAATATTTGATATACTCGCGCGGATTGTCACCGAGATATTTCAAATATTTTGCGAGTTGCTCAGCTGTTTTAAAGCTTTCCGCATCGATGTATGACTTTGGTGGAAGAAATCGTGAAACGTCTGCGCCTGAATAAATCACTGGGATCACATAACTCTTGATGGTGTTGTAAAGCTTCTCAGTAATGTAATCGATACACAGCGTGTTCTCGAAAGAAAAATAAAATTGGTACGTCGTGTTAAGCATTTCGTCGCATTTCATGGAATGTCTGCTGCAAGAGAAATTTCCACATTTTCCGTAAACATCGACATCAATGAATTTTTGAAGCGACTTAACCAACTCGTCTCGATGCGAAAACACGTTGCAATGCGACACAAACCACGCGGCTGTCTTTTGTTTATTTTCTACGATCTTTAGTATCTCGTTATCTGCATTAGATTTTATGAGAAAAACGTTTGACGAACATTTGTTATACTAACCAAAGAAATCATCCTCAGGTTCTCTCCATTGCACATCAACGGACGGTGCAATTACTCTTCCAGTCGACAGATCAACAGCTGAACCATAAAACCATTTGATATCAGAATCCAATCGATATGTCATAGTGAGATTATAAAAACTGTGATCTGCATGCATGTCGCGCTTGATTTCTCCGGGAGATCTGCAAACCGAGAGAGAGAGAGATTTGCATCATAATTTCAATGAAAATTTCAGTCACAACACTTACTCCATTGTAGCCATAATATAAACTTGATCCGGTCTCCTTGTTTTCGGAAGTTCCATACCAAACCACGACTCAGCCGCATGGAAAATGATCGCATCGTAGTCGTGAGAGTTGTCGAGTAACTTTTTGTTTGTTGTGAAAACGCAATTTGTCTTTGGACAATTGATTGCTGTCAGGTATTCCTCGCTTACTTGCTCAGATTTCATTCCCCAGTTCGGAACATCAAAAAACTTTGTCCAGAAGAGAATATGTTTCTTTTCTTCGTACTTTCCCTCGAATTCCAAGAATTCCTCCAACATTTGGTATCGTAAAGTCGACGAGTAGAGCCTTAGCTTGTAAATTATGCTAAATATTATAACAGAAGCGATGATTCCTATCAAAAACAACACAAACTTCATTTTAAGTCTTGTCATTTTCATGTTAACAAAAAAATTTCGACTGAACTATTTAATGTCCATCATATCTCTCGATCAGCACGATAAGTGTCTGTGAATCTTGTCCGTGACTAATTATTATAACTTCAATACAACATCAAACTTGAGTTAGTTTTATTTCACAATGGCAACACTATTGGTTTGAAATGAAAATAAATAACATTCGCTTTCCATTGGATTTCAACGTAAATGTTCAGAAGAAGTCACCTCCGCTCGCAATATGTGGGAAAATAAATGATTCTCATTTCGACTATGATTGCTCCACGTCACTTTATAAGTCAAATTCACGAGAAGTTTAATAGTTTCGTCAACTAGACCCACGCTTTTTAAATCGTAGAAGATGTAAATTGTTTTTCGTTTTTCACAAAACTATTTTCTGCGTATTCCTTGATAGCAATCGCAACTAAGTTTTCTTCGGAATAGCAAGCACTGATTTTTAAAGAAATTAGAAATAAACAACGAAAGTTCCACTTCATCCTTTAACGAAAAGATTGGAACTGACGTGTTCGTGATGGTTCAATGTTTTGATTAGAATCTCGATGTGTTCAAGTAGCTCTGACCTGAAGGTTGTCTGTCGAAATATCGATCAATTAAATTCTAATTTTTTTGAGTAAAATTGTATTTGACGGTTATTTATTCATTACTCAACAAAACTTCGATTTATAATAATGTGATTCAATAATGGCAACTCAAATAGTCATAAAGGGAAAAAGTATTTCAACCAATGATTGAGAACTTCAGCCTTCCTGTTGATGAGTGAAATGCCGTTTCAACTTGAAAAGTTTTCACTTACAAAAGGAAATTGGGAAAACAATGAAGCTGCGAGCGATTTCTTTTTCAGTCAAAGAAAAATAATAAAGATATGATACTTTGGATTTTCTTCTCATAAAACTAAAGGAACGGCCTACACGTAATTTCTATAGTAATTAATAATTACTAATTATTGTGAATCATTAAGATATTCGTCGACGCAATTAGTGTTCGAGAACTGACTATAATGGCGGCTTAGGGAAGAACCCAGAAGAGAATTCCAATGATCAGCTAAAGGAATTCATGACACGAAGATGCCAACTTTGCAGATATTTACATTAAAGTTCAAACTGCTAAGTTCGCCTATTCAAAGCAGATAGTTTTGCTTTCACATCATTAAGGAAATTCGAAGTTGACGAGTAATTAGATTTCAAATAAAAACTTTTATTAATTGTCTTCTAAATTCTACTTCAAAACAATTACCTCAGTAAAACAATTAAATGAAAGTTTATTGAGAATGTTCTATAAATTATTCATATGCTTACGTACGTGTAAGTCTTCTTTTTTGTTTGTCAAAGAAAAAATATTTGTAAAAACTTAAAATTTCACTTTTTTTTTTGAGAAAGGCAGTGAGAGAACGAACTTACTTAGAAACTTTTTCTCCTCAACCAAAAGCCAATCCGTTTACATGAAAAATTTCATTCAGTTCATTCAATGATTGAGCTTTAAAGGAGTCAGAATGAAAATGAATAACTACAGCGACTGCGTGGCTAAGTTAATTTATTTAGGATTAAAAGTCAAGTCAAAATTGTTAGTTTCATATTTATTCGTGATCGTGTCATTGACCTTTCTGATTTATTGATGAACAATTTGATTTATTAGATATTTAACGTTCTGGATAAGTCAGATCAGTTTACACGCAACAATCGCTATCTATTTGATCCCATATTTTGATCAGCTTGATTTTGCTTCTTTGGTTGAAACTGAAACAATGTTTGGTAAGTCTAATGGTTAAAATTAAATTCATCGTTTCATCGTTGGTTTAGTTTTCTTTTGTCGAGTTCAACTCTACTTGGTTCCGCTTCATTTGTTCGGATCGAGAATGAAGACTTTGCTTGAAGAAATCAACGAAGAAAGGTGAATAATATTGATTTAACTTAGAGTGTAGTGAATAACTAATTTCACTTTAACTGAAAAATTTAAATCTATTTCGACAGGAATAAATCTCTAAGCAACACAGAACTTTTGATTACAAAAAAATCGTTTGCAAAGATCGAATTCTTCATCGCAGTTGGTCTGAGTATTACCTTCAGCATTATGTATTTTGGTTACATGATAAGCTGTTTATTCATTAAGCAATTTAAACTTCCTTACGACTCCGTGATTTTTTTCTTGCCCGTCGATGAGGTCTTCTCTTTCAATTGGATGATGAACTACATTTTTCAATTCATTACGATATTCTTGGACGTCATATTAATATTAGTCTACACTCTCACGGTCCTTGCCATTGTTAATCATTGCTGTTTACTCTTCGAAGAACTGACCATCATGACACAATGTTTAAAGAAAAATCCAGAAGAGAATTCAGAAGAATTGAAAGATCAGCTGAAAAAACTTATTGAACGAAGTCAAGTCGTTTTTACAAGACACGAAGAAGCCAAAAGAACTTTGCAATTTCACTTTTTTGTTGAGTTTACTTTGCTCTCGTTTTTGATTTGCTTCGGTTTATATGCAAATCTGATTGAGATAACTGTATTGTGTCTTATGGTGGTGGGGCTTTCGATGGTGCAGCTTTTCGTCTTTTGTTTTTTGGGGGAGCGAGTTAATTATCGAATTAAAATACTTGAGACAACCGTTTATGACTTGGAATGGTATTCAATCAATGCTAAGGATCAAAAAGCAATTTTGTTTCTTCTCATGAAAATCAGAGACACGAAAGGCTTCAACGGAATATTCAACTCTGTCAACAGGGAAACTTTCCTTCAAGTAATACAAGTTCAAAGAATTTATTGATTTTTCAAAATTTTTGTTTAAATTTTAGATTAGTAAATTCACCTATTCGTTGCTGATGGTCCTGCTATCACGACAATAAACATAAGCTAAAATAAGAAACTAAGCTTCAAATAAAATTTAACTTTCTGAGAATTTTTCTTCGATGTCAACCGTAAAAGCCAAAATGTTTCACTCAACGCAAACAAACAATTTACATTTAAACAACAAACGAGAGATGATCCATCGAGAGAACAACGCGATTCGATTTCCTCATATGAACTTTTGGTGTCTCACTTATCAGTTTCAGTTCATGGAAATATTTAATGCATTTTAACCAATTATCGAGAATTCCGCTGTAACGGAATCATACAAAGCGAAAAGCAAAAACAGTGCAACCTCCTTGAACTTAAGTGTCGCATCTAGGTAAATTGTTATCCATGGGCGATTTCGAAAGCCTTATACCAGAGACAACCTCGGTGCGATCTAATTTTCTTTAATAAGTCGACAAAATTTAATAAAAAGTAATTAAAACTTTCATTATATAAAGTTTAAAAGTCGACATGAACATCCTTTTCAAATAAAGTTTTCTTTATAATTTCTCTTCTGTTTAGTTGTTCGGTTCGGGCAAGGAGAGTTTGTTTGAGGAATTTCCTTTTAAATTCTACTTCATTTATTGAATTTCATTGAAACAATCAACTCATCAAAACAATTAAAGAAAATTTTGTTATGAGAAAGCAGTGGTACAATAAAAGTTTAATTTAGTTTAAACTTTAAAAGCCCTAAAAATGTATTATTTTTTTTCTAGAAAGTTTAGTTGAAACTTTTTTCAAATTAAGTTTATACTTCGACGTAGTACCGACTTGACATGAACATGTTTTACTTCGAAAAATTCTCTTCATGTCATTCAATGATTAAGCTTCAAAGGAATCAGAATGGAAACGATAAATTACAGCGATCGTGTGACTAAGTTTATTTCTTTAGGATTAAAAATCAAAGCAAAATTGTTAGTTTCACATTTTTGCTGGATTCTTTTATAATGAATGATATAATAATCTTTAGGTATGTTGCTTTGTGGATTAGTCACATCAGTTTGCAAGCAGTCATAGGTCTATATTTGATCAAATGTTTCGATGAACTTGATTTCGCTTCTTTTGTTCAAAATGCAACAATGTTTGGTGAGTCGAACATTGATAAGTGAATTAATCCTCTCTCTAGTTTTCTTTCTTCGAATGCTCTTCTACATGATATCACTTCATTTGTTCGGTTCGGGAATGGAGAGTTTGCTTGAGGAAATTAACAATGAAAGGTGAATGCTCTTGTTATGTTTTTCAAAATTATGATGAGCGCTACTAAAATTAAAATTTCTTTCGATAGGAACAATCCTCTAGACAGCGCAGAACTGAAAATTACAAAAAAATCTTTTGCAAAGATCGAATTCATCATCGCAGTCGGTCTCAGTGTTAGCATCATCGTTTTATATTTGTTTTTGATGCTAGGCGCTTTATTCTTTAAGTCAAACCAACTTCATCTGCCTTACCAGTTCGTGATAATTTTTTTGCCCTTCGACGAAGTCTTTTCAATCAATTGGTTGTTGAACTACATTTTCCAACTCATTACGGCATTCGCAGCTAGTATGTTGTTCATAATTTACACTCTTATGGTCCTTGCAATTGTTATTCACTGCTGTTTAATGTTCGACGAATTGACTATCATGACACAAAGTTTAAGGAAGAATCCAGGAGAGAATGCATTGGAATTAGAGAAAAAGCTAAAGAAATTCATTGAGCGAAGCCAAATCATTTTATTAAGGCACGAACAAGCCAAGAGCAACGTACAGTTTCATTTTTTCGTTGAGTTTTCTATGCTCTCGTTTGTGCTCTGCTTCAGTTTATATGCAAGCTTGATTGAGACAACACCATTGTGTTTTTTTGTGATGTTGGTTTCGTTGTCCCAACTTTTCATCTTTTGTTTTTTGGGGGATCGAGTTAATGAACAAATTATGAGATTTGAGGCCACGGTTTATGATCTGGATTGGTATTCAATCAATGTTAAGGATCAAAAAGCAATTTTGTTTCTGTTAATGAAAATCAGAGACACGAAAGGTTTCAACGGAATTTTCAACTCAGTCGACATGGAAACTTTCCTTCAAGTAAAAGTTTTATTGTAAAAAAAAATCAAAAGAACTAATTTATTTATTCAAATATTTTTTTTAAATTTTAGATTGTTAAGTTCGCCTATTCAATGCTGATGGTTCTGCTATCGCGTCAATGAGGAAATTATCTAAAATTAAAGTTGAATGTTTATTCGGCGAGTAAATATAAATTGTGAAGGTTATCGTGTGATTTCTTTAAAACTTTCTCATTCTGAAATAAAGAAATAAAGTTTGTTTGATGAAAGTCACTAAATTATTCAGTTACAGACTTTTTTGAACTACAATCAGAGACTTCAATCAAAGTCAGAGTTTTGTGAAATATATGAAGAGCTTTATTTGAAAAACACTTACTTTTTATCGCCTTCGCATAACAACTTTTGAAAATTTAGTGGAATTCGATTATTAGATTCGATTATTGATCGATTATGGAGTTCATCAAAACTATTTTTTAATGATTTTTCTTGTTAGAAAAAACTTTATTGTGAGCAGGTTTTCTGTCCGTCCGTCTGTCCGTATACACCTAAAATTGTATGAAATGGCCGGAAATGAATCGTAGACGACCAACTCAGATATACATACAGTCAGAACCGAAAGTATGTCAACACTTTTTATTTTTACAAAATTTTGGTTTCAGGATAAAATATTTTAAGAACGCGTAAACATAGAGAGATGATTTAAATTGTTAATTATAGGATTTTTATTCAGCTTCATTTCCCATATTGATAAAATATTAATAATAGTTACTTCAACGGAAAATATGAACATAAACAAAAAATGGCGATTTCAAAAATGCACAGAATGTAGGTCATTTGATTTTGCTTGGGTTTGCTTAAGGAAATTAACGATGAAAGGTTGAGCTATGTCTGGTGAGCAATTGTACCAGTCTGAAGCTCACGGATTCAATATTTTATTTTTTTGGGTTTAACCGAATATTTCTCAACTCCGCCGCTTACTTATTCGTCTACTTGGTAGACTGTACCTTGGAAACCACCGAAAACTTTCCAAGTGAGAAGAAGTTTTAAAACCACAAAAGTTTACATTTTTATTTTTCAGAAAAGTCATTGAAACTTTCTTCAAATCAAATTTATACTTCGTCAAAGTATCGACACGAACATGATTTACTTTGAAAAATTTCCTTCATGTTTGTCATTCAATGATTGAGCTTTAAAGGAATCAGAATGAAAAAAATAAATCACAGCGACTGTGTCGCAAAGTTTATTTTTTCAGGATTAAATATTACAAACAAATTGTTAGTTCAACATTTAAACTTTAGATTATAATTAACAATTTAATTCTTTAGGTATTTTACCTTCTGGATTAGTGAAGCCTGCAGCGTTGCAACACTCGCTCTCTACTTGATCAAGTATTTTGAAGAACTTGATTTTGCTTCATTGATTGAGATTGAAACAATACTTGGTGAGCCGAACGGTCAAAGAATAATTCGTTGACTTATAATTTGTTTAGCTTTTCATGTTCGATTTATGCTCTTCTTGGTGTCACTTCATTTGTTTCGATCAGGAATGAAGACTCTGACTGAGGAAATCAATGATGAAAGGTGATTTTAAAGAGTGACACGAGATTTACATAAACAAAAATCTTTTTTAATAGGAATCAATCGACAGGCATTGCAAAACTTTCCACGACAAAGGATTTGTTTGCAAAGATCGAATTCTTCGTGGCACTCAATCTCAGTTTTTGTGTCATCGCTATGTATCTTGTTTTGATGTTAAGCACTTTATTCGTGAAGTCAAATCAATATCAACTTCCAAACGTGGGCGTGATAATTTTTTTACCCTTTGATAAGATCTTTTCGATCAATTGGTTTCTGAACTACATTTCTCAACTCGTTACAATATTCTTCGCCGGTTTATTATTCGTATTTTACGCTATTCCGGTCCTCGCCATTTTTAATCACTCTTGTTTGATGTTTGACGAATTGATTATCATGGCCCAATGTTTAAATAATTTAAAAGAAAATCCAGAAGAGAACTCAGAGTTAAAGCTCGAGGATCTCATTGACCGAAGCCAAGTCGTTTTTACAAGACATGAAAAAGCCAAGGGAACTTTACAGTTTCACTTCTTTGTCGAGTTTACTTTGCTCTCGTTTGTGATTTGCTTTAGTTTATACGCGAGCTTGATAGAAATGACTCCATTATTTCTCATGATCTTTATGATTTCGATTGTACAACTTTTCATCTATTGCTTCTTGGGGGAGCGAGTTAATTATCGAATTAAAATACTTGAGGCAACGGTTTATGACATTGAATGGTTTTCAAGCAATGCTAAGGAACAAAAATCAATTTTATTTCTTCTCATGAAGATCAGAGACACGAAAGGCTTCAACGGAATTTTCAACTCAGTCGACATGGAAACTTTTCTTAAAGTAAAACAAATTAGAAGAAAAAAAATTAATCATTAAATATTTAATTAAACTTTAGATTGTGAAGTTCATCTATTCAATGCTGATGGTGCTGCTATCGCGTCAATAAGGAATTATATTGTAATCTCGAGGCCCTCGAGTCGAGGGTCTCACAAGAAAACGACTGAGAAAGCTGAAGCGAAGACGAATGCAAGAAGAATACAAGCTAACTCATCGAAAGGGAGAACGGTCTTTTCTTCTGATGTGTGAGCAGCTCCAGGAGGAACGATGATGAAGAAAGCGTCCGTTTCATGTATTTTACTAGCAATCACAATGTCATTAATTTCTTTAAAATTGGGATACGAAGATAGAAGCCAGTTACATCTTGGCTGGTTATGTTTTCCTTTGAATTCCTTCTTCTCATTAAAATTCAGATATCGCGGCGGATCAGCATCAATGTAAAGTTCAAATGACGACTCATTTCTTTAGCCAAGGTGAAGCGATATCATGTGTGAATGTTTTCCACATTTCCGTCTTTGTTTGTGGACCAGATAAAAGAACTTTCATTGGCGATTCATAGATAATAATATAACTAGATGCGATCCTAAAGTTCTAGGAGGTTGCATTGTTTTTGCTTTTCGCTTTGTATGATTCCGTTCCGGAATCAAATATTTTGCTCCATTTCGGATTGGAATCATCCAGAAATTGTTTAGCTGATGTAAATAAAATTAGTTTTTGATAGAATTATTTTCCTTGCTGTCGACTTTAAACTTTCTACTGTTAAACAAGTGAAGCTTTTATATCTTAAGTCGATCCCCAACCTTCCTCATTGCAAAAAAATCCTTAAGGGCCAAGCGAACTAGTAAAACTTTTATTTTGAATAAAACATTAACTTGGTTTCTGTTGAATTTGCTCCAACCTTCTTGAACAGCAACAACAACCAAGAATGAACGAAAAAAATCTGCTTCATTCCGAAACGGAATCATACAAAGCGAAAAGCAAAAATAGTGCAACCTCCTTGAACTTTAGTGTCGCATCTAGTTGAATTGTTATCTATGGGCGATTTCGAAAGCCTTATACCAGAGACTACCTCGGTGCGATCTAATTTTCTTTAATAAGTCGACAAATTGTAATTAAAAGTAATTAAAACTTTCAACATATAAAGTTTGAAAGTCGACACGAACATCCTTTTCAACTAAAGTTTTCTTTATAATTTCTCTTCATGTCATTCAATGACTAAGCTTCAAAGGAGTCAGAATGGAAACGATAAATTACAGCGACTGTGTTGCTAAACTTGTTTCAGTAGGATTAAAAATCAAATCGAAATTGTTAGTTTCACATTTTTGCTGGATTTTTTTATAATGGAATAAATATTCTTTAGATATTGGACCTGGTGGATTAGTCAGCTCAGTTTGCAAGCAGTAATTAGTCTCTACTTGATCGAATATTTCGATAAACTTAATTTCGCTTCTTTCATTGAGACTGGAACAATTTTCGGTGAGTCGAACCTTCAAATGTCAATTAATCCTCTCTACAGTTTTCTTTCTTCGAATGCTCTTCTACATGGTATCACTTCATTTGTTCGGTTCGGGAATGGAAAGTTTGCTTGAGAAAATTAACAATGAAAGGTGAATGTTCTTGTTATTAATCTGAAAATTAAGGAGAGTGCTACAAGAATTAAAATCTCTTTCGTAAAGAAATAACCCTCTGGACAGCGCAGAAATAAAAACGACAAAAAAATCTTTTGCAAAGACCGAATTCTTCATCGCAGCCGGTCTCAGTGTGTGCATCTTTGTAATGTATTTGTTTTTGATGTTAAGCGCTTTATTCAATAAGTCAAACCAACTTCATATGCCTTACCAATATGTGATAATTTTCTTGTCCTTCGACGAAGTCTTTTCATTTAATTGGTTGTTGAATTACATTTTCCAACTCATTACGGCGTTCTTTGCCGTTGTTCTGTTCACAATTTACAATCTTATGGTCCTTGCGATTGTTAATCATTGTTGTTTAATGTTCGAGGTATTGACTATCATGACACAAAGTTTATTGGATAATCCACAAGAGAATGCAATAATATCGGAAAATAAGCTAAAGAAATTCATTGAGCGAAGCCAAGTCATTTTATTAAGGCACGAACAAGCCAAGAGCAATGTACGGTTTCATTTTTTCATTGAGTTTTCTATGCTCTCTTTTGTGCTCTGCTTCAGTTTATATGCGAGCCTGATTGAGACAACACCATTGTGTATTTTTGTGGTGTTGGTTTCGTTGTTCCAACTTTTCATATTTTGCTTCTTGGGGGATCGAGTTAATGAACAAATTAAGAGATATGAGGCAACGGTTTATGACTTGGAATGGTATTCAGCCAATGCTAAGGACCAAAAAGCAATTTTGTTTCTTCTGATGAAGATCAGGGACACGAAAGGCTTCAACGGAATTTTCAACTCAGTCGACATGGAAACTTTCCTTCAAGTAAAAGTTTTATTGTAAAATAAATCAAAAGAACCAATTTATTTAATCAAATATTTTCTTTAAATTTTAGATTGTTAAGTTCGCCTATTCAATGCTGATGGTTCTGCCATCACTTCAGTGAGGAATACATCTTACATTAAAGTTTAATGTTCATTCGGCGTGTAACTAAAATTTCTAAAGGTTAACGTGTGATTTCTTTGAAACTGTCTCGTTCTGAAATAAATAAATAAAGTTTGTTTCATTTTGTTTGATAAAAGTCGTCACTAAATTATTCAGTTACAGACTTTTTTTAACAGTTAAGCAATTGTTAGTCAGAAAAAATTAGATTGATCAATCATTGCTTGAGCTTTAAAGGAATCAGAATGAAAAAGATAAATTACAGCGACTTTGTGGCAAAGTTTATTTCTTCAGTAATAAATATAACAAACAAATTGTTAGTTCTGCATTTTAATTTGACAGTGTGATTAACAATTTAATTATTTAGGTATTTAACCTTCTGGATTAGTGAAGCCTGCTGCGTTGCAACACTCGCTTTCTACTTGATCAAGTATTTTGATGAACTTGATTTTGCTCCATTGATTGAGACTGAAACAATACTTGGTGAGACGAATGGTTAAAAAATAATTCGTCGACTTATAATTTGTTTAGCTTTACATGTTCGAATGATGCTTTACTTGGTGTCACTCCATTTGTTCGGATCGAGAATTAAGACTCTGACTGTGGAAATCAATGATGAAAGGTGATTTTTGTTTAAATCTTTTAGTTCAAGCTTTGGATAAACTAAAATCTATTTCGATAGGGATAAATCTAGAGACTGCTCAAAACTCTCTACGACAAAGGATTTGTTTGCAAAAATCGAATTCTTCGTGGCACTCAATCTCAGTTTTAGTATCATCGCTATGTATCTTGTTTTGATGCTAAGCACTTTATTCGTGAAGTCAAATCAATATCAACTTCCAAACGCAGTCGTGATATTTTTTTTGCCCTTTGATGAGATCTTTTCGATCAATTGGATTCTGAACTACATTTTTCAACTCGTTACAATATTCTTTGCCGGTTTATTATTCTTAATTTACGCTGTTCCGGTCCTCGCCATTGTTAATCACTCATGTTTGATGTTTGACGAATTGATTATCATGGTCCATTGTTTAAATAATTTAAAAGAGAATCCAGGAGAGAATTCAGAGTTGAAGCTCAAGGATCTCAATGAACGAAGCCAAGTCGTTTTTATAAGACATGAAGAAGCCAAGGGAACTTTGCAGTTTCACTTCTTTGTTGAGTTTTCTTTCCTCTCGTTTTTGATTTGCTTCAGTTTATACGCAAATCTGATAGAAATGACTCCATTATTTCTCATGATGATGATGATTTCGATTGTACAACTTTTCATCTTTTGCTTGTTGGGGGAGCGAGTTAATGAACGAATTAAAATACTTGAGGCATCGGTTTATGACATGGAATGGTTTTCATGCAATGTTAAGGAACAAAAATTAATTTTGTTTCTTCTAATGAAAATCAGGGACACGAAAGGCTTCAACGGAATTTTCAACTCTGTCGACATGGAAACTTTTCTTCAAGTAAAACCAATTGAAAGAAAAAAAATTATTCATCAAATATTTTATTTAAATTTTAGATTGTGAAGTTCATCTATTCAATGCTGATGGTTCTGTTATCGCGTCAATAAGGAATTAGATTTCATTTCCGATGTCCCAAGTTCTTGTTTTTTGACATTGAAGAAAAAAGAATAATCTTGGACATCAAAAGTTGACATGAACATCATCTTTTTAACAAAGTTTTCTTTATAATTTCTCTTCATGTTATTCAATGACTAAGCTTCTGAGTAATCAGAATGGAAACGATAAATTACAGAGACTCTGTGTAACTAAAATTTGTGAAGGTTATCGTGTGATTTCTTTGAAACTGTCTCGTTCTGAAATGAATAATTAAAGTTTTTTTCTTTTGTTT
Organism: Smittia aterrima; assembly: GCA_033063855.1. NCBI lineage: Eukaryota > Metazoa > Arthropoda > Insecta > Diptera > Chironomidae > Smittia > Smittia aterrima. The sequence continues at coordinate 23,010,453 of CP093831.1, forward strand.
AATGGAAGTCGTCATTAAATTATTTAGTTACAGACTTTTTTGAACGGCTAAGAATTTTTAGTCAGAAGAAATTATATTTTCACTGTTTTCCAATTGGCTGATAAGTTTCATTTTGTAGACGACATTAAATAAGAAAATGCAAAAGCTGAGATTAAAAAATATTGAATAATAAATAAATCATCATTTCCTTAGAAAGTTCTAAGCAGTGTTTTCATAAAATATATTTTTTGATTGTTTTGACAACTTCAGCAAAAATAAAAACGAAGCTCCTAAAAACATTTTTTGAATCATGAAAATATGTCGCATGATAACAGATTTTTCGTTAACTACGTGAATAATATTGAAGCAATTTCGATGGCAGAAAAGTTACAGAGCTCAGCAATGAAAGTAATCATCGACAATGCGTAAGCATTGATTAAGCCAAATGTAGAAGCTACTTGTAAGATGATCAATCGAAAGAACAAGAATATCGCGAAGTTCAAGGTCAATAAGTTAATTCTCAAGATATTGAACTTCATGTTTTAGTTTAGTTTTGTTTATTTCATGAATTTTTAACCCAATAAGAGCCAGGCTCTTTTTAACATAAGTGACTTTGGGCAAATTAATATTAATTGATTTCTTGTTGAGACGTTGAATTTTTCTTCCTTCGTTTCCACCGCCATCAACTGAAACAAAAACATTATTGGTTTCGACCGAGTTTCATACTGCAAAATAAAGGAAGAGGAAAGGGGAAAAGGATGTGTACTAAATATCTAAGTTTTCTTCGAGGCAAAGTAAGAGAGTGTCTCACGTCTGAAAGTTGCATTCGCGTCAATTTGTCGCAGATCACTGTCCATAGCGTTCCATATTTGAACACCCAGTACAAAGAATGATTTTTTGTATTGATTGCTGTTGAACTTTTTTGGCAATCCTAGGGAATTACCTCGCGGGAAACGTGGGAAAAGAAGTCTTTGATACAGCTGCGGCGGAGATTTTGTTATCCAAATATTTGCTGAAGGTTTTCTTTGTCTCAATTTTACTTGCAGTACTTAGTATGCAACCCACGAACGATGAATTATGAATTGAAATAGAGTACATACGTCTTAAAGGACTTAAAGCAACTTCTTGGTTTTCGACATTGAAGAATAAAGAATAATGTTGGACATCAATGTAAACTGGAAAGCTCCTCTTCACAACTGAAGATGATAAAGTTTTTAAGCAGAATTCTTACAACATTTCATGCTGGTTTGAGTTGTTTGATTCAAATGAAAGCTCCGACGATATTAATAACAAACTCAGCAAGTGATTGTGATCTCGAGAGTCTCACAAAAAAAAAACGACTGAGAAACAGCTCCAGAACAGCTCCAGGAGAACGATGATGAAGAAAGCGTCCGTTTCATGTATTTTATTAGCAATCACAATGTCATAAATTTCTATAAAATTGAGATACGAAGATAGAAGTTACATCTCGGCTGGTTATGTTTTCCTTTGAATTACTTCTTCTCATTAAAATTCAGATATCGCGGCGGATCAGCATCAATGTAAATTTCAAACGACGACTCATTTCTTCAGCCAAGATGAAGCAATATCCTGTGTAAATGTTTTCCACTTTTCTGTCTTTGTTTGTGGACCAGATAAAAGAACTTTCATTGGCGATTCATAGATAACAATATTCTTGGAACGAGTGAATCGGGACAGTGTGGAATGTGGAACATTCTATATGCTTTCCAAACTTTGAAAGAAAAACATTTGTTACCCGCGCTGGGATTCGAACCCAGGACCTCCGGATTACCGGTCCGTTGCTCTTACCAACTAAGCTATCACGGATGTTTATCTCAGTTGGCTTATTCGCTATATGAAGTGTTCCAACATTCCCCCCGCAACAATGTAATTGTTGGAGATCTGAACAGTGACATTAGCGTAGTAGCGTTTATGTGTGTGTGTTCGAGTCCTCACTCGCCCTTGCAGCGTTGCGCAGTGGCTAGCTTGCTTCTGGGCCCATAACCTCTTGGAACGAGTGAATCGGGACAGTGTGGAATGTGGAACATTCTATATGCTTTCCAAACTTTGAAAGAAAAACATTTGTTACCCGCGCTGGGATTCGAACCCAGGACCTCCGGATTACCGGTCCGTTGCTCTTACCAACTAAGCTATCACGGATGTTTATCTCAGTTGGCTTATTCGCTATATGAAGTGTTCCAACAAATAGGATGAGTGTCCTAATCTTATACGTTTTAGCTGATTTTTTACTTATTTCACTTCTGGGGACTTGAGCTTTCAATATATCGCTTGACGGAAGAAGCAAAAACATTAATGACTATATTTATGATTTTTCTGTGTACTTATAATTTCTCCGCGATGCCTCTAACATAGTTTAATTAAGCACGTAAGTCAGCGACAAGATCTTTCCCAATTCGGGACACTTTCGCGTCGCTCAAAAAAAAAGAAGCGAGACTTGAAAAATCCGTTAATTCGCAAAAAACTCGGAAGCGAAAAATTTTGCATCCGTAGTTTTTAAAACGTAAACAAACAAATCCGACTAATAATTAATATCTTCGTGATCGTCAATCAAATTGAAAGAGATTTCACTCAAAGGAGTTGGCGAATCAACTTGATTAAAAACTTTGCGAAAAAAAATCAACGGTTTATTTCAAAAATATTTTCGCATCACTCGATTCTTCGATTTTTTTTTTGCGTTTTGGAAGTTGCTTTGAAGCTAATGCTATAAAAAGTTAATTAAACTACGGACAGAAATTTTAATACAAGATTCCGAGAAAGAAATGTTTATTGCATATAGAAAAAAATAAAACAAAATATTAGCTGTTCAGGGAAGCTTGTAATTACGACTTGAATGAGAGTGTCCCGAATTGGGAAAGAATTTTGGCCGTATCAGATTGGGAAACTCATCCTATAACTAAACGCGAAACTAAAGCCCAAGGAGGTTGCATTGTTTTTGCTTTTCGCTTTGTATGATTCCGTTCCGGAATCAAATATTTTGCTCTATTCCGGATTGAAATCAACCAGAAATTGTTTAGCAAATGTTAATAAAATAAGTTTTTGATAGAATTATTGCTCTTCGTTATTAAATCTGCTGTTAAACAAGTGATAACTTTTATATCTTAAGTCGATCCCCAACCTTCCCCATTGCAAAAAAAAATTTAAGGGCCAAGCAAACTAGCAAAACTGTTATTTTGAATAAAACATTAACTTGGTTTCTGTTGAATTTGCTCCAAACTCTTTGAACAGCAACAACAACCAAGAAAAAAATCTGCTTCAATCCGAAACGGAATCATACAAAGCGAAAAGCAAAAACAGTGCAACCTCCTTAAACTTTAGTGTCGCATCTGGTTAAGTTGCTATCTATGAGCGATTTCGAAAGCCGTATACCGGAGACTACCTCGGTGCGATCTAATTTTCTTTAATAAATTGAAAAAAATTAATTAAAAGTTAATTAAACTTTCATTATATAAAGTTTGAAAGTCGACACGAACATAATTTTTAAACAAAGTTTTCTTCATAATTTCTCATCATGTCATTCAATGACTAAGCTTCAAAGGAATCAGAATGGAAACGATAAATTACAGCGACTGCGTGGCTAAGTTTATTTCTTTCGGATTAAAAATCAAAGCAAAATTGTTAGTTTCACATTTTTCTGTATTCTTTTATAATGAATCATAATAATTCATTAGATATTGTACCTGGTGGATTATTCAGCCCAGTTTGCCAGCAGTAATTGGTCTCTACTTGATCGAATATTTCGATGAACTTGATTTCGCTTCTTTCATTGAGACTGGAACAATTTTCGGTGAGTCGAACCTTCAAATGTCAATTAATCCTCTCTACAGTTTTCTTTCTTCGAATGCTCTTCTACATGCTATCACTTCATTTGTTCGGTTCGGGAATGGAGAGTTTGCTTGAGGAAATTAACAATGAAAGGTGAATGCTCATGTTATTTATCTGAAAATTGATGCGAGCGCTAAAAAATAAAACCTCTTTCGATAGGAACAATCCTCTGGACAACGAAGAAATAAAAACGACCAAAAAACGGCCACTTTATCAAGAAAAAATCAAGTTTGATATCAAAACATGAGAAAAACTTGCAAAATTTCAAAAAATTTCAACTTTCACCCTAAATTTGAGAAAACTCAGATTTTGTTTGACTATTCATTGAACGCCAAGTTGTTAATCAACTCACTCACCATGTCTCCAATAAGTGTGATTAAGATCAAATGTCCAGTTTGGCTGATGGACCCCCCAACGTGAACGAAGTCGCCAAAAGTGACCATTTTCGACCCACTCAAGCCAATATATGCGTCACACCACTCTCTCCACCCCGACACATGATACATCATTCGAAAGGTCTCAATTAGAGCTACAACTTTTGCCTTCACATCAAACCAACGTTGGGAACAAAAAGTTGCGCAATAGTTGAAAAAGTGACGTAATTTTACCATGCCTAACTTTGAGGTCAAAAATTTCACAAATTTAACGATCCAAAAAGGAAGCCAGTACCATGAGTGCCCATGAGTGCAAAAAGTAGTCAATTTTAGCAGTTTTTGTCCTGCCGATGGGTGAAAAAAAATAGCTGGACCCACCCCCTTTGCACCGATGATGCCCCAAACTAAACTTCACATAAAAAGTTTACATTGGCCCAATGTCATTGGGGAAAATCGAATAAGGAACTTGGGCCTGCCAAAATCAGAAGTGGTCATTTTTCAACATTTTTTCGGGAAACTTTTTACATTTTGCAAATTTGTCCTTCGAGGGGAGGGGAGAGGGGTAAAAAAATCATCTCACATTGTTGCACAACTAATCACGATTAAAACTGCCCAAACAACCACGGCTCTATCTCATCACGTTTGGGCGCTACGACGGTGAGAGTCGGGCAAGAATCAAAAAAGCTTCAATTAAAATTTCGGGGGGAGGGGGGACGAAATTTGGAAAATTTGGTTTTCTCATTTTATCTCGCTTTATTTCGGCACCTTCGGTGCCTCACCTCGTCTCGATCCGGTGATGTTTTCGTATTTAAAGTTGTGACATTGGAAATGGCAGGAATTATACATAATGTAAATTATGTATAATTTATGAAAATCATAATTTCCTTAGAAAGTTCTTAGCAATGTTTCATTGAAACAACTTCAATCAAATATAACTTTTGATTAATTTAATCGAACATTTATTGTTGTAAATATTTATCTAGATAGATTGTTTTGAATAGATCAGCAAAAATAAAAACGTATTTTTGTATCATGAAATTATTTCGCGAGATTTTCGCTAACTACGTTGAATAATTGTTAAAGCAATTTTGATGGCCGAATAATATTTTCCCTTTTACGTCAAATTAGTACATAATTCGGAATTACTATGTCAAATTATTTATTTTTAGAATAGCTCAAATAAAAACTCCCGAGATAACGAAACCACAAAATAAAAATTAATATTCTCGTCGATTAATTCTCAAAACTTATTTGATTTCCATTAAAGTTTAGAGTGTCGTGCAAAACAGTTTAAAGCAAATTAGAGTCTTAATCTAAAATGACTTCTAAGTCATTGGAAAGCGAATCCGATGATGTGGTCATTGATCTGAATAATATTCAAGCTCAAGACGCTGTCGACGCTCCGAGAAAACACAACATTACAAACTTTTATCACACTAAAAAATCTGCAGCAGAGGGAATGATGGACATCTCATTGCTCACAGCCAATGCAAATCAACTTAAGTTTATTCTTTACTTCAATCAAACTTCAAGAACTTTTTATCCTGCGCTGAGTCTCATCATTTTGTCTTTAGTGTTGCAAGTGTCAATTGGATTCCTTTTGATATTTCGTGTAAGTGTCATTTGCTGATTTCCAAAATACTCTTGTGTCAGTTCTTTTTGTTTTAGCGTCGATTTAAAACAAACGGTCAAAAGCGACAGGCCAGCACAGTCAACGAATATTTAGTTTTGTTGATATTTCTCGTAACCGTCATCAACATCATGGCCGCAGTTCTAACCACAACTGAAACCCCAAGTGAATGAAATAAAATTAAATAAAAGTTTCTTATCAGTAAACATCATGTCAGTATCATAAAATAAAATAAGAAACTTTTTAAAAATAAGAAAAAAGGAGAAGTCTGATGACAATTAGTGAATTTTGTATTCAGAGAAAACTGAACACGAGCTAACTGGACACGCATTAACGTGTTTGACGCTTTCCAATTATGAAAAGTTTTAATTGAAACCACGCTTAATTTCCGTCGCCTTCGTTAAACGATGTCTAAGAGTCAAGAGACAGAATAATTACCCAAAATAAGGTTTTGTATTACAAAAACATTTTCAAATGTAAGTCACAATTTTTAAGTCGTCATTGATCGACTCGATACGAAGATTTTTCACTTCGAAAATAATTCTCTTCATGTCATTCAATGATTGAGCTTTAAAGGAGTCACAATGAAAAAGATAAATTACAGCGACTGTGTTGCAAAGTTTATTTCTTCAGGAATAAATATAACAAACAAATTGTTAGTTCAACATTTTAACTTGAGAGTGTGATTAACAATTTAATTCTTTAGGTATTTTACTTTCTGGATTGGTGAGGCCTGCATCGTTGCAACACTCGCTCTCCACATAATCAAGTATTTTGATGAACTTGATTTTACTTCATTGATTGAGATTGAAACAATGCTTGGTGAGCCTAAGAGTCAAAAATAATTCGTCAACTTATAATTTGTTTAGCTTTACATGTTCGAATGATGCTCTACTTGGTGTCACTTCATTTGTTCGGTTCGAGAATGAAGACTCTGACTGAGGAAATCAATGATGAAAGGTGATTTTTGTTTAAATTACTCGGCTAAAAAGTAACACGAGCTTCGCATAAACAAAAATATTTTTCGATAGGAATAAATCGACGAGCAGCGCTGAACTCTCCTTGACAAAGAAATTGTTTGCAAAGATCGAATTCGTCGTGGCTCTCAATCTCACATTTAGTATCTTCGCTATGTTTTTCGGTTACATGTTAAGCACTTTATTCATAAAGGCAAATCAATATCAACTCCCAAACGGCGTCGTGATATTTTTTTTGCCCTTCGATGAAGTTTTCTCAGTCAATTGGTTTCTAAACTACATTTTTCAATTCGTTACAATATTCTTTGCCGCTTTATTATTTGTAGTTTACGCTATTCCGGTCCTCGCCATTTTTAACCACTCATGTCTAACGCTTGACGAACTAATTATCATGGCCCGAAGTTTAAAAGAAAATCCAGGAGAGAACCCAGAATTGAAGATGAAGGATCTCATTGAACGAAGTCAAGTCGTTTTTACAAGACATGAAGAAGCCAAGAGAACAATACAATTCCATTTTTTTGTTGAGTTTTCTTTGCTCTCTTTTATGATTTGCTTTAGTTTATGCACGAGTTTGATTGAAACCGCTCCATTAGCTATCATGGTGATGATTACTTCGGTGGTACAACTTTTTATCTTTTGTTTTTTGGGAGAGCGAGTTAATGATCGAATTGAAATACTTGAGACAACAAGTTATGATCTGGAATGGTATTCGATCAATGTTAAGGAGCAAAAGGTAATTTTGTTTCTTCTCATGAAGATCAGGAACACGAAAGGCTTCAACGGAATTTTCAATGCAGTCGACATGGAAACTTTTCTTAAAGTAAAAAATAAATGAAAGAAACTAATTAAATAATCAAATATTTTCTATAAATTTTAGATTATGAACTTCATCTATTCAATGTTGATGGTTCTGCTATCGCGTCAATAAGGAAAGATAATTAAAATAAATAATCAAGTGGACACGGCTCGTGACAAATTGTGAATTTAAATAATTTACATCGAAGAAACTTTCTTGTAGTGAAACAAAGAATGAAAGTTTGTTTTATTTATCACGAGCGATATGAAAAAGCGATAGAGCTCTAATTCTTGATTTGCATGATCATATGGCGATCGAATGTTTATTTCTATTTCCTGTGTTGTGAACAGATTAAATTTGATGTAAATTGAACTTAATGTCTAAATAATAATCAAAATAAATATTACTAGTAAAACGAAAATAAAATTATAGTTTTTAACAATACACTGAGTTTAATAAAAGAAAAGAAATGCGTTTTTGCATGAACCTTCTTAATCTTTTTTGTAGCTGGCTTAATACATTGTGCAAGTTCATTATCATTACAAAAACACTGACCGATGTGAATGAGTTTATTGCGCGCAGTATTGAGCGACAATGAATAAATGAAAGATGTAATTGTAGAAATGGTTACTGCTGGGTCTACTTTGGTTACACTTCGATAGCAGACTACAATCAAAGTCAGAACTTTGTAAAATATATAAAAAGTTTTAATTGGAAACACGCTTAGGTAATTCTCCTCGCCTTCGCATAACAACTTTTGAAAATTTAACGGAATTCGATTATTGGATTCAATTATTTGTCGATTATGAGTCTAGAGACAGACTAATTACCCTAAACAAGGTTTTGTATTAAGAACTACATTATTCAAAAAAAAAATCCTTCCATGTTATTCGATGATTGAACTTTAAAGGAATCAGAATGAAAACAATAAACTGCAACGTAAATATTATAACTCAAAGCAAAATTGTTAGTTCAGCATTTTAACTTGGTAGTGTGAATAACAATTTAATCTTTAGATATTTCACCTTCTGGATTAGAGCTGCCTTTTTTTTAATTGAAGGAAATTACTTTGAATGATATTCTAGCACCTTTAATGGCCAAAAGGTATTTTCTTTTTTAAATCACCAAAGGTGAATAAAACAAAATGAAAATAAATTCTTTAATTGCTGACTTGATACATTGTACAACAAGATTATTATTAGAAAAACGCTGACTGATCGGCGATGTGAATGAATTTATTAAGCGCAATCGAATCTTTAAACTATCACTTTGTAACAGTTGCATCCTGATAACGCGATTAAGTATTTTTGCTGATGCAAAACTAGCAACTTTTCAACAATTGCTTGCAATGCAAAGTTCGAGAATAAAATCAGAAAAATTTCAAAATGTTTCATCAGTTTACAATTGTTCTCAAGTGCAAAAGACTTCCTGAAAATGAAAGTTAGTTGAATAAAATTAGAAAATTTAACTTTCCTGATTTTTTTCAATTGTTAGATTGCGTTATTTGTTCTGCTGTTGGTGGCCTCACTCACTAAGACGAGCGCCAAGGCTCAAGATGCCGGAAAAATAATAAATGATGCAATTAACAACGCATATGATAATGCTTCAGGTTGCGCTGCTGCAGCTGGTTGCACCAAAGGTTATTGCTGGGCCTACTGCGGTATATGGCAAAAGAAAGATTGGTGTTACACTTCAAAGGATGACTACACTCTCAGCCGAAATTTTGTTAAATGTACGAGAGACGAAGATTGTCACAGATGCTGGAAGTGCGCTGGTGCTTGTGCAATGATCTGATCAGATCATCTAATAAATGAAGAAAGTGAATACATCGAAATAATTGAATTGTAAACTTGAAGGTTCAAATAAGTCAATTGTTCAGATTAAAGTCTTTCTTAAAATGCATTTCAAATGCAAAAATAAAAACATTTGATTGAAGACCGTAAAAACAACTTATTTTGGAAATTTTCTGGGATTCGAACCCAGTCCCTTTTGATTCTCTGATCAAAGGATAATACAATTAAACCTCCAGAACTTCAAGAATTGATTTGCTAAAACTCCTATTACAGTCGCTTGAAGAAGTTAAACTGTTTATTGAATTGTTCAATGATCTTCTCTTCTTCAAAATATTTAAACAAATATCAATTTTTTAGAATATATAAAATAAATGTTTCACTTCATTGTGTGAGAAAAAATTATTTAAAATTCAAATTATTAAGTTTTCTAGAAAAGGATTTTAAAAAATGTAAGCAACCACCTTAAACAACTTTTCTATGAAATTTCTTGGGATTCGAACCCAGTTCCGCTTGATTCTCTGATCAAAGGATAATTCAATTATCAAATTCAATGCCATGAAAGAGAGTTAGCTGATGAAATGAGCTTTGACCCTTCAAGATTTTTCAAAAATGCAAAACAAGTTTAATGCGAAATTTGATTTTTTATTTTCCCATTTTATCAGAAATAAACAAAAGATGAAATTATTGTGAAAGAAAATACGAATACGAGTTAGCTTATTCAACATCGCTATCACCTTGCTCCATAGCGGCAGTGGCTGATGCCTTTGCTTCTTCATAAAGATTCACTGGGCACATCTGATGGATTCCGTTTGTGTCCTTGCCGACCCAAGAAAGTTCTAACTTGAACTTGGTGTCGCTATCAGTTGAGTCTTCGTTGACACGATAAATGATCTTTGCGCCTTCGTTCAACAAGTCGCGGGTTGTCAAGTTATCCAACTTAAGCTTTTCGATTTCAGTCTTCGCGGCTTGCTTTGCTTTGCCAGTGGCACAACCAAAATAACCGAAGGAAACACCTGAAGGCTCAATACAGTACATCTCTGCTCCATTCTCTTCGGTCCATGTTGTGAGAATTACGCAAACTCCGTAAGGACGAATAGCCGAGTAGAGAGTGTATGCGTGAAATAAGCCGGACAAGCGTTCGTTGAGGATCTTAAGTGGAATTGTTCGGCCATACTGACGACGATAGCTTTGAGCTTCCTTCAAGGCATAGGCGACTACTGCACGACCATCAGTGATGAGTCCACAAATCACCTAAAAATATTTTGAATTGTCATCTTCGAATAACCTCAACATCCAGAGAAAGATTTGTTTACCAATCCGATTGAGTTCTCGATTGTGAAAATACGTCGTCCCGAGTCAGGTTCATGAAGTTTGCTTGTGATGACTTTCTCGACAGCCAAAATGCATCCATCTTTACCCCTTAATCCGATAGCTGTGCCGCTAATTTCAGCTGCTTTCGCTGCATACTCAATTTGGAAAACTCTTCCGTCGGGTGAAAATTGAGAAGCCGACAAATCGTACTGAAAAGATATTTCACAATGAATTTAAGTTCAAGCAACGAGCTAAGCTGTTGGTTTAAAGTTTCACTTACTCCTGTACCGATCGAGCTCATCTTGACTCTTGAAAATTAAATTATTTATTTTTGTCGGTGGATTACTTTGCAAAACTTTTGTTTTTTGACTGTCGCGACATCTGCCGAGAGTTCTTTGAAGCTCATTTTTTAGTTCAACTGAACGCGGTCTCTAAAAAAACATAAACAAAGAAAAGAATAAGTTCTTCGTTGTTTTTCGTGAAAATGTGACTGTCTCCATGAACTTCGCATTCAGTTTTGATTCGAGCACATCTGAGGACGCTTGTGATTACGATCATCAATTAAAATTCGTCTTCGTCTTTGTGCTAACGCGTAATTTAGTGAATAAAATAAATAAATAAAGAGACAAAAGAAAATGTCGAATAACTCGCCAGACGAGTCTCTGTATTTGAGGTGAGTGCGATGGACCAGTTAGAGACTTCAAAGACTGAAATTTCTTCTTCTCAGCATTCAATCGATATCTTCACTGGCTGCAGATGATGTTTTCAAAAACCGAAACTTCCCCATCGAGTTCGTGGAAAATTTAAAGAATTCACTGGACAATCGGGAGCTCGTCGATATCGAACTTGTTTCTGGTACCGATAAAAAAAGGTAAAGACTTTAAACGTCAGCGTCAGATGTTTTGCTATAAACTTGGCTTACCGCCAACACATTTTCTTCTCATCTAATCGTTTCCTGTTTCATGTTTTTCCTTTGTTCACATGTTGTCTCGACTGCAATTCCTCCAGAATACCAGCACACAAGATCATTCTGTCTTGCAACTCTCCTTACTTCTCAGCAATGTTCAATTCGCCATTGAAAGAATCGAACGCTAAGGAGGTTTTAATTCAAGATGTTGATGGAGAGACTTTAATGGCTTTGGTGAATTATTGCTACACAGGAACTCTCCCGATCAGTGAAGAGAATGTCGAGAAAATTCTTTCGTCAGCTTGTCTCTTTCAACTACCAACTGTGATTCATGGCTGCTCAACATTCTTGTCAAAGCAGCTGCACTTTTCAAATGCTATTGGGTTCACTCTTTTCGCCGAACAACAAAACTGTGATGATCTCTATCAGATGTCTCTAAGTTTCACTGCCAAGAACTTCATGGAAATCTATCAGAATTCAGACGAGTTCTTACGAATGAATGTGGACCAGCTCTCGATTCTCCTGAGAAACAATGAACTCAATGTTACAAGTGAAGAAGAAGTTTTTAAAGCTTTAGTTAAATGGCTTAATCATGATGACGAACGTAAAGCGCATATTCAAATGCTCTTGCCACTCGTGAAATTGTCTCAGTTGACTCCAGTTTTTATTGCCGATCATGTCGAGTCATTCTGCAATACTCTCGAGACACAGAAAATTCTTCTCGACGCGTTCAAATGGCAGTTGATCCCGGAACGTCGAAATCTAACCGCCAACTCTTCGATTCCTCGTAAATCAACTGTGGGAAAGCTTCTGACGATTGGTGGAATGGATCAGAACAAAGGGAGCATCAGCATTGAAAGTTACGATCCCAGAGAAGATAAATGGGATTTGCTGAAGAATATGCCAAATCGAAGACTTCAATTTGGCTGCACAGTTTATCAGGATAAACTTTTAATCGTCGGAGGCAGAGATGGATTGAAAACATTAAACAATGTTGATGCTATTGATTTACAAACGATGACATGGACATCTCTATCATCTCCTTTATCAACTCCAAGACACGGCTTAGGAATCGCATTAATGAAAGGGGCTCTTTATGCAGTTGGTGGACACGATGGATGGAGCTACTTGAACTCGGTCGAGCGCTTGGATCTTACAACCAAGACTTGGAGTTTCATCGCTCCAATGCATACAATGAGAAGCACAGCTGGTGTCGCGATTTTAAATGACAAGTTGTATGTTGTTGGAGGGAGAGAATCTTCAATTTGTCACAAGACGACTGAAATGTATGATCCGCATACAAATCGTTGGATGTTAAAAGCGCCAATGATCGAAAGACGAGGTGGAGTCTCCGTGGCTTCATACAACGGCGCTCTTTACGTGTTTGGAGGTCACGTCTTGCCTGCATCGAATCCAGCATGTCAACGCACGTCTTCCATTGAAAGATACGACCCAACGACTGACACATGGACTCTCATCGCTAATTTAGACATGGGTCGAGATTCTATTGGAGTTGCCGTTCTCGGAAACTCAATTATCACAATTGGAGGCTTTGACGGGACAAACTATTTGAAGACTGTTGAAAAGTTTGATCCAGAAACGAATCAATTTCAAAAATTGACACCAATCACTTTTCCACGAGCTGGAGCTTGTGTCGTTGCGGTTGATAACAATCAGTTAAGCGGCTGCGGAAACGAAAGCTTCTTCAGCACAGCAATGTCACATTCTTCTACAGTTTAGTAGCGTGATGGTTGTGATTTTAACTGCGTGTCGTGTGTTCAGCACTAACTCTCATATCATTAGAAAAATATTTAATCCACAAACACATTCTCATCCCTAAAGGAAAAAATATCTTGGACTTGAAGCTTTAAAAGCATGAAAAGGCATTTTTGGAAAAGCAATATTGATGCAATAATTTAAGAATATCTCAATTTTCTTTTTCTCATTCGCGAATCTAGATCCGAAGAACTGCGAGCTTTCGTCACGCTCAACGATCGTCATACGATTATTATACTTTCGATCAATATATGTAAGTTCATCGTTAGATGGAATCGAATATCCTTTCGTGTGATTAGATGCATTTTGTGATGTGAAACCTTTTAAGCCGCTGAAATGATTCTTCGAATTGAAAAGGCTCGGCGAATATTAATTTTAATGAAAAATATTTTTGCAATGACTTTTGATATGGAACTGAAAGAAAAATGAAATAAAATTCCTCGAATTAAATATTTTGTTTTGATTTTATCAAAAAGTTCTTTCAAAGATACAAAAATAAAACTAACTCGACGATTTAATTAAGTCGATCCCACTTATTACGCGATCTGAGGCGAGAACTATTTTCGAGCCAGTCAATGACTCAACCATGTTACAAGCTGCGATCTCTGCATAAGTCACTCCACCTACGATGTAAATGAAAAGCGTTCGAGGTTTCATTGGGAAGATCACATTGCTCTTCTGAGTTAATGAATCTTTAAGAGATTCGAGATCATCGCCGATTAAGCTGCCAGAGACTTTCATCGGGAGATGTCCACATTTTGTTATAAATTCTGAAGAGTTTTCAGATTTAAGTAAAATATTCGATAATTGCGCGACGAGTGGAATGTAGTTGCCGTTGAAAACGTAACTTGGACAAGCTTTTGAGGCATTTTGTTTGTTTCCTTCTGAGCTAGAAGCTTCTTCATTCGGAATGAGTTTCGTTTTTCCAGCTTCAACTTGAAACTGAGTCTTTTTAGGCAGAGACGATTGCGCAATTCCAATGAGATTCTTTGACGCAATTCGAGTAATATCAGGAAAGAGATTTGCTCTTGCTAAGTTTTGAAAGACGTGAAGATGTTTATGACCAAATGTGTTCAAATATCCGGCAATAAACTTGTTACTCTCTTCAGAAGTTATTCCGCCGACACAAATATGCAATAAGCAAAAAAGCCTTAATATGTTAAACTCATGAGCATTTGTGTGAAGCTGCTCCTCGATATAAGTTAAGATTTGTTTTCGATTTCCATTCCTCAAAATAACTTCTTCGATGTTTTGTTGTCTTTCGAAATTAGCACTCATCTCTTGCACAATCATTTCGCAAATCAGCAGATGCTTGTAAAGAACTTTCTTCTGAGCTGCGACCTTCGGGAGATTCTTCTCAACGAAATCTTTCATTTGTTCAATTGTGAAATCACGAGAATACTTTCGACTCTGATCTTCGAGGTTCTTTGACTCTGATTTGATAAGATTCACGACTTCGGAGAAGTGACGATATTTGTTGTAAGTGTAAAGCTCATCAGACGTTCCACACATTCTCAAAGTTTTCACATCTTTATCATCGGCAGCGTGTTCTTTCTTCTCGACACTGAGAACTTTTAGCTTTCCGCTGTTGATTTTGTTTGTTGCATCGATTGTCAGAATTCCAGCTTTGTTTTCAAAAAGCTCAACCATTAATCCGGAATAAGTCACAGGAGTGAGAAGACACGAAATCAAATCTTTACTTCGATCCATCACGATCATCGAATTGAAGTCTGGAAACTCTTGAACTTCTTTCGGAGTTGTTCGTTTAAAGTTTTCCATTCTGTTAACCATTGAAAGCACTTTGTCGGAGTTTTCGCCGTGGCTGATGATAAGTTTCGGTCGACCATGAACCATGTTGAAGATCCTTAACGAAGTGGCGATTGAGCTGAGAAGGCTCGTGTCGTTATTGATGAAAACTTCGCGGAACATGTGAGGAAGTTCAAGAGAAAGCAAGTTACGATCAATCTTAATGAAGTCCCAAGAGAATCTATGAAGCTCAACGACACCAGCGAGTCCTTCAACCTCTAGCAAGTTCTTCAGCGTGAATAGAAGATTTGGAATGACGATGACGTGAAATTCTTTCAGATCCATCATCTCCGAGCTCGGCAGTTTATTATTGAGTTGAGTGATTTGATCACAAACATGCTTGAAGATGACGAGATCAGCTGGAATCATATAGACGAGAACTTTCGTTTTAGGCGGAGCAGCAGATGACAGTTTGAATATCCGGTCGAAACCTTTTTGTCTAAATTGGAAATTGATCAATAAACAATCAAATGAAAAGTTTTTGAGTTACTCACTTTAACCACGTCATGCTAGCGAATGAATCAAGTATTCTAATAAGCTCTGGTTCGACCACAAGATCTTTTTTTCCTAGGATCGTCAGGAGAATGTTTTCCAACTAAAAATAAAAAGTCAAAATCACAAAATCAAAGCTCTCAGATTTTTCTTCATGTTTACCTTCTCAAGGGCGATTTGTTTGTACCCTGACAGCTTTAATTCAAGTGTCACGTCCATAGTTTAGCTTCTAAAACACAAAATTCTCTTAATAACAATCAAAAGCGCTTTTAAGAAATTGTACAAATAAAATTTCCAACTTGGGATGCGTTCAATAAAAAATCGTTTTTCACAATGTCAATCTCATCGAAAATTCAGTTATTTGATAGAAAAGGTGAGTCCTTGTGAATTAAACTTTAATCAATTCAAGCCCTCCTTGGTCACTGAATATTATAAAATTAAATTTTCCCATCTCAACCGCCCAAATAACGAGTTCCGTGAAAAAACATTGTTTGCTGTTATTTTTTTCAATCCGTTTTTCTCTCTTTCTTTCCTCAACAAGATCCAACAACAACAAGCTCGCCGCCGACGACGAAATCAGTTTCAATCGGACCGTCAAACCATACGCAACAGTTCGCGTTAAATAATGACTCGCGGTTGAGAAATAACTACTTACAACAAGTGAAGCATTCTTCGTCGAATCATCAGAATTCGGTTTCGATTGAAAAAAGTAATAAATTATCGTCGGTCTCGGGAAACTTCGCATATCAAAACGAGGACAATTGTGTGAGTCATCCTAACAAAATGGTTGCAAAACAGGAAGTCGTGAATGAATCGCAAGCCCAGCAGCCTACGGAGGGTGAAGAAGACAGTGACTCGTTCAAGTATGGACCTGGGTTTGTGAGCAAGCTACGGTATCGCTATCTTAGCCTCACGCTTCGCCAGACTTCGGTGTCGAAGCAGCGTCCATCACTTGCGCAACTCCGACGCTCGACGAGTCTCAATAATCTGTTGGACGAAGAAACTGAGGATCAACATCAAGAAGAGAACACAGACACGAAAGCAAATAATTCGAATGCAATTAATGGCAACGACAACAGTGTGGCTCTTGAAAACCAGAAAAACCACATTCGCAACAATGGCATTGAGAAACCATTGACCGAATCCTTTCCAGTGTCGTCTGCAGATGGACATTCCAATGGACATTCAACACGCACTAGCCGCTCTGTTGATAAATCCTTGAATCTTAAGCGAGCTCGTTCTGTAGAAGCGATTTTAAGATATGATCACTCAGCATGGGAACGCGATGTACAAAAGGATCACATTGAGAATGGATCAAGTGAAGTGACAATTGAAGATAAAATTCAAAGTGCAAGAGATCGTCCGCAGTCACAGCCACCAAAGCGACTAACGTCTCTTATTGATGACGATGAGCGGCCGCCTGCCGGCATCTGCAAGTCAACAATGAGAATCTTTGAAGCTTCGGTGAACAAGAAGCGAAATTCCGTCACACGTCCCATCGGCCAGGAAGTCGCTAGCAAAGTGGCAATTTTCAAATGTCAAGAGAAGCCCGCGATTGCAAGCAGAAAGCCAAATATTCATCCACGAATCACTAGTCCACTAAACAACACTAACAACATGAACAACAACAGCGAAAAGTTTGCAAAGTTCACGAAAGAAAAAACCGTTTTGCCCAAGCTGGACATAAATATCATCAAGAATAATTTAGAAACAAAATCAAATGGTTCGTGGTCGCCCGCTGATAACAAAGATGTTTATCGCAATAAAAATGACATGTCACCCGTGCTCTCCGATTCATCGCTCTCATCAACGCCGAATGCAATGTCGCCTTTCAGGAATTCTATGTCTCCTGATCCGAAGAAACCAGACACGGTCGCTTCTCCTCTCATATCAACACTATCAAGTAAGTTGAACAATCTTCACATGGAAACGTCGACGCCCAAAGCTTATAGCAAAAATAATAATAATCTTTTGATAATCGCCGATGATCCAGACGCGATAAAAACTGATAAGGATTCTGTTGATAACAAACACAATGGTGAAGTGAAAAGTGCGAACGACGACATTCCCGTTTTGAAGACAGTGATGAGCTTCAGTCCGAAAATAAATAATAATATAGGCACAAACGGCAAGTCAACGCCAGCCGCCGAAGTCATTCAAAGTGAAGTGAAAAATTCTGTGATTACAAAGCCGACACAGGCTCCGCCGCCGCCTCCGGCCTATGTGCCACGATCACGTGACAATGGCGATAAAGTTTCCTTTGCTAACGACTCAAATCCCATGCCCGAGACGGCAGCACCTAAATGGACAGTGAAAAAGAAGTCGTGGACTGCTCAAGGCGACGAAGCGGTTGCCAACACGATCGTTTTCAACTTTAGCGATCGCAAGGACGTTCCTGATTACATTGAGCACGATGGGCTTATTCTAAGACGCAAACGAGAATTACCAAAGGTGAGTTGTGTGACCCACACGAAAGTGAGCGACTGAAGCGAATGAATCGCTTCATGATCTTTCAATTACCATCATTTGCTTAATGAACTCTGCACGGGAGTCTCCTCAAGCTCATAATATTCCCACTCGCATGTTCCGTCTCGTTCTACGTCTTAGATTTTCCAATTTCCCGTTAAGCACTTCGAAGCTGCCGTTTCTTCTTCCCGTACCAGACTCCACTTTATCGAGGCAATAACAAGCAATCGCTCACTTCTCGCTCTTTCTTTCCGTCTTCATCGGTTCTCGCGGTGCCGGTGCAAAAATCGTTTCTTCAAGAAGAGTTAAGAAGAATTAAACGACCAAGTCCAACGGTACATAGAAGTTTAACAATTTCACTTCGTTCGAGTGTCTCAGACAATTCTCTTCCGCTGTTGCCAGACTTTCAATTGAATATTTGTGAAGTTCGTGTTCTGGTTTATCAGCGAACCGTGGAATATTTTAAACGCTGCTCGTTGTTGTTGTAATGAGAAGTGCTCCAGAAAAAAATCGTGAAATCGATAGTGATAAGAGCCGACGAGTCGGTTGTGTAATTAACGATCTCAGAGTAGAAGTTTATTAAAGTCGTAATTGTAAACATTAATCAGTCATCAACGGTAGACAACGAAAAATGTTTGATGCTGTAATCGCGATAATGAAATCACGATTCAGTCTAGTACAAGCTTAATATCTTCGAAGGTTTCGCTTGAGTGCAACAGCTTTAAGCTTGGATTAAAATAGGTGACGAGCGTTTCGGTAAAAAGGGAAACCGGCATCCGTGACGAAACTGCTGCTTGTCGTTGCTTGCGCGTGTACTATCATTGTTTGTTTATTCCGTAATTTGCGGCAGTTTCTTATATGATGCACACATCTTATGTTGTAAACGACGACTCTTGATGTTCCCGTAGCTTGTCTGCGTGATCTTCAGATGTTAGTTCTGAACGATAACTTCCAGTTGAGTTTCTTCTATAATGAAAGTTATTCATAATGTTTTAATTTACGGTGCCATTAATTGTTTGAGATGAACTTCAACGAACATTCCAAATAGCGATATCATTTTAACGGTCTCGAGGAAAATAAATTGGAATTGTTAAATATTCGATCTTTTCTTTGGACTTGATACACAGTAAGCCGATGTTTCTTTGGTTTCTTTACTTGAAGCAACATCTATAATGAATCCATAAACAATTCTTCGTTTGTTAATCTCCCGTTGATTCAATTTTTAAGTTTTTACTTTGTCTCATTCGATTTTCAATGTTTTTCTTCGTTTTCTGTTCCAGCCAAATGAATCAGGCTTCGTGCTGCTGGGGGATTTGACATTGGACTCATCCACCGACCCAGATGATGCATATCAAATGGTATGTCTCGCTTTTGCCTCAGCTTATTGTTAGTACTTGCTAATTGAGAGCTTCCGGTAATCTTTTTTCGCAGGGCCCGCCATCGCCGTGTGACGTGGAGTTCGAGAATGCCAACATTGTGCCAGATGGAAAGTCAATCATCCGATCGAGGCCAAAGGAAGTTAAGGTAAGTTCAAATGAAGTGATTTTCAAGTTTGTTGCAATCTCTCGAGTAATTAATTTTCCAATTTCATTCATCGTGACTCGCGAGTTTTTCTTTTGTTATATAGTGCATTTCTCGTTCGTTTTGATTATTAAGTAATTTTACTTTTTTATTATTTCGAGCCACCGCGAAGCTTTTTCTTATTTGCGTAATTAAATAATCAACAATTTCCCAGTTTTTACTTCCCCGTTTTATGGCTGCACTTGAGGAATAACCAGCAAAGTAAATTTACGTGTTTCTCGATTAACAACGCGACGTCATGCGAATTGTTCAAAATGCGACGTCGCTTCTCATTTTTAATTAGAAATTTCCGAAACAAATTACTCAACAAAAGTGTTTGTTGTTATTTCTTATCGCGACGAAAAATTCGATAAAAGCTCAACACCTTGGAAATTGCGATGACTCGGAAATCTATTAAAAGAATTCAAGTTAAGAAACTAATCCGATGATTGTTTTCTTTCTACGAAGACCGACGATGGATAAAATCGTTAATTGATTCATGAAATCGTTCCTTTTGCTAACGAAACCTTAAAGCGATGTCGAAAACTATTTTTTTTCGTAAATGTTAAGTTAGGAACTTCGCATGAGTTGAGCATGTGAGCATTGATTTCAACAGAAATTGGCCAATTCTTCTTTTTCTCCAACTGCCTCAAAGCTTCTTAAAAACGAATGAAGCAACAACACAAAACAAGTTTTTTAGTTCATAAGCTGCGAGCTCATTAATTGTCTTGGGAAAATTCTTTTTGCAACTTAAAAACAAAATTTTGTTTTCTCCTAAAAGCGAATTTTGAGTTATAAACTTATATGAGGAGTCTATTCACTAGATGGCTTATAAAAGTCAGTTGCTTTGGAATTTTAATATCTAGCTCACGGTTTCGCCACGAAGAAGAAATTTTTAGACGACTCGGGCCATTTCAAACTTATTCTGTATTCAAATCGCGAAACTCTTCGCTAAAAGTTGAATTGTAATTACTTTTTAAAATTCCAATTAGTCGCGGATGACGTAATCGTAGAATTGTTCCCAACTGAGACAAAAAATAACTGAAATTCCACGACTTTGTGCAAACTCGCTTTCTTCTTTTTATTCTTCTCGGGAACTTGCTTTTGATTAACTGTCGTGTTTCTCCGTTGATTGTGTCGCAAAGTAACGTTCAAAGCGCTTTTTTTGTTATTAAAGTACAAACGGCTGTTGGTAGTTAAAAGCTCATAAAGACTGTTTTCATTAAACGCTTGTAAACACTGTCGAGAAATTGCTGATGACCATGAAAACATTTTTGAGGAAAAGCTGGGTCGACCCTAAACCGCATTTGACACTTGATAACGATCTTGAGACACATCATTTTTTATCGCAGCTAGCAGACAACGAGGTGATGATGATGACCAAAAAGTCTTTTTGTCACGAAACCAACTTTTGCATTGTGGGTGTCAACATTGATAAGAGATCATGTAACGAACTTTCGTGGCGACTGCGGTTGGTTTTTGCTGAACATTGCAATTCAAATGGGTCGTAGGAGTCGATGGAGTGTTTCCTGCTTTTAATCTGATTACCGCTTATTCGACTGGTCCGTTTTTTGTTTGAAAATCCTGAGTAAATAAGTCAATCTTGTTTGACTTCTCATTGCTCTTCCTACTTCCGACCTTCAGCGCAATGAGACGAGAGACTGCGACTAATTTTTGTCCTATTCAAACAAGAAATTTCGCTTCTGTAAAAAAAATTAACATCGACCAGACCAGACCTGGTGTGAACCAACACTTTCGTTATTCGTTACCTAATTTGAACACAAAATTAAATCGACACCGTCCCACGAAAATCCATAAAAATGTCTCGTCATGTGACGTCATCCTAAAAGCGAAAACTCTCTTGTTCTCATTCATTTTCCATTCATTCTTGCTTTTTTTCGACAAAAATGAAACAAAAGGGCAATGGAGAAACGTAAGAATTGCATAATTGGAAAACAGTTCCACCTGACAGCGCATCAGCCGTCGCTGTCGATGGTTTTTAAAAAAAGAGCGCTTCGTAGGGCTTCGAAACCGGCAAAGAAATTAATCATCAGACGTAATGTTCGTAAAGGAAAATAGAACGTGAAATTAACGTGGACGATACCGTCACGCACAAACTCACACTCGCACGTTAGAAGGAAGTGATTCAGAACATTTTGTCTTTGATCTCTTGAGTTGAATACACTCGAAATGTGCAAAAGAGTTTTTGACCTTTAAAAAAACCTGCGATCACCGAACAATGCGAAGAGTAATTTATTTATATAGTTCCACGATATTTGTTTAATGCGATGTTTTGAAACTCGAAATGAATGAACAGAGAGCACTGCGCTGAGGAAATAATGAACGGAAATGGAGAGAAAATTGTTTTGTCGAGTGCACATAACAATGTTTAGAACGAGAGCAGCAGATTTTCATCTTATTGGGTTCTCATGTTGTTCTCATAAGAACTTCCGATGCTCAGGGTCAGTGACCTCGTTTCACGCGACCTTGAATGAAGTTTGCGCGACTCAATGAATTTAATTCATTTAGACTTCGAAATGAAAATTCGTCGCGCGAGAAATTCATCCTCGAGAAGCAATTGTGCATCTAACAAATAATTCAAGTTTGAGCTTTTTCTTCTCTTGCTTGAATTAAATTTTAATATTTGATCAATCATAAATATTTGATTCTTGATTTGGCGGAGAGAATTCTTTAAGCTCCAATGAACTCTTCCTCGTTGCCGCACGAAACAAACGAGAGAAATTTATCAGCTTTAATGCACAGCTGGTCGTGCTGGTGACTAGTCTGTCGAGATTCTCGAAGATGAAGAAAGCAAAAAAAAACGATGAATCTCGCTCATTAAACGCATCATTTCCTTCTGAAGCATTACTCACACACAATTTGTCATAAATTCGATGCCCGCCTCCCAAAATATCGCCCCCAGACGTCCATCAGACTCTCCATTCCACTGAATTATCGCTCGATATCAAGAGGAAAGCGTTTTGTTTGTTAAAACTTCGATAAATCAATTCACTGTTGATGATTGTGATGTGTAGCAACAATGAACAAATCGCTTCCATCTCATCTGCGTAATCACATAACGGATTCTCCTTTGTTGGCAGATTTCATCGAATTGATGGAATCTGTGGCGGAGAAAATCATGAATTTCATGCGCGTCATAAAATTTTTCACCAAATTAATTCGTGGTTTATCCATTTGGTTGTTTTCTTGAAAATTGGAGCGGAGTCGGAACAAATCAGTTTAACAATATTTTTTTTCCTTCTGTTTCTAGTTCAAAATTCAATTTGATGATTCGCTGACGGCCACATTCGAGTATCCATCGGAAACCTCACTGATGATCGATGAGTCATTTGGCGGTGACGATGATGAAGTGGACGCAAGTTTTTACGGTCGCTCGAACACGAACAGCTCATCATCGAAACTACTAACCTCCGTGCCATTGGGTAAGTGATTGCTTCCCTTCCAGTTTCTCTCTAAATACTTGAAATGTCCAAATTTTCGATGTATCTGATGTTACATGTGTTTTAGGTTCAACGCCATTCGCAAACTATCAGCCACAGAAAGCGAGCGGATCCTCCTTTGAGCTTGGAATCACACGAACTACGCCATCACCCTCTTCAGCGTCAAGCGAAGAAAATACTTTCATCTCTAACCCCGAATCCGATGTCGATGAGTATTTAAAACCAGCAACAGACGAGGAAAGTCAACGATGGAGCAGCGAAGGAACGAGAGGAACCGATTTGCTCTTTTAAGCATAGCACATTGCTTCATTCTACTAAATAATGCATTTAATTAAAAAAGTTTTTCCTTTTCATTCCGGATTTTTCAAGGAAAACCTTTGAAAACATTTGTTTTCTCTTTGTGATGTTGCGAAAACCTTTTTTTTTTGCTGTTTCACTATTTGAGTTTATCATAAGAGTAAAATCTAAAACCTGAGTGATGGATGAAGAGAGACTTCGTTCGTAAATAATGTGAAAAATGTATAACTCGCCTCTCAAATTGAAACGGCAAAGTTGTTCCGCTATTTACGAACAATCCAATGCCGGACGAATTTCAAAGTTTCATTGCGCGAGCCATAGCGTAAAAAAATTTAAACTCGAAACGGAAATTAAAACAATTGAAGAGAAAAGAGCAACAACACAAAATTCCAATTAAAAATGCAAAAATTACGCAAAATAATTTTCTAATTTTTTCAACCTCCCGGTCAATGTTATTAAAAAATAAAGTTTGTTCATTCTCTCGCGGACAGAGATGAGAAGAAAATGAATCACCCATAAACCTTAAGTTAGATCCCATGTACATGCTTTTTATTTCGTTTTAAGTGACGCTCTGTTTTCTGGAGAGACACAACAGATAAAGTTAGGCCTGATAAGGATTAAGATGATATTTCAATAAGTATTCAGAGCGACATGAAACATTCGCAAATGAAGAGAATAACCAGAGACCAACTGCCCAAGTATTGCCCGACATTTCTTAAAAAAGACATTTTTTTATTCATCTCTCGCTCTCTTAATGCGATGGTGGTTAATATTAAGCACGCAGCCTCCGATTTGGGAGCAACTGATAAGAAACGAAAAAGTAATTTTAATGCTTTGCTTTCGTGTACTACATTGACAACAATGACGAGAAATTCTTAAGACTGTTAAGATGACAAGAATTTCTAGAAATAATCGAAAATAAAATTTTTTTGTATGACAAGTTTGAGATTTTATTTTACGATTTCAGAGAAAATGGGGGACTCAACAATCTACATCAGTGAGAAGCGAAGAAAATCTCCATCGACTGACAAGGAATTGAAATCGTAAGCTCATCAAGTTCGTCATTTATTTTAGTTAAGAAGTTTTTTCTTCCTTCGCATAAAAATCCCTAAAAATAAAACTTTTTATTCTTCAGACGCAATTACTTTCAATGCTCGTTATTGTTATTTCCCGAAGCAAGTCTTTGTGAAATTGAGTGTAAAATTTAAAGCTTATTAAGGAAAATGAAGAGTTCTTTGACTTCTGACTTCAAAGTTCGTTAAATTCCTTGACAAATTCTTTGATGCACATTTTTTGAAAAATTGTTTAAAATCAAAAGAAATTTGATTTGATTTCCGCTCCGTTGAATGAGGGCGGCGCCACAAAGCCACTAGAAGAGTAAATTAATCTAACGATATTATTTACGACTGTTTACAGCATTGCTACATTTTTATGAAGAAGATTCCGCGTAAACAGCTCACTTTCATCGCTTCATCTCAGAGGAAACAGCTCCACTCATCGAACTCATCAATTCTGGTGTCGCGCATCTTTTTTCCTTCCTCTTGCTCTCTGGCGTAAACATCGAAACGTCCGATAATTATTCTCGTCTTTCGACGTTTTAAAAACTCTTTCGAAACATTTTTTTTCTTTTGCCTTTCAACACAAAAATATTGTTGATGTGGAAAATATGTCATAAATTGAACTCATGTTTGAAATATTTCGCGTGGCGCTCTCGAAAAAAAAAATCCGAAAAGAAAAACGAGAAATCTCTGGGCAATTTCCTCGACGATTATAATTTATTTGTTCTCTTCTTCTTTCAGCGGCTTTCTCCGTTCTTGCCGGCCGTAAAGATTCCCCAAAGGGAAGCAATTATTTCTCGGGTTGTTTTTCACAATGCGGCGGAGAGGACGCAGAGAGGGCGCGAAAACAATAATCCCCACGATGCAATTTTTCTTATGACTCATAAATTCCACAAGAAGGGGCATAAAGATCGCTTAAAATCATATTAAATTTTAAATATATTCTTCGTCGTTGGCTCATTGTAATCTGTTACTGGTTGCTTCCTCTCGCATACTCCCCATTCCACTGTCGTATCGGTAATAAGCTCTTCCGCTGCGCCTCGTGTTATGTGTGAGCCTTTATGCCAAAGGCTGTGAGTTGTTATCACCATATATTCGCTCTTACGAAAGAAATTGCTTCATTGGGTAATTTTAACGAAGGCGCAGAGAAAAGAGCATTTAAAATTAATGTTTCATCTGATATCGTCTTTCTTTACTTTTATTCTTTTGTTTAATTCTCGACAGTGTTTGGAAATTTAATATCGAATGAAGGAAAAAAAAGTTTGAGTGTGCTTGGGCAATATAAAAACTGTAAAATATTGGAGCGAGTTGTGAAATAAATTTGTCTGAGTCGATCGTAAGTTAAGTCGCAATGTTCGTTCTCTCGTAGCTCATACAGAGAAATGGCAAACGTCGGCAATTAGTATGAAGCCTTTTATTTATTTTCGCAAGTTCTCTAAGTTTATGAATCAGTTTCAAAGACACAAAAGAACAAAGGGAGCAAACTATTAGTTTTCACTGCTTTTCAACGACGAGGGAAATAATTCTTTGATGAAATTTTCTATTTTCTTTCTTAGAAGAAAAGAGCCTGAGGTGTTGAAGTAGACGCAGCGTATTGCAAACTGCACAATTTCGCCTGAGGATTAACATGAAGCTCGACTTTATTAGCAACGCTAGTTATTTGTTTTAGAAATTCTCTCTTGTTTTATCTGATGAAGCTTTTTTATGTTCATTATTCTAGTGGGTCAAAGGAATGCATGTAAGGCTTCGGGTGAACGGCGCGCTTCGTCTGATTCTTCTTTGATCATGAAAGCAAATATTTCCCTTCCACAAACGTTGGCAGGCGAGAAGCTAATATTCGAAGCAGACGAGTAAGAGATGCTAAAGGAAAATGGAAGAAAAAGGAGAAATCAAACTCAAGCGGCTTCGTCGTTGCTCGACTTCGGTTGAAATGTAAAAAGTGGTATAACGGGAATTGAACATTTAGGGAATCGCTTTCATAGAATTTTCTCCACCAAAGATTTTTCTGTCGTAAAACATTTATGCATCTGAAGATTCCCTCGAGCTCTTTTCAATCTCGATGATGCATGAGCATCGAGACTTTTCAGCTTGCTTTAACATTCATGAAACTGTTCATGGGAATTTAGTGAGCAGTTCAAAAGGATTCAAGGTGGTTTCAAGGAAGACTGAAGAGCTCAGCATTTTCTTGTAATTTTCATGCTCGAAACGTTCGGTTCCGGTCGTAAAGTTTTCTCTTTAATTGAAAATTGTAAAGACTTAAATCGATACAAGATGTTGAAAGCATCTTGCTCTCCCTTTCCCCCATCCATCTCGATTGATACAGTGACAGAGGAACTTTCATGAAATGTAAGCACAAATGATTTTTTCGATGATTATTTGTTCAACTAACTTTGAAAGCAAAAACTTTTGTATTCCATTAAAATAATTTGCTCGGAATCAAATTCAAAGGAGTGAGAGAGGTTTTCAATTACGTCATTGACGACCTTTCCCTGTGAGCACTGCACTTACCTCCCACTGCCGCCCTTAATAACACATTAAACTGAAATAAGATTTTATTTTTACCTTACACAACTGATTCTTTCATTCATTCATTGTCGATTTATATTTTAAAAGCGATTTTTATCGAACAACGAACAGCAGCAGCAGTATGAAGGAAATTGAAAATTCGAAATCGATTTTCAAGTGGAGGAAAGCTTTAAACTTCGTGTGAATTTTCCACGCGAACATTCCGAGGTCGTCCCTGACTCTCAAGTGCTTTTTACAAATGATACATTTGTTGTTGACCTTCCGAAGAGCTTTCAATTGCCTTATCAAAACAATTTACGCTAAAGAGCAAATTGTATCTAAACAAGGCAGCCGCAGCAGCACGCTCGCTCAACCGCACCGTGACCTCAACATGTTTGCCATCCTCTTCGCTATCGCTCCATCTTTCGCAGTTTGTTCCATTCAGTAATGGACTTTTATTATGTCTGAGGCTTTGTGACTCAATAAAACATTTTTCTTCTCGTAACGAAACACATAAAAACAAAAAGAACTCTATGCAAATCCAAAATATTTCTTTCTCTCTTTTATTTTGGTTCATTGTGTCAAGGTTGAGCAAAGAAATGCTCAGGAAAAATTTATAAGCATCGAAACATCGGAAAATTAAATTTTCAAAATAAATCTGGCAGGTTTTCCTCGGATTTTATTAGCTTTTCATCTTGTTGTGCGATGAAGAAAAAACACAAAATATAAACATTTTTATTAGCGCCTGTAAAGCGTTCCCAAGTGACGTGATGATGAGACGGCGGCGGCTGCGGGAAAGTCGACGAAACACCTTCAAAGCCATCGCATAATTGTCTTGTAAATAAATTAAATTTTCATAAGTTAAGCTGCTCAGGGAGATCAAGGAGGAAATAGGATGACGTCTTATTGGGATAGTCTCTCGTTCCGACTTAACACCTCAGTAAATCGCCTTCATTAAACATTTAATGCATCGACTGAATTGCAAAACGTGACGATCTAAATTCCCTTTACACAGACGTGACGTCAATCAACAATCACTTCACGTCAGACTAATGAAAACAAAAATTGAAAATTCTCAAAGGGCAACACCGAATCAACCATCGGACGACTGTTTAGTCGTTTAGCGTTGGTCATACCCGACACCAAATGGACCGTTTCAAGAAAAATTATAAAACGAAATCTTCTTACCGCACATCATTTTGTTTTATGATTCGAGAGTTTTTCTTTCTTTCTTCTCGAGACACAAGAAAATAAGTAAAACGTTTCTCGGAGGTCTTAAAAGTGCTTTGGCCATTCTGCTCTGTAAACGATGAAAAGAAATCTCCGCTTTTCTCCTTCGGCGACTCAATAAAACGCCTTTACAGAGAGTTCGGGGTTGGAAAGGTCAAGGAGTGCAGAGCAACATTTATATTGTGTCGTCTCGAACGGTCGAGGCTGCGAAGCATGAGAAGATCTCATCAAACGAAATTATGAATGGACTTGTTAGAATGTCTATGACTTTTTACGGTTCTCTGGTCAGCATTTTATTTCATGCCGGACTTGTCTGTCGTCCCAAAGCACTTTAAGTCGATTTATTTATTTTTGTATTGTATTATAGAGCAAGAGAAGAGGAGATGAGGACAAACGAGTGTGTGCTTATGATAATTGTTGGAAATTTATTTAAATCGAGTTTACTTATTGTTGGCTCAAACGAGAGAAAGAGTGAGACGTGTCGGTCCAAGAGATGAACTTAAATAAATATGCAAGGCACTTGCTGATGTTTTCGGATTCAATTAAAAGTGAATTTTACGACACATTAACTTTGATG
Organism: Smittia aterrima; assembly: GCA_033063855.1. NCBI lineage: Eukaryota > Metazoa > Arthropoda > Insecta > Diptera > Chironomidae > Smittia > Smittia aterrima. The sequence continues at coordinate 23,039,291 of CP093831.1, forward strand.
CTTACACGTCACACTTTTGCCTAATTGATGACAAGTTGTTTACATGCCGTCAAAGAGGAGAAGGCACTTTTAAAAGCGAATGCAAAAATGAATTATTTTTGTAGACTTTGAAAGGAAAAAATCTCGCGTGAGATCTCCGACTCAACGCGAATATGAATAACGGGCAAAAGTTGATTTTCCGAATTTCGCATTAATTAAAATCCAATCAATTAGGAAAGTTTCAAAATAGCGATTAAAGTAATTACTTAAACATTAGAAACTTTGCCAGAAATCTATCAAGCAAGTTGTGAAAATGTTGCTGCCAGCGACGACGCTGTCGAATTGATCGCGAAGAGAGGAAAAACCACGCGAGTAAACACACCGACGAGTGTTTCGTTGATTAATGGAATATTACTCATGTGAATTTTCCGCCGACGCGCTGTTAATTTGTTGATATTCCTTCACGTTATGAATTGCCATTAAATCGACGTATTTAGCGATAGCAAGAGAGTCTGGCAATTGAAAGAGTTATGAAAGCCGGGGCTCGCTTTATTTATCGACGAGAATTTGTATCTGGATCTGGAAATTATTTTTCTATTTTCTTTTCTTTCCCTCTCACTCTCTCGCACTCACTCCCTTCCAAGCGATCGCTTCCTACTGAGACTAGAGCTTGCTATTATGGTTTAAGTGCTATAAATAGACTTCGCAAGATAGAAATCGTAGAGAGGAAGCAAATAAAAGCAATGAATGCAAATATATTTATCGCCCGAAAAATATTTTGCATACGAAATCACTCCGCTTCGTTTCTCCTTCTACTTCTCCTCACTTCACTCGCAATTTGCTGTTGATAAAGGCATTTATTGAAGAGATTTACAATCGCTTTATTGTGTATTTATTTGCTTTCATTTGGTGCTTTATATGTGGAACGAATTCGATTGCTCATAGTATCCTTCATTTGTCGTCGTTTCTTTCGCTTCGATCGTGCAAGTAATTTAATTTTGACTTTGTTTGCATTTCTTTTCCTCTCTTTCGAAGGAAAAACTAAGTCAATTATTGTCAACAAGAGAAATATGAACGTTTCCTTTTGTCAATTCATTAGCAGCTGAAGCTGTGAACTGGAAATCAAGTGAAACTCGACTAGGAAACCTTCAGCTCATTAGAATCTCTTTATTGACGGCCAGATAAACAAGGAAACTAAATCAACAACACTGACGTAAGCAGAAAGCAAAAGATGTTTATCAATTGAAAATAAGGAAATTATTGGCTTCTCCTGTCCGACTTTCTTAAAAATAATTCCTTGGTCTGTTTGCGAATCGAAATGATACCTATCACTTGTTTCTTAATAAAAAAAATAAGTTGTTTCATTCGCCGTACGAACACTGTGCGCCAAAAGCATTACTAATGCTGCATTAGAACAAAAAAAAAAGTTTTGAGCGACACGACGAATTATTTTGAAAACTTTTATGGGGATTCGAACCCAGTCTCACTTGATTCTTGATCTATGAGTGGACTTTAACCAATGAAACCCTCAGAACTGCAAATCTCTTTTGGCAAAAATCGCTTAGAACTTTAAAGTCGCTTGACGGAATTATAAAATTCATTCAATTGATTATTCGTTTTAAAATTTTTTATAAAATCTATGTAACTTTATAAGAGTTTAAGTATGATTTGAACTTGATTTCTAAATAGCTAAAAAAAAAATTTAGTAAATAATTTACGACTGAAGTCTATTTTTCAAAATTATGTGGGATTCGAACCCAGTCATCAGATGATTCATAACCGCTGAACTTTATTTCATTTGACCACCAGAACATTGAGAACTGTTTGGCTAAATCTGATATTAAAATTGATTGAAAAAGTAAATTGTTTGTTCAATTGATGAATTAAAGTATTTAATAAAACCTTATTTATTTAGGAAATTGAAAAATTTCATGAACAGTTTGATAGTAATTATTTAGATTAAGTCGAAAATAATTATTTTTTAAGTATTGTCACTTTGGAAGTTGAATTCACCGAAAATTATAACAATGATCCACAGGATTTTCTAAAAAAAAATAATGCAAATTTCATCTGATGTTCCCACATTACTTTTTTAACTTTGTTGGGATTCGAACCCATCGCCTTTGGATTCTCGAATCAAAGGATAATTCAATTGAACCACTAGAACTTTGTTAACCTTTCGACTAAAACCTTATTAAAGAAGTAAGATTTAATCTCTTTGCAGATTCCAAAAGTTCATTATTTTTAGCGAATTTGATAAAAAATCTTTTTAAAAACCATGTTTCAAACTTGACAAAATAAAAAGTCGAGTATCATTTTTAATTAATATATTTTTGCTTAATTTTCTTGGGATTTGAACTAATCATCGACATCCAGTTAAGCCATTAGAACTGAAAATTTCTTTTGTCAAAAAATCTTATTAGACACTCAAATAAGCTACTGTTAATTTATTTTAACAGAATCATCTTCAGAACATTTTAAAAAAGTAAAATTGAACTCAATTAAAAAAATTATACATCAATCTCTTTTAAGATATTCTCAATTTTTTTCGGGATTCGAACCCAATCTCACTGATGTTTGATCAGTGGACTTTATTTCATTTAAACCACCAAAGCTGCAAAGTTCATTTGGCTAAAAACGTTATTAAAGGAATCAAATAAATTCAAATAAATTTATTTCGTTTAAGCCAATTTTAAAGAAAGAACAATAAAAATTATTAGGTTTGTTTTCGAGAAAAAAGTATTTTCAAGAATTTTTCTCACAACAAAACAGAAATGCAGACAATTCTGCTTCGCAAAGAAAATATTGAGCTAAACAAAAATGATTATTTGCACTAGGCATTTCATAGCTTTCCTCTCGACAATTTAAACAGCGACTTCTTCTGTTTGCTCAACTCGTTTTATGAGTTTTTCTCCTGGAAGCGAAAAAATGTTTTATTAATTTTCTCGCCATGTTTGCTGACGAACGAACTTTAAATTTAAAATTGAGCAATTAAGCCAAGAGTAAAAGTTCAATTAGTGGCAAGAGTTACTGCCAATAAAATGAGAGAAGCAAAACATAAATAAATGAGCAATAAATTATTTCCGCGGGTGAACGAGAGGATTTGTTTTGTAATGCAAGTCAAGCACATAAATTATTTCTGCTGAGTTCACGCTTCTCTCTCTCACACGCTGGAGAATCAATGCGTCTCGTTCAGAGGTTGTAAGCCGTTAATTAGCGTTTATTATCATCTTTTCCAAAACATCTTTAAAAAAACATTTTCCGTTTAATGAGTCGAAACCAAATTTTCCACGAAGACTCATAAATATTCCACTCAAGCACGAAAATGAATTTTCTTCTTTCTTCGGTTTTCCCGCTCCACCGTTGAAAATGTAAACACTAAATGTCAACTCAACGTCACAACAGCTCGTTTTATCATCGCTGTCTGATAAAAAGCAAGAAAATTATTTCCTAGAGCTTCGCTTTAAACTCATTAATTATGAGATAATAGTTGGGATTATGAGGTGTTCGTTTTTCCTCTGCTGCGCACAGTTTTCCATTCGAAATGATTTTACTCTCATCGCTCAACAAGCCTGAAATAATATCGCATTCAGAAGATTTTTTTAAGACTTCATTTCGCTTCTCGTTTGTCTTTGTCTAGTTTAGTAACTCGATTGTTGAAAGAATTATTAAACTTTGTGTGATAATCTTAATAGTTCGAAGAAGGATTTATTTCTAGAGATTTTCATTTTATTTTTCTGCTGATTTTCCTGATAAAGAGTTCTCTAGTAAATTCTGTCTCAAAATTGCTCTTGATTCCAATGCAGAAACATTCAATGAAAGTGCCCCCCAACCTCCAACTTTTTTTTCTGAAAAAAATATGAATGCGCGAATGGCGGGGAAATTATATCTAATAGCGTTAAAATGTCCCCGAAAATAGAATGCGCCGTTATGTGTCGCTCTAAAGGACAAACAAACGAGCCGGATATTGATTTTGCGAAAGAACAAAACGAAAAACTTGCTCGCCCGTAGCAAAATGACATTTATTTTTATGCAATTACTATTATAAATTCATCTGATGATCATCGTTTTGACATTGCAGGGAAAAGGCTGAGTGCTCGACTTTCCCGAGGACACCGTGCAACGATTGCAATGAAAGCAGTTTCGTTTTGAGGCTAAGGATCTCTCCAGTTGAGGACAATATCGTCATGGTTTGTTGAACAACAAACTGAGGAAAATCAAGAGAATCACAGACAAACAACAAACCTCGATTGCAATCATGGAAATAAGCCTGCAGTATGACTTCAATTGCAGCGATTCTCGATCCTTGTTTTCGATTTCACAATCTTGTTTTCTTTCGATTGCAATGTCGGCTCGTCGAGATGAGAGAGCAGAAAAGAATTGGAAAATTTAAATTGTTCAGGAGAAAATTGATGACGAGAACGACGATGTTTTCGTCTGATCAGAGGAAAACTGTTATCTTTGAATTGAAAAATATTGTCGTTTGTTATCGTATGACTTCTGCCGAACGGAAGCCGCGGGGGGGTCTTTGGCCGAGAATTTCATTGATCGCTTTCATTATCGACAGAAGCTTCATTCAAACGCTTTTTCAATTGTACGATGATAATAATTTTCCGAAAATATCTTCAAAAAATATGTCGACAGAGATATTTTCTCTGTGGTCGCTTTTCTCGTTTAACGAATGACTGCTCTGCCATTCGAAGACACTTTGACAAATTAAAATTTGTCACTAATTCAATGCTTCGCAATAAACTTTCTTTTTCCAACCTGCTTTCGTTTTAAAGATTTTTTATTTAGTAAATGAGCAAATTTTTCATTCCACGATTTTCATTTTTTTTTGTATATTTCAACGGCTATCGATTAAACAATTTTTTCCCTGCTCGAACAAATTTTGAACTCTTCCTCATATTTTACTGTAAAATGCAGTGGCAAAAAAAGCAAGTTCTGATAAAAAAAATTTGTTTGTAAAAAATTGGGTTTTGAAACATGATGAATTGGGGCAGAACGCTAAAAACCCTAATTGGAAATCAGCTAATTAGGCCTTCGGTGCCTTCTAACGGAAGGTAAATAAATATTTTATGATTCAAGTTGTTCGTGCGGCTGCGGCGCTCTTTGAAGTTGAACCCACGAGAACTTTTAGAGTTTCTCACGTGAAAATAATTTAATTAGCGTTACTAACAAAAAAGTCTCTCAGAACAAAACAATTCTAATAATTTTGATTTCTCGTGTTTGCTTCTCAATAAAAGAAAATATTTCCTGTCGGCAGTAAAAAAAAATTCTTCTTTTTTTGCAAATCACAAAGGCCCTTCAACCGAAATGCTTTTTTTATTATCATCATTCGATGCATTTGCAAGCATTAAGCCCAAACAAAATTGCTTTTAATATCAATCGGAGCTCATAAAAGGTTCACTCCTGAGAGGGAGAGAGAGCTGACTTGAATTCAAAGGGATCAAGAGGCAGAACTTGAATGAAAAGCTCAAACATTGACATATTTAAAATTGAAGGCACGTAAAGCTGTAGTGCTGATAAAGTATTAAAATCGATCGTAATAAAGCCGTACTCAACTAGCTTAAATAATTGCCTTCAGAACGCTGTGTGTTTTTTTTTATTCGAGAAAATTGCATTGCGAGAGAAGAGGACACAAACAGGGGAACAAGGAAAGGTCGGGAAAATTTTAGATTGTGATTCGCTCTCGCTCCCATTGCGACTTGCATCTGCATCAAACGTGTCTTGTATTCATATCACTCTCCCGACGATAAAACTGCTGCATCAGGAACACGAAAGCTAAGCGAAGAAGTTCACCTACTTTCTCATCCGTGTGTGGTGAACAAACAATTTTCTAATTTGCTTGTTTCGATAGTTTTTGCTGAGGAGGGAGAAAGTTTATTCCCAAAGCTCTGTTTGCATTTCATGTTTCGAAGATTGCATGAAGTTAAGAAAAGTTTTGCGCACCCAGCAAACACAATCGAGCTTATCGCTGTCGTTAAAATGTCAACTGGAAAGTGATTTAATGACAGGAACTTCCTATAATGCTTGTGCGAGCGGAACATTAATTTATTCAGAGGGTAATCTGATGAGAAACTGATGCTTTGTCGACAAAATCATAAAACAAATCATTTAAGAACTTTGTTCTGAACATTAGACGTAGACTCTTAAGTTGAAATTGATGAGGTAATTATAAACTTTTCATAAACTGATGCTAAAAAGTTCATTGTTCCCAACTCAAAAACGCGAGCTGGGCTCACACGAAATTGATTTTGAATATGAAACTATTAAACTCTTAAAGCCCCGAAGAGATGTAATCTTTCTTGTTCCACAAGAGTTTGAAATAGTTCTCGGAATTACAATCTCGTCAGGAATTCTCTCTCTCTCGTTCTAAGCGAAATTTGATTGTGAAAGTGCCGCGAATATTTACCACATTTACGATGAGAATTTTCGCGATAAAAAATTCACACTTTGTAGTCGCGGCAATAAAGTAAATATGTTAACATTGCATAAGTTTATGCTTAGCGAGAGATTTTCTAAATGGCAATGTAATGTCAGAGAGCACCTCGAACATATTTTCCTTTCTCAACCTGAAAAAAGAAAACCAAGAAATCTCAAAAGTTGTCTGCTCAGAGGAATATTGAAAAAAGAAATCTTAAACGATATATGAGCGAATGTTTATTTTCGGGTTAAAAGTGAGGGAGAATTTATCATTGCTACATGTGAGCTTCCTCAACGACTCCTGGGGTGTTGAAAGAGAATTTCCTTCGTTTCAGACATTCATCATCGAGCTGCCTCTGAATATTCGGTTGAAGTGAAGGGAGGTGAGTTATGACAGGTTCAGCTCTGCCCCAACTTTCTACTTTTGAGTCGAGCGAGTGGTGGGAAGTGGGAAATTTTATGCAAGAAAAAAAGTATTTTTTGTATTTATTTTTCCCTTCACCCTTCATCGCCATGTGCTCTCTATTGATTTTGATATTATCGCTATCATTCTTCAGACGATGATGTCTTCCACTGCCACCTTCTCTCTACTTTTCCATTTCGGTGTTTTGAAGCAAAAGTATTTTATCATAAAAACAAAATTGACGGCAGTTTTATTTGCTTTTAAAAATAAATTTCTTTCTCACGAGGAAGTTTGTTCTGCTCGCTGTTGATGACGCCAAGTGTAAGCGCATGAGAGAAGAGACTTTAAATGGAATACTTGCGACCGAAAAGCTTACTCCATTCATGAGCGTAATGTCTTGAGACATTTTCTTGGACATGAATGTGAGGAGGGTGAGGAATTTTAAAGTGAAATAAATAAAAAATTGAATTTCGTTTTTGCCTTGGAGATCGTTTCTTGAATTTATGTATTTTTCGCTTCTCAACATTGTATTGAATAATCAACGTTTCATTTGTGAGAATTGAGAAATGAAGAAAATTCGCTTGTTACATAAAACTTTTTGGCAGCGATTCAAATGGAATTTCCTTCCACTTCTTACTGTCTGCAGAATGAGCATTTCTCCCCCGAAAGCACTCGCCACCCCAGCATTCGACTCAGCCACGATGCAGCAGCTTTCTCCGTGAAATATTAATGAAGTATCGGGGCATGCTCGCCGCTTCAGAACTAACTTACTCTATGAAAGCTCCATTTCATCACCCTAGTTATTCAAAGTTTTCAATATTAAAGTCTCCATCGCTCTCCCCACAATCCCGGAAGAGGAATTATTATTTTTCCCTTTTTTTGTTCTTTTTTTTGGTGAACGTGGCTTCAAGGCTATAAAGGTGCATTCAACCAAGAACACTAATAGCAATAATAATAATAACGTTGTTGGAACGGGGCAGAGGCTAGAAGCACACAGCATCAGAGAAATGAGACGAAACCCAAAATTGGATTAAGTTTTTCCGAGCCATATATCTTATTGTAAAAGCCATAGTTTTTTTTTCGGTAGCGAAGCCAATGGAAAGAGAAATTCAGCAAAAAGCGAGGAAATTATTTCATCACATGTTCCTCCCACTTTTAGCCTTAAACTCTGTTCAGACGAAGGAGGCGAAGACGTTGAAGGGAAAATATTTTCCTAATATATCGCAAATCAGTTGACGTCAATGAGGGTAACCAATTAAAGTTTTAGAATTGTAATGTCAGCGGAATCTTTTACTTCAATCTCTCAGTTCAATGGTAATCAATTCATTTAATCGACGAACATGGTCAGCCTGATTTGATTATTGCATGAACGAATTGTCTTGGTCTGGAATATTTCTGTTTGTCACTAACGCTGATTTAACTTTTATGAAATTTACGTTAAATAAAAAGAAGATTAGAAATTGTAAAGAAATAAAAGCTTAGTAAGCTTTAATAAGGTTTTAGCCGAACGGTTATCAAAGTTCTGGTGGTTTAATTGAATTATTCTTTGATCTGAGAATCAAAGGGAGCTGGGTTCGAATCCCATGAAATTTAAAAAAATGTTTGTCCTAGTCCTAGTCCAAATTTTTTTTTTCATAAAGAAATCATATTTCAATCTTAATTACAGCTCCTAAAGTTGTATTTCCTTCAATTTTAAAAAGAATCAAATAAACGAACAATTTATTTTTTCGACTGACTTCAATATCGTTTTTAGCCAAACGATTTTCAAAGTTCAGGTGGTTAAATAAAATAAAGTCCAGTGATCAAGAATCGTGTGAGACTGGGTTCGAATCCCACAAAATTTTAAAAAATAGAGATCAGTCTTTTATTTGCATTCTTTTTTTTTGTTATTTAGAAATCAAGTTCAAATCATATTAAAACTCTTATAAAGTTAAATGTCTTTCAATTTTTAAAACGAAGAATCAATTGAATAAATTATATAATTCCTCAAGCGACTTTAAAGTTCTAAGTGATTTTTGCCAAAAGAAATTTGCAGTTCTGAGGGTTTAATTGGATAAAGTCCACAAATCAAGAATCAAGTAAGACTGGGTTCGAATCCCACAAAATTTGTCAAAATAATTAGTTAAATTGTAGTTATTTTCTGCTATTTTTTTATTCAAGTTTTAAATTTTATATTTGAATTCAATTTGAAAATTTTAATTTGTTTTACTTTCAATTTAATAGAAAAGTATGAGCAAGCGTCTTTAGCCAAACTTCGTTTGCAGCTTTGGTGGTTTAGTTGGTTAAAGTTAACTGATTGGGAGTCAATCTGATTGACTCAATCAGACTGGGTTCGAATCCCACAAGATATTCAAAAATATTCGTGAGACTTGTCGAATTTTTTTTTAAAAACCTAGTTTCTTTTTATGAAACCTAGTTTTTTTTTTCATTCCTCAGTTGCGATATTATCTTATGGCGTCATATCCGTCCAAGCAAAATTAGTTTCATACATCTGAGTATATTCGAAGAGTGTCAACAATACATGTTACAACTCACTTTTTCCAACTCTTGTCGTCGCCTCGCCTGATGCAATGAGAAACTGAAAATATTTTCCTGATCTCGTCGTCTGCGTTGCAACGTCACGTTCGAGCAGCATAAAAAAGAAACGAAGGCGACAATCTCAAAGAGGAAAATTTTGAAATATTTATGGTGTTTAGTGAGCGTCTGTCATCGTCTGAGTTCCTGCTCATTCAACTGCTTTCCCTTCCATGCATTTACAGGTATTAAACCGAACCAGATTTTCTTCGCTGCAAATGGGAAGAGAGATCGCATAATGGCAATTTATTACGCCCGAGCTGTTCCTTCCCGTGCAGGTGAACGGCATCGAGAATGCATTTAATTAAATTTGCATCATGCCATCATACAACAGCAGCATTCGCACCCACAAAATATGAAAATGAGTTCTTGAAGGCTCTTGTTAGTTTTAAGCGTTTTCCACCTTCGCAAAGAATGGCTCTCAAGCATAAACATTCAAGAGAGCCATAAAACGCAAATCTGAGCCCAAGAGGTTGCCCGGAAAACTTTTCCCTTCACCCTTCCATAAAGAAGTATCCACTCACTTCTGTGTGTGTGTGTGGGCTTCAAGCATCCTTTTCATTAAAACTGTTAGCTCCCCTCTCAACTCATAAACCGCTTTGCAGTTGTGCTTGCTCTTATGCGCGCAAAAACAACATGCATTCGAGATGATACAATTCTCAATTGCATAATGCTTTGGCAAAAAGTTATTTTTTAGTGCCATCGAGGAGTTTTCCTTTTTTTTTTCAAGTTTCAAGTTCTCGTGCCTTATATTTCATGAAACTATTGTCGAGAGAAGAAAAGCTTTCGAGCAGTTTTTGCTGTTTCAGTGAACAAGCAGAAGACAATAAAAAATAACTGCAGTCGAGAAGACCGAAAAGTTATTAAAAGAAAACTCAACGAGGAAGAGGAACAAGCGAGAATTTTTTATTCTTTTCATGGTCAACAACGATATTAGTTCGAAGCCAAACGAATGACTCAACGGTCAAGCGCAAGAATTTTCCTTTTGTTATTTCACAAACTTAAACAATACTTTATATATTTACTACATTTCTTATAGTTTTGTCGTGTTGCGAGAGAACACGTAAACTTTCTTTTCTTCTTTCTTTTCTTCGCGATAGGCAGCTAAAACTTTTCCGATTTTCTTCCTCGCCTATTGAGTAAAATTGGAATTGATATGGTGAAGGGAGGGAGAAGAAGAAAGAAAAGAAAGTTCGAAGTTCATGTTAACTAATCAGTAATAACAATTTGCCTTATGAATTTTATGTCGAGGGGAATATTTTGGTGCTACGCTCTGCTCTACATTCCCCGCCACACATAAAAAGCATAAGTTTTGTCTTTATGGGCAATGGTGGAGATTAAAGGAACCGACCGGAGGATAAAAATATCAACTTTGCTTGATTAATTGAAATATTTTCTGCCGTTGATATCTAACAACAAAATATCGGTCATCTTGATGCCGAGGCATTTACATTTGCTTTGATTTGCTGCGTTGATTTAACAAGCACAACAAATTAAATCTCATCAAGGCTTTCTCCACCCTTCAACCACTCACTGCGGCTAACAGCGGAACACAAAGTTCCGAACTTTTCGCAGCTTTTCTTGGGTTGCAAAGCTAAGCAAAAAAGAGTTAGAAAGTTGAGGAAACCGAGGACAAAGTAAGTGAAGGGCTTTTCAAACGTTCAAAGAGCTTTAGGACTGAGCTTAATCACAAATGGACTCTCATTCGAAAGCTTAATTTCTCCTTTTCATAAAAGCCCTTAAAAAAACAACTTTTTATTTATGATTGCCCGCGGTATAATTGCGTGATAGGAGCTTGGTTCGGCTATTAATAAAGTCGAGGCAAATCTTAAGTAATAACAAGTCCCCGCAACAACACAACAATTAAATAATTAGGGATGAAAGCGAGTGAAAAATACTCGAAAGCTTATGTCGAACATTGAAATTTATTCGTCGACTTGCGAGTGGATTTAGAAAATTACTCATTTCATTTATTAAATTATTTTATTAATGAAGAGTGTTGAAACAAATGATCGAGGAGGATTTATAAACGATACGTAAGCACGCTTCGAACAAATGGAAATTGTTATTGCTTCATGAATAGGTTTCATCATTTTTCTTTGCTAATGTCATTCGATGTTCGTTTCATGTGATTTGCGACGAGGAGCGTCACAAATAAGCAACAATTAGAGAGCGTCCAAATATAGAGTTTTTGTTGGAATTGAGAAAGCGAGCAACGTTGGAATGTTAGCAAATTGAAGGCTGGCTCGGTCGGCTTTTCATGCCTAAACTAATAAAGTCATTAAGGGGTGGGCGCTTTTGACCCATCGCCCCGATGAGCTTTCACTTATATTTGATGGAGAACAAACGCCTCGGACTTTCCCAACAACTAAACTATCAACTGGGACTTGCAAAAGTTTTCTGTTCAACGCAGAATGGCCAGTCATGAATAAATCGAATCAAAAAGGCAAAAATAATTGGTTAACATGAAAGTCTCGTATTAAAAACTCATTTCCAACAATCTCTCCCTGTCCTCCCATCCTTTCGTCCATTTAGCTTGAGAAAGAAAATTCCATTGATGGGCTGCGAGGTTTTCCTGTTTGGAGGCGTTTGAATGTTACGAAGTTTGTCTTAGACATCGAAGAACGATTCCTCCTTCTCCTTCTCACTTCGTTCGGGAGGTAGGACAATGGTAGTAAAAGAAAAACTTTTTGATCGTGAGAACTTGTTACTTCGTAAACTATTTTCCTTTGAGTTCACACTGAACTTCCCTAACTGTCAGACTTGCCCCAAGACAAAAGAAAGTAAACCCCAAATACCTTTTAGTCAAATCCCTCGGAACAATGCAGACACCGAACAAAAAGCAGCCTTTCTCTCTCTCTCACTCTTCGAGAGGCGCATTCCTTTGGTCTTATTGCCAACAAATATAATTTTCAACACAGAATATTTTCATTTTCCGTTTGAGAGCCAGAGCCGCGGGAGGACACGACGAGAGGGCGTAAAAAATAATATATTACTAGTAAAACGGAACAGATTAATTACATTTATTACTTTCCTCTATTTCGCATTTATTGTTGTGTGTTTATAAAATTTGTTTTTGTCGAAGGACGAAGAATTTTTGCCGAGTGGGAGGAATTACAGTTGAACGAGGATGAGAATATTAACGCAAATCGATTTTCTCATAAAAATACTCGTCTTTCCCTTTCCACTTCAAAAAAAAAGAAGGAAAAGCCAAAGCAAGTTTGTCCTTCCATCACGCGTAGCAGAAAAAGACTTTTATTTTCCATTTTGTGTATCACTTACAAATGAAATTGATTTAAGAATTGTTTTTGTCCGTTTGTCTCTTCAATTAACTTCATCAGGCGGCATGACCGTCCTTGTATCATCTCCCAGAAGAGAAAAATTTGCTTAATCACTGAAATTTACATTTGAGGTTGCTCATCATGTGGCTCGATCATTGCGCGCTTTATTTATTCTCTGAAGAATGCTTATGCTTCAATGTCTGACGAAACAGAAAAAAGAAAGATGAATAATTTTGCACAAACACTTAGTGCTGAGTTGCTTGTGTTTGAACTACAAAAGCAGCCGAAATTCCAAATCGATAATCACACAGAGATATTTGGGATTTCCATGTGAGGAGGAGGCATTTAATATTTATTGGGATCGTCTTTGATGTTTCGCTTCGTCTTCCTTCCTTTTCGGAATGGTATTCAAAAAAATATTTCCACTCTTAAAGAAATCATAGTTCAGCTCAAAGAACTCGAGTCTTTCTCTTTCCCTTTCCTTCTTCAAGTGACGTATTTCGTTTACATTCCTTCTGCTTCAAAACATTCACTCAAATACACGAAAAATTTGATTATAATGCTTTTGAAATAAAGAGTCAAAATAAAAATGTGGATCAAGGATAATTTCACTTTCACTATGACAAGAATTTAATTAAAAGTAGATAAGAGGTTGGGGGAGGAAGCTCAAGAGGAGCTTGTGCCATGTAAAATATGAACGAGGCGCAGCCCAAAAAGTAGAATTGAGATTTTACAGTTTCAAATGTATGTGATTCGAAATATGTGCTCTCCCCCCAACCTTCTTCACAAAATTCGAGGTGAGGCGGGTTTGTAGTGGATATAGAGAGGTGCGATATAAATGAAATATACCCGAAGGGGAGCTTGAAAAGAAGAGCACTAACCCGGTTTATTTTGAGATGTGTGACAGGCACAATATAGTTTTAAGTACAGGTATGAATGTGTATGAAATAAATTTAATATGCTTCGGATTCTTTTATTTTCATTTTTACAGAGGACGGAAGTCGAAGAGATAAAAGATTATGTCACAGTGATTGCAGTTGACTCCGTTTGTGATGATGTAATGGAAGGAGATGATCGGAGATCTGGATTTGTAAGCTTGAAGTTCCTTCAGAGTTGACCTAAAACAAACAGTTAAGCCGCTTACTTATCCTCCCCGCAATCGTCGTCAAATCCGTAAACAAATGTGACGGAATATCTATGCATGACACATGTTCTCGTTCTTAAATGTTGTTTGAAAGATTTATTGACGGGATTTAGTGTCTCGACCGTAAAGGAAAATAAAAATAAAAATCCAAACTGCCAAGATGGAAAAATCATTCGGTCAATATTGGAATTTAAAGCTTCTGTCTGGTGTGAGATATAAATTTTATATTGCGAATCAGTGAAGAAGAGTGTTGTTGAGCTTTTGACGTTTCAACCTGTGAAAAAGCGGTTGCCGTTTCAGCAAGAACATTTCGTGAAGAGCGGCCGCCGTAACTAAGTGCGAAAAACAAGCGATTCCGCATAAATCTTCTCACGGGTGCGATTAGGATATAAATGGCTGTGAAAAAAAGGTGTTGTAAGTAAAACGTGAAACGTTACATTCGATTTAGACGAGCGCTTCGCTGAATGCCGGCTTGGTAGAGGAGATGGTAAAGGGTCAGCAATCAGCAGATGAAAAAAAAATCGAGGCAAGAGAAGAAGAAAAATTTGGACGAATTAACGAATTTCCTGGGCTTTCAACAGAAGCGAGACGATCGAGGGCAAAAACAGAGGCAGACAGAAAATATTATCGAATCAAATCCTTTTTTATTGTGCACACAGAAATAAAGAGCAAAAAGCTTCGATTTTATCATTTCACAGCATGAGAAAAAGACGCAAACAATTTTCATCATGAATGAAAACTTGCACAGAATTCGTTCTTTCTCACGGAGCGAGAGAAAAGTGTGCAGTATGAAGCGGGAAAATCTTCGTGCTCGACCGAGAGAAGGCTTCGTCGTGTTCGCAATTTCAAAATCGTCTAAAACTTTTCCGAGAGAGAGCGAGCGGACAGAGAGGGAGAGAGTGAGAAAGGAAAAACGTGCTCGTTCCAACAAAATTTTCCTCTGTTCGTTCGGATGACGAGAGAGAAAGTTACGAGCGTGCTTGCAGAAGATTTCCCTCTGTCTCATCGAGAGCCGAAGAGAAAAAGAATCGTACAATCGTACATATAACAAAAGTACATCATATAACTTTTCATTAGTAATATAGTTTTTCCCGAATTTTTTGTACTTTCGACTGTTTAGTTGATGGTTTGACGTCGCGTTGTAAACATCTCTCACAAATGCAAGAAGGATTTTTAAAACCTTACTTATAATTATTAAATGTTATATTTAACCGTTGATTTTATCACAAGAATCTGTGTAAATAATTTTTCTCCCGCGCGTCCCGCGTCAAGGAAATACTCGAGCGGGTCCGAATAAAATCCGGAAATTTGTGAGAGAACAAAAAGGGAAGAAAAGTTAAAAGAAAAATAAAAAATCAAATTCAAAAGGAAGAAAAGCTGCGAAAAAAGAGTTTTCGCTCGTGAAAAAATTTAGTGAAGTTTTTAAAGATTTATCACAATAGTTCTTTAACAGAAAAAAAATTGTTGAATTTAATCTTCTTAACAATAGTGAAAGAATTTCCTTCCCCGCAAATTTTATAAATTCTTAAAACAGTTTAATCTAAAGTTCTGTTATCAAAGAAAATAATAAATTCTTATCCCTAAAAAAAAAGAAAGAAACTGTTCTTCCGTAAACTTGAAGAAGAGAACAAGAGATCTAAAAAAGAGAAAGAGAATATTTATGAAGGTGAAAATTTTATAAACTCCAAGCAAACAGCAGCAAAAGAAAAATCTGTTAAACTATTTTTTCGCGAGGAGAAAAAGAAAACAAAGCAAAGAGAGTTTTCACAATAAAAAGTGATGATAACTAAAAATAAAGAGGCGAAAGAATAAAAATTTTATGAGTTTGTGAAGTTGCCTTCTTTTGGAGAAGGAAAGAAAAAAGTTGAGAGAATAGACACAGCAAAAAGTAATTTGCATAATAAATGAAAATTAATGAGCACTTCAAATGGAATATAAATTTGGTATTAAAATCCCCACGAAATTTCCTTGTCTGATTGAATTTAAAGCAAATGACAACAGAGAGTGTGAAAAATAATTTTATCTGTGCGTGTTTGTTCGTGCTTCTCACCATAGCGAACTCTTATTTCTTTTATTTATTCAGGCGACCGATTCGACTCGTCACGCCGAGTCGCGAAGAGTCAAAAGATTTTTTAATTAAGCGCGAAGTTTTCTTAAGCGAGAAATCTTAAAATCTTTTTTCTTCTTCTGCTGAGAGAAAGAAAATTAAATCGCGAAGATTTTACATAAATTCAAAACTGAGTGAAACTGAAAGTTCTTTTTCTTGAGTCTTTCTGTCATGAGTTTCCCATTTTAATTTCCATTAGGAGAAAGAATTTTCTAAGCTGGAAATAATTATTTCATTGTTCTTCGTTTCTTTCGCTCATCCTCAACTTTTCTGCATATTTTCTATATTCCCCACTCTCTCTCTCTCCATCGCACAGTGAAATGAATGTGAAGGAGGCAGAAACTTTTGATAATCGCCTAGTTTCGCTATGGTTCGATGAGATGGCTTACGATGTCTCGCAACAGAAACGAGCAAAGAAAATCTGTTTTTGATTTAAAATCATGAGTGACTTCTCCTTTGTTGGAATCGCTTTTCCTTCCACATGATGATTGAATAAGAGAAGAGGAAAAATATCAAGTTCTATTGTCAGCTGAACGACCGAGAGAGTATCGACAAAGAAGAAAGATATAGAGAAGAAGAAAATAAAATGTTAACGATAGAGAATCAAGTAAAAAAAGTATGATGATACAAAAAGTGATAAATTATGATTGAGATGAAAAATGGGGATTTCGAAATTATGATAATAATTGATGAAAGCTAAAAGAAAAATAATATCAATAGCGAACCGAAAGAGTAACGATTGTCTCCTTTCAACCAACCCCCACGACTCCACGGCTCATGTACACACAATAAGAAGCAAAGAGATTCTGTTAAACTGTTTTGTCGTATCCACCGATCGAGATATTCGAAAGAGAAAGAGTGAGAGAAAGCGAGAATAAAAAAAAGCAAAGAAATAGATGATTAATATAAGAATATTGCAATATCGTAAGTTGTATCCAACATATAGTTTTACTTAATAGATTTTTCCACTACTTCCTCTAATTTTTCATTCATTTCATTTCGTTCCTTTTGCTCGAACATTTCTTTCTTTCTTTCCATTTTTTTTCCTAATATCATCATGAAAGACTGAAAATATATTTTTTTACTAAGAAAATAATCATCGAAGGGTGGCTCACAACCAGTTCATCGTTCAGTATCTATCCATCTATCTATTGATTATAAAAATAATAATTTTTCATTTCTCTTTCCTACTTTCTCTGCTACTCCCACCGAACAACTCTGATTTGCATATTTTTCATCCATCGTTTGGAAAATAATTTTTTTCTGCTTCTTCTGCTGCCTCCTGTCATAATTCAATAATCTATTTTTTACGGAGGCGCAGAAAGCATGAGAGAATGAGCTAAAAACTGAAAAATAACATAAAAATTTATGGGAGACAACGGCTGGTACTGGAGCTTTCCTTTCTTCCCATCAACCATTTTTTTTGTTCCGTCGTCGTCTCTCCTTTGAAAAGAGAGGCCTCGTAAGATCGGGGAATATGAATAATATGTTTTTTTTGCCTCATGTATGAACCAATCAATTTAATGACATCGAAAAAGATTGAAAGAAAACGATAGCGCTTGTCAGACGACGAGAAAGAGTATGAAGAGGGGGGACACATAAAGACATTATCGTGCTCAAGTGAATATTTTTGAAACATTTCATTAAAACATATTCATTCAATAATGATTCATTCGCATTTCGTCTGATGCTTCACTTCACCATCATCATCAGTTCAATGTTGTTTTTGGACGAGGCTCAGAGGCTGATAGAGGGAAAAAAAATAACATCCCCCCGGCTCGACATCGATCAAAGAGTGCTCTGTGTGTGTCTGGAATTGTGGAAAATATAATTTTCTGATTATCCTTTTTCCCTCTTATTGATGGAGGAGAGCGGAAAAAAGCGAACGAACTCGAATGAAATGAGGCGAGGGAAGCGAGGATATTGGAAACGTGCAAAAAATAAATCGAAATCGTTGCAATTTAAATCCTTTTGCCATGGCGGTTTCGTTGGAGCATAAAAAAAATATTTACATGCGAGTGCCTCTTCTTTTTTCCACCCTGGCAATATCATAAATGTTTTCAACCCGCGCGAAGAATCTCTCACAGAAATGTTTTCATCATAAAAAGAGATTAAGAAGCGCATAAAAAATTTATTCAAATTTCTTTGCTCCTATTTATCTTATTTCGTAATGTTTGTTTCACTCGGCGTACACTTTGCGGAATTCGTTCTGTTCAGTTGAATAATATGTTCTTTGCGGTTGAGTTGAGAGATGCTCGAGCTTTTCTTGTGGAGTCGAGAAATATATTCGACCGGGCGGCACACTTTACGGAAATATCATCGCAGACTTCTGTATTAGTCAAGTGTGAGAACTGAAGACTTCTCCACAATCTCGAGCCATTGCCAAGAATGAAAATTTGTTGTCGACTTGGCGGTAGAGGGAAAAGTTCAGGTTCTGCTTCTACGATCGGCAAGTGCAAAATAGAACGAAGAAAATTGGACATTGGCACCAAAAAAAAAATAAAAATTAATCATTGAAATACATTTTTAACATCGTTACGGAGCCTAAAGAAGGAGCAGCATGAACGAAAAATACTTAAGCCTCACGAGAAATATTGTTTATTTGCTACGAGAGAAAGTAGCATCAGCATCAACTATAATTTAGTGTAATGTCCTCATCTAGGCGAGGACGAGAGATTTTTGTCATCCGATGAGGAAAATCTTGTGCTTGCGGAACAAAAATGTTTCTAAGTCCAGTCACTCGTGCGTGGTTTGCGAAGGCTTTTTTCGTTTTGTCGATTAATTGAATCTTGATTACTTTACGAGGGGTACGCAGCTAATTGAAACAATCCAATCTCTGATAACTCACCGACGAGCAGACTATAAAATCCTTTTTCCATTAAGAAAAAAGCCTCACCAACCTGAACTCGAAGTAATTTTTCATGACAATCATTAATTCCCTTTGGTTGGCTACGAGCAACTTGTCTTATGTTGAAACCTACTTTTGACCCCCAAGCGGCAACTGAACAAATTCCACAGCAACCTCAGCTTTCGTGCAATAAATTTTTGAAATTGCTTGCGGCTGTGCAATAGCAATTACTTCTTGTGCAAAAAGTTTCTTTCGAATGAAAGTATGCTTGATTAACTTCCGGGCACCCTTTGCCGACCTGAGAACTATTCATGAATTTCTTGCTTTTCTTTCGGTAATCACGAAAGATTTATCTTGTTTTCTAATTCATCGAGTTGCGACAGGATTAAGAAAAACGAAGGATTCGTTTAGCGAAACGGAACCCAGCAGGAAAAGATCAACGTCTTGTTCTCTCGTGAACTCTACTCGAGTCAAGTGACAAATCGCACCTGCGAATATTCAAACTGGGTCACCTCGAAATAAAAGACTTTTTCCTCCTTTAACATCCGAAAAGCGAAGGAGACGAAGAAGAAATTTTCTATTATCGTTCGGCATGATTTATGTTTCGGGTAAAAGTAGAAAACTTTAATGCCAACCTTCTATGTCTCCCAACGCCTGTTCCACCTCGATACCTGAAAATCAATAAAAATACTTTCCTCGCAAAAAGTGGGAAAAGTTTCAATGCTTAATTAAAAAGCCAAAGGAGAACTAAAGGAACACACACATTGAGTTAGAGCTTTTTCGAGAGAAAGGAAAACGATTTTCAAGCCGAAATCCGAAAATGCAATTAATTACAAATGTCATAGATCTGGAGCATGATATTTGAATGGAATAGAGGGAAGAGAAGTAGGAAAGTACTTGAAATATGATTCAATTAGCTGTAATTTGCATCAAACCTTTCTTCCCCGTCTCGTCGTCGGACGACAATGGTCCTTCTTGAATCCTAGCGGCGGGAAGAGTGAAAACGCTTAACTAAGTGATTTTAATTGTGAAAAGCTACTTGAGGTTTTCACTGTCTCGTTATTCTCCTTTTGCCCTTTAGTTGAAAATTATGACATAAAAAAGCGAATGAATGAAGATTGTTAAACAGAAGTGACTGTTCCTTTAACTGTTTTGCCTTTTCAAATGACGACTTTCGCTCCACTTTATGTGTGTGCAATGTCAGAGAAAAGAGCTCTTTACAATAATCACGATGTTCTAGTTATTTCTTCTCCTCCTTTTTTTTTGCCCTTTTCGTTTCGACTGTGGAAGCATAACGATGGAAAAAAGTATGATTCAGTCGTCGGCGTCGAGGGAGAAAGAGAGAAAGAAAAGCTCTGGAAACATGAGTTACCATAGGTCGCCAATGTCGCTTCGGTTGTTTTTATTTCAGATGAAAGACAATGATGAGTGATATGTTTATGGAGATGGAATAATTTTTCCATTCAATCGTCAAATACGACGACTTCTCTGATTTCTCGATTTTTTTTTTCTTCTTCCTTGACCCCACTCCAACTTTCCTGACTCTGCTCTTTTTTGCCTTTTGTTTATGTCGTCGGGCAATTGAAAACGAAAGAAAAAGAAAACCCTTCGTTAACATAATCAGAGAAATGAGATGATGAAGAAGAACTCACAAAAAAAAATATAAAACTCAGAGTAGCAAAGTTAAACAAAGATTGAGTGAGAAGCAGCAAGCAGAGCAGTAAAAGAAATCATAGCGATAAAATATCTTGTTGTTAACATGCCGCATTGGATGCGATAGGAAGAAGGTTGTTGGATTGTTCTTCTGGAGAACGAAGGGAAGTTGAGAGAGATGTGTAATGTGAGATGTCGAGGCGCGTTGAAAAATTTTCTCAACATTTTTATTTATTTTCTCATCGTTGGCCGTTTTCATAAATTGAATAACGAAGGATGCTTCAAGGATGGCTTCTCTTCTTCCCCAGTGATTTATGCCCCGTTCTCAGTTATGTATACTTGAGAAGAGGAAAGAAATTAAACTTGAAATATGTTCTTGACTGAGAGAATAAATACATTTCAAGAGATACAAACAGTCAAAGATGAAATGGAAAGCCAAACGAAGGAGTGAAGAAGCTATTTGATGTTCAAATATTCCGCGACGAGGGCGTGGGACAAGCTGCGATCGATAGTTTCTACCATTTACATGATAAGAAGGATTGAGTTTCAAGCGAACTTAATATGCTTTGCGTTATCGCTGGGCGACATGTCAAGCCTTCTCCTCAATGCAAACAAAATAGAGAAAAAAAAAGAAAAAACAAAATCGCTCGCATTGATTTCCTTTTACAAATTCGAAGACGACAATGTTTCATCCTCTCATCCCGAATCTTTATCCGCAAACGACGGAAGAGAATCTTGTTTCCACTCTTGAACATCGAATGAACAAACGAACGATGTGTGTGCGTATAAATTGAGATGTATGGCACATTACGAGGAGAAATATTTATCTCCTGAGCCTTTGCGAGAAGACAGTGAACGGAAAAAGGCAAGAAATTTAATAAAATGCAAATTATTACTTCTCATCAATGTTCTTGGTTGAAGTGCCGAGAGCTTATGGCAAAGCAGGTAGTTCCACGCAGACGAGAACGAGAACAGACGCTCTTTATGTGTAAATCAGGTTGTATACCGACTCTACATTATTTTCACGTGGAAATGTTCTCTCCGACCGTCGCTTCTATGTCTCGTTATGTGCTGTGCGGATTTTTCCATTTCCCCACACAACCAGCGAACGAACGAAAATAATAACTTTGACCATAATAAAGCTGCCAAAATAATCTCCAGAGGATCATGACTAAACATTGTGTCGATCGATAAAATCAAAATTTTTATTATCAAGGAATGCTTTTGGTTTGCTTCTTCATTCTCTCGCACACTTTGCATCCACCGGAGAGACCATAAAGCGAACATATCATCCAGCCACCCTCACAGGAAGAGACTCGAAGGGCGTCGGTTGTAGTAAAATTTCTTTGGCCAATTTATTTAAATTACCTCCCGACTCAACACATTGCGTCGTTTCATGTTTTTGTGTGTCCTGCCGTTGTCGGAATATTCGGCTTGTTGTCTGATAAATGCTCGTCTCTCTCTCTAGCTCTCCCTCACCCAAAAATCCTTCTATTTATAAAATTAACAATCGATATTTGAAACATATTTTTGGAGCACAAATAGCACATCATACATAACGATACCGTACACGACGTATCGGAAAACCCGAAACTCCGACAACAGCATTCTCGTTCGCCATCTCCGTAAAAAGCTCTACTATCTGCTTGTCCTAAATTTTAAAGCAGGACTCTCTCTCTCTCTCTTCCTCTCTTTCTCTTGCTGCTGCTGTTTGCACTCCCACATGCAATTTCAACCCACACACTCTCGAGCATGATTGCATAAACGGCACCGCATACTATTGCACAAAAAAGCTTCTCTTCATTAAGTGCATAAGCAAAGCTCATTAATGAAAGCTTATCATGGTAACGATGCTGCTGAAAATCTCCTAATGTTCCACTCTTTTATCTTCTGAGTTGTTCATTTTTTTCCTGGAGCTTTCACATTCCGCTGCAGCTTCGAAGCCAGAAGCGAGAATCTCCTGAACGAAGTCGTGATGGTGATTCCTTTAACTTTACACTAGACGCGGACGATGTTGGCTTTAATGGCTTGCGGAGATGTCTTGGAATACTAATTTCACTCAATGAATTGAATTAAAGATGCGGCTAAATGCTCTCCACTTAATTTCGTCTTTTTTTTCTTTCGAAACTGATTCGCAAACGTCGAACGTGATGTTGGCCCATTAAAACTCGCTTCAATCGACAGTGAGAATTTGTTTTGCGAAATCACATTCAAGATTTATGGATATTTTATTTTAAATACTTTTATAGATGTCGTAAAATTTATAGCGAAGCAGCAAAGCAATATAGATTGTAGATTGTCGAGGTTAACTATCGACAACGATGAAGAGAGAGCGAACGAAGTTTAGGGCTATGCATGTATGTTCCTAACCGGACATTTCGGTTATAATAGAATTTTTTTTAAAGTCCCGGGCATAAATATATTTTACTTTATTGGAGTGAGAGGAACGGACGGGGCACGAGGGGTCTTATCTATCTCGTCTCCATGAAGCTTCTTCATTTAGAAATGAAGCAGCTAGAGAACCATAAAAGACGAGAAGGTATTAGTTGCTGAGGCTCTCGAAGATTTTCTCGAACAGGAAGTGCTTTATGTTCGCCTCGCTTCTCGCTCTCCAAAAAATTTCTGCTGGTTTATCTTTCGGCCTCATTCAAAAGCACTGCTCCACTTGGAAAAGGTCACACAGAGAGTCATAGGGATAACGCTGCTGTATCCGAAACCCGTTCCTTTCAATCTGGGTATTCCAAAGCGTACAGTAAAGTTCTTAGATTGCTGAGTACAGTGAAAACTCTCGAGTAAAAAAATTCATTTTAACAACTCGTCTGAAGTTTCAAGTCCACTCGAGAACTTTGACTGTGCCTGAGAGAAGAAAAGCCGAGCAAGAGAAAATAATCTAACAACATGATCTTCCGATTACTAAATATATTATAAACTCTTTGGATGAATAAGGGAGAGAAGAAAATAGATGATATATCGGAAAATTATGAGCCAGCAGTTTCATCTGCTTTCTATTTTATATGTTCACTGTGTGTTTGTTTGTGTGGAACTTCCTTTCTTTCGCAGAGAAAGAAGTGGAAAGAAAGAAAACCAAAGAAGAAAATTTACATAATTACGAACGAAACAGTTTTCTTTCACTCGAGCTTCTGTGTATGCTGATGATATGTAACAAGATGAAGTTGGAAAAAAATAGCTTGAAGGTTATTGCAACGAGGAACCTTCAGAGACAGCGACGAAATGCTAAGAACTGACTCGATCTGTCTGTTGGGGAGATCGTTTCGAGCGGAAGAAGGAATTTCATGCAACGGCCGTTTCGTGCTGGTGGGACAAGTTGTTTATATTCATTTATGCAGTAGTTGCGATGTACACCGGAAAATGTTCTTCCCTTCATCTCAGCACGTTTTTTTCCCGAGCTACGTCAAACTTCGCTTCGACGGCAGACAATAGCGAGCGTGGGAGTGGTGGAGAAATGTTGGTGACATGTTAAGAGTGTTAAATTGATTGAATCAAATGTGAAAACTATCCCTAATTGCTTGCTCGTTCGGCTCGTCCATTGTGTGTGGCCTTATCAAACCTTTTTTCCTCGCCCAATAAACTGTCGAGAAGATGTTCTGCTGTTCATTTAACTCGGCATCACTCTCCTTGATGTGTGAGTGAGTAGGCCTTTTGTGCTAGCCAACGAGGTTAAAGCACATCAAATCATCTCATCATTTTATTGACTGGATTCTTTTCCTTCGAGAGCTCTTTCTTCGAAGGAAAAACTTTCTCGATCTACTTCTTGTTGTTTCGTTCGAGAGACGAGAAATCGCTTTCAACACATTACATTCGTAATAGCTCATCATCGTCTGACAGCAGTTAATAATTTTGTTAGATACTTGTTGTTATCAACTTCTATCATTCAACTCCTTAATTTTACAATCTCATAATGTTTCTTGTTGATGCTCACGTCTCGCTTCGAATTTTCCTCGCAATTTAACAAGAAACAACGAAGACGAAGAGAAAATTCGCTTTGATTTCCTCCTGCACTTTGCTTGTTTCGTCTCGAGGAGGAAAGCGAGAAAGGTTTCAAGTGTTCATTTCGAGCTTTAGAGGAAATAAACCTGAATATGTGATCTAGAAGACTTCAAGATGGAAACTTTTCCTTCAATCACCTTAGAAATTACATTTCGTTTCTCATATTCAATTTTCTCAATTGAATTTCCTTCGTCAACTTGAAACCAACAATTTGCCCATGTGTGGCTAATCGAGAATGCTTTCAAGTTTCTGTGTGTGTGCTTGAGCCACTGATGGCAATTTCTCAGTTGTTGCCATAATCTGAGGGTGAATGTTGTTGCTTAATTTGCATTTTTCAAAATGCCTTTCAAGAAAAAAAAATCTTTTGTGAGTGAAAAACTGTCGATCGTGTGGTTTGTGCACGAATCTGACGAGCAAAGCACTTTTTTACGGTCTTTCACATGCGTGCTGAATATTCAAAGACAAAAGAGGAGAATTGAATCGAAGAATAACGAGATTACTCGTAATTTGAGATGAAGAGATAACGTTATCAATATTGATGGAATTTTAAACACGTCTCGCACAATATCGAGTGCGGCAGCATGTCTCAACAGCTCGGAGCACGACTCGTTCGTTGAAGCGAAGAGAGAAAACGATATTTAAACCACATCATTATTGCCAATGCGTGATTTTCAATTGAAAAGATTTTTTTCACACATACTTCCCGTTCAATGAAGAAGACGAAAGAGAGAAAATATTTCTTCTCGGCGGCGATATTTTCGCGAACATGAAAAGGAAAGCGAAGAAAATATTTACGTTTGGCTTGGGATGACGACGATAATAATCAAAAAATGGTTTTTACGATGGAATTTATGTCTTTTTCTATAACGGAAATCGGAAACTTTTCCGGCTCACGCCCATGCCCTCTCTTTTCCAATCGAATGAGAAATGAAATATTCAAACAATGTCGCTCTGTCCAAGCCGGAAGTTTAAGTTTTAAAAGTTACGAGAAGAAGAATTATGTTCCTTAACTTGCAAACTTTCATCTTTCTGCCCACTCGTTTCTCTGTCCAGCAACGACACTCTATCAATTTTGAGAGATGTAGTTTGTTTGAACGACGATAATCCACAGAGTTGTCGAATACTTTTCACCATATAATTTCCGGTCGATGTAGATCGGATATAAAATGGGTTTCTCCAATATAAATATAAAACTAGCTCAAAAACTCGTTAAGCAAATTTGATGGTTGGGATCGGACATATCCCGGGGAGAGTCAAGATTTTGAGGAAGAGGGTTCGATATTGATTCTTAGAGTTCTCGTATCTACTGCTATTTGCATGCTTCTCTGACCACCACAAGATGTTTTTCTGCTGTAAAGTTATTTATTCATATCTCCTTCCCTAGTTGAGCAGCTTATACGGCCACCCAAAACATGATGCAGCTAAAAAACATTCCGAGAAACCCGGCACACATTGTGACCTGGTTGAAGGCTCTTTTCGTTATTCACTTTTGCATGATAAACTTCAGTAGTTAAATTTACAATTGAAATAAATTCTTCTGGTCAAATTTTAAAACGAAAAAAGCCTTAAAGAAGTTTTGTTTTTCTCCTTCAAGCGGTTCTCCCGTAAAAGGGAAAATATTAAGTGACAGAAATTTGTGTTGTGGTTGCTTCGTCTGGAAAACCTTCAAGGAAATGTTATTCAATGATATCCGATGGGAAACATGAGAACAATCGAAGTGGACAAATTTTAAAACAAAGACAAAATCGCCCAATAAGTCCCTCACTCTTTCGAATAATCTTCAGCTGTGTCAGTGAATTTCCGCTGCGGATACTTTCAAGCAAATAACCTGAAAAAGTGGAAAGGAAGAGCTTTTGAATGGAAAAATGAATTCTATGCCATTGTTGTCGTATCGATCCTGAAAGAGTCGAAAGAAATTCCTTCGGGAGACTGAACCTGGGAAATAAATATTTTGGTATTTTCTTGAGATTCATGAGGAAGGAAACTTTATAACGTCGTCGACCCAGTGTGGAAGCTTTCAATTTATAGCAGCGAAGCATGCAATTGCAAAAGAAGCTTTCAATAAAGTTCAAGCTGGGCTTTGAGTCTTGAGAGGAAAGGAGAAAGCAAATACTTGAGATTGTTAATATTTTTTCCGGGTATCCTAGGATAAGCACGTATAATATTTTCTCGTCGATCGTGATTCTCTATTGAGACATATTTACGATTCAAATTTCTCTCCTCGCAAAGACTGCCATGCAAATGTGCGCCATGCATCTCCTGACACATTAAATATGAATTTCTGCTATTAGATGAATACTTTATTTGAAGAGGAAAACGTAATCGATTAGATTTATTCATGTCAATGGCTCTTCCTTCTACTTCTCTCCTCCTGTCTGTCTGTCCCGAAAAAGCTCTCGCCAAAAAGTTTTTCCTGCTTTCAATCAAGACGACCGACGATGAGAATAAAAAAAGGGATCCGAACAATTTCGACTTGCAATCAATTTCAATCAAGAAAAAAGTCGAAAATGTGATTTCAGGTGGATGAGCTTTAATTACATTTCGATATCATCACGACAAGAGCAGATTAATATTTAATTTAATTAAATCATCTGCTGCTGGGCTGCTTGGGGTTGCGGGGCTTTTAGAGAAAGCAGCAGTAGAAGATACTCTCGAATGAAAATCGTAGACAGATAGAAGAGAGCTCTCTGAAATCCGCCAGAGCCATCAAGAGGAGATGAGGGAAATCTACATAGTTTGGGGTTGTTTGCTTTAGAAAGTTGTTTCGGAAAGCGTGAGCGATGAAATTAATTTTGCATTTCATTTGATGAAAAGATCACTCGATGGTTGATCTGGAGTGAAAAAGTTTTGTTTGGGTTCAGACTCTCACAGCTTCCCTTTTGAGCCTTTTGATGTTTTTCGCCGAGGGTGATGTGAGTGGAAAAGCTTTTAATATAATCACAAAATGTATATTTAATTAAATTCGTCGAAAACTGTCGCTCCATGGCAGCAATTGAAATGTCAAAAAGATATGACACTCGCTCCTCACCGTATCCGTTGCTATCTCTTCCGCTCTTTCGTTATTGTCTCCGTTATGAATGCCATCGCATCGCTCGCTCGCGCGCGCAATAAAATGATGATGCCTCTTGCTCGCATTATGCTTTAACAACCCATTGCGAGATGAGATTTATAAATTTTTAAAGCGACTCTTTCATGCATGTACGATGATGTGGTGCTATAGTAGCATATTCAGAATTCTACTTGCGATGCGTGAGCTGTGCCTCCCTCATCGTCGTTCGTCTCCACTCCATCTAATCTCTCACTCTGCGAATGAGGAAGAATTTAACAAAAGAAAGGAAAAGATTTTTATGGCTCAATCATAAAACAAGAGGAGAGAGAGAGAGAGTTTTTCTTTTATGACAAACTGAAAAATATTTCTTCTTGCAACATTAGAAATTAAAATTCAGAAAGGAAAACTTTCGAAGCTTGTCATGTGCGGCTGGTGGCGGCTGATTCAATTAACTGAACAGAAATGCTTTTTAAATTTCCGTCTTCGTCAATCCGATAAATTTTTCTCTTTTGATGAAAAGAGTTTCCCGCATTTCTTTTCAATTTGCTTTGCCTTCTTAAGTCTTCCTTCACTTGTCAACATTTATTACTGGAAAGAATGTTTCGAAGACTCATCGATGGGGGAAGCTAAAGCTCTCTCACTCTGTTGTCTGATGATGTTGTTGAGGGAAGCAAACGAAGGAAACGTGTAAATAGACACAAAATCAACATCATCAATCGACGACGACGACAGAGTCGTTCTGACTGTGACTTGCTACCAGATTACTCTCAAATTACTAATCAATAGACGCATTAAATCGAGCGCCAGAGTGAATGCGAAACTCTCCGGATCGAGAACGCAGAGATAAAAGCCTCTAATTGCGGACTACGAAGGGAAGCTGCAAAAATGATATTTATTTAATCAATTTCTATATGCTCGCATTCGACTCCACATAATTAACCTATATACATCTCAATGTTCAGCTCGCTCTCACTCATTCCGATAAATGACAATTTTGCTGCTTATTTGTTGACGAACGAACGAGAGCAGAAAAACTTTTAATTTTAGATGACAAAACGAAAATTTTCTCTGCCGCTATTTGTCTCTCGTCTCGTTTCCAAATTTTTTTCTTTTTCATTCCCGTCAATACGTCATACGAATACGAAATAAAAACTATTTTAGAAAAGGAGAGAGAAAGAAATGAAATGAAATAAGCTGAAACATCATAGTTGAGCTCGACAGAAGAAAAGGAATTCAAACTACTAAATTATGTCTCTCTCGTCTGTTTATTTTATTTTTATTTGCCGTTTAACAATGACCTAAAAAAAATCAAGTCATTCAGATATCTGAATTCAATTTCGCCCAGTGATCTCATCAACATTCTCGAGGAGACACAAGTCGCTCGACATGCTTAAGTGTGCCTATGACTCGCTACACATTTTTTTCCTCTTCATTCTATGGGCGTCTTTCCCCAAAAAAAAAAGAAAGAAAAGTTTTATCTTGTGCAATGGGAATATTTTTATTTATGCTTATGTGTTCATGTGAAATGGATGGGAAAAATTGATGTTGAGGGGGGGACCATAACTAGATGTTTGAGAGAGGGAGGAGAGAAATGAAAAATCAGTTTCGCTTAAAACGATTCACCCTCCGCTCAAGCAAATGCTGAAAAGAGAAATTTATACTAATAGAATTACATCAGAGAATAAACATATATGATTGCGTAAGGCAACAACACAACATTCTCGGCATTAGCATTTCGTTTAAATTCTCAGCCTCCTTCCCCCGTCAATCCCTGAATGCCGTCGCAGAGGCTTTCAGAGTGCGAGAGAGAAAGCTTCGACGACATATAAGAAGAGGAATGAATGGAAATCTTTCTCTACTGCTGATTGAATTGAATTGCACTTCAATTGTACACACTCTCACTATATTTCATGCGCCATAACATTAAGCTTTATTCAGCTTCACAATGAGAGCATTTCATCGTCGACTGACTGAATTCATTTCAATTTTTTTCCTCATGCTTCTGCTGCTGCTGTTTATTTATTTGCAACTCCCGCGGAAAACTCGCATCGCTGAAAAAAACAAAATTTATTATTTGTTTTCTTCAACGTTGTTACTTCATTTGCAGGAAAACATGTTTGCAGAGCATGAAGCTGAAGAGGAGAAATGATATTTGCAAAACAAATTTATAAAATTGATTTTATTCCACGCTCTACCTCACTCAACTCAATTTTTCTGCACTGTGAGTCGTTCGCGAATTAAACAAACAAACACAAAGTAATTTCGAGGCGAACGACAGTGATTGCTTGTGCGTGTGCATCATGCGTGCTGAAAATTGCTCTTTTTTCGGGAACTTTTCTTTGTTGACCTCGGAATCAACTGATAAATTATTGCCCTTGCAGCAGAGTCTCCTCTTGGCTACGGAAAACTATTGTTATGGAACGCATTTCGATAAAATGAGAGGCAAACAAAAAACTTTGAAAACTGATCATTTTGAGTGATAAGGGAGGAAAGGGTTTTTTCGTTATTCACTTTTTTAGAACTTCTAACTCTTCATTGGGAGTTCCACAACTACTCAAAAGTGATCACAACTAAGCTTCATGATTTGATCACAAGACAAAGCGAAAAAAGCCTAAAAACATGTTTCGCGATGATGAGTGTTCATTCACGTACTTTAAATTTATGCTCGTCTCTGGAAAATGTAAATTTGAATGATAGATATGCTTGCACAGAGAAATATACGAGAGATAGTGCAGCGTGTACCTTTGATGATGAATGCTCTCTCGTCTGCTGATAGTAATCGCACTCGCAAAAAAGCGAGCTTCGTCTCACAAATAATTAATGCTGATGGAACTGCTCGTGAAACGGGAGAAGAGGAAAATTATTGCCCAATGATTTATTCACATGTAATTACGATGATGTATCAGTTAACATCTCAAATTTGTTTGCAAACATTGCCCGGTTCATCGCTTGTTTGCTTTTCTGAGTTCTCTGTGTAAATCGAGATCGATTTTTTTTTGTTTCGACATTCGGCAAAGCAATGAAAAGCTCGGATATTTCAGCAGATCTGTCTGCAAAGCTTCGAAAATATTCGAAGCTCAAAGAAGATTAGAAAATTTCATTCGCAAGCGAAATTTCTTTCGACATAAGATTTCAGATGAAAAATCGTGTAAGCTTCATCGGCCGGATTTGCTAGTATCAGATAGACCTGGGGCTGGTCGTGACTTCCTTATTGCCATCATTATCGCAATCAAAACATATTGTTGGCCAAGCACACGATGATCACGCAGATATTCGATGACTTCCGGACTTTTTACACCGAATAAATTTGATTGATGCGATAATTTTAGTGCAGAGCAAGGAGAAATGTTCGGATGGCCAAGGTTTTCCGCAAAATAAAAAACTACATGCGGTAGAACGGAAAAAAGAATCATCATACATGAAGTTTTGCAATGTCAGCCTTGGTTTAGTTTTAACAGACACTTTGCCTTCGCCTTTCTTTCGTGAAGTTTGTTTTTTCTATGGCCGCCACTGTTGAAGCTTTTTTGGGGTTGAAAAGTGAAGCGAGAGAGAGTGAGAGAGAAGGGGGAAGAAGAAAAAAGTTCATTTCAAATATTTATAGCTCATAAAATCATAAATTTTCAACTTTTGCTCACGTTATTTCGCATATGAAATATTTAAAGTTTATTTTTTGTGTGTTGCCTCTCGCACGCTGGCTGATCTTTCTCTCTCACTCTGTCTCTCGGTGTGCCCTGCACGAACCGCATCGAATGTGCAAGCAGAAGCTACAAAGAGAAATAAACACACGATTTGCCAAAAATAATAAAAAAAAGAAGAAGAGGAACGAACTGAACTGAAACTGAGAAATGAAATAATTTCTACTTGCATGCTCGCTCCAAAAAGCATTTAGGATTAAAAAGGATTATACGACACTGACGTAGCGGGTGGGCTCTGAGAATTGGATTTCCTGTAAAGCTCTGAAAGCTCGCCCATGCCACTCCTCGAAAACAAACTTTTCCTCTTCACACTCGACCATTGTTCACTCTCGGCTCATTCACTTCAACAAATATTAACTTTTGTCATCGTCAAACTTAATTGTGCACTGAAAGTTGAACCCCTATCGACTCTCCTAATCATTATTTATTCAAAGGCATTACATAACAGGGAAACATAAGGTTCGCGATGGGAGGGGGCGAAACTTATGAGTAGATTCCACCACGTCAAATGATTTTTCCATTTCCGTTATTCATGTTTTAAATTGCCGCAGTGTGATGACAAAACGAGTGAAGGCGCTCAATTGCACGAAGCGGAAAATATGATGAAATGGCACCTAGGCGTGCAGTCAAAGCGGGATAGAAGCTTTTTTCGTATTTAAACAGTTTTTGTCAATGCTCTTGCCATGAGAAGCTTTTGCCATTCCAAGGATGAACTCCGTTGAAAGCTCAATACAGTTGTTGGTTTAGTTTCCGGCTCGGATTTGCCTCGGAATTACATAAAATTGAAAAATTATTTAATGCTGCAGCTCTCGAAACGTGGTTAGTCCGAACGTTTGCATTTGAACCACAATAATCCTGAAAAACTGTTGGAACGTCCGTTGAGCGGGTCTCACGTTCCAAAGCAGCCCAATTCAGAATTTAGTAAACATGTCGAGAGGAAAATTGTGTCCATGATCATGGAAATTAAATTACGCAATTACTCATCTCTCTCATCTCTCTCACTCTTTCTCTCTCTGTCTCTCTCTCCTTCTTCTCAAAATACAGAAAAGTTTAGTTTTCATTTAGTTTTCAAATCACATTTTATCTATTTAATTTGTCCGCTATTCAGTGAGTTCAAATTGGATGTCAAACAGCAGCAGCAGACACAAGAATTGTTGTGCAATAGCAAAAGGCAATAAAGAACAAAAGAATTTGTCTGCAGAGAGAAATCTTGAATAATTCCAACCCTGATAAAACATAAAAAGAAGTTAAATAAATTGGCATTAAAATAAAGGAATCAGAGACAAAAAGAAAGCCAAAGGATTATTTAGTTTGCAAAACGGATGAGATGATGTGGTGTGATATGTGAATCGCAGTGAAAAATTGGTTGGTTCTACTTATCAAATAAAGATTGCAAATTTGGATTTTTACATTTGAAAAGCACAGACATCAAAAGAGAAAAAGAGCTCCCTGAGAAAAGAAAGAAAAAAAGAAAAGAAAAAACACTTCAGAGATTCTGGTGAATCATTGTAATTGTTCCTTCCTTTCCCTCGATTAATTGGAATTAATTCGAAGCACTCGTTAGGCTCGTGTTAAGCTTAACACACTTCACATCTTCTCGACTTTGTTTTCCTCCGACTTGAAGCGAAACAAAAACATTTATGCACACACCATTCCGAAAATTAGAAGCGCACACAGATCCGATAATTAATTCGCATTCGAAAGTTAATCAGATTCATCGCAGTCGAGAGGGAGAGTGAGCAAAAAAGAGAAAAATCGATGCTGGGCTGAAGGAATGGATGGTTTAGATTTTGAGAACCACAGACGAGGATTCGACTTCAGGTTCGGATTAAAAATTCAAATTCAAATTCTTTGTTTTGCTGTGTTATGATTTGAAACAAAATTACTAATTTGTTGTCTGTTGGTTGCTGACTCTGTTGGTTTTCCCTGTACTTGATGTTGCTCACAATAAAAAATCTATTTGTGTTGAGGAACATATTGAATATAAATATTCCGTAACTGTTATCCAATGAGAACGCATGTGGAAAATATGTATTTATTATGGGAAATGTTTCGATGTTGTTGGTTCGTTCAGCGTATCATGTTGTTTGATCGCCAAATCAGTCACGTAGTCGGGGTAGAAGGGAAAGAAGAGATATAGGGAATTAGTTTGTGAGATTTCGGTTGCTCTTTCTTTTCTTTAGGGTTTTCCATTCAAAGGAGGGTTCGTCGTTGACTCGTGTAGCGATCAGCAAAGCTTCTTGGATGAAAAGCCCTTCAATAAATATTCGTTTTTTTTTTGATTTCCCATCTCAATGTTTCCCACATTATACCAAATGTAATCCCTTTGAATTCATCCCGAGTACGTGACTGGCGTTAGAAGGGGAATAAACAAAAGAGATCGAAGGGGAGGAAAATATGAATTCGCTTAAAAAGTTGTATCAATTACTGTGAAGTTTATCGTTGCTGTTGTTGATGTTCGTTCTGACTCTCGTTTTTTCGTTTATTGAAAATTAAATTAAAGTTATTTTTGTTCGGCGTACTGTTGCTAAATGTATTAAGCTTATTTATTGTCCTCAACGAACGAGAGAGAGAGGAACTTGTGGGGAGAGACGAACTCAACGTCTATCAACGTTACACGTCATCAAACTCGTGAAAAAGAGAAGTTAATTCTTTTTTCGTCTTCGAAAAGAAATTAAGAGATGAGACAGTGGATTTTCGTCGTGAAGCGAGTAATGTTCATTAAACGACGAAGCGTTGAAGAAGAAAAAAAACTTTTAATGGGGCAGATCACGGTCGGAAGCAGCAAATGATTCTTTTATTGTTTTTCTCTCGCATACTTTTCCTCGTGAAGGCCTCGAGGGAAGAATCAATGTCAAGAGAGAGAAAAGTTGTCGATTAAAGCGAATTAAGTGACTAGATTACGAGCAAACAATGCGGAGTTTCCGCCTCCGGCGCCGCAGAATGAATCTCGCCATTCAATCGATAATTATATTAATTCAATAATTTTTTTGTTCTTGCTTCCCTCGCGATGCGATGGCTCATTAAAGCTTATGTTTGCTCATACCTTCGGCGAAATTAACATCACCGCAGCCAAAAATATTTCAAAATTTCATTCCAGCGCGCGGTTGCTCTTTACCGAAAGTTAATTATCATTTATGGCGGCATTGGCATGAAAATTTAATTATATTTTCCCGAATTTTTCCACTCGAACTTTTTGCTCCCCCGAGCAAGCTCCAATAGATGATGATGTTGTTTTATGTCCTGTGTTATCTATGACAACTTTATACATTGCGGAATGAAATGAGATTTTTACGCAGAATGTGTTTGCCTATACATTTATCGATAACTCATAAAAGTGCCATAAACCAAGGGATTGAAAGCGCTCCGAACAGTCTGCGAAAGATGACGGAGCGATGACGATTACTATAACGCGCTCAATCTGTTCATTTGTGCGCAGGAAAGCACTTTCGTTTTGATGAAGCATTTGAGGCAGAATATATTTGGCTTTCATTGATTTAAAAGACTTTGAGATGGATCGAGATCGAAACGGAATTACGTTCTCGAACTTTGAGAGTTTAATTGAAGGAGACGATCAAATATTAAGTTTCATAAAATATCAAATGGCAAAAGTACTCAACAAAATGCCTTTAATGTTTGAATGGTTTCGAGCACAAGTTTCTCATAAAATCTACGAGCAGTTTACTAGATTCCAATAAAATGATATCAGAGTCATCATCAAGTTGTGAAATGTAAAGAATAAAAGATCAAAAACTTGTGAGTGAGAGAGACTTTCGTACTTTTGTACTTCATCTCAAGAATATTAATAGAAACATCAATTCACGAAGAGCCGCATCTCGTTTATAAGACTCTGCACACTGCTTCGCTACTCTTTATTATGACATTTATGTTTGAATAGGTTTAAATGTTTTCTCTCTGTTCCCTTGAGTGGGGGGAGATCATAGAATGACATGAGAAAAATCTTGAGAGAAAAAAAGTCTCATAAGCGGCGGAATGCGAGTGAGCAAACGAGGAGAATGGAAAAATTATCTAATTTAAAGAAAATCGCATCATTTATATTCACTGAAGATTCTCCACAGACTTGGGCGTCGGAAGCAGAGAATAAAACACAACCACCAAAGCTGGTTAGAAGGAGAGAGATAGCTCGGCAATATTTGTTCACATTAAGAGCGTAGTTTGATGTTTTTCTTCGCCACAAGTTCTGACATCCAGTCTCTTACAGCCACAACGAATGTTTTGACAATAAATGTTCCCATTGTGCGAGATTTAATGTCTGATGTACGCCTTTATTCTTGTTCGTTCTCCCTTTGCGGCACTCTACGCCACTCGCTTCTAATCTGAATTTAAACAAATGATTTACATCTCCGGCATCGCGGGAATATCCATCCACATATCCACGAACATAGTTCCGTTGAGCTTTTCTTCTTTTTCCGCCATCTTTTCCCTCCTCTGTGTATACGTAGGCTCAACCAAAAGCACAGCGTGCAGTCATTTTTTATACATTTGGAACTGACTAAACGATCCAACTATAAAGGACGACGCAATCGTGCGAGCTTTTCATATTCTCCATTTGAAAAATGAGCCAACCTAAAAGCGACACTTGGTCATAAACTTCTATA
Source organism: Smittia aterrima (assembly GCA_033063855.1). Classification (NCBI taxonomy): domain Eukaryota; kingdom Metazoa; phylum Arthropoda; class Insecta; order Diptera; family Chironomidae; genus Smittia; species Smittia aterrima. The sequence continues at coordinate 23,075,077 of CP093831.1, forward strand.
GTTTCGTATCTGTTTTAGTGTCGTTTCGTTAAAATCCACGTGCGCGTGATTAACATAAGTAGGAAGAGGGGATGGCAACAACAATAGGACTCACGATGAATTCCTAAACGTTTTCGCTGAGAATGGAATTCAATTCATTCTTCGCAACGACTAAAAGGAGTTATTCCTTTCACGCTCTTCTGCTTTCGCGTCGGCTCGTCGTCGTTCACGCGAAATTAACTTCGTTTTTTTCTTCTTCTTTTTCTGCTATCTAACTGATTGTGATTTCAAATTGATATCGAAGAAGTTTACTGCATTCAACTGACTTCTCTTGATTGCAATTCCAAGCTTCGAGCTTGTCATTGAGCTTGATCGATGTTGGTTTGATTCAATTATTTTCGAATCTATTTTTATTTGGTGGAAAACAGTTTCGAGGAACGGGGAAGTAGTAAAGAGCGAAGAAGCTTACATAACGAAAACTAACTGAATGATGACATAACAGAATGAACAGAAGGAAAGCAAATCACTTTTGATGCGAAATAAATGTTTGAAGATATCAGCAGCAGAAGGAGAAATGGAATCACTCAAGACTGAGATTGTGGGTTGCTTCCTACAGTCGCTCGCCATCTCGAAAAATTATCATATCACTCTTGATACATCGAAAGGATATTAAAGTTTTCTTTAGAGCCGAGTCGAGGGCGAATGATGAACATAATGAAAATAATTCACAACATAAATAGAAAATAATAAAACGAAACAAAGGAGCGCGAAAAATCGTTTTGTTTGCTTAAAAAAAAGGGGACATTGAGTAATCGTGGAAATATCAATTCCAAGTTCCGACTCGCGAATGGGGTAAAAGTAGGGCAAGAGCAGAGCGCGAAAGATCGCGGGGAGATAGCGCAAGCAAGGGTGGAAAACGAGAATAGCGAAAAAGACATTTTTTAAATGTCGCGATTGTTATTTATTTTTTTCGTGAGCCATATATTTCGGCGCTAATCTAGATCTCCCAACGAATTGTTTGACTCTGTTGCATGACAATCGCAAAGGATAAACTTCTGAAAGCGAGCTCTGACATAAAGCTCTTTTAAAGCCTTTCACGTTAAGCAGCGATAATGTCGTCTAGCTTAACTTTATCTATGACAAGCTTATCCTCTAAATAAACTTTAAAACTTTTCCGTGGAAGCTTCTTCTTCGTTTTCCTCTCGAGAATGCAGCAATAACAATCAAACTTTAATTGAATTTGCGTGATTTTATTGCTCCGAGTAATTGATTTTCCACTTAATGCACAACTCTTTCTGTGTTGCGCACGTTCCAAGCGATTCGTTCAAGGACTCAAATTTGGAATTCCTGGCTTTGAACTTATCTTGGAATGCAATGCTCGATTGCTGTTCATTATTGAGCTTCTGAATTATTTTTTTATATCAACATTTCGAGAGCTTTTACGGTTTTTTTTTTCGGCTGGTGCTGTCTTGTGTAGTCTTGTGATAAGAAACTTGATGCGATGACGCAAAAGGAGCAGAAATAATTTTTAATTGTTCAAAGAGACGATGGCCAGCTTAATTCTTTCCTAAACTTCTTAATTTTTTCGCTTCGTTTCTTCGTCGAATTTTCGAGGCTTAATTTCCTTTAAAAAATTTCATTTCGTAATTAATTTCGTAATCTTCAATTCTCATGGCAACTCAGTCAGCCTTTCTTTTCGAGTTGATAGCTCAAAGCGGTCCTCTCTTGGACATTAAACAATAAATAAATTAACGTCGACTGATTATAAGCATAATGAATTATTAAAATTTATGTTGCGAGTCATAAAATCGCGGACTCTCCTTTCGCTTGACGAGAGAGAGAGCTAAAGCTCGACGAGGCATTAATAGGCATCAATTTGATGCGTTTCCTTGGGAGAAAAGTGCGGATAATTGTGATGAAGTGAATGTAACGAACGCTCGAAAGATAAATTTGATGACGACAAGCCAATGTCCGTGTAATGAGAGCAGTTCCAGTAAATATAAAATAATAACGTATTTCCATAAATATATTTCATGCGATATCACATTTTATGCTGGCTCCCCCCTAATAAACGAATGTTTCTCGACGATCCAAATGTCACATGGACGAAGAGCGATGAGATCTATAAAACAGAATGAAAACGAGAAACACATCAAACATTCCAATCGAGGCGACCGGAAGATTACATCGTCATCGTCATGCAATTCTCCTCTTCTCCGCCATTCGACGATCCTCCGCTTCATATCGGATCGTTAGGAACAGCAGTTTTAATGTCAAAAAAATTAATTAACTCAAAAACGAGAAGAATTCCTCGACGAAAAGTGTTTACTCGAAAAGATTTCGTAATCTTGCTCATCCCGAAAATGAAAAGCAAGAATGAAAAACAGAAAAGATAAATTAGTCTCATCATGTAGTGGTTAAAAATGTTTAAATGCCCGGGCAAGTTAGTTAAATGAAAGAAGTGAGGAGAAAAGCGTCTCACGTTTTCCTGCTTACGATTCACGTCATGCATGCAGCTACAGCAACGGCAAGAGCAGACATTGCTGTATAAATCATAAATGAGCTTTGAAATGCTTGCATTAGCAAAAATTAAGAACAATTTTCTCTTCGAATCAGCTTCGTCATGACGTAATTGGGTTAAAGAGTCGAGTTCGTCTCTCTCCCCGGGAAGACGCAATAACAATTAAAAATCTCGTTTCATTCTCCTTATCACAGAGCTAAGTAAGGCAATGGTTTTGTGTTTAAGGAGAGGCAGCTCCTTTGAATCATGCGGTTTCTACCTTCGCTTCCTTCAAGGCAGAGACTAACACATGATGCCTAGATAAATTCTCTTTAAAACATCACTAAATCCATTCACACTCGGGGCCAAAGAAAAGAGCCGGAAAACGACTCACAAATTATTAAATTATGATGAGACATAAAGAAACATTAAGGACACTGCTTTATAGAATTAAATGAAATTTATGTAAATAAAGGGGCTGGGGAGAGACGACCCCAAGAAAAGCGGCTCGTACAACAGAAGCGAGAGAGCAGAGTTGAAATGAATTTTGTTGTTTGTGGTTAATGGTTTTTTACTTAAATAAGAAAAGTGAGAGAGAGAGAGAAAGAAGGATGAGCCTAAAGCGCAAACTATAAATGAGACGAAAGAGCGAACAGCATAAAAAGAAAATTATTCAAAATTAATAAATTTCAGCATTAAATTGTGTGAAGAAGGACGAGCGATGATGAACGTAATAATCATTATAACTTGAAGAAGGGAAACTGCATAAATGGATCCTAATTTAATGATATTTGCGAGCAGAGACTGTGTGGCTGAATATCCCAACGCTTCGTAAAATCTTATGATGTAATAAATAATCGCAAGCAAAGAACCCAAACGAGAGAAGAATCGCATTAAGCGCAAGCTAGAAAGCAAAGCTAGAGTGAACAAGAGAGGGAGGCGAAAAGCGAAGGAGCATCGAGAAAGATATAAACACTTGATAATCCGATCTAAATGATTAGTGATTGTGATAAACGTAGTAGCATTAAATCACTGCGGAGTGCCTCGTTAGTAAGTTCCCTGTTCGAGAGTGCAACATCAATTATCCATCCCTTGGAGCGTTTGGAGCCTAACGTTGAAATCGAAATCGATTCGCCCAACACCCCCGAACGCCACTCGCTCTTCGAGTCGACACAATTGTCACATGTGGGTAGATCCGTATCGAGCCGTAGTGCGGATACTAAGAAAAGTGTGCAGCACAAAAGGTGAGAAAACCCTGAGCCCGAGCTCAAACGCTTCCGTTTTTCGTGATGAAGAATTTGCCACCAAAAAAAAAAGAAAAAAAGAAAAATTTCGTTCGCTTCGGCGAATTCGAAATGAACCGAATCTGAAAGCACAAAAGAATTTCTAACCAACTAATCCGGAAGAAGTGTCTGTTTACGATTAGAGTCGTGAAAGAAAAAAATTGTTAATTGTTGCCTTTTTTCCCTCCGTTTTGTTTCCGTTTAGTTAAAGCACACGTTGGCGTTGAAAAAAAATAAAATAATGAGAAAATATGTAGAGCATTAGATTTAGGCAATGCTAGAGGTAAATTATAACAACAAAACTAATCTCTGATCTACAACAACTCGATGAATAAACATTTTCATTCATTTGTTCGTTCGTTGTGTCAATCGCTTGCAATAACTCAGCCTTTCGCATAAGCACACTGGTCTAATTGGACTCATCACTCTCATCACTCACATAAACACTCTCACTCACTGTACAGCTATAAAGCTCTTTCGATAGAACGGGGCTCACAAGTCACCTTCACTCGTGAATCACACAAAAGAAGCTTGCACCCGAATGTAATTCTTTCAGAGATATCTGCTTGGAGAAAGCATTTGAAGTGAAATGAGCTTTCTTTTGAACGCGACGAAGCTTTTGTTTGCTTTTATATTTATGAACGAGGTAATTTCGAGGCGATAACAATAAACAAAGGCGTTGATCCTTTTATAATATTTCAAAATACTCTGCCCCTCTCTCTCTCACTCTCGAAGTACTTGCAGTAGACAAAGCTTCAATTGTCGTGTTTGCGGAACATGTTGTCGTGATTTTAATCCTCTTTTGCATAATTTTACTCATCGTTCCCCCCTTCGTTCTTCGTCGCTATCAAAATGTGTAAAGTTTTGCAGTTGAATTTAACTGGAACAAATCGCATTAGCGATGGATGGAGAGCTGCAACCGTTTTCGTAATTGAATTTTTCTCCATCCGGAAAGGAAGTGCTTTTGATGGGATGTGCAGATGGCGTAGAGTGAAGAAGCTTACGATCTTCCATCTTTTGTTTCATGAAAAAAATTACACATCGCGCAACAATGCAAATCCGAATTCCGATCCTTTCCTCACCACGACTGTTGTTTTATAATCTTTTTCCTCTCGCAACACTCTTTTTTTTTCAATTTCAACTCTCGCCTCTTTTATCTTTCGTTTCTGACTCGAGAGGAACATAAAATATTAAAAATCATCAGTCGAGAGCTTTTTCTGCCGCATACTCTTTTGTGATGGTTTTTCAGATTCTTTTTCTTCCCTTTTTTTGAAAAAGCTTTTTAGTGAGTTACTTTGTTTATTTGTTTAGTTTCAATCTTGACGAACAAATGATCAATTTCAAGTTTCAATCTTGAAAGAAAAATAACTGAAAGCTTACGACTCATAAAATTTGATTTTCTGTTTACTCTTTTTTAATCCAAACTTCTTGCGTTGTGTGCGGTGTAAGGAGAAGATCTATTTATAAAATAAATGATGGGAGCATGCATATTTTCGTATTGTGGATAAATTATTTTTGTAAGAATAATTCTTCTTCCGAAAGAAAAGTTTCTCATCTCGTTAGAAAAAAAAAACCCTTGAAAGAAAGTAAAGTTTTCAGCTTTGGTTTTTGCTCTTCTGCGCTATCATTTCGTCTTAAACTAGCAAAGTTTCCAGCACACTTTGCTTGTTTTTCATAACTTTACACAAACACACACTCACACAAATTATTTGTGTGAAGCAAAGTCGGATGCGGCAACGAGGATAAAAAATTAAGATTAAAAAAGTTTGTCACATGGGCTCAGGAAATAAAAGTTTGTTCTCTTCGTTTTCTGTGGTTTCTTTCAGATGCCTAGGGGCGAAAGAAAAGGGAATATGTAAATTTAATCGTAGATATCTGTGTTTAACTCAAAAAGTCACTCCAACTTCTGCTGGATTCTATCGAGACGTCGATTTCAATGAAAAGATTATTTCACCCGTCATTCCATTGGAAAATTGATTCATTGCTTCTCAAAAAAAGGAAACTTTTCCATAATTCCGTTGTAACAGTTCTCGCTCTGTTGTCTGCTCAATTGGGAATGGATTTTTAAAAGAAAGAAAAGAAGTTCAATTTATTATGAGTGAACAAAAAAATAAAATCCATATTCGTCAAGAAAAGTTTTTCCAATCTCATAAGTATCAAGGAAGAAGGAAGTTTGGATGGGGATGGAAGGGGAGCGATTTTAATTTTTTCTTCTCAAGAAATCACTTAAAACCTCGTTAGGGTAGATTCCGTTTAATGGATATGAATAATTCCGACGCTCTCGCCACCCTCCGGCATACAATCACTCGTGCTTGAAATTCCTTCGCCCTTTAGCGAGTAAATAAACGCTTATAAACTTCCAAGTTTGTGCGTGCGTCTCTTTAGATTGTTAATAAATTCTCAAATTGTTCTCAAGGAATTTTCTGACATTTTCTGATTCAAACTTGGACGACTAAAGCTTCACAACGAGTAAACAGCTAGTGCTTGTAACGATGATACAGGAAAATATTTATTTTTCCTTGTTTACGAATTTATTATGTTTGATTCTCTTTGAGTCATGTTTATGGGACTTTTAGACTAAGAAATATTGCTCGAGAATTTTATTTACTTCCTGAAGTTAGAAGTTGAGTGAACTCTTTCAATTCAACAAAGAAAAAGCCCTTCAACAACTTCATTCTCCAACTGCTGCATCTAAATTTACTTGTGCAAAACATAAAAATGTTTTACTTCTTATTCCACTCTATTACGATTCCGCTTCGATTTATAGGTCAATCGTAAAACAGAAATCAAGTTGTCGTAAGAACACTCAAAGCATAAAAGTTATTAGCATAATTATGTGAAGTCATTCGGTAAGGAAAGCTTTGCATTTCTTTCTGCAATGAACGTTTTCTTCCCTTAAAGAGTTCAAAAAAGTTTCTGTGTCAACTGCAAAAAAGGACATTTTCATGTACAAGTCGAATAAATATCTGTGCGACGGCGAAATGCATAAATACAGTTTTTTAGTTTCGTTTTTGGCATAAATGTTCTTGCTGTTTCGCGAACATGTTCCGCTTCCTCGTGCAAAGCTCTGCATGCTCTCCTTTCGTCCGCTATGGCAAACTGACTTGTTCCTCAAATAGTTTTCAACTTGCGCTGCATAGAACGCCACCCGCGTGATCACTGCGATACTTACTTGAGTGAAAGATTGGATTTCCTCTCAGCGTGGTTCCATAAAAGTTTAATTTACATAACTCAGCGGAGATTTCTGTGTAAGTGTGAAGCGAAAAGGAGGAGATTGCGAACTCTGACTGTTCAATGTTGTTCGAAAGTTAGTTTTAATCGCTTTTTGTATGGAAACGAGTAAAGTCGTTCGGACAAGTCGAACGAAAAATTAATGAGAGTTCTGAGTGGAACGGAAAATCACTAAAGCGGCCAGTAAATTGCTCGCGAAGCCCTTCATAAATATTCATAGAGAGAGGGTGAAGAAAATAATATTAAGAAAGCATATTAATAATTATTCCTTCGTCTTCATGCCTCTCGTAATTTCTTCTTTTTCACTTTTCCTTTTTGCGATATAACATTTACTACTGACACTGGAGTGATAGCTTTCGGAGGGTTTAATATTTCAACTTAGCACTCGGCTTTCAAGACAACAGAAGGGAGACGGAGAACGAGAGTTTCTTGAAGCAAGAAGTGTCGGGTATCATAAGCCATTTAATAAGCCATAAAGTAATTGCATGAGAACACATACTTAAAACGTGTGATGGGGTCGTAACGGATCGAGAGAAGATGATTCGACTTCTCGATGTCATGTTTGTATTTATCATGAAAGCGATGAGCTGCTGCTGACAAAGAAGACGAGGACTTAGAGAGAAAGTTTTCCGTTGAAACGCATCGGGCATGAAGGAACATGAACAGAAAGATTACAAGACGATGAAAGAAAAGAAATATAACGCATTAATCCATCAAAGCTTCCAGTGTTTCATTTACGATCGATAAAGATTAAAAAATGAACAAGCTGCGTAGAATGGAAGCCGAGCAAATGTTGAGGTTGTCGGTTATGTGCGTATATGGTGGCAGCGTTCGAGTGAAGCAGCGAAGAGAAAAGCGGAATCATTGTTATCGTCATTGAATGGTTTTAATGGTTTAATGAATAATGTTTGGTGTTGTGATGAACATTTTCCCCGGGACTTAAGTCATCTCTGAAAGGAAGAACTCAGCGTGAGATTAATCCATGTCGAAACGATCGCTGAAATATATTTCAAAAGCAGCTGATAGAAATTCCTGTTCATTATGCTTCAATTAAAGTTTTCATCATGACCTACATATTCTTTCGAGTAACAAAAACATCATCGCTTCTTGAGAACGAAAGGAGCTCATAACAAAATGTTCCTTCCGCAGCTTCTTCGTGTTCAATGCTTTGTGCTTTGATAAGAAGGAAGAAGCGATGATGTAACAGCGAAGGCGAACGAGGAGATGACTGTGGCAACTGCCAAAATTGACATATCACTCTCACTCCATTCTATTCCATGCCCGCCATTCGCGTAATTTGATAAATTAAGTTTGTTTGCATTTGTGATTTAATATTTGGTTTTCTTTCCTCTCAACGCTCCGCTCTCGTCGTCATTACATTAATCAAAATTCTTTGTCAACCTCATACCCGCCATGTAAAGGCCATTGAGCTGCTAATTTCTAACATCTCTTAACTGGTGTTGTGTAATCCGTGAATCCCTCCTGGCCAACGAATTGCTCTACCCAGCAGGGCAAATAGACACAAGTGAATGTGTGCACATACGAAAGGAAACAGCTGCACGTTCCGATCGTTTCAAGCATAACAAAAGCAACGAAAGCTTTCTTTTTCTCTGTTCGAAAGCAAAAAAGCTTTCAGCTGCCACCGAGCATTGGCTTGACCCGAAAAGAAATAATAATTAAGCCTTGTGTGGGAACGTGAGTGTGTGTGTGAGTGTATGCGCTGAGAATGCAAATGATATCAAATTTATTTTAATCCGTTTAATGCTATGCAGTGCGGTTGTGCTGGCATAAACCTAAATAAAGTGGCGGTTGGCAGTTTGAAGGATAAGTCCTTGCGAATCGATACAAATTGGTTATCCGTTCCGGAAAAAGAAAGAAAATTTCATAAAAAACGGCACAAAAGTCAACGGAGAAAACAAGATAATTAAGGAGTCGCATTAAGCTCGACTTTTGGCACGAACTTTTTCGTTCTCGTCCCTGACAAACCAAAGAGAGAGAGAACTCCCTTAGAGACTTCTAATTCCTTCACGCTTTTCTGTTGCGGAGCAAAACTTTTTTGCTTTTCTTCTACTTCTTACTCGAGTCTGATTGTCCATGTGGGTTCAGTACTTTAAAACCTTTTTACCTTCAACCTCTCGCTGAACGCTCATAACTTTGGCTTTCAATGTCAAAAAACACTCGACAAAGCAACAAAGCAAAAAACTTTAAATTCACCCTCTTTCAGCTTTTTTGCTTGCCTGCAACTCAATTCGCTCAGGCTAAAGCCTTTTTCTACTCCTCATTCTACATACAAACGATGACAAGACAGAACGAAGTGGGCAAAGTTTCGAATTCGTTACAGTCGGTTTGTAATAAAAAGTTTTGGTAGACATTTGAGGGCGAAAGCGAACAGAATTATTAAACAGTGGAACGTTGCGCAAATAATTAAACATAAATTATGCATTTTCATTGAGATTAAGGCATGAAGACAAGGAGACATTAAATTGCTAAGCTCCGCAAAGTTTAATTCCTGTTTCCCCTTCACGCTCGACAGTTACGTTTCGTCTTATCATTTGCTGGGGTCAGCGAATCTAATCGTCGCTTTGTGTGTTAACGACAATTTTTAAATTGGTTTCTGAGGTCTGAGGCTATTAAGGAAAATTGAAAGTCGTCAAATTACGTAATCTCAGTGAATTTCGTCGACTAATTATTTCAATAGCGCTTTCATTATTCTCTTCAAAGTCAAACAGTTTAAAAGCTTTTTCTCATGCACTCTCTTGAAGTCTGTTTTAATTCCCCGAGATTTTCGTATGCAAACAAAGTAATTAAAATTAAATGTGGCACTTCGGCCCTAACGATCCGCTTTCGAATTGACAGAGGTTCCGGAGACGGCAAACAGGGACGAGAAAGGGATCCCACTCTCTCTTCACTCGACGTGTTTGTTTACCTCGGTTTTGATGAGCTTAAATTTAATAATGAAATCCTCGGCTTCTTAAATACACATATTGCTCTGCTCGAATGAAAATACATTCTGGTTTTGTGCTCTGTTTGCTCGTTTCGCGTGTAATGATTTTTTATTGAGCGAGCCTGGAAAAAAAAATTTGAGAAGCAAAGCAGTTTGAGAACGAAGGAACTGAAGTGATTTTCATCCGGAGAAGTCTTCAAAAGAAAAATGTTTTCTCCTTCGAATGAGAAAACCATAAAATTCAATTAAAATCTTCAACTGAGTGAACGAGAGCAAATTCATTTTGTTCATGAAATAGTAATGAAATGGATCTTGCTTTCTGACTATGGAATCAGTAACTAATAACCTCTCTGACTCTTCAGTTATTTTGGTTTAAAAGCTCTCCGAGACTCTCTTTGTTACCGTTGCCAAAAAAAGTGCTTTGCACTCAAAACCAACTCGAAATCCATTGCAACTGCATACATGGCCTCGTTATTTTACACTAAATCCTCGTTACACTTATTGCTTTGCACGAAGAGGTTCAGCAGAAATAAAACTGATAGCTTTGAACTCCCGAAAAAAAAAAGTTTTTTCGCTCTACGAAACTTCGAGTGTTGGTAAAAGGAAGAGCGACGACGATGGGAGGGAAAATTAAATTCTTCAGAAGAAGCATTCGCTTTCTAAATGACTATTTTACGAAATTAAAAAGAACAACATGGAAAAGAGAGAGAAACTACTGCTTCGCACGCCCAGCGAGCTGAGCTCTCCTTGTACGAGTCTTTCGAAAGTGTAAAGCGTGCCAAATAAAGTTTTGCATATCTGGAGGGAGAATGCTTCAAGAAAATCTTGAGCTCATACACATTCCTTTCCATTGCGAAGCGCACAATTTAGACATGAACGATAGAAACATCAGCCAAGGGAAATGAGAAATGTAAAATTATGTAATGCATGAACGTCGGAGAAGTACGAATTGGATAACATTAGCAGACAATGAAGATATCGTTTGATAATAAAAGGGAATGGCAAAGAAGAAGAAAGATTTCGACCGAATAAAACAGAAAATCGTATATGGAGAGATTTGGGCGAAGCAATTCTTCCTTTTTATAAGCTTTCTGTGTTCGGACATTTGAAGCTCAGTAAATTCCATTTTAGATTGAGAACAAAAAGTTTATTCTTCTTTTTACAAAGCTCTGATAAAATTATATCTGGTTAAACTTTCAAAAGCTAAAAGTAATTTTGATTCAAGATCCTAAAATAATAAATCTCCTCGCTTCACTTTGACGCTCACTTTAACAATCAAATGGTCGAGTTAGTGTTGAAAAAAAGATAAAACTTTGCTTCGAAATAAATCGGTCAATAAATAGTTCATGATTCGAATGGCTCTCTTTCCTTCTCCTGCTTCTTAAGAGTGTTTTGCTTGTGGATCCACAAGAGTTAAAGCTGCAATTTGTGAACGAAAGTTTTTACAAATGGAAAACTCGAAGGAGAATGAAATGTTTTAATTTCAAGATGGAATTCTCTTGAAGGAATTCAATGGATTTTCATTTTCCTCTCGCTGCTGTGATTCGAATCGTGAGAGTTTTTGTATTGTTTTAAGAAGCAATCTGCAACTCCTTCTTCATCGTCATGAAAGAAATGCATTAAGTTCAGGCACGAAGTCGCTTGCATTCCTTCACTGACGTTCTCTTTTTACAGTTTAATCAATCACCGTTGAACCGACAAATTCTTCATGCCCTTCGCTTCTACCGCTTTCCCTCTGATTTCGACTTTGAAAAATTGATTTTCAAAGAATCTTTGTTCGCACGGCGTTCGAGCAAGGCTTGAACTTCCTTTCTTTCACTTTGAAAAATGTTCTCAAGCATTAGAGAGAACAAAACTAAAAACTTTTTCCACAACTTCAAAAGGCATGAAAGAAAATATCAGAAACTTTCGAAACTTTCCTCCGTCGACTCTGAAACAAAGGATTCGCAGTTTTTCATTCTCTCTCTCGCCTAAAATTTATTCATAATTAGCATTTTTCTCGCATTCAAATATTTCAAAGTTTGTTCTGTGTTTTGAGAAGCTCCCAGCGAAGACTAAAAACTTTTAAGCTTCGAGAGAAAGCTTCGTTTTAATGATGTGCGCTTAATTCGCGTCGCAACTGTAACGAGAGTGAAGGAGAAATTTATGTTGTTGCGACCCACTTCGCAAAGATTAATATTTTAAAAAGAAATGGAGACGAAAAGAAAGAATTTAGCATTTACAAAAAATAAAATATAAAAAACATTCCCTCCATCGTTTCTCGAAGGCTTTCCGCTTTTTCTTTTGCTTCTGCTCCTCTTCTTGTCTTGTACTTTACTTAATTGATTTTAGTTTTTCATAAAGCTCCGCTCAAGCTTTTCTTCATCCGCTTTTCTTTGTTGTGTATCATGTTGCGGCCACTTTAAGATTAAAATGCATCATTTATTGTGCTCAACGGTCGGATACATTTTTTGTTTCCGGTTTTTTCTTTCCCTTCTTTATCCCGAAACTCGCCTTCATCGCAGCATGGACGGTGATTTATATTTTCGGTGAAATACTCAAATTACGATCGCTTTAAACATCCATCTCAAGCTCTTCCTTATTTATTGTGCTTTCGAGAACAATTGCGTCTACTTTGAAGCTTTGGGGAGTTTAAAGAAGAAAAGGGAATGTGTTGAACGTCAATCTTCTCATGCAAATTCTCAATTGAAAAGCATTTTCGTTCACAACTTGTTCGTTTTCACACCGAACACAACAATCAACTTTGCACACGAAACGAAACACTAAACACATTGTTCAAGTGAACTGGTTGGAGAAGGATTTGAATTATAAAATGTACATTCGAGTGTCGATTGAATAACCTCGATTCCCTTCCATCGAAATAATTTTTCATTCTCGGCTTCGAAATCTCTTTCGCTCGCATCTCGACTGCAGCGCAGACATTTTAATAAATCCAGTTTTATCTTCGGGTCACTATCAGTAAAGGAAAAGTTTATGCACTCGTTTTAAATCAACATTCTCGCTCTGAACCCGTTTTTTATGTGTCGAGGGTTTCGAGAATTATCATTAAAAATATGCAGAGCCTCTCGAGAAAAATGGGAATTGGAGAGAAAAGTTTCGGCTCTCGAAAAATAATTTGCTGCATTTTTAATACGTGTTTGATAATCATAACCTCGGGTAAGCTCACACAGAAAGAAGAGAGGAGTTTTTTGTTCGTACGAGTCTGATTGTTGAACTTTTATGAAATGCGGAACAATTCAAAAATTGAAAAGCTCGAAAATCTGAAGACTTAAGAATAAATTCGGATATTCACGTGTCATCAACCCCTCGTCATCATGCCAGACATTTGTACTGCGGTGGTCGTCGTCGTCGTCATTGCGAGTATTCCCGCCCGAAAAATATTAATTAAAAATAAGCTTTTCACAACTTTTGCGCCCTCCACTCCAGTCATCGTCATCGTCGGTTCTATAATTAGTTTTCAGTCCTCGTTGCTTCCTATTTTTCGATTGTATTCAGTTCGGGGCTCGCCTCCTCTTCCCGTTTTATGTTTTTGTGGGTTAATCATTTATCGCCCTGTCGCTTCTAAAAAGCGCTTTGAGATATCTGTTGAAGGTAACGAGAGACAGAGAGAGAGAGGAATGAACTTGCATTAGCAAAAACTCATCATCGTGTATAACGAGCGAAGACGTTGCGGATAAATTAATAATATGCTTGCTAATTGTTGTGCATTACTTATTTAGTTCGAGAGCATCCTTTCCTTTCGTTCGTCTTTCATGTTATTTTGTGTAGAAGGAAAACGAGAAAACGTTTCATCTAAGTTGAAGAACTAAAGCTTTAATCAATTCGATGCAATTATCTTTTACTTTCCTTGCTCAAGATGGGAAAATAATCGTTTGGGATAGAGCTATTCCGATTCATTGTTCTCTTACCTACACTCACCATCACTAACACACACACACACAATGATCATTAAGTTTAATTGCATCGTCAATTGATTGAAGCTTAGCCACTCGCTCTGATTAGAACTATTAATTAACATCTTTCTTCCTTTTTTCTTTTTCCATCCTTTCGTCATCCTCCATCGTCATCGTCATCATCACCATCAATACACAAAAATGGACACAAAAAACAAACTTTTCCTTGCTCTCTCGATTAACGAAACTTATGTAAAACTTTTAGATCACTATCGAGGAATTACAAATCATCGCATCTTTCTGAAAGTGCCCCGAATTATTTCCGAGGGGGTCGCCCCTCATCGAATAAATCATCCTACTCTCCATCAACTAATATGGAGTTTTTACGAGGTGTTTATGCGTTTATGCAAGTGAGTAGATCATCGGTGAGTGTCGCATTTTCAATTTACTAATCAACTAACTTTTCTATTTATTCGTATCTTTGAGAAAATAAATGAATATTCTGTGCCGTAAGGAAGTTGTTCACAAAACTCGAGTTCACTATATTTTGATTTGATTTAATGACTAGCGTAGAGTGATTTGCAAAACTTTTTTGTTTCTGTGACAAGCGCGGGGTCGTGCGTAAGTTACGCCAAAGGTTCTCCTTTCCTCATTATCAGAAGAACAAGTTTTTATTTTGTTTTGTAGCAGGATTTTCTTAGTAGACAACTTGGAAGCTTTTGACAACGAAGCATGGATATGATGAGAACGACAAAGAAGTTATCACGAATTGTTGTAGAAAATTTGTGTAACTGATTATTCTAGCGATTTTTTGATGATATATCTGGCGATTGGAATCCAATCTACTTTGGAGCTACCTATGGCTATGTTGGTGGAAAATCCATTTTCGTTTCATTAGTGTTCGCTCTTTTAGAATTTCCCAAGAAACTTTCTCTTTCCCACAATCCTAATCTTAGACATCATGAATTCAAATCGTGGCGTAATTTATGAACGTCCCGAACAATCTTTTAGTTCATAACCATAAAAACAGTTTGAAATCTAATGAATTTTAAATATTTTCGATGGTTTCGTTTCACTAACTTCAACATTTCCACGAGCTCTTCTAACTCAAACATATTTTCTCTTTCAATTGAACTTTAATTTCGGTTGAAAATTTCATTTGCCGCATCGCCGCGTCCAGATAAATCATGTGAAAATTGATTCAGCGATATTTCGATTACACACAAACGCAACAGTCATTTTACTCGTCACATTCTCTATTGCTGTCACGACACGACAGTACGTAGGAAACCCAATCGATTGTGTTCATACAAGGTGAGTGTGAGATCAACAAAAAGTTTTTTAAAAAATAAAATACAAACGAATTTTCCAAGACACTTTCCGAAATGTTGTAAGATGGCGCACGCCTCGAAGTGAAGAAAAGAAAAACTCTTTTCTTTTCTTTTCTCCTCAAGACATTTCCACACACAAATACAAAGAAGAATCTTTCTGTCATCGTTTGAATTTAGCGAGACAAATTTCATCATCGTAATAAATTCACGAGAGATATTACGGGTCTTTAAGTCGTGAAAACATCGTCGGCCTGGACATTTGCAGTAAATTTAAAAAATCTCCACCTCCTCATGATCTTTCTTTTCTTTTTTCCCGCACTTTTCAGAGACATACCGGAAGATGTTCTAAATACTTACTGTTGGATACATTCCACTTATACCGTAGTCGACGCATTCATGAAGAAGCAAGGTCAAGAAGTTCCATTTCCAGGAGTAGACAACTCGCAGAGTCGAGGGCAGCTGACGATAAAGCACACGAAATATTATCAGTGGGTGGCGTTCACGTTATTTTTTCAAGTGAGTAGAAACAAATCTTTTCTAATTTTTCAATTTTTGCGTCCGTCAGAAGTTTCCTCTCTTGCGACGGTGAAATGTCCAATTAAAATTTCCTCGAAGAAAATAAATCACGAAGTCCATTGATTTGTTGAGACTTTAGAATGGGGCGGCAGGCGGGGAGTGTTTGACACTAACGTCATGCTGGGCTTTAAAACGATTCCTCACGCTCTAAAATTGAGAAATCATGTTTGCTGTCACAACCGGAGCACGAATAAAAGAAAGAATGTCAGCGCAGTTATGATGGAGAGGCGATTTCATTGTGTTCGAAATGGATTTCTTGAATGTTTACATAGAAAGCACTTAAAAACGCAACTTTCGTCTCTCGCTCAATGAAAAAAGAATTTTTTCCGAAGACAAAAGCTAAAAAGATTTATTGCAGTCGAAGTCGTAGGAGAAGAAGGAAAACAAATTGCGAGAATTCATTTTCTTTCTTCTTAACTTTGTTATTAATAATTTATTGTCCTCGTTGTCGCGATGACAAAGCAAGAAAGCGCCAACAATTGAAATGTAATAATTTGCAAGCTTAATTAAATCCTCACACTTGCAAAGCAAACTCAAACTGAGGCGAGTTGTTTGAGGTGGGAGAAATATTTGCTGCTCCAGTTCCGACATGATTTACGTAGTTTACCCAAAGCTCGATTCAATTACTTTTTATTAAATCTCATAAAACTCGCGAAAACGCTTTTCAATTTAATTCATCTTTCTAATCTCTCCCTCGTCTTGGGTCGGAGAGAGAGACTTTGATGATCTGTGAGCAATTATTATTCCATATCTAACGACCCAATCTATCGTCTTAGGATTTACAGCTGAAATGTGGTTTCGTCGCCTCATAAAATCCCCAAAACTCATTCACAAAGAAGAGTTTTCTTAATGAAATTATTCAAAAATCATTAACAGTGATTCGTCTGAAAATGGTGAAACGTTATTGCCATGGGCGAATGTTTACACGTCAACAAATTTACCTTGAACTATTTTCCTCTCCCCTCTCCCCACACACTCTCGGCCACTCAACGAAAGAAGCATCATCATGCAGCCAAACATTTGTGAAAACAAACAAACTATTTTCATATGCCGTCAGACGGGCCCCGAGAGAAAAATTGTAACAAAAACTTTAAAACCATATTTTTAGAATCGCTGCAGAACTCGTTGAGATTGAGAGCGAGGAAATAATGGAAGTGCGAACGCGCGACTCACACGAGGCCGCGAGATATTTAAAAGATTATGATTAAATATGCGTTGAGTTCGTAAACTTCATTCATTTTTCAAGAAGGAAAAAAAATTGTTGCGGTTGGGTCAGGACTGTCAGGGGAAAGAAAGCGAAAGCGAATTGATGACGATGACAAAAAGAATCGTAAGAATGTTGGTTGGAAAGAAACAGTTTTGATATTTTTAGATTTTCTTACGGTTTGAGTTTTATAAAATTAGACAATCTTCATTTTATTTTACGCTCTCTTGCCGTTGACTTTCTTCTTAAACGAGCTCCCGAATGATGATGATTATGACTGTCTGATTCATCTGTCAGTTGACTCGAATTGCAATAAAAGTGATGTCTGAACAGGTGTTTCGTTCGCAAAAGACTTGAGGCTGACTAGAAAATGGAAATGACTTTTCAAATTCTCATTGAAAAATGAAAGAAAGCTTGTTCATCCAATTTCATTTCATCTCACAGTTGAATGACTTAAATAAACTTTGCGTTCGTAATGCATTTCATTTGTTAATTTAGCAAATCCGATAACAAAGACTCGAGCGATGATTAAAGGCTCGGAATAAAAACAGATGTTGCTCATCAAAAAAGATCTAAACGTGAGAGTTGTTAATGTAATGTGATAGGTTTAAAAGCTATAAAGATCAAGAAACATCAAAGATCAGACATTAATCCGTGAAAAATACGTCAAATTCATCATTTTATTGTCTCTCCTCTCGATCAATCTTTGGCGAGCTTTAAATTCCATTTCTCTTTAAAAAAATTCGTCTCTAGCTTCGCAGACAATTCTTGACTTTATCGATCGAAGATTAAAGTTGCAATTTATCTCTCTGCAAATGCTATTTCCGGAACCGGGCGACAGCAAAGAAAAAAAAAAGCTCGAAATAATCCGACTACGTTGATACTGAGCATAACATTTTAATACACGAGAACACATGAAAGAGCGACACATCAAAAAAGCGCAGTGAACTCATCAAATATTTATAAACACCCAAACGATTCAATGATACCAGCAAAAGGAGAGAGAGTCATGAATCGCTCGTTTTATCCATGTTCACAACGTGACACAAATTCGATGGATTTTTGGCAGTAAGCAGCATGTGTAGCGCCATAAATTATGTAAAATGATAATGCGAAATGAAATCGAGTACATAAGTTTGAAGTGTTTGCCGTATGTACGAGCAATCGGTGCTATGTGCGATCATAAATTATCACCACATCATGTCGATAAATCCTTGTGTGGACACAACAGCTTTTCCCCGAACGGAAATTCATCGCTTCATAATAAATTCGGAATTCGTTTGATTCCGGTGAAGTGGAAAAAAAGTGTAACCGTTGACGAGAGCCGTTGCTAGTTAATGTAAACATGAAGAAATGATGCATCAAATGGATTTATTTATAAAGCTTCGAGTGTCTCCCAGCCTCGGGCCGAGTTATTTTTGATAACGTCAACAAGCATAAGCTGCTGACGGCATTTCAGTAGACTCAGTTCCGACTGGGCGAGACACGAGATTTCCGCTAACACGTTTTCATCGCGACATCCATGATCGGTTTCTGGTTTTGGATTAGAATTTCATTACAGAACATGTTGCGATTATGTAACGAGCGATTGCCACAGTTGCGTGAAGCGACAAAAGTCTGCGATGTGCAGAATATTAAGCGAAACAGAGAGTTCTAGAGGAATGCCCGTCGTCTTGAGATTTGTCAAGAAAAATTCTTAAGATTATTTAACGATTTTCCGAGCATTAAAAGAATGCGCGAGACGACTTAAATCTCTGGATTTAAAAAACCGAAACATCAATCAACGTAACTTAGTTTCATCTCGAGACAGACTCATTCAAGAAATTTGTGTCTGTCGGTAACGCAAAGCTCGAGAAGTGGCGGGAAAAGTTCTAGCTGAACTAGTAATAACAAACAAAACGACGACGATACGTTCGTTTCATCGCTTTATTATTCTATCAACTATTGATTACGAATTTATTAAACAATCCAGCTCCGCTCGACATCACAAACATTCGGGCCAAACAGCTTCATAGACTGCGATGCATTTTTATCTCGTCGCTGCCATCGGAATATAATAAAACTTAATATGAAAGTTTCTGCTGCAATCAGACAATTTGCTTTTGCACAATTTTAAATAAATAAATATAAATTATGTAAAAAAGGCAATAACTTTATTAAAAGCCTGTTTGGGGATTTCGAGTTGTGCCAATCACACCATCGTTTGGCTTCGCCGTACGCTCATGGAAATGCGAATTTAATCCTGTTTCGGAATCTGTCGGCAGAAGAAGGAAAACATGTCCATCGATAACAATTCCGAGTCATGCAGATGCTTTCCGGTTGCAAATTCAGATTTGAGCGGATGTTTGTAAGACAATGCCGAGTTGATTTACAGCAAATGAACTCTGCGGGGGAGCTCAGAAGTTGAAGAAAAATCAACAAATAAATTGCTAATTTACCTCTGGACGTCATCCAAGAAAAAGATGAAGCTAATATTCTTGAGGAATCACCAGAAAGCTAATCTCAGGGAGAGAGAGACCGAGGTTAAAAGAAAACATGGCCCATTCGCATTTTGTGCATCTGGCAAATCTTTCTCGATAGTTTACAAAAGACTCGCTTTTTAAAAAATTCTTCTTGTTCGAAAATGTTTGGAAAAAAAATAAATGAAACAAATTTAAAATTAGCGAAAGAAGAGAAAAAGAATGAGGAGAAGAAAATTCTTTTTCCTGAAATGTAATTTTGTAAACTGCGGCTTTTCCTCTGTATCAGTTATTTTTTAAACACAAAGCAATGTTACAGCCGAGTTTTCTTTTTTTCCAGTGGCGTAGCCTCACTCTCCCTCTCTTTCCCTCTGCAGTTTCTTTGCTGTCACTGAACTCTTTCAGAATCTCTGATATGAATGGGAAAACTTGTTGTAGTTGAAATACATTCCCGCATGCTTTTCTTTTCCGACATCCAACATTAGCTGCGCGACAAAAAGGAAACAAGAATGTCAAGACTTTGACTCTCCGATGTCAGTGGTGGGAATGCACGACTTAAAACATCACACACGAGAGAACTCGTGGTGATCGTTAAATACAAATAAAAAAAAATCACAACAAAAATTGAGAAACAGCAAGTGTGTGGCCAAAATTAGGAGCGGGGAAGCGTTCGTGGGGTGAGCACATGTGATTTCGGAGCCAAATTCTTTTTTTTTCTGAAATCATTGCAATCAAAAGCAGTGCCAGCCACTGGGAGAAGTCAGCTTCGATGTATAGGTTAGAGCGTTGCATCGAAATCTCGTTTTTGGAATCGAAGCAAAAGCAAGATCATCAGCAGCAACAGCAGCAGTGGCAATGAGAGCAAAACAAGCGAAAAAATATTAGCATAGTGAGGGAGTGAGAGCGGGTTGTGGGAAAATCTCATACAAATGTACAAGAGTGTGTAGTTGGGCTGGTGATTCTGCCGCTGCTACTGCTACTGTAGATATATGTTGTATACACATTGGAGTCTCCCGTATCTTTACACACATTTATTCTTTTTCCTCGTTTGTGATATAATTTTCATCGGCTTTTATTTGATGATGAAAAGGAAAAACTCTACCAGCAAAACGAGAAGAAGAGGAAAAATCAGCAGCAACACACACGGACGGCGGAGAGTAGCGCTTTGGCCAGTGTTAATTTTGACGTCGTGACGCGAACAACTAGCGTCCGGGGGCAAAAAGTCGTGAAAAAGAAACTCTTTTTCCCGTAGTGATTTTTCTGAGTTATCTTTCCGTCTCGGTTTGTTAGAGGAAACCTTCTGTTACCTTCCGTTCCTTCGACATTTCTTCCGATCATCTCTGACTTGATTGAGTTCCGTCGCGTGCGTCTTGAGTTTTGTCGCGTTCATTTAAACCGCCGGAAAAGGATCAAAAGATCTACGCGAGCCGCTGATTCGTGTTGTGTGTTTAATTCCGTCAAAGCTCCACATTTCATTCGCGATCGATCGTGACATCTTTACCTTTTAACGAAAGAACATTTCTAACTAATTAAAAGTGAAGTGATTCGTCAAGCGAGTTAATGGATAAAGTGGCAGCGGAGAATTAGTGAAAGCGATCAGATTGAAAGTGAAATTTTGTAATTAAATCAAGAACAAATTCTCTCTCTCAGGGAAAATGAAAACTTAAAGAAAACGAGTAAAATTATCAACACATGTGATTTTTAAAATTAGCAACAACTTTCGTCATGAATCTTCTTCTTTCTGTGTTTCTTCTTCGTCTCGCTCGGCTTTACGTGAAAGTTCAAACTTGCAACTTTTCTCCCTTCAACTCAATCAGACCTTTCGTACAAACGAAATCACTCAACGATCATCTTTGCCGTCATGCGATTTCGATGATCTTCATATTGTACCGAATTGAACAGACTGATTTAAAAATAGAAAATTTATATCTATGCGTACGATTTTTCTTTTCTCTTAAAAATCATTCAACTCACGGATTTTTGTTTGATGATGATTTTTCCTCATTTCGGCCTCCCGAGAAATTGCCTGGCCAGAGAAATGAATCTGAAATTGGAAAATTAGCTTAAATGTTATGGCTTTCTCGGTGACGGGTGTGAGAGGCGACGTCGAGATAACAAGCGTTGATCTCCTGAGGCATCGAGTTCCGACACATTTATAGACTCATTAGAGACATAAACAGTTCGAAGCGATAGCTTCAAGACGACTCGAGAGACTTAATTACCTTGCTCAGTCGTCAGTGACTTAAACACTGTCGAGAATCTCACAGTTGACCGCAAATATTTCGACTAAAACAAACTCACAAAGAATTTAAAATAATGAAAAACATAAATTTCGTCATGACGAAAAATTAAAACAATAAACACAAAGTGAGAAAAAGATTTGGTTCAAGCTCTCGACTGTCGACAGCAATTTAAGTTTTCTCGGCGATCGTCTTCTGTTTCTAATTATCCTTGAAATTGCTTTAGATTTAGTTTGAAGCTTGAGAAACTCGAGAAAGAAAATTTCACGACAATTTGTCAACGAATTCCAGTTGAGAATGTTCTTCCTCTTAAACAAAAAAAAAAGTTCGTGAAAGCAACAAATAGATTTCCCATTTCCTCTAAATAATCTAACTTCTCTCTTTTCCTCGAAGTAAATATTTACAAATTTTAAATTTCCACATACAGAAAATTGAGAAAAACGCAAAGTCTAAAGCGCAAAGAATGATTTTGTAATGTAGGTTAATATCGTTTGGCTGTGGGAAAGCGGAGAAGGAGGCGCCCGCCTCTCAAAGCAAAACAAACATATGCCCATAAAGTTATTACAATAATTGAGGTTAAGAAACGATAGCGTCAAAAGATATTTTCTTCAATTACTTAAGATTTTATTTATTACCTCGACCGGACGATCACTGGCATTTTGATAGCTACGCGCTGCTCGAAGTAAAGCGATCTCAGGCTGATCCATTAAAAGCAAAAAGCACAGATGTAAAGTTTCAGTTGCTTTCTCTACACGTCTTGATGATGCGATGTGAAGATTGCATAAAAGTGAAAATGAAATCATTTCATGAACCTGATGAAAAGTGTAAAGAAAAACATTTTCTAATTGAAGCTTGTGATGAAAACCTTTCGAGTTGAAAACAATTAAAAGTTCATTAAAAACATCATCAAGAATCCTTTCGCTCGACTCGTAGACAGCTTCATTATTCTGAGTTGAGTTCTTCGCGGTATTTATGAAAATAGGAGCGAAACTTTTATGGATAATTTTAATTTCACAGCGAGAGCATCCATAAACCGCAAAGAAACCTAAATTGAAACATTCTTCGCTCAGCCACATCCCGAGATCTCTGTTTACGAGAGAATTGAATTGAATTGCGCTGGCTGTTAATTTATTTTGCGGCCTCTTCAACTCATTAAATTCCCCATCTCACGAATGTATAGAAATAAATTATTTGTCTACGATTTTTCGTAAAGAAATAAAGTTGAAAGTTCGTCCGATGCGTTTGAAGAAGGAGAAACACAAGAAATCTATAATCCATCTCATGGCAATTTATGTCTGAACCGAAAACTTAATTTTTAACAGCGAAATTATCCGGAAATAAAAAGAGAAAAGTTTATTTGAAGAGGAGAAGTAATTAAACATGGAAACGAGAAGAATGACCATTAAGAAAGAAACTTTGTGTGCTTTAAACAACTGAATAAATAAATAAAATTTCACGACAATGATTCTTATGAAAAGTTTTCTACGTCCACTGCAGCATCATGAGGAGTTTGTTTCCTAAGACGAACGACTCATGCTTAAGTTTAGTGCCATTTGTAAATAATCTTCACACAATTGGTCATGCTCCAAGAGACGAGAGTTTGCAAAAGTTTGCTGCCGGTATCGAACAATGAAATCTTCACACCAAAGAATCATCAGCAGCAGTCTCCTCCTCCCTCCTACGATCTAAGCAGAAATGAAACGGCTCGTCGCGTCGACGTGTGAATTTAAGGATCCTTAAGGGAGAGAGAGGAGAAGGGAAAGTTATGACGATGAATGCTGCTTTCGACTTAATTAGAAACAGTACGAAAGTGTTGAAATTCTGTGATATGAAGCGAAGGAGAACAATTTCAATCAGAAAAGACGAGAAAGGAGTGAAAATGAAGCCATTTGGCCTGACGACTTCTCGCTTCGGATAACAAGAATGTTTCTGTGCTGCAAGTGAAGCTTCTTCCGGAAAATGGAAAAAAAGGAAAATTAACGATTCTTCGTAATTAAAAAAAGGAAAAAGAAAGAAAGAAAAAAATATTTAAATCCAATGAAAGTGTTTTGTGTTTTCCGAGGAAATTAATTCATCGAATTTACGATTTCATTAGAAACTGAGAAAGTGGGACGGAGGGTGTTGAATGAGGAGCAGCAGAAATTAAGAGAATTTTGATAAGAAAAACTCAATTGTGGAGTTCATCAACATGTTGGATATATTTAGGGGCCTTAAAAGTTTAGTCAAAATAAGCCACATTCAAATCGACTCACCAGTATTTCGCTTACATTATTCAATTACCGTAATGATGCTGATTGCCTTCTCGTTGATTGTCACCACACGACAATATGTCGGAAATCCAATTGACTGCGTCCACACGAAAGATATTCCCGAAGATGTTCTCAACACGTATTGCTGGATCCACAGCACTTACGCGCTTAAGAGCATGTTCCTCAAGAAATTAGGGAAGGAAGTTCCGTATCCGGGCGTTGGAAACAGCGAAGGCAAACACGAAGATAGAAAAGTTTATCGATACTATCAGTGGGTGTGCTTTTGTCTGTTTTTCCAGGTAAACCCATTAATGTTATAATTGTGTAATTTACTCGCCAATTAATCATTCACTGATAGTGAATCGTGGAGCGGATCAACGTCGCGCGACCAGTATCCGCATACACAGAAAGTTGACAGCTTTGGAATTTTAATGGAGTAATTAAAAACATAAATTGTGAAATCAATTTCCCATAAAATTGATATCGAAACTACTTTTTTCGCTCGCTCTCTCTCTCTCGTCGAGTGTGACTGTGATTTAAAATCGTCCCAGCGGGGAAACAGAAGCTATAAACTTGTTATTGATGGCCTGAAGTTTTGTTCGTCGTTGTCTTCAATTAACATTGCGTCTTCTCGTCTCTCCCCTAATTGCTTAGATCGAATTATCTGAGCACTTTTTAATGGTAATGGTCGTCATCTTGTTCAGCTGGGCTTAACGAGAAAACATTTTTCATTTTTCGGCAAAATTCCATCACAAAATTGTAATTAAAAATTATTGACGATCGGCACGGAGGAAAAAAAAGTTCTGCTGTTTATGCGGAGAGGGAGATGAGAGAGAGAGAAATGGAAATTTTCCAATTAAAATTGTCCTATTGTCAGTTGCATTTCCTTTGTTGTCGAAATGGCTTCGAATTGTTTGTATGCGGAAGTTGCGAGCTGATATTTAGAGCAGAATAGCGATAATCGTAAAAATCAATTGCGCGATTCTATTGATTCAATATTAAATATCGAGAGCTTAAGAGGTCGTGTTGTATTAATTGAAAGATTTTAAAACCACAAGGAGCGCGTGATCTGTCTGCAAATGCATTTTTCGATAAAACAGCCGGACACGTTGGGAAGCTCGGTCGATGTTTTACGATTTCCATCGTCCGCTGCCCTCGATTCATCAGATAAACATCCTTTTGCTCTTGAACATGAGATTTCCCTTCCCTCCCCTCTCCCGTTGCTCTTTACGATCACGTACAATCACTTTTTCGTCGATTTGGAAAATGAAAAAAGAAAACTCGATCGAACGGGAAAAACTCTTGAAAGCGGGAGACAGCGTGAAAAGAAAAATTTGAAAATTTTCAATTGGCAACGATTCAAAAAAGAAAAAGAAGGGAAAACTATTCGTAAACGCACACACAACTAGAGCAACAATGAGAAATGTTTCATCGGAAAATTGAGGAAGAATCATCGATTAATTGGTCTTTGAATCATTCTTTACAGTACCGGGAACTCATAAAAATATTTCGAGAGATTTCCTTCCACCGGCAATGACTAATGCCAGAGCCACATACACAAAATTTCCCAATTTTAAACTTCGCATTCATTGCACAACCAAATGCAATTTGCAAACAATAAAGTTATTTATCAACAGAGCTCGATAGATAAATTGAATGTGCAGAATTAATTTCAGCGCAGCTTTAATGGCTCTCTCTCTCTCTCATCTCATCTAATTTAAATGAAACATTGATGTTCGATTGGAATCGATGTGATAACATGAGTTTCTGTTTTTTTTTCTCTGTCGAATGCGGCAGATTGAGAGAGGGAGGAATTCAATTTATTTCCGCGTTGTCTTTTCGCTGCTGTTCAATGATTGAATAATTTATTCGGCATCCCGCAAGTCTTCTCTGATCTCTTTTCAAAGTTGTCGCTGAAACTTTTCTGAAATTCAATTTTAAAGAAGATTCTTGCTTCGCAAAGTTTGCCGACTCAAATTTCCCGGAAAATGCTTTCATTTAAAACAATGTTCACTCGACGACACGAGACTGACGCCTCAAATAATCATTAAGACCCAATTTGGGATTCTACCAAACGTTCGTTCAATGATTGATGAATCATGATTATTTTCAAATTTCATGTCAGAGCCAAACATTATCTATGATGGAGTGGAAGGAAGATTTCACAGGTTATTGAACATTAAAAATGTTTTATGTGAGGTGACAGCGGAAAAATGCCGTTCCCGAAAAAAAAACAGAAGAGATACGTCAGTTTTGGAACGAACTAAATGAAGGGCTTTCCATTTATCGAGTTAAACTTTGAGAAGTCAGATAGTTCGTTCAAAGTCACAAATCAAAATCCCCAAAAATTGCCTGAAGAAAGAATGTGCTGAAGGGAAACAACAGACACATCGCTTGAACGGTTATTCATCAAGCTAAACATCACCGAAACAGACAAATGAATCAACTTTTAACATGCATTTAGTCTCTGGTATGAGTCCCATGTGATTCATCATTTTCAAGAACAGACGTTCAAGGAATTTTTTGATTCTCATCTGCTCTTCCTGTGAAACAATTTTAATTAAACCGCATTAGTCATTGGAGGATTTAAATCGATTGTAAACTCTTTTTTCGGCGCATTTGCGGCGAAGTTTTGTGAAAATATTTGTCTTTCATTTGTTGTCCCAGGCGATAAAGAGTTTTCATTGAATCACATAATGTGCGCGATAATCCTTTAATTTAAAATAACAGCAAAGCTCGTCCCCGGGACATAAAATCGAATTGGTCAATCACACTCGCCACAATTTCGATTTATTTGCTCGTGTTGTTTCACGTGTTTCACTCCTTTCTGTTTATTTTTTAAATCGTCCATTTTACCTTTTGCTCTCAAACAGACTTCACTGTTTGCTTCTGTCCGCGAGTTGGCATCGTTCGAATAGTTTTTGTTTCAAAATTACACAAGAAATGTAAACGATTTCACGAGGCAAGCAGATATATTAAGTTCGAGAGCGATTCAGATAATTGTAAACATAAATTTAAAATTCTCGCGCGCGTTTCTCCCTCGGAAACAGAAGCTCCACCGAGAAACAGATGGTGAAGCTTACTCAAGAGCTTCTGATGCTGATTTGGCTGGGCAGAGACTCCGGATGATGAAAATAGCAGTACATTAAAAATATTTAAACTATGAAACATAATTTGTTTCGTTGAGAAGCGCGGTTCGATTCTAGCTTCAACTTTATTATCTCATTTCGATATTTGAGTGGGTCTGCCAGAAGAGGAAGTGTGGGGGAGATAAATTGCTGTAAACCGAAGCAATGTAAATGCCATTATTGGCCAGTTCAATCATGTTTCGCGTTGTTTATAAAGTTTAGCACATGTGCGCCAGTCTTGCTCACTAATTAATGTGAAAATATGTTTGCTGTTCGTTTTAATGTGTTTTATGGCAGAGAACGCTGATAATGAAAAGCCATCAATTTGTAAATTCTTCTCAAAATGAAATACTTCAACCAAAGCTCCTGATCGAAGGTCGAAATAATTTTCTAATTTGACTTTTGAAATTATTTTGTTTCAAAATAAAAAAACATTTTCGATGAAAAGATTAATTGGCATCAAAATTTAATTTGCTCTCTCTCTTATTAAACACGACTTTAATGATGAACATTCGGCTTGTTTTTGTTTGTCTTGCTCATCCCGAGAAGCAAAGCAAAGCGATATCTTGTTTCTCTTGGCCAGAGGCTCACGACATAAATTAGAAATGTCCAATATATCATGCGACATTCGCGGCGTTTAATAAAACATTAAAATGAAATTATTAATATTTATTTCATCAGTTTGCTTCCATCTTTCTCATCCAACTGAATAAAAAATCATTTAAATGAGAGGGAAAAGAAAGAGAAATATGATAATATCCCAAGATGAGCCGACTCATAAAAACTATTTTCTGTAACAGCAGAAAAATAAATTTATCATTCGCCTCTCCACGATCATGTTTTAAATAGTTTTCCCTCATTCTGTCATTTCTCATCCAGAGAGATAAAAACTTTTTTCGTTTGTTTAAATAAAACAGAAAAACTTCGGGAATAACTTTCCAACAAGCGGAAAATTTGTCTCTTTCGCTGCGTGTAGCGACATCTGTGTCATTTTTCATCGGCGACTTTCCTTTGTTCGTTGAACTTCGCCATGACATGAAACATCAAAACAAGAATCAATCAACTAACACTTCGAGAGACAGAGAGAGGAATATTGTTTGTTCCTTCTCTCTGACATTCTTTCCATGCGATTCACACTTAATTGATAACAAATTTGGTGACTAAATGGAGCAACGCTTAACGTAATCGTTGTAGCCTCCTTTTCGCGTTGCTCTTGATATTCAATTTTCGCTCGATGACATTT
Source organism: Smittia aterrima (assembly GCA_033063855.1). NCBI lineage: Eukaryota > Metazoa > Arthropoda > Insecta > Diptera > Chironomidae > Smittia > Smittia aterrima. The sequence continues at coordinate 23,103,337 of CP093831.1, forward strand.
TCCGTGTCCCATCGATGAAATAAATTTGACATTTTGCCATCACACGAGAGACGACAAAAACCTTTTTTCACCTCGTGCAAATATTCCGGTGATGAGAAAATAAGAAAATCCGGAGCATGGTCAATTAAATTTAGATTAAACTCTTTTGTCGTGTTTACCCTTTTTGACTAGAAAATGCCTTTCTACTTGACTTCTAATTAATTGCTATCGCCTTCTTTGCAGAGTATTCTTTTTTACGCACCCCGATGGTTATGGAAGTCATGGGAAGGAGGTAAAATCCACGCTCTCATGATGGACCTTGACATTGGAATCTGTTCCGAGATCGAGAAGAAACAGAAGAAAAAGTTATTATTAGATTACTTATGGGATAATTTAAGGTGAGTCTCTGAGCGCTACGTGACCTGGAGCTGATGACAAACAATAAATTAATCTTTCAGATATCATAATTGGTGGGCTTACCGATATTACGGATGTGAGCTCCTATCGCTTATAAATGTAATAGGTAAGAACGCGTTGAATCATCATAAATCACCCTCAGTCACCTCTCATATCCAATCATCATTTTTCATCTCACATCCACCCACTTAAGCGCTGCAGTTCGTTCGCTTTATTGCATTTTAAGTGGATGGAAAATTAAGTGGGAATGTTGTAAAAGTCAAAGGAGATCTTTGTCTGAGGCTGAATGGTTTTTCTGCGATGGAAAAAGAGTGAAATGCGCCGTTAAATGTTTATACATTTTCGCTGAGAGAATAAAGTTTACAATTTACTCGCTCGCAAGGGAAATCATTCGCTTATTGCATTCATTGCACTTTTAATCGTTCCACTCATAACTCGAACAACTGAAATCATTTTCACTTGTGGATAATTGATTTTAGCAATTAACTTCACCTCAAAATTGGCATAACCTCAAAAATAAAATAACAATTTCTCTGTGTTTACTTTGTTTTTATAATTTCAGGTCAAATGTTTTTAATGAATAAATTCTTCGATGGCGAATTTATGACATTTGGCCTCGATGTGATAAGACATATGGAAGCGGATCAGGAAGACCGGATGGATCCAATGATTTATATATTTCCACGTATGACTAAGTGTACATTCTATAAATATGGTGTCAGCGGTGAGGTTAGTAATCACTTGATACGGTGATTGTAAATCATCGGAAAAGAATATCCTCTTGCAAGAAATTCGTAAATTCGTCTCGTTTAATTTGTTATGATTGAAAATGTTTGACTTACGTGTTTATGTAATTACAGGTGGAACGACATGTAAGTATAGGATTTGCTTCAGCTTCGTTATCGAAAAGAGAATATTTCTTTCTACTTTCTTCTTCTCCCTTTTATTTCTTCCACCCATTCCCCACATCGATCGTCGTCGATAATTGCGTCTCACAAAACCATCATGTGATCTTTTTATTCGCTTTTATGCCGACGACAGGATGCAATATGTAAGTAAAAAATATTTAATCTTTAACCGCGAGAAAATAAATTCACAATTTCCCACGACGATATATTTCACTAAAGTCAGATTATTGAAATTGTTTCTTGACTTTCTCTGTCAACACAAATTATGCAAAAACGCTTTTGCTAACAAATAATCCGATTAGGTAAATGGCGCGAGGATAAAATTTAATATCCCGCTCTCCTCCTTCTTTTTGCAGGCATTCTTCCGCTTAACGTGGTAAATGAGAAGATCTACATATTTCTATGGTTTTGGTGCATACTGCTAACGATATTGACATCATTAACTGTAATGTATAGAGTAGTCATAATATTCTCGCCCCGCATGCGGGTCTATTTACTAAGATTAAGATTTAGGTGAGTAACTTTTATCATCATCAAGTCGTTTCCATCGAGTCGAAGTGTTTTTGCGACGAGCGACAGATGTTGGTTGGTGGAGAGTTGATTAATTGATGGCGCGTTGTTACAAATCACTTCATCTCGATGATTAACTTTTAATTGACTTCATCCACACTCACATCAATCTAATGCAATTTCCCATCTTTCGTCTTACAGATTAGTACGCCGAGACGCTATAGAAATAATCGTTCGACGATCGAAAATGGGCGATTGGTTTCTACTCTACATGCTAGGTGAAAATATAGATAGTATTATATTTCGTGATGTTATGGGAGATTTAGCTAATCGTTTGAACAATAATCAACATCATCGTGTACCTGGACTCAAGGGGGATAGTCAAGATGCTTGATATTGGGGGTATTATTAATTTTTATTTTTAATTAGCTCTTACAAATATCTCTTTAGTTCGAATCTTTCTTTTATTTATGTAACTAACTGTTTACGTTTACCTTTGAAAGCAGATTAATGATTTACAAATTGGTTCAATTCACTCGTATTTTTGCAGATAAGTGCGATAAATGTCTTCACTCTCTATCTATCCTTTTACTTTAACCACCCCAACCCAACCAAAATACTTTTCCGCGCGATAATTGAAATTACGAACAAACGAAAAAAATCCAAAATAGAATTACACTCGCCACATCTCTATACACAGAACAACCTTCCTAAAGATGAAAACAGATCAATGAAATGTGTAAAGTTAATTCAATGAAACAGGAGAAAAGAACAAAAAATGTTTTAATTACAACTTTTAACTGATACAAGAGATGAGATGGAATACAAGGAAAGGATGAAGAATTGAACAACAAACAAGACTAATTATTTCTCCATCATTTCGCTCTCAAACACAAGCATGCCTACACCACCCAACACACCAACCCAAAAAAAGGAAAAAAACATTTATCGCCACTCGAAACTTTCCCTTCCCCTAAATGAGCCCATTATTTACAAAATAATTAAACTTTTTAATTGTGCGATGAATTTTATATGATTTCGAATTTGAACGAACGCTTTTGCATTTTCATTGAAAAGCTCTCGGAAAATTTTCTGCTTCATTTTCAATTTTCCGTTTCTCACAAATCTTTCGACTACACACAAAACAACAAAACAAAAGCAAATATTTGTTTGTTATCGGTTCGTGCTATTATTTGTTCATATAAATACCGTCCAACAATAAAGAGAAAAATATGAGAGAACAACATATGTAAATGAGATATACAAAATAACTAAATTATGTACGACATATAAAAACAATTGCATAATATCAAAAAAAGCAAAAACAAAAAGTTCGTGTTCACGGGACAGTTTTAAAGTGAGATTTTTTCAAGAAAAAAAAAATATTTGTGAAAATGCTATTTCCAATTGGAGACATTCTTATGCGTTCGTCCAACTTTTGTTTTCGTTTAGTTCTCTCCCACATTATCTATCATTGTGAAGAATTCTGGGCCAGTTTCAGAGGCGCACTTAGAGTAGACGACACTTGAGAAAAGAACAACCTGCCAATCATTTCTCCTCCCACATTCAACTTAAAAAATAGGAAAACCTTTTTGTCCAATCGAAGAAAAATCAAAACTCTTTTCAAACTCTTCCAAAGCTCTTTCTCTAACTGCACCACTGAAAATATTTCTCTTTCGAAAGTTCCTACGGAGAAAGAATTTCTTTCGATACAAAAATTAATCCATTTCTCTAAGTCTACATCAAAGATACCAGCAGATGAGAGCTTAACAAGCACTTTCTATAGACAATGATGCAATTGCTCATCTGCTGGAACGAAATCGAAGAAGAAAACTACGAAACTGCCAATTATTTTTAAAAAATCGTTTTTCTTAAACTTTTTTTTCCGTTCGTCGTCTCCCTCATCCCACTCATCCCACTTTTCCATTCTCCCATTGATTAATGAAGAAACTTATTTATTCGTTCTTATTCTAATTTGATTATGTTCAAAAAGTAGCAAATAAATTTATGATTACATGAAGAAAAAAAATTGAAAAAATGGATCTCCTTAAAAACTTTTAGGGTGTACTTTTACAAAACAAATTTAACTTTAACGAAAAAGATTTAGAATCAAATTTAACTTTAACATTTAAGGCCAATTGATGAATTAAGAAGAAAAAGAAAAACACTTACACACACACACACAACACACACTCTCACACATACAATTTGAGAAGCAATAATTAATCAAATATTTATTGAAGTAAGAAGAAAAATTTCCAATTACAAAAATTATCATAAATAAGTCAAGGAACATTGTAAATATAGGAAGAAACATTAAAAGAAGAATCTGATGAAAAACCCAATAAATTATTTAAAGTCTCCCCCCGGCTCGATTTGCTGCTGTGCTATAGTGAGAATCGGGGATGAATGAATAAGGAAAGCAAAAGGAATCTTTAAGCAAAAGAAGAAGCAACTCTTAAGATTAAAGCGAATAAACAATAATAAATTAATTATGGATATTTGATATAAGAAAATTAATTTTAAAGAACTTTTTTTGCTAGGATGTAATAAATCATTTGCTAAAGAGAAGAATAAAAAGCGATAAAGTGGTATAAGCGATGGCTAAGCGAGAGTTATGTGCATATAAATCCCCTCGTCTTCGTGTCGACGACTCGATCTCGAGTGTGTCGAGAGGAGAGACGAGGGAAGTCAAGCTTAAAGCATGATAAGGAAACACAAACATTGATCTAATCTACTGCCAAAAAAAATATATAAAGAGTTGAAAGATACTTTCAATTTTATCTCGAGAGAAAAACAAATGTCGACGATAAAAGTAAGCAAGATTTAGATCACAATAAAATCATATAAAATGTAATGAAATCAAATGTGAAATAAGTTGATTTTTCTTCTTTTCCTTTAATCTCTCGTTCGTGTTCACGGTTAGACAACAGATGATGAGATGAAAATTCTTTTATTACTGCATACGATAGAAATAAATTTCTCTTTCGCTCCTTTCATGTGCAAGGCTCATATTGCGATGACGTTGTTCATTTATTAAACATCTTATCAACATTTATTTTCGTTCGAGAAATACTTTCAAGAGCGAAGCGAAATAACTCTTTCCAAAAAAAATATATATTGAGGGCGACTCTCAATCAATCATATCATAAGCAGCTCAATTTCCATTCGACATTTTCTGTTCTGTTCATTCCCAAAGCAAAGCCTGAGCTCGATAACTGTTTTCTATCTGCCGAAAAAAAAGAAAATTTCAAACTCACTTAGTGAATTCCACGCACAGCTGAAGCAGAGAACATAACGTCGAACGAACGATAAGAGAAAAATTTATTCATGGCCAAAATCAAAAGCTGTGTTTTCTGAAAGCACATTGAAGAATTAAGAAATGTCTTGATATTTATTGATTTTGTTTCTTCTTCCTGAATGAAAGTTTTAGAAAATTGTTGATGAATCGTGTCGACTTATAAAGAAATTGTTCGTTCAAGCTGAGTTAATAAATTAATTCTTCCTAAAGAGATTCTATAATTAAAACGCAAAGTCGCAACAGCAGAATGAAGCTCTAGGAGAATCTCGTTATCTCGTTAGATGAAAAAAAAAGATGAAAACTAGGACAAATTTTTTGTATTTTAGCAAAAACGTGTTTGAATTTGAGCCTTAACTAAGTGAAAACAAAAAAAGAAAAAAAATGAGGAAAATGAAAAACTTAAAAGAAAATAAAATGAAAATAATTGAACTAAATCGAATTGACGAAGATAAATTGAATCTAAAGCTCTAGAAAAAGAAATTGATTTTGTTCTCTCCTCTCTTCGGGTTTCTCTCCTCGTTTTCACTTCGCGCGAAGCAATTGCGAGATTGATAAAAACGCAAAAATTGAAAACCGAAAAAATTGTTGTTGTTGTTATAATAATTAATTAATTTATTATACGACCAAGAAAAACACAAAAGTGCTATTAGATAACAAAAAAGGAGAAGAAAGAGAAGCAAACGGAGGAAATTATCGTTTAAACGAAACAATTGCAAGCATTTAAAGCGTTGATCGGCGGAAATCAAAGAAATCAAAAAGGGGAAAAGTCAAAGAGGAAAATCTAATTGAGGAATAATGAAAACTACTAAGGAATTACTAATGATGGTGCTCAATGAACGACTGAGTGGGCTTAAACATTTCTCATGAGTGATCATAAATGAATCTCGAAGAGCCAAAAATCTTTCGAACTTTTAACCTCTTTGGTTCATTTAAGATCGTTCATCGTCTAATGAAGTAAAAGCGAACGGCTCATTCAAGTTTTTTCATCGATCTGTCATCGGATATGGTAAATACTGCCTTATGAAAAAATTAGTAATAAACTAAATGAATAAATAAATTTCTAAATGATTCCCAACAAAAAAACCGAAGAGCAGTGTTACGCAAGAGACAAACCAAAAGCAAGATACCACACACACCCATGAGATACAATAAGAAACGCGAAGGAGATCTTCCTCACTGTATACATTAAACGATGCCCCCAACATACCTTAGCAATAAATCTTTTATACTAGACGAAGAGGAAATTGAATTTTATGTTGTTTCTTGTTTCTTAATGAAACAAAACAAAGAAAGAAAATCTAATTCTAATTATTATCTCGCAAAGACACACAACACACATGCACATAAGAAAAGCCAAATGTTGATTGCGAATTATTCCGTAGAAAAAATTTTTCATAGCGCCATAGTCTCATAATTCAACTCTTCCTTGCTGGCAATGCGATGCAATAAATTAATTAAGTTCAGATTGTCACACATCGACATTAACAAACTCACACACACCCTCTATCACACAGACACACTCTCTCTCTCTATCTCTCTAACTTCCACTGACTTTTAATCCTTTCTTGCCAACGAGTCGACGAAGAAGGAAGAAACGTGTGGTAACATCAAACCTAAGAGTTGCGTAGCAAATGTTTGTATGTAATTATTTCAAAGGTCGTAATCTGCTAATCAATGACATATATTTACTTAAAAGAATTGCGCAATATATTTAGTCCGAGCCAGTGATTCAAATTGCTTCTTCATTAATTAAAGAAAAGTTTAGTCGATCGAGAAAGACGAAGACGAAGAGTTTTTTCTAGTATCACAAAGCAAGGAAATGAAGAAGAAAAAAACCAAAAAACTTAAATTGAAATAAATCTCTTATTTCAAACCAAGAAAAAAAATGATGATAATGGTGAATGGTAAAGTCGTTCTTTAATTAAATTTATATTAGATGAAATTTTCATGAAAAATTAAAAGAGATCAGCTTAATTGACATTTATTACTCAAGCAACACTCACACGCAATCGAGGCTAGTTTGATTCATGAAGGATATCGCGTGGTATGATGTATAGTAATGCAATGCGAGAAAACCGATCGATGGACAAATCTTTCAAGGCTGACAAACCGTAGACGACTATGCGACATCTCCCTGAAGAAGCTTGTCCACTCGCACTAATTCCTTCTTTCAAGAAGTTTCATGACTTTCTCAATCTCGAATGAGAAACTCGATTCAAACAGTTTTCATTATAACGAAACAACGTGAAAAGCATTAACAGGCAGAAAAATAGTGAAATTATACTAGTCTTAGATTTTTTAGATCCTAAATTTATTCTCAGACGGGATGAAATGCAAATTAAACTTTAAATGCTAAACAAACAAAACGAATTAGAAAGTTTATTCAAATTCGATCATCAATTTTTTCCTATTAAGAGAACAGGAGATCAAACCTATTTTACTTAATTGAAAACGCCCTCGAAAGAAAAAAGAAATCGAAATAAACAAAAAAGTTGTCACATAATTAAAACGATACACACAAAATAAACCAAGAAATATTTAATCAATAAAAAAGAAAATTTTATCAGAAAAAGACGTTGTTTAAAGGAAAAAAGAAGAAGAAAATCAATAATTTTAATGATACATGAAGAAAATCGATTTATATTATTTAATGAAAACAATAACGAATTATGACATAATGAAAGCCATTTGTAAAATATTAAAATGAAGAAAAAAGTGAGAATAAAAATTTATAAAACAATTATTGAAAAAATGTTTTTTTTTTTCATTAAAAAGAAATAATTTGAAATTTTCAGCTTTTTCAGCAAAAAGAGTAGCAAACTTTAATTTCAGGTTAATAACCAGCTCTTTGCTGCATTCGGAAAAAAGTCCGAAGAACGTATTTGAACACAATGAAATCTTTCAGAGCATTCAACCATTCCAGTGAAAATGCAATGAACGTTAAAGTCAAACTTCCCAACCAAATCACGAAGCCAGGCTCAAGTCGAACCAAGTCAAGTACTTTTGGTCCTTCAACAGTCAAATACTTTAAGTTGATAGCTGTAATGTTTGCTTTGAAAGCATCCTCGTATTCGTGTTGGACGATTCCTGCTGTGAACAGTTGCTGAGACAACGAATCGAGCATTTCAACAAAATAATGATGAGCTGGAAAAACCATTCCACACATTTTAATGTAGATCACTTCTTCTCTCATCCTATTTGTGAATCTTCCTTCTGACCATGTCGTGAATAAAAGTTCTTGTGTCAAATCCGTTTGAAATGCAACTTTGTAATGATGATCAAACAGTTTTTTCATGTTGGAACCATGTTTACTATTTGCAATGGTTCCCCTAAAATTAAATAAAGAATTTTTATGTGAGAAGGACATCAGTTTGATCGAGTTTTTTTGTTTTAATTGATGCCTTCACGAGAATCTTTATAATATTTACCTTCTAGATATTTCTGATTCCGGGAACATTTTTAGGTATAAGTATTGCATGTGAAACGTGAAATTTTTCTCGATCATTTCTTCGATTGTTTGAACCTCCGGTTTCATTAAATCTTTCTGCATGAACTCGTACATTTTGCCTTGCCACGCGGTTCTGATGATCAAGCAGAACAAGATGAACAACATTGTCAAGTATCTCGCGAAATTTCTCTTTGGCAAAACGTTTTGTGAGATTCCGAAAAAGATCTGAATAACATTTAGTGATGGCGTTGTGATATTCGAGCCAATGACGAAGTCTCTGATGGATCGTTTCACGAAATACAAAATCAGGATTGTGGCAAAAGACGATATAAATGTCGATGCAATCAAAGCCCAAGTGAAGAAATCAAAAGGCATCAACAGTTTATCGTATTCCGAATAAGAGTCACTAACCGGAACTGCTAATCTCTGAGGCTCATAATGAACAGGCCACGTAATGAAGTTTGGTATTTTAGGTTTTTGATTGATCGAAAAACCTTTTTTTGGGTCGTACATTCTAAAAATGAATAAATGTTTGATAAACATGGAAAACGAACATTTAAAACTATATCTTACAAAAGAGTCTGTCTCTCGTAAGAGTCGTAACAGCCTTCTTTGAAGGTTGCATCAAAGAATGATGTTCCTGTGCTTCCGTCTGTGTCATTAATCAATTGCTTCTCTAACATTGAAATAATTCCTTCAAAAGGTTTCAAGTATGAAAGATCGTTGCATTTAATTTTACATTTTTGAAAGTTCACAATTTTTTTGAATGAGAATTTGTCGTGCTTCCATTTCTTCGAGAGTTTGTTGAAACTGTTGACTTCCTTTAAATGCAGTTCACTGCATTTCTCTTCCGAGTACCAAACAAAAGTCATGAGCATAATGAATTCCTTCTCATCAAGTAGAAAGTATTCGTACTGGATGATGTCCTCTAAATCCTTCCGATGGTAACTTTTCCTACTTCTTGTAAGGAGAACAGTACTCGAAGGTTTCTTGCTGACGTCTGATGCCAATATGTTGAGGTCTTTGACAGTTATTCCTTCGCAATAAACAAAAAGCTGCAGCGGTTTGTAGTATTCGTTTGTCAGAATCAACTTTTTGTTGAAATCGCGAAGCTTCTTGAATGAGTTGAAGGTCAGGAGGGCAGAGGAGCCGAGTAGAATTTCTTTTTCGTCAATCTCAAGATTCTGTAACTTGAATGGCATTACTCTCTCGTTCAATCTTTTGAGCATTAACCACGTCATCGTATTTGAGTCGACGCCATAATTGTTGATGAACATTCTTGTTTCCAATTGAAATAAATGACTAGTGATGTTCTCAAACGCAACGGATAGCGAATCTTTAGTTTTGCAGTGCATCTCACAAACCAACAAAATTGTTAAAGCTAAAGTCTTCATTTTAACTTTTTGATTCAACAAATCACACAAAACTAAAGTTTACCTTCAGATATCTCAAGCATATTAATATTTAGTGAACAAGTTATTTTCATGGATCAATTTTTTACATGTTCAGAATTCATTACGACTAGAAGATCAGAATCTAAACATTTTTTTTACATTATTCATTCTTTTTACCTTTTTGTACTTTTGCAAGAAATCATTATAACGAAACAACAATAACATTGTTAATTTAACAGGCAGAAAATAAGTTCATCAAATATTTAAATTTTAGATTGTGATGTTCATCTATTCAGTGCTGACGGTCCTCCTATCGCGTAATAAATTTTCTTTAAATTCTACTTCATTTATTGGAAATCGTTGACGCAATTAACTCACTTAAACAATTAAACGAAAGTTTATTGAGAATGTTCTATTAATTATTCAGTTGCTTACGTAAGTCTTTTTTGTTTGTCGAAGAAAAAAAAATTTGTGGCAACTTAAAATTTTGTATTTTTAGGGTTTTTCATCCGGAGGATGGAACACCCTATTGTGGTCGCTTTGTCCGTCTTCCGTCTTCCGTGGTCCGTCTTCCGTCTTCCGTGGTCCGTCTTCCGTGGTCCGTGATTGAGATAACTCGCGAACGCGATGAGCTAGCGAATTAATTTCTTCACCAGTCGATAGAGAATTTAAATACGCAAAACAACTTTTGAGGATTTTTGGCTAGCTCATCAGGATCGGGCCCACGGGCCCAAAACCTGGAATCTCCATACAAAAAGTCGATTTTTAGTTTTGAAACACGTTTTCTCGAAAACGGAAGCACATTTCCGCTGTGACTTGTTCACAAGAAGAGATCAGCATGTCGAATCGAGTGCATGGATCTTATAGCTGACCAGATCTGGGTCCACCTCTCGCCAGCGCCAAGTGAAACTTCTTTTCCTTTGGAGTTAGAGCTTTGACTTGTTCACATGAAATGATCAGCTCGACTTGACAAAGCAATAAATCCCAGAAAATCCAAGCTCCACACATTGGATCCATCTCTGGTGAGCTCAGAGTGGAACTTCGTTCCCTTTGGAGTTAGAGCATTGAGATGTTCACATGAAATGATCAGCTCGACTTGACAAAGCAATAAATCCTAGAAAATCCAAGCTCCACACATTGGATCCATCTCTGGTGAGCTCAGAGTGGAACTTCGTTCCCTTTGGAGTTAGAGCATTGAGATGTTCACATGAAATGATCAGCTCGACTTGACAAAGCGATAAATCCCAGAAAATCCAAGCTCCACTCATTGGATCCATCTCTGGTGAGCTCAAAGTGAAACTTCGGTAAACAAACCAAGTAAAATGTCCCCTGTAACCAGTTCATCCAGAGGATGAAAAACCCTACAGTAAGTTCGGTACGAACTGCTACTGCCACTTGTTTTTTAATGGGAAAGGCAGTAAGGGAACGAGCTAACTTGTAGATTTTTTCTCCTTAACCAAAACCCAATCCGAATTAATGAAAACGACTCAGTTGTACCATCCTGAGAATCCCGGATTCAATATATCGCTTATTAATTCGTCTACTTTGTAAACTCCAGAACTTTCGGCCGTCGCACCGAAAACCAGTCATAACTCTCCCTGTGAGAAAAAGTTCTGGAAATAAAGAAATAAAAATACATGGCAAAAGCGACTATGTATAAGGCTTCCGGTTCTTGATGATTAGAACAAGTCAAAAGTTCTATTTTCCACTGGTTCCATTTTCAAGTTGTTCCAATTTCCACATGTCTCCCTAAATTTATTCAATTTTGATCAGACAGACAGATGGACAAAGTGGTCACAATAGGGTATTTTCTTTTGAAAAAAGCCCTAAAAAGTTAAAATTTATATTTTCGTAAAACGTCATTGAAACTTTCTTTAAATTAAGTTTATAATTCGACAAATTATCGACTGTCACTTCGGAAAAAGTTCTTTTCATGTCATTCAATGAGTGAGCTTCAAAGGAATCAGAATGAATAAAATAAATTACAGCGACTGTGTAGCTAAGATTATTTCTTCAGGATTAAAAATCGAAGCAAACTTGTTAGCTTTAGATTTTTCATGACAATCATTAAGTTAATAATTTGATCTAATTTAGATATGTTACCCTATGGATAAGTCAGGCCAGTTTGGACGCAACAATAACTCTCTACTTGATCAAATATTTCGATGAACTTGATTTTGTTTCTCTGATTGGTACTGCAACAATACTTGGTGAGTCTGATGGTCAAAAATGAATTTGTAGATTTATCTTTTCTTGTTTAGTTTTCTATTCTCGAATGCTGCTCTACTTGGTGTCGTTTCATTTATTCGGTCCGAGAATGAACAGTTTGTTTGAGGAGATTAACAGCGAAAGGTATTTATTTTTATTCAGAGCTAGTAGCATTTGAAGATATTAAAATATTTTTTGACAGGAATAAATCTCTGGACAATTCAGAAGTTTCAATGTTAAAAGAATCTTTCGCCAAAACCGAATTCGTCATTGCAGTTTCTTTTGGTATTAGCATCTGGTTATCTTATGTCTTTATGACATTAAGCTCTTTGTTCATAAAGTTAAACCAACATCAACTCCCTTACGACTTCGTGATAATATTCTTGCCCTTCGATGAAATCTTTTCGCTCAATTGGATTTTGAACTACATTTTTCAATGCATTACTATTTTCTTGGCCGTTGTTTTGTTTTTAATTTGCACTCTTAAGGTCCTTGCAATTGGTAATCACTCTTGTTTAATGTTCGAAGAATTGACAGTCATGACAAAAAGTTTAAAGAAAAATCCTGCAGAGAATCTAAATGGTCAGCTCAAGGATCTCATTGAACGAAGTCAAGTCGTTTTTACAAGACACGAAGAAGCTAAGGGAACTTTACAGTTTCACTACTTTATTGAGTTTTCTTTGCCCTCGTTTGTGATTTGCTTTAGTTTATACGCGAGCTTGATAGAAGTGACTCCATTGTATCTCCTGATGATTATGATTTCGATTGTACAATTTTTTATGTTTTGCTTCTTGGGGGAGCGAGTCAATGGTCGAATTAAAATACTTGAGGCAACTGTTTATGACATTGAATGGTTTTCATACAATTCTAAGGAGCAAAAGTTAATTTTGTTTCTTCTCATGAAGATCAGAGACACGAAAGGCTTCAACGGAATTTTCAACGCAGTCGACATGCAAACTTTCCTTCAAGTAAAATGGATTAATTTTTTTAAAACTATTCAAAATAAGTTCATTAAATATTTCATTTAAATTTTAGATTTTGAAGTTCGTCTATTCGATGCTGATGGTTCTCCTATCGTTTCAATAAGGATCATATTTCAAATAGAAATTTTTCATGATTTTCCTCTAAATTCTATTTCATTTATTTTATTTCGTTGAAACAATTAACTCACTTACAATAAAATGAAAGTTTATTGAGAATGACCAATAAATTATTCAGTTGCTTACGCAAGTCTTTTTTGTTTGTCAAAGAGAAAATAATTTGTAGCAACAAAAATTTGTATTTTTTTAATGGGAAATGCAGTGAAGGAGCGATCTAACTTTTAGATAAAAGGTTCTGAAAATATAACAAGTAACAGAAGCAGTTCGTACCGAACTTACTGTAGGGTTTTTCATCCTCTTGATGAACTGGTTACAGGGGACATTTTAATTAGTTGATTTAAAAAAAAGGAGTTAATAAAGTATTTAAGTTTTAATATTTTTTTTTATTAAATTGTGAATTATAAAAGCAGTAAAAGTAAAGTATATAAAGTTATATAAAAATTATTTAAGACTTAAATGAAAAATTCAGTGAAATCACTCAAAATTTTAAGCAAGGAGAAACTACATCAGATCGACCAGACTTAGTTGCGAGAGTTTTCAAAATCAAATTGGACTCATTGATTGCTGATCTGACTAAACATCATGTCTTGGGCAAGTCGAAAGCATTTGCGTACACCATCGAGTTTCAAAAAAGGAGACTTCCTCACGCGCACATATTAATGAAGTTGAGAGCAGAAGATAAATTTACTACAGCGCAAAGGATTGATCAATTTATATGTGCAGAAATCCCAAATGAAGCAGAAAATCCGCGACTATACGAAATTGTTTTACGGTAATCAAAATTTGTTTTTTTTTTGAAAAATATTCCAATGAGTGGAGCTTGGATTTTCTGGGATTTATCGCTTAATCTCGACCAGCTAATCATTTCATGTAAAGAACGCAATGCTCTAAATCTAAAGACTACGAAGTTCCACTCTGAGCTCAGCAGAGGTGGATCCAATGAGTGGAGCTTGGATTTTCTGGGATTTATCGCTTAATCTCGACCAGCTAATCATTTCATGTAAAGAACGCAATGCTCTAAATCTAAAGACTACGAAGTTCCACTCTGAGCTCAGCAGAGGTGGATCCAATGAGTGGAGCTTGGATTTTCTGGGATTTATCGCTTAATCTCGACCAGCTAATCATTTCATGTAAAGAACGCAATGCTCTAAATCTAAAGACTACGAAGTTCCACTCTGAGCTCAGCAGAGGTGGATCCAATGAGTGGAGCTTGGATTTTCTGGTATTTATCGCTTAGTCTTGACCAGCTAATCATTTCATGAAAAGAACGCAATGCTCTAAGTCTTAAGACAACGAAGTTCCACTCTGAGCTCATCAGAGGTGGATCCAATGAGTGGAGCTTGGATTTTCTGGGATTTATCGCTTAATCTCGACCAGCTAATCATTTCATGTAAAGAACGCAATGCTCTAAATCTAAAGACTACGAAGTTCCACTCTGAGCTCAGCAGAGGTGGATCCAATGAGTGGAGCTTGGATTTTCTGGTATTTATCGCTTAGTCTTGACCAGCTAATCATTTCATGAAAAGAACGCAATGCTCTAAGTCTTAAGACAACGAAGTTCCACTCTGAGCTCATCAGAGGTGGATCCAATGAGTGGAGCTTGGATTTTCTGGGATTTATCGCTTAATCTCGACCAGCTAATCATTTCATGTAAAGAACGCAATGCTCTAAATCTAAAGACGACGAAGTTCCACTCTGAGCTCAGCAGAGGTGGATCCAATGAGTGGAGCTTGGATTTTCTGGTATTTATCGCTTAGTCTTGACCAGCTAATCATTTCATGAAAAGAACGCAATGCTCTAAGTCTTAAGACAACGAAGTTCCACTCTGAGCTCATCAGAGGTGGATCCAATGAGTGGAGCTTGGATTTTCTGGGATTTATCGCTTAATCTCGACCAGCTAATCATTTCATGTAAAGAACGCAATGCTCTAAATCTAAAGACTACGAAGTTCCACTCTGAGCTCAGCAGAGGTGGATCCAATGAGTGGAGCTTGGATTTTCTGGTATTTATCGCTTAGTCTTGACCAGCTAATCATTTCATGAAAAGAACGCAATGCTCTAAGTCTTAAGACAACGAAGTTCCACTCTGAGCTCATCAGAGGTGGATCCAATGAGTGGAGCTTGGATTTTCTGGGATTTATCGCTTAGTCTTGACCAGCTAATCATTTCATATTAAGACCGCAATGCTCTAAATCTAAAGACAACGAAGTTCCACTCTGAGCTCATCAGAGGTGGATCCAATATCTGGTCCAGCTCTGGGATTCGTTTAAGCACGCTGAACATTTCTCGTGAAGAAGTGTCAGCAAAAAAGTAAAGAAATATGAAGAAATCGATAAAGTTTGAAAAATTTGTATGGAGCTCACCAGACTCCAGACCCGTGGGCCCGAACCACTTGAGCTATCAAGCCCAACTTCGGTCAGCCCCGGCTTACTTATAAACTGAACCAAATGGCGAAAACCAGAAGTAGCTAGCTGCTGCCGTTCTCAACTAGATAGAGTTCCAATTTTCAAATCGTCTTTTTGTATGGAGATTCCAGGTTTCGGGCCCGTGGGCCCGATCCTGATGAGCTAGCGAAAATTCCTAAAAATCCACTTTTTCTATTTCCGATCTTTATCGATTAGTGAAGAAATCAAATCGCTAGCTCATTTCGTTCGCGAGTTATCTCAATGACGACAAGCGACAAGCGACAAGCGACTAGCGACTACCGACTACGGACAAAGTGACCATAATAGGGTATTACATCCTTCGGATGAAAAACCCTAAAAACAAGAATATCAGGTCACAGGTAAAAGGTTTTTTTTGGTTTCCTGGTGTTTAATTTCGATTTCTTCTATTTTTTACTTGTTTCTTTTGCAAATTTTTCCAATTTCCACATGTCTCCCAAACTTGTTCAAACTTACAAACTTTGTTCAATCTTGTTTCCCTAACTAAAATCATTTAAACTTTCTTCAAACTAAGTTTATACTTCGTCAAAGTATCGACTCGACACGAACATTTTTCACTTGGAACAAAAAAATCTTTTTATGTTATTCAATGACTAAGCTTCAAAGGAATCAGAATGAAAACAATAAACTACAGCGACTATGTGGCTAAACTTATTTCTTTAGGATTAAAAATCAAAGCAAAATTGTTAGTTCCACATATCTTCTGGATTCTTTTATAATGAAATATTATTCTTTAGATATTGGATCTGGTGGATAAATCAGTTCAGTTTGCCAGCAGCAATGGGTCTCTACTTGTTCAAATATTTCGATGAACTTGATTTCGCTTCTTTCATTGAGACTGGAACACTTTTTGGTGAGTCGAACGGTCAAGAATGAATTAATCCTCTCTACAGTTTTCTTTCTTCGAATGCTCCTCCACATGCTGTCACTTCATTTGTTCGGTTCGGGAATGGAGAGTTTGCTTGAAGAAATTAACAATGAAAGGTGAATGCTCATGTTATTTCAATGAAAATTGATGCGAGCGCGACAAAAATTAAAATCTCTTTCGATAGGAACAATCCTTTGGACAACGAAGTAATAAAAACGACCAAAAAATCTTTTGCAAAGATCGAATTCTTCATCGCAGTCGGTCTCAGTGTTAGCATCACCGTAATGTATTTGTGTTTGGAGCTAAGTGCTTTATTCATTGAGTCAAACCAACTTCATCTGGCTTACCAGTTCGTGATAATTTTCTTGCCCTTCGACGAAGTCTTTTCATTTAATTGGTTGTTGAACTACATTTTCCAACTCACTACGACATTCTTAGCTTGTATTTTGTTCATAATTTACACTCTCATGGTCCTTGCCATTGTTAATCATTGCTGTTTAATTTTCGAAGAATTGACAATCATGACACAAAGTTTAAGGGAGAATCCACAAGAGAGTGCATTAAAAGCAGAAAATAATTTGAAGGAACTCATTGAGCGAAGCCAAGTCATTTTATTAAGGCACGAACAAGCCAAGAGCAACGTACAGTTTCATTTCTTTATTGAGTTCTCTATGCTCTCGTTTGTGCTCTGCTTCAGTTTATACGCGAGCTTGATTGAGACAACACCATTGTCTCTTGTGGTGGTGGGGGTTTCGTTAGTCCAACTTTTCATCTTTTGCTTTTTGGGAGATCGAGTTAATGATCGAATTAAGAGATTCGAGGCGACGGTTTATGACTTGGAATGGTATTCGATCGAGGCTAAGGAGCAAAAAGCAATTTTGTTTCTGTTAATGAAAATCAGAGACACGAAAGGCTTCAACGGAATTTTTAACTCAGTCGGCATGGAAACTTTCCTTCAAGTAAATGTTTAATTGAAAAATAAATCAAAAGAACCAAATTATCTAATCAAATATTTTCTTTAAATTTCAGATTGTTAAGTTCGCCTATTCAATGCTGATGGTTTTGCTGTCTCGTCAATAAATATTAAGACGATTGAAAAGATATTCTAATGAGGAGCCGTAAATAAATCATATAATCCAATTGAAATGGATGTCTTGAAAGATTCTCAAAGGAAAAGGATAACGAATTCCCGATTTCGCTTTCTTCAATTGGAATTTGACAAACTCACTTGCAATCCAAAATACTAAAACAAAAGTTTTCATTTTCACTTCTTTAGTCCACAACTCTCACAAAACTAAAGTTTACCTTCAGATATCTTAAACGTATTTAATATTTATTAAACAAGTTATTTTTCTTGAGACATGTTTAACGATTTTCATGAGAATATCAGAAATCCATGGCAAGAACCTTTCATTGCTACGGCATAAACAAAAATTGTCCATCTTATTATTCAAATACAATCAATTTTATTGACAAATTCAATAAAACTGCTAAACTCGTTTCAATGAAAGTCGAAAAATGAAAGTTTCATTGAAGAAAAAGCCTTCTTATATTTTTACACAGACATCTTTCAATGAGATTTGATAAGAGCAAAAAAATGAAGAAGAAAAAATTGAAAAAATTTTTGTTTTCGCTTAAAAAAAGTGAAACCTTTATTTCGTTATTAATGAATAATGAGCTCGTGCATACACAAATATAATTAAGGTCAGCGAGTTTTTGTCTAGAAAATTTTCAACACTTATCGCTTGTCTTAGAAACATTCATTAACACTTTGAAGCGGTTTTCCTTTACATTTATTTTTCCATCCATACCAGGCCTCGAATTTATGTCGGTTGTAGATTATTTTAGCGCAGCGAATATCATCAGTGATGTCATCGTCTCGTAATTCTAAAACAAGAGCAGGAATTTTGTTAAATAATTTTGATTCAATTGTCGTTTTAATTAAACTTACTGTTGCAGTCAATATTACAATCACCTCCTTTCCTTCCAACTTTACACCAATACTTATCATTGATTTGAAAAATTCCCCAATCGTAGGAACCATTAGCGTTTCTGGGTCCTTTAGCTCTTGAGTTGTAAGTGCTTTCGGCTTTCACCAAACAGTTCCAATCAGCTAGTTGGTTTCTCGGGAACGTCCCAGAAAGCTTCTTAGCTAATTCGCACTTTGAGAAGATTTTTCCATGAATATTTTGGATGACAGCGAGAGTCACAATCACTAGAATCATAAACTTCATTTTCTCCGTCGGTTTGTCACGGTCGAAGGCAAGAAAGTACTGAAGAACACTTTGTCATATCGTTGAGTATTTAAAGCTTCTAAGAAAAGCTATTCCGGGGTTTTTTAGAATTTATAGCATCAACACTTTGCTTATCTGATAACAAATGGGAACTTCTGTAGTTTATTTACTCTAGGAGTCACAAAACAGTATTAAAGAACTCATAATATTTAGTCAACAATTTCAGATATTGACATAAACTTATCTTTCTACAAACGTTAAAAGCGGAAAATTTTCTAAGAAGCAGATTCATGCTGCATTCGGAAGAAAGCTCGAAAAATGTATTTGAGCACAATGAAATCTTTCAAAACGTTCAACCATTCCAGTGAAAATGCAATGAACGTCAATGTCAAACTTCCCAACCAAATCACGAATCCAGGCTCAAGTCGAACCAAGTCAAGTACTTTTGGTCCTTCAACAGTCAAATACTTTAAGTTGATAGCTGTAATGTTTGCTTTGAAAGCATCCTCGTATTCGTGTTGGACGATTCCTGCTGTGAACAGTTGCTGAGACAACGAATCGAGCATTTCAACAAAATAATGATGAGCTGGAAAAACCATTCCACACATTTTAACGTAGATCACTTCTTCTCTCATTCTATTTGTGAATCTTCCTTTTGTGAATTTCGATATTGCAAGTTCTGCTGCCAAATCCGTTTGATATGCTGCTTTGATGCGGTAATCAAACAATGTGTTGATATGGAAACCATCAGGATCATTTGAAATTGTTCCCCTAAAATTATTAAAAGATTTTTTATGTTTAATCGTAGCGTTAGCAATCCATTATTGATTACTTTCATGAGAATCTTTATACTATTTACCTTCTTGTTATTAATGAGTGTGGGAATTTTTTTGCGAATAAATGCTCCATGTGAAATGTAAAATTTCTCTCGACCATTTCATCGATTGTTTGAATCTCTGGTTTCATTACATCTTTCTGCATGAACTCGTACATTTTGCCTTGCCACGCTGTTCTGATGATCAAGCAGAAAATGATGAACAAAATCGTCAAATATCTAGCGAAGTTTCTTTGTGGCAAAACGTTTTGTGAGATTCCGAAAAAGATCTGAATAACATTTAGTGATGGCGTATTAATGTTTGGACCAATAATGTAATCTCTGATCGATCGTTTAACGAAATACAAAACCAAAATCGTCAGAAATGAAGCCACAAACGTCGATGCAATCAAGGCCCAAGTGAAGAAGTCGAACGGCATCAACAGTTTCTCGTATTCCGAATAAGTGTCACTTACTGGAACTGCTAATCTCTGAGGTTCATAATTAACAGGAAAAGTAATGAAGTTTGGTATTTTTGTTTTTTGTAAATACGAAAAACCTTTTTTTGGATCGTACAACCTGAAAACAAAAAAATGTTAGAAAAACAAGGAAAATTAATAGATAAAACTATAATTTACAAAAGAGTCTGTCTCTCATAAGAGTCGTAACAACCTTCTTTGAAATATGCGTCGTAGAATGATCTATTTGTTCTTGCGTCTTTGCCAGAAATCAATTGCTTCTTCAACATTGACATAATCGCTTCGAAAGGTTTCAAGTATGACAGGTCGTTGCATTTAATTTCGCAGTTTTTAAAGTAGACCAATTTTTTGAATGAGAATTTATCGTTGTTCCATTTCTTCGTGAGTTTGTTGAATGCGTTGACTTCTTTTAAGTGTAGTTCACTGCATTTTCCTTCCGAGTACCAAACAAAAGTCATGAGCCTTAAGAATTTCTTCTCATCAATCAGAAAGTATTCGTATTGGATGATGTCCTCCAAATCCTTTCGATAGTAACTTTTCCTATCACGTGTGAAGAGGACAGTATTTGAAGGTTTCTTGCTGACGTCTGATGCCAATAAGTTGAGGTCTTTGAAAGAAGCTTCTTCGCAATAAACAAAAAGCTGCAGCGGTTTGTAGTATTCGTTTGTTAGAATCAACTTTTTGTTGAATTCGTGTAGCTTTTTGAATGAGTTGAAGGTCAAGAATGCTGAAGAGTCAAGACGAATTTCTTTTCCTTCAATTTCAAGATTTTGGAGTTTGAATGGCTTTCCTTTTTCGTTTAACCTTTTAAGCATCAGCCACGTCATCGTATTTGAGTCGACGCCATAATTGTTGATGAACATTCTTGTTTCCAATTGGAATAAATGTCTTGAAACATTCTCAAAAGCCAAAGATAACGAATTCCCGCTTTTGCTTTCTTCAATTAGAATTTGACAAACTGCACTTGCAATCCAAAATATTAAAACTAAAGTTTTCATTTTCACTTCTTTAGTCAACAACTCTCACAAAACTAAAGTTTACGTTCAGATATCTAAAACGAATTTAATATTTATTAGACAAGTTATTTTTCTTGATACATGTTTAACGATTTTCATGAAAATATCAGAAATCCATAGCAAAGACCTTTCGTTGCTACGGCATAAGCAGTTCAATAAAACTGCTGAACTCGTTTCAATAAAATGAAAAATGAAAGTTTTAGGATAGAAAAAGCCATCTTATATTTTTACAGAGACATCTTTCAATGAGATTTGGTAAGAGCAAGAAAAAGAAAGAAAAAATTTTGTTTTCCCTTAAAAAAAGTGAAACCTTTATTTCATTAATAATGAATAATGTAGCTCGAGCTTACACAAATATAATTATGGTCAGCGATTTTCCAAAAAAATTTCAACACTCATCGCTTGTCTTACAAACATTCATTGACACTTTGAAGCGGTTTTCCTTTACAGTTAGCTTTCCATCCATTCCAGGCCTCGAATGTATGTCGGTTGTAGACTTTCTGAGCGCAGCGAATATCGTCGGTGATGTCATCGTCTATTAATTCTAAACCAATAGCAGGAATTTAGTTAAATAATTTTGATTCAATTGTCACTTTAATTAAACTTACTGTTGCAGTCAATATTACAATCACCTCCGGCCCTTCCAACTTTGCACCAATACCTGTCATTGATTTGAAAAATTCCCCAATCGTAGGAACCATCAGCGTTTCTGGGTCCTTTAGCTCTTGAGTTGTAAGTGCTTTCGGCTTTCACCAAACAGTTCCAATCAGGTAGTTGGTTTCTCGGGAACGTCCCAGAAAGCTTCTTAACTAATTCGCACTTTGAGAAGATTTTTCCATGAATATTTTGGATGACAGCGAGAGTCACAATCACTTGAATCAAAAACTTCATTTTCTTAATCGGTTTGTTACGGTCGAAGGCAAGAAAGAACTGAAATACACGTTTTCTTATCATTGAGTATTTAACGATTCTAAGAAAAGCTATTCCGGGGTTTCTAGAAATTATAACGTCAGCACTTAGTTTATCTGATAACAAATGGAAGCTTGTGTTATTTAATTACTCCACGAGTCACAAAACAATATTATAGAGCAATACACTCATAATGTTTAAAAACAATTTGAGATATTGACATAAACTTATCTTTCTACAAACGTTAAAAGCGGAAAATTCTCTAAAAAGCCGATCCTTGCTGCATTCGGAAGAAAGCTCGAAAAATGTATTTGAACACAATGAAATCTTTCTGAGCATTCAAACATTCCAGAGAAGTAGAAAGATCAGAAATCGACTTTTTAGGTTGTGCTGGTTGCCTATATTCGAAAAGCTTTCAAAAGCTCGCCGTCGAAAGCTTTCAAACATCAATGATGAATCAACAATCAGTAATCATTCACAACAAGTCGTTTCATGACGAAAATTTGTTAAAGATCTCTAGGAAATAAAAAGAATCTCCGAGTTCAAAAGTTGCGATGTATAAATTACAATGTCGATGGTCGAAAGAAAGAAGCGATAAAGAGCACGAGGAGAAGAGCTCAGCAGTTTTATGTTAAACATGCCTTCAGAGAAATAACTTCGTATCATTCTGACCCTATGAAAAGTTCTCTTTATATTCACAAACGAATAACGCTAATCTCGATGTTCTAATTCTTCTTGTTCGTTCCCTTCTTTCGAAAGGTAATGCAATTAACGAAATTAGAAGAGCTGCTCGTGTGAACGGCTTGAAACGATTCCCGTTCTGCTCAACATAATTATTTTAATTATCAACGATTGGGGAAAGAACTTCACGACATAATTAAATTAAAAGTGTTGAACTATCGACGGGAAGAAACAATTTTCAAACGTGAAACTCTCTCGAATTGTTTCCAGCGATCGTTGCATTTTCACACAAAATAATTGTTTTCCTTGTTTGAACAATGGCTTTCGGAAAGAAAAACCGAGGAAGTGTTTGATGTGGAGAACAAGCGTCGAGAGAAATTCGAAACAATGCATCGATGCATAAGCGTTAGCAAGTAATGAGCTGGGAATCGACTTACTTCTTTCTTCGTCTTAAACTTTATGCTTTCCTTCGCTTCTCGTGTCTAATTGTTCGAGAAAAGCTGAGACCAGCAGTTAATCATCGCTTTTCTAAGCTTCTTCCGAACATTCCCCTGTCATTAGCTAATCGCAGACTGAAATGTAAGGCGAGGAAAATTGATTTTCTCAATGAGATATGTGTGTAAGTAGAATAAATCCAAGAAAGATTTGCTTTCGCAACGAGACTTGTTTTTATCCTTTTGACTGCTGTGCGGATTGGTTTGCAACATACCTGACGTGACTCGCGAGCACAAAACATGCATGGAACATTTTATTGCCCAATAAAAATCTCGGCTTTATTGTCTGTAGATTTTTCTTGTGCTCGCTCATTTCGTACCGGGATAAAACCGGTTTCATGCTGTTGTCTACCCGCTCCATGATTTCTCATTTCAGACGAAAAACCTCGGACAACAACCGACGAGAATGGCAAATTATAATTTCTTTATGCAGCGAGCTTACATTTTTATCAACAAAAAACCCGGATCGGTTGCTTTTATTTTTACCAAAAAAAAATGTTAAAATCTTCAAAGTTCTTGAACTTTGCGATGCTGCGAAGAAGTGAACAGCGAAGTCGAGAAGAATCTTATAATTGCTTTGAGAATCTTAAGGCTGGAGAAAAATTAATGACAAATTCCCGCCCGCATGGAAGATCGCTGAAGGAGATGAAAGACGAAGCTGCGGTCAGGTTGAGAAGGCCAAAAAGAAAATCACGAAATGTTAAATGCGAGTTCTCTCTCAATCGTCGTCGTCTCTTTTGTGTTCGCGATCCGCGTTGAAGAAGAAAAGAAAATCCGCGCTCTCTTGAGGTAAAGCAGCAGCAACTTCAACAAGTTCATGACGTCACCGCGATGGCCATTTTTTCGCCTTCGCTTTTTTACCTCGTTCTGCGCTCAGCTAAGTCGCGCTCGCTCACTCAGTAGAGCTACGATATTTGTATAGTGCAGACGCTTTTCATCCGCGCGCCGTGTTTTGTTATTTTTTTTTTGTGCTTGTCGCTGTTAGTCACATAAATAGAGAGAAATACATCGTTGCTGTTAGTATAAAAAAAGCAACATTGAATGTGTGTTGTTGTCTTGTCTGATATTTCAAAAGACTCTTTCGAGATTGAGAAAAAAGAAAAATAACAAAAAAATTATATAATTTTAGTTTTGAATCTCGAATCTCGAGGATTAGTGAAAATCAATTCAATTAACCTTCATCGTTCTTCGTGATTCTTCCAGGAAAAAGTAGCAAGTTCATCTCGTGATTATTCGGAAAGTAAAAACATTTTCCTCGTCGCCCCGAATAAATAAAAGAAAAACTCTTCGAACACGAACGGTTATCGAGAAAAATTAATGGATTAACTCAAAGGCAATATCATTGAGCAATTATTCACGAAAGGTGAGTGAACGAATGATGCGAACAGTAATTTCATTATTTCCCCCCGCGCGTTACTCCCCCCTAACCACCATCAAATGAGCCCGCTTGGAAATGAATTTCATGCACGGTTGATGAACAGAGCATATTCGATTTGATGCTTATGACCTTTCAAACCGCAAACTCTCTTGCCCATTCCCGTCGTCGATTATTCACGCTTTGAAGTGTTAAAATCTCTCGTCAAAGCTACCAGCCAAAATATATTCATCATAATCGAGGAGAAATAACTTTCATGTAATGTTCTACACTCAGTCGAGTGATTTACGATTCCATAATGGAACACGGTCATGCAACAGATAAACGGTTCAGCGATTTTCAAGAACCATTTCACGTAAAGTGATGGAAGCCGGGAGGGGAACGAGGGAAATTATGAGAAAATATTTGAATGCTCTGACGTTTTTCCATAGATCATTGTAATTACATCAATTATCATTTGGTTCTCTCTCTCGCTCGCCGCCGCATTTCGAAAAATTTCAAATGCTGACCACCTCTCGGGCACTTTGCTAACGATTTTCCCAGGAGCATGTAACGATGCAAACGGATGCAATTTTCATAGTTAAGCGAATTGTCGATATTCGTGCAGTAAAAGCGTAATTACGATAGCTGAGAGAAGCATCATCATTATTATCAACAAATAAAACCGTTTATCGAGCCACCTGAGAGCTCTCTTCGCAAGGCTCAAGCTGTCGATAACGCATAACTAGATTATCGATTGTCAGCGAATGATATTTTAATGAGCGAGCTTCCTGTGCAATTATCGCTGTCTAGAATATTTCATGACATGTCTCTGTTTGTCTTTGATGGATTACGTCATTCATCCGAAGAGCTTTTCTTGGAAGCTCTGGATTTCCACGAGAGATGATTCACTCACGCTCCCGAGTAAATATGACAAAATTCTAAGAACGACAAACATTCGTCAGATTAAAATTCAAAGTCGCCATTTGCATAAACGAGCGTAGATGTTTTTGATTTGAGGAATGTCGCTGAGGCTTGAACTAGAATTTCAGTTCAATTTTAATTCGAGAAATGAAGAAAATGCAACGCTAAGCGTCAAGCTGTAGTGGTGGCAGCTACAAAATGCCTGTGGATAGATTTTAACGCGTTTACAACAAGCGCAGACTCTTTCTGAAGGACGCAATAACTTATTTAACCCACACACAAACTCGAGAGCACAATGAAACTTTATTTGCCGTCTGTCGAGGTTCGTGACAGTCTTTATGGAGATCTCGAGAGAATGTTAAAGTGAAAACGATTAAGGATGATTCAAATAAGGAAGATAATCGCTCGAGCGAAATGGAAAAAACTTTATTTCAAGTTTTGAGCTTATTACGCTTGAGCTGCGATTGAACATCATCACTCGACGGCAATTATTAAATGCAGTTTCGTAAATTGCTGTCTAATTATTCAAACGATTTCGACATTTTTCAAGAACAATAAAAATCGCGGTTTACATCTACACATTCGTTGCGTTTTTCATTTCCACTCGTTTTCTATTTCCTTGATTAAACAAAAATGTTTGTCGATCGTTTTGCGGAATACACACTCGAGACATGATTTCCAATTGTTCGATGCAATTTGTTGCTTGACGAAGTCAATTACATAAAAAATCTTTTAGCTGATACATGAGAGGCTCAGCAGATGGCTTCGGTCAAACAAAGATATCTCGTCTCTCTATATGCGAACAGTTGTAGGCAATGAAAAGTTTATTTTTATGGTAAAAACAACTTTTAAGTATAATTCCATTATTTCGCTTCTCGGCTCGATTTCACACTCATGCAGATGAATGTGCCGTAGCTGCATGAGAAGTCAAAGTGGCATCGTCACTATGATTCAAGATTTTCCAGTCGCCGCATTCTTCTTATATTGGCACATAAAGTTTAATTTTACACATCAACCGAGCAAAGGAGAGACGAAGAATAAGCGAAAAGCTATAAAGGCGAAACAACACGCTTAGCTTCACAATAGCAAACACACTTCATCTTTGAAATCATTAATTTCTTTCTTTTTCTTTTGAAATATTATGCACTCAGACAAATCAAGTCGATATCGTGTCAAATCTGAATTGGATTTAGAGCAAACGAGGAACGAGTTTTTCAGCGGCTCAATTCAACATCAGCTGATAAAATAAAACCGAAGTGACTCATGAGCCGTCGAAGCGAAGCTGAATTTTCCTTCTGAAAACAACGCTCGACAAGGGAAAAGTGAAAGTTCCTATCCGAGATCTATTAATTTTATTTTAAAACTCAATTGTTGTGTGTTTATAGCCTAAGTCGAGTTGTTCGCACCAATCCCATATTTGCCGAGCGACGATAGCTGTTTGTGTGAACCAAACGTTTGATCAGATGTTTGTTCGACATGGAACATGAAATGGAATTTGAGAAATTGGTTTTTGTGTTTCAATGAAAGAGAATAGATTGTGACAGTTCGGGAGAGACCTGAGCTTGGGCTTTCGTTAGTATTCTAAATGCGTCAAAACATATTTTAATTAAAATATCTCGAATGGGCTTCATTGTTCAGCAGATAGAGCAGAGCTCAGGTTATCAACCTTTTAGCTTTTAGTTTAAAGCAGAGAAAATATTTAAATCACTTTCGAATTCTTTGCCGCGAAAATCTAACCTCAAAAAAGATTTCTAATTTTTAAAGAGCTTCTCAGAAAAGCTCGAGCACTTAACACTTTGAAATTCCACTCAAATTAAATTAATATCGATCCACAAAGGATGCGCAACTATTCAGTTTGTTAACCTTTTCGTGAAGCTCATTAATTCGTCTGCATCCTCACCAACGAATCGCTGGTTTAATTCAACACACGTTACTCAATATCGACGAAGCATAATTTTTGTGGTTTTAACTTTCGATCTCTCGTTCACATAAAATTGCGCGTTGCAGATCCATAATCAAATGCAAATTCATTTACTCGCGCTATCGGTTTCAGCGTGGAAAGAACGAAGCGAGGCAGAATTCAATTATAGAGGATGTCGTGTCGTTATAAAAGTGAAAGACAATAAATTCTGTTCGATTCCACAGAAGCGACCACGAAGCCAGTAAATTAAGAATTTCAAGCACACAAATCATTGAGACATGGTGAGAAATAATTTTTTCGTGAAGTCGATGAATCAAAATTAAAGCAAAGGCTTAGCAGTTGTGGATTCAAGGTTCACGATTGACAGACAACTTTTCCGTCTCAGTGCAACTCAACCAAAGCCATCTACAGAGACTGTTTACCTTTCTGCTCGTTTTGGAATCGTAAAAATTATTTAATCAACAAGATATTGTTCAAGAAATATTCGAGTGAGTAAGTCACCGACATCTGAGTGTGTATACACAGATCGAAGGCGAGCGAGCTACAATCGACCGCGGTTCGGTTACTCAATGAGTTTAGTTTTAATTTGCCATTCTATTCGTTGAGTAAACTCTTAGCAGGAATTGGCAAGAAAAGAGTTTGAGTCATGCGAAAACAAACTCAGATATTTCTTGAAAAGCAGTCGTTGCTACAAAGTTATGGTCGAAATGAAGTGAGTGGCCACGTTATCTGCAAACAGCTATTTCTCTGAAGAAATCTTGAGCCGCTTTTTATGCAAAATGTCCGAGAGTTTCTTGTCATTCCTTTCCCTTCTTCTCCGTTGTAATGTCATCGCCGAGTTCAAGCATGAAAACACCGCTGCGGTGATGTCATCTTCAATATTTTTAATAAAAGAGTCAAACCAGAAACGGCGAAGAAGCGTCGAAAGCAAACAAAAATCGTGGAGTTGTTAAAAATATTCATCGTCAAATTTTTACGTGTCTTGATTGCTTCTCAGTCACTCTGACATTCTCGAAAGACGTTGGAGTTTTCTCCGACGTAAAAGTTATTTAATTGATCGCATTTAAGCGACGAGAGTATTTAGAGCAAGCACAAGAGCCGAATAAAATTGCAAATTAAAATCGCTTAAGCGTTTTCTGTCTTTGCGCTCATAGAAATTCTTCATTCTCCACAACGAGTAGCGTTATGTTCCTTGAATCTTCTTTTAGATTGTTTGACGGTCATGATGCCTCATCATGGGAAATGGTTCACCTTTTGTTGTCATTGTACTCAAATGATTATTTTATGCAACAAAACAAGCAACAATGTTAACCGCAGCTCTGCAGTTCTACTTCCTCGAACATTTACGAAGTTCTTAGCTTTTTAAAACAATCTAAGAACTCTCGTAATCAATGCAATGTCCGATCTAAGTCTACAGGAAAAGTCAGCATGCGATTCGTTCTAGAATTTATGTTAACAGCAATTGCAACTTGGACGATAAAAAAGTTGTGTAGAGCGAATCACGATTTACAAATAAATTAGAAAATTATTAGTTAGATAGAGTCGAGAGCGAGGGAAAGAAGAACAAACAAGCGAAACGTGAAGACATAACTCATCGAGAGACGAGAAGTTGATGTTGGTGTAGGAAAAATGTGTTGCACAAGATTGTTCAATACGAAGGCGAAAGAGTAGAAAAGTGAGCAGTGAGCGACCTTCATGCCATCGTGAATAACTCATTAGCTTCTTTTTTTTGGAGGCTCAATTGTGTTCCACACAAACAAAAGCAATGAGCTTGCTTAGACGTGAAAAAAGTAGAAAACGTGTTGCACAACTTCCTCTGGAAGAGTTATAAAGCTGCCGTTGCTTCGTCTGTGAATGTGGATCAATGGTTTTGCTAATTATCTCGCGATCGAATCTTTTTGTTTGCTGGATCCGCGAAATTTGATGTAACAAGTTTGAGTTTGTCGTTGTGCCATTTACTCTCGGCACAAATCTCAAACACGTAATTGAAATATTTTTTTGAATAATTTCGTTTGTGAAGATTCAATTTAAACAGAAATTAATGTCAACTTGTTGATGAGACTGCTCAAATCACTGCCAATATTTAACATTGAGCAATTTTGCAAATTCATGCAATTTAATTGATAAGTCATCTCTCACCTGCTTCCCAACATCTCATCACGATCTGCGCCTCAAATAAATTTAATCGTCTGAAGTCTATTTTTTTCGGTTCATGTAATCATTTCTCTTCAACACGGCTATTATATAATTTCTTTCATCGTTTTCATTTCCCTCTCGCATCGCAGAGCTCCGCCGGCAATTGTGTAGTTTCGAGAGATTTTTCGAGATCTCGCGCGCGCGAGATTGAATGAAGCACCGTTAGCTGAAATATCTTTTTCCCCCCGAGATTCTTTAAAGAGACTCTTGATCCAGCTAACTGCTTTCGTGGTAATTGAAAAGTAGAGAACGAGAGAATACTAATAATCTACATGAGTCTCATAAATGTTTTTGTGCTAGAAACGCTTGTTTGCTTATCATGCGAATCTCTCGAAGTAAAATTGCGCCGATTTCCTCAACGAATCTCGTTAGGAAGTTAATAAAACATCGAATTGAAGTTTGTTTATTGTTTGTTTAGTTTATTTTTCTTTCTTTTTTCTTTGTTCCAGAAAAGATGGCAGCAAACAACAAACCGACAATGCTCTTCTTTCTTCTCTCGTTTGTTGCTTTAAGCAGCGTTCAAGTGTTTGGACAGTCGAATTACGCGTCACACGGCAACAATATTAATTACATCGGCAACGGATTACCTGAAGAAACTGTCCTCGATGGCAAAGTAAGTGACATTGAACTCTCGAGTCGAGAATCGACATTTTCGTACTCGCGTGGGCGATTACAGTTAATTCACCGAGAACGAATCGTTTCTGCGAAAGAAAACAGAATTCTTTTGCCATCTGTCAATTGAAATCTTAATGAAAATCCCTACGAGAACATTCAGATATGATTGATTGACGTTCTGTGTTACTTTACAGGTTACGAAGTTGGATGATTTGAGTCCAATCATTTTCTTGAATCGAACAAAAGCCGCTCTCAACTGCGGAGCTGGATCTATGGAGGTAAGCGCAGACTTTGATTAATTTCCACTAGCACGATTCCCACAGCGAACAGATCCAATGATCGTTTGAATAGACTTTTAATCGAGAAATGTGTTCAAAGCAAAAAGCTCAAAATATTTTTGTTTGTGCGAGCCAGAAATTAAAAATGTTTTCTTGCGTAATTAAATGTCGATCATTCTTAAATCTTCCGCACATGACTTGCTTGGAATTGTCGACAATGCTTTGAGCTCAACTCAAGCATCATGTTAATCCCGAGGTCACGTAACGCAAGATTTTTATTGCGTGGGTGTCGCAGCGGATTAAAGTTTTTTTTTGTTGTGCAAAAATTGTCACTGAATGTTTCTCTCTCTCTCCCTCTCTGACTCTGCTCGCGGCTTAGGTGGATATGAAGTTTAACGAAAAGTTTTACGGCGTCGCCTACGCTGACTTCGACCGTAACAGCGCTTGCCAAATCATTGGAAAAGGCGAGTTGAGCTATAAGATCGAGCTGCCATTAAAAGGATGTGGAACAAAACAAGATCCACAACGAGTCTTCACCAACAATATCGTCGTTCGCTTCCACCCTGGACTTGAGATGGACGGAGATGAGATCATCACAATCGTTTGTCGTTATCCTCCTCCGATTGCGCCAATTCCTGCGCCACTGCCAATTGCGCCGCTCGGGTAAAGAACTAACCACATTCATCTCGCAATTAACAAATCGTCTAACTTCATTTTAACCTTCATTTTGCGATTCTTTTCCACAGGCCCGATCCTAGATTAGCTGAAATTATTGCCACCCCTTTGAGAGGCACTCAGATTCTTTTTATTATCTGTGCCCTCATGTTCTTGACTCTCATGTTACTTGGTCTTGGCGTGTCTTACTATTGTCTTCGTCGTCGTACGATCCCTGTCGTTCGTCGTCTGCCGCTGTTCATGGGAAGTGGCTCAGAGATTACCGGGCTTAGTGGAAGCAGCTTGGGCAATTTATCAGTGTACGAAGAAGGATTGAAGATTCCACGAGCTCATGTCCCTGTCCTTCAACAAGTACAAAGCTCCAGCGATACCCTGCCCTCCGATTACCCCAGCGAATCCCACTCCGAAATTGAAGAAGTTGATACACGAAGCTTGCCTCACAGTTCCGTCAGTAGTTACGAGAATCATGCTTATTTGCAGGAAGCATCAAGCGTTTACAGCGAAAACCTTGGTCACATTCAAGAGATCCAAGCTGTCGCCGTCGCCAAAGCACCTTCACCGAAATTCGACGTTCAGGTTCGCGTTAAACGTGCGCCTCCTCCACCGCCTTCAGTTTCATCATCCTCGGAATCTGAAAGTGTTGCCAGCCGAGCTGGACCGAACAATCTTTCGACAATCATGGAATCTCACGAGGATCGTGAAAGCATTATGACCATCGAATCACTGCCACATGAAGTTGTTCAAAAGCAATTCACTTACATGCCAGAAATTCATCCAGCACCGAAATATGATGTTCCAATCGGATATTCAACGCTTAATAAGACAGCTCAGCAATACGTAAGTTCTCACATCTTGAACCTGTTCAACTTATCAATTACATTCAATTATAGCGTCGTCATTGGCCGGAAGACTTGGCTGATGGTCCACCACTACACATGGTCGAAGAGATTGAGACTCATACAGTTACCGAGACAGTTGATGAAGGTCGCCATCAAGATAGTCTCGAGCCGCCGATTCATGTTATTCGCAAGCCCGAAATTACATCACACGTCGTTGATGATGTCTTCTTACGAACAATTACTGAGAAACGAACAATTGAAGACATCGAAAAACAGAAGCGAATGGTCACAGAGTATAACGTTCGTCCAATGATGATTCCAGATCCGACTTGGGACGTAAGACTTCGTAATTATCCAACTGAGTCTGGTGGACCACAATGGGAAGACTTCTCTGATATCTCAAGCGCTTCGGGCATTGCTCCTCCTATGATGAGAGCTCCTGTCAATGTGCCACCGCCTGACTACATCACAAACCTTGGCGGACTCTTGAGCAGTCCTGAGATGGTTGGAAACATGAAGCCAATCAAAATGCCAGAGGAAGACAGAGCCGTTCCCAACTGGGATGTCTTGATTCGTGTTCTTGAAGAACCGGAAATGGAAATTGATATTGAGCCAGTCGCTCGTGAGAATCGTTACGAGACATCAACGAACATTCTTCAGCGTCACCTCAGTTACGAGGATCGATTGAAATGGAAGGAAATTATTACAACTGAATCAACATTGAGAAAGATGTTGACAACTGCCGTTGTTCGAGAAGATTTCGAGAGAATCAGTCATGACGTTCGTTACGAACGCTTGTTCGAGCCTCAATCATGGGATGTCATTATTCGTATCTTGGCTCCACCTGACGACGATGTTAAGTTGCGAACGCCGAAGGGCTCAAAGAGCAAACGAGAAAATTGGGACACAAGATCTCGTCGCAGTTCATTGCCGACACTTTACGAATACGATTCGGATGGTGGATCATCTGTACGCACAATTAGAAATGATTTGATCATTTCGCAGCCACAGCCAGGACCGTCGAACGCTTATTTCCCACGCTCACGTAGAACTTCACGTTCATCGTACAGATCCGGATCTGACTTTGTTGATATGAGATCAATGGCTGAGACGACAGTCGATTTTACACGACCAGAATCATTTTTATCTGATGGGAGCTCATATCAACCGAGGTGAGAAAGCGTGAAGCTTTGAACTTCAATCAAAATAAAATTGATTTATTTCAGATATTACGATGATGACCGTTATAGTGATCATCGTTCACTGCATCGGTCAATCAGTCATCCATCACTGGCTCGCTCGGAAAGTGAATTTATGGAACAATGGGTCGCACCGACTGACGATGTTTCTTCGCCTGAAGGTAGCCCACGAATGAGGCGAACTCAGCAGCGCATTTTGGTAAAATAAAAAACATTTTCCGTATTTTTTCCGCATCTCATTGTTCATTCTCGCAGACAACATTCCAACCGCGACCAACGAATTCCACGGTGAGCGGAAGTCAGCAGCGTATTGTGTCATCCGAAGCTCAGTTCTCGGAGCAGCGAACAATGCGATATCAGACCGGTGACAGTGCCCAGTGGTATTCGCAAAATCAATGATGATTCATCACTTGCGTCCCCATTTTCATATTTCCACCAACAAATATTTTTTTTAAATGAAAAATAATTCTTTGTGCCAATTATTATTTTTTTCAATTCGATTCGTTAACACGAACAATATTTTACAAAGCGAATTAGTTCACTAACTTTTAACTAGACAATAATATTTCTTATCTCGTTAAGTTGAACACTTCCAATTAATCTTTTCGTCTTCCTTTAATAATAAATTTCATGAGCTTCACGTTTGATGAAAATCTCAATTAATTTTTAACTTTTACTGTGATAATGTTTAAGTTGTGAAAGAAGAAAAGTTAAAAGTCACCAAGTTTTCAATGAAAAGCGAAAATCATTAAAAATACTCAAAAGAAAAGAATTAGAATTTTTTTTGTGCACACATGACTCCTTTGTTCTTTCATATGGTGGCGGTCTCATTTGCAAGAAATTCCTTTCAAGTAGTACAAGTTTAAGGATTTGAAGAAACTTTTAGTCATGAAAGCTTTTTGGAAAATTATCATCAACGAAGAGACTGGAAAATGTCTTGAAAACGATAATTTTTTGACTCGTTTTCAAAGAAAAACAAAATAATGTGAATCACAATTCATAAAGCGTCAAATAAAGAAATTAATAATTTTACTAATATCTCGAGTTGTTTCATTGATTTAAGTTTTCAGAGGAGAAGAATGTTTTTGGTCACCTTGTCAAGCGATCTTCATTAGTTCAGTCAATTATCGATTTGAGTTTAAAAAAGAAGAAATTTTCCAGGAGAATCAAATTTCGCTTTTTTCTTTATTGAGATTCATGAAAGCAGGAAATCACCTCACAGACCCAAAACAATGGCCACCCTATCGTCTCATCCAATCAGAAGAGAAAATTAAATTTGTAACAAAAATTGCATACAACTTCAGGGGAAACTTTAAAATGTGATCAACGCGAAATTCCTTTGATAAAAAAAATTGTTTCTGATGAATTAAAATTACCAATACGAGAGAAATTATTTTGCAATGTTCCGACTTTACAATCAAGCATTAGTAACTACGCGGAAAAGTTTCCTCCTCTCAAATCAATTGACGTCAATCAACACAAACTTTAAATCAATCGTAAATCCTCGAATCAATTAATCAGAAACAGATAAACAGCTTCACGAACCAATCCAGGCAACGAGCACACACCGAAAGACACAAAAATGTGTTTGATTTAGGTGTCGACTTACTTGCTATCGAGTGTGAAGCTTCATTTGAAAATAAAAACGAATTATTAAATTGCCTCACACATGACGAAGTAAAACTGTATCACCTGTATGACATCTTTTGGAAATCATAAATTTAATCAGTTCCTTTTAGCTCGCGGTCGCGTCAAGTTCTAGAGGAAATTTTCTGCTTCAAATTAATCGGAAATTTATTTTTGTGAAATTATTAAAAATGGAAGCCGATATCGAAACCTGTTACGACGAAAGCAATTCAAGTCAAACCGAAGAAATAAATCTTGAATTGATATCGCGTTATTATCAAATTTTATCCAATCAAATTGAGAGTGGATCAGGTAAATTCGATTAAGGAGAAATTTATGGAAGTTCTGATTTATTTTCACTTTTACCAGAATCGGCGCCTAATCAAGATTTATGTCAATTGATTTGGTCGCAGTTTCTTTTGACTTTCTCAACATTTCTGCAAGCTCAGACTGCTCTCGGGGGGTCACAAAATCAATCTGCACTCGGAGGATCACAGAATCAATCAGTCACATCAGGTAATGCTAATTAGTCCTCCGAAAACCGTTCACAAAGAAATTCTATCTCTAAAATTAGAATCTGACATTAGCGACTCAGCTGAGAGTCCATTGAACCTATCGAAGCCTATTTGGAGCCCCGCACGATCTTTAGAAAATGAGTCGTCAAATATGTTGACAAAACTGCAAAACTTTCAAGGCCATAATGTTATCAGTTCGTCAACTTTTAAGAGAAGCAGACGCGAGTCGTCGAGAGATGAGACGATGAAAATTTTTCCGGTGAGTTGAATACTTTCTTATTTTTCTGCTGAAAGAGCAAACAATTGTTGATCGCAATCGAATATTCGGGTGTTGCAAAAAAACAGATGCAAGAATGTATCGATCGACACGAGGTAAATGAACGTCAAAGCATCGTCAAGGCTCCCGCCGATATCTCATTAAAAAACTTATGCCACCAAGCCACCGGAAAATTATTACACCTCGTGTTTGATCCGCTGTCGAAATTTAAACAATTAAATAATGTCAAGTCGAATTCTTATTAATGAAAGGATGGAGATTCATCTCACAAGTGATTCACATTCAAACGGAAAACAATTGCGACAATAATCATCGCTTATCCACACACCGTCAACCTTATTTTGATTTTAAACTTTTATTTAGTCGTTCGAGAACAAAAAACGTTGATTAATTGCTGTTGACACAAGTGTGACTCTCGCTTTCAAAAGATTTCAACAATACATCGTCTCTATGAGCGGATGATGACGAGTCGGAAAGAAAAATTCCAAGATTTTATTCATTTTGAAATTGAAGAAAGACATTTAAGCACACTCACGGCTGTCGGAACACAAAAGATGTGGAGCACTTTACGAAACAGAAAGAATATCCGAATTGAGGAGACTTTTATTGACTAAAACTGTAGCTTCCTTTAAGGATTGATTTCTATTCAAGAGAAAAGGATTAGAATTTTTAATATTTATTTATCGTCCAGGATAATTCATTTTTCTTGATAAGAAATGTTTCAATTTGTTTCTATCTGTTGCTAACGCTAAATTGACTTGAGAGAACCTTGCCAGGAAAAAGAGTGTTGATGGAGGTCAGGGAACTTCTTCTGGCAGCACACACGTCCTGATAAAACAAATTAATATCTAACAGATACGTTCGTTGCCTCTTAATGTTGTTCACATTTGTTACGAAGGAAAATAATTTAATTTAATCAAAAACCATTCGAACAGAACCATAATCGTCTTGATCAAAGCTTTGAAGCTTTTACGAATCTTGGCTAATTAATAAAAATTACTTCAATAAAGTTAATGGATGGAAATGACTCTTCTCACCCTCTCGGGAGGAAAATCAAGCGGAAAATATTTTTCCGATAACATGATTTCATAATTAAAAGGGATACAACGAATCCTAACGCAGATTAAATCAAGTTAATTAATTAACATCGGTGTTTAAGGAAAAATCAATAACGACTCCTTCGTCCCACGCCACATGAACCTCTTTAAATATTTATTAAATCACTTTTCCGTCCCTTCATGAGCCGCTTAATGAGACTCAGATTTCAATCAAAAGATTCGCCGTCATGATGTGCACTTATTTCATAAATTAAAAAAGCCTTCAGCGGAGTTTTTAATTAAGCTAATTCATGGTTCTCAAACTGCTCTCTCCCATTCGTCCCTTTTCAGTGCCCGCAATGTGGAAAGCAATTCAAACGAGCGTCTACTCTCAGCACTCACATGATGATTCACAGGTTCGCAAACACAATTTACTGTTTGATGTGTGCAATTAAAGTCAAATATTTATCCAACATTCATTTCACAGCGGGACTCGTCCTTATCTGTGCCCATTCCAGGAGTGCGGCAAGAGATTCCACCAGAAAAGTGACATGAAGAAAGTAAGTTGACAAGAAGGAGAAAAAAAAGCAAATGTTGAGTGGCTTTGAGAGAAGCTTCAAAGGAAGCCTAATTGGATTTTACATTATATTGCTTCGAAAGCTCTGTTGAATGTTTCAAGAAGCACTCAACTCACTTAGCACTTGAATTTGCTTTCCTGCTAAGCTTTAATGTAAAGAATGACAGTTAATCTAATGCAAACTTCTTCCCCTTCCTCCCTCAGCACACTTATACGCACACAGGTAATTTAATATTTACATTTTTGTAGTAAATCCTCAAATTAATTTCCCACCTCATTCCAATTTAAGGCGAGAAACCATACAAGTGCGTAACATGCTTCAAAGCCTTCAGTCAATCATCAAACCTGTAAGATTAACTTTCCGAAATTTATCATGAAAGCATCGTAATCGTACTTTGATTTCAGAATCACTCACCAAAGAAAGCATGCCAACTACAAACCATTTAACTGCATTGTTACTGGATGCGATAAGAGCTTTCAAAGGAAGGTCGATCTGAAGCGTCATCAGGAGAATGTTCATAGCAATCACCCAAGCATCATGTGAATGGTTTTTCGTCGATTGAATAACAGCAATCTTAATGACCAGTCAACTAGGTCAGCTGGGGAGTTTATTGCGCAATCGATAAGGAAAATTTAAAAGTAATTTTTGCAAACGACTTCGAAATTATGAGGAAATCATGCATGAATGGAAATTGTGCAGAAATCAGCAGAAACATAAATTTCTTCTTCTGACATGATAATGGAAAACATATTCAATCATCAATAAATGCCTCGAGCCCGCCTTTTATCCTTTTCGCCTTTAATTTGTGAAAAATCGAGCGAATTATGATGTTCAATGTGTGTCAGCAGTTTGAGTGAGAAATCAAACAGCAGAGAGAGAAAAAGAAGGGATTCATGTATGAATAATGCAAACAATTCTGTGAGTTCACATAATAATGGCAATAATGTGTGCTCCCGGGTTGGGGAGGCGGGGATAACGAATAATGTATGAATAGGAGGAAGAAAAATATTTAATTTTCCAAACAATTGCGCATTTCTCACTCGCTCATTTGATTTCTGAATTACGGATCCACTTTGATTTTGAAAATTGATTTGAATTTTATGAAATAGTTTTGTTTAGGATATTTATAAGATCACGAGGCTTTTGTGCGTAAAACTAAAAAGGTTTTAAGTTCAATAAAATTATGTTTAAAATAGAAAGTTTAAAGTTTGTTTATTATAAAATGTTTTTGTAATAAAATTCTTCAGGTTCCTCCACGAACTCTTCCGGGAGACATGGACGTCGAAACTCTTGATGATGATCTCGAATCCATTTGTTAGCGACCCATTTGCTGCCGAGAAGAACTGGACAAGCTGCGTGTCTCGTTGCGTATTCACTTTCTCCGGATCGCTTAAGATTGAACCAGAAAGCAGCGGAGCCTTTTCGAGCAGGAATTCGAACTTTGAGATAAGGAAAAATTGTTTCTCCGCCTTTCTCAACATCTGACAACTGAAAGAAGAGAAATTTAAAAGAAGCAAACCTGGAAAAATTAAATTCTCACATATAACAACATTGTCGCGATTCGATTTCCTTTATTATCATCGAACGGAGCTTGTCGAGGAATCGTTTGATCCCAGTGAGGATCGTAGTGACCGCCAATTCCATAATTTTGAACTTGAATTGGCTCGAAGCCTTTCCTATCAAAGCCAGTGATTGCCTGAAATGTTAAATTATAAAATGACTTTTCAATTAGTTTCAGAAAACGGTCCAACCTGAACTTTTCTCGATATTCTTGAAACAATTTCATGCTCGCTGTCATATATCGATCCAATCTTCGCGGTTCTCTCTTTGGAAGCAACTCTCACATTGTCTCGCATAACTCTACCTCGTTCAAATCTGGATTTTGCAGTAAACTTAAGAAACTTTATCTCTTCGCTTGTGAGAACATCGACGAACATTACAATGTAAGGATCAAGATTAACTTCTTCAACTTTTGAAGGAGAAATCGTTGAGTAAGCGCTGTTGACAACATAACGACAGTGCAATTCAGATTGTTCCTTTAAACTCTTCGTCACATTTCCACGACAGACTTGACTTGTTAAAATTTCTTCTTTCTTTACCGTATAAGTTCCATCTTGAACGTAATAATCGGAGAGCTCATCAACTCGTCCGATAAGCGGTTTTCTCTCCAACAAGTCATCTCTCTTGTCCTCAAACTCGCTATTCCTTGGATATTTAGGAATGAGCTGATCTAAGATATCAATCGCAGACTCATACTCTCCGAGTCTCTCGTAAACTGTCATGAGACGAAGCATCAACGAATCAACAGGAATCAAACCGCCTTGGCCATGCTTGATTCTGTCCCAAGCTATCTCAAGATATTCTTTAACGTAAATATCGTGACCTTCCATTTTAAAAGCTTCCTCGCCAATTGTGAATAAATCCAGAGCGTTCAATTCTCTTCTCGTTTTCTTTCCGTCGATGATTCCGTTAGCCAAGTCTTCTGTCTTCAATCTATAAATTTTCTGCAGTCGAAGCAATCCTTCAATCGCTCCAGACAAATCTTTATATCCAATCTCAGCTTTCTTAACGCTTTCCAAAAACTTTTCTGATCTTCCCGGGAAACGTTGAGCAATCATGTCAGCTTCGAGAGTCCATCTCTTGATCAGTATATAAGCGTTCAACGGATTCGTGATGTACTTCATTACATTCAACTTCATGAACTCGTGGTCCTCCTCGAACTCTTCAAGTTTCCTAAAAAAATGAGAAAATGAATTTTGATTCCATTTTTAAAAAGAAAAATTTACACTTCTAAGAAATAATCTCCGATTTCTTTCGTAAAAGTTCTCAATTCTTCCATGAGAACATCTTGTGTTTTTGCGAGCTTCTGCAACTCTTCAATCGCCGAGAAAATTTCTCCATTTACTTTTACAGCGACCAAGTAAATGAAAAGAAAAAGAATTTTCTTATCCACGTTTGCTAACATTGCGTCGATAAATTCAAACTGAAAGTAACACAGCGACTGTCGTCAAAAATAAATTTAGCCGCTGATTCAGCGGCGCTGGAACATTTGTGTAAACTTTATGAGCAACGCAACAACAATAAAATTTATGACAGAAAAAAAAATGTTAAGTAATTTGTGTTTCCGCATAAGTCTGGAAAGTTATATCAAATTACTTTGCGTTTGAATAGAAAGTTAGTTCTAAAGTAAAACAAAGCCGAGCTGTTAAGGAAAGTGAAGCATAATAAATAAATCTTCTTGGCAGAGGTTAATGACAGACTAGTTTAATTCAAGAGAAAATGCCGCACTTCGAAGATGCCGGCTCGGTTGTTTTCGTTCACTTGTTCACTTGTTTTCGTTGATTTTTACCTTTCCAAAACAGGAAAGAACGAATTGACCTTGACAAGAAGCTGATAAGCTTTTAAACAAAGAATAGAAGGGTCGGCAGTTAAGCGTTCTTTCTTTATAAAATTAATCGAGTCAACTTTTATTTATGCTTATTTTTACAATTAAAGTTTAACTTCATAAATTTTAGTCTAAGGAGTGAATCGCCGGAAATCTGCCGAATTCAAATGACTGTAACTTTCGCGAATTGAAAGCTTTTTATTATCTGTTTTTTTCAAAAAAACAGGTTTTTTTTTTCGAGGTGCGAGGAACCAAAGTAAAGCCGCACCTACGTGCCGCACCTCCACACTGGTTTTTTGTATTGACAAGAACTATCTTTTAAAATTCATCTGTCATACAAAGACTTTCAATAAATATTATAGTAAAGTCAGAAAATGTAGACATTGTCTACTAGACAATTCAAAAAAAAAATCACGAAGTGAAAAAAGACCCATATTGAAAGATCGATATTTTATAAAATTTCATGGGATTCGAACCCAGTCCCATATGATTCGTGATCACTGGACTTTATTCAATTAAACCACCAGAGCTGCAAGTTACGTTTGGCTTAAAATGTTATTAAAGACGCCTGAAATATTTTATTTTCTCATTTCGAAATTATCTTTCATTTTAAGTCTAAAGTTTAATGAAATCTCTGGAAATGCGAATTTCACACACACACACACACTTGAAAACTCCTCCCTCTGAAAATTACCTGGTCGCAATTAAAATTCTACCTGAAATCATTATAAATACGGAACCATCGTTAGTTGATATTCATTTACAATTCAAGTTTAGAAGAGTGAACATCTTAACAAGAACATTATTTTTGAAATAAAATTTCTATAACTTGAGAGCAAAATGCATTCGAAACAATCTATTCACGATACGAGCTTGACATACGAAATTGACAGCGAGGATGTTCCTACAGAAGCTTTTTTACTTGAGAATTTAATGGAAGAATCAGAAATTGATGAATACGAAGAACTTTACGATTCTTTTGAAGCATTCGAAAATGATGAATATGAAGTACTTTACGATTCTTTTGAAGCATTAGAAATTGTTGAAGAAATTGTTGTTGACTACCTTGTTGAATACTTAGAATTAAACGATTTTTTTCAAGAATTAATAATTGATGATTATGAAGGACCGAAAACTCCGAACTACAGCCCAGCTAGTTCAGACAAAGAAGAAAACTTTAAAGGATTTCCTTTAGCAGAAGGACCAGAACGTCGTGCGCTTGATTTTTCTGACAATGAAGACGATGCCGCAAAGCGCAATGAACAAAATTAAAATATTCTCGAGAACTTCCTGAACAGTTCTTGCAAATTAAGCGTCACCTCCGAACTCACATCAAAACTTAATTCTAAGACATAACGAGATTACCGTAAGAAATAAACAAATAAGAAAAAAAAACTTTTTAAGTTCATGTGACAAATTCAAAAATATGTTTGCTCTTTCCTGTTATCTGTTAAGTAAAATCGACAAAAAAATAAATATTTTTCAACTTATTTTCTTTTGTTTTTAATTTTCTATTCCAAAAAATATTTCATTGAGATGAAACTCTTGATCATTTTTCACGAAGGAAACTGAGAATATTATTTGATCTGCCTTCCTTTAGTAATCTGTGGAACGACTTATGGTGAAGAGCAGGAATAAAATTGGAAACGTTGGTTCGTTGTGGCAAAATTTTATTGGTCTTTAATCTTTAATGATAGAACAAGAAATTAAAGTTCATAAATTTTTAACTTGAAGTCTGACATCGCGAAAATTCTGAAGCATTGTTCGAAACAGTCTAGAACGTAATTGATCTCTGCACTTGGATATTTGCGATCCATTCTTTTCAAGTAGTCGCAGTATAACTTGAAGTTCTTTTTGGCGAGATACAAGTTTAAGTTGTCGTAGTCGTTCGGAATTGTCATCATAAAGAAAGGATCTTTGTTTTGCAGGTGTTCGCGGTGAGGATAATTTCCTTCACAAGCGTCGCACGAACATTTAAACTTATATTGACTAGCTAATGTAAATTGGCGTTGTTGCAGTGTTTGGAAGCGGTGTCTGGGACCATAACTGTCGAAAAGTTGTCCTCCAGCAGGAATTGGTCGAACGATGATGATAAAGCTCTTGCAATCAGAAGTTAAACGAAAAACATTTGGTGCGCAAGAATGGTTGAAGAGAGAGCAGAAAGGAAAGCATCCTGCTCCATATTGAGGATTTGTTTCTTCTTCACATTTGTTTATAACGCCGTTGTGAAGTCCATGGTAGTTGATGTATCTGATTTGACTGTGCTTAAGGAAAAACGAGAAAAAGAAGTCTTCATCACTTCTTGTCACCAAAACTTCTCGAAGTTTTGTATGCTTCAGAAACAAATCGCATATGATTGCAACGACTCCTGCTCGTTGAAACATTTCAGCTTGGTTGTATTTTCTTTCATTTGTTGACAGAGCATCAATTGCTTTTAGGACCGTTTTAGCTTCGAGCGGATTTGCGTAATCGAAAATAGTCATCGAAGAGTCTTGGTTTTCATCAATCAAAGCTTTGAGTTCCTCTAAGTTTCCGCCGCAAACATTTAGCGCTTCGAAGAAAGTTCTTAAGGTCTTGCGCTCTTCGCAAAAATCGACATTTAGCTTATCGATGATTGGACATTCGAACTTGTGAAACTTTTCTTGTCCAATTCTTTCACACTCTTCAGAGCAAAACATTGCCGAAGTACAGTCGCTGCATGGAAAGAGATCCAAGGAATTATCGTTTAAGCAAGTTGCGCAATACTTGAATCGATGAGAAGGCAAAAGAAATTTCATGAATGGCTCTTCTTCACTGCAAACGACGTCTCCAGGTTTCAAAGCAGTCTTAGTGATAATGTGTCGTCCAAATTCTTTGTCAGTTTTCAGCTCAAGGCAATCAGCAATGAACGGGAGTTTCTTGTTTGCTGGATGCGATAATTTCAGATAATCTGCTCCGATCGCTACATTCGAAGGACTCAATTCGTTGTTCGTATTGTTGATCATCAGTAAGCACTTTTCTTCTCGTTCCTTCAACTTATCCAGGTTAGGATAATGATTTTTCTTTGCCAATTCGAAATTCTTCAGACATTTCTCATACAGTTTCAATTCACAGTAAACTGCAGAACGATTTGCGTAGGCCAGCGCAATATTTTTGGATCCTGGAATTAAAGTTAAATCGAATTTTCATTACATTATTTGAAACTTTAATTAAAAGAAGATCTTCTCGAAGTGTTTATCTCGCAAAACTTCTTTAAAGCAACAACAATCTTACCTGGCTCAGCGAAACACAAACTTTCATTGTATGATGAAAGTGCATCGAGAAACTGTTTCTTCATATAGAATTTATTGCCTTTTGTGCGACATGATTTAGAGATTGCATTGTTCTTCTCTATTTTCAGCTTTCCTTCGACTTTGATGTCAAATTCTTCGAAAAGTTTCAGCAAAAACTTTACGCGTTCCGAATTCTCTTTTATCTCACCAAACTCCTTTCCAATAGCGACAACCTTTCCAGAGATGGTTAATAAGTTGTTTAACTTGGTAAAATAGTCAAAAGCTTGAGTGGAACTCATTTTGTCTAAGTTTTATTTTAATTTCCTTCAATTTTCATTAAAACTTGCTTCTCTACAAAAAGTCTACAAAAGCTGAGTCATGATCTCCAAAACGAATTTGAATAATTATGGCAACTGAAAAAAAATGAAATTATCAGAACTTTTCTGGAAGCAATTGCAAATCAGGAATCTTCTTTAGTTCTTAAGTTGCTGTGAAAATAAAACAAAAACTTTTTTTAATGTAAAAAAAGATGCATTTTCCATCATGGAATTTCCATATGTAATAAAATTTCTT
Source organism: Smittia aterrima (assembly GCA_033063855.1). Classification (NCBI taxonomy): domain Eukaryota; kingdom Metazoa; phylum Arthropoda; class Insecta; order Diptera; family Chironomidae; genus Smittia; species Smittia aterrima. The sequence goes on from CP093831.1 coordinate 23,147,783, forward strand.
GGGATTCGAACCCAGATACTTGATCACTGAACTTTATTTAAAACCACCAGAGCTGCAAGTTACGTTTGGCTTAAAATGTTATTAAAATCGCCTGAAACATTTTATTTTTCATTTCGAAATTGTCTTTCACTTTAATTTTAAATTTTAATGAAATCTCTGGAAATGCACATGTCACACAAGCACACACTTGAAAACTCCTCCCCTGAAAATTACCTGGTCGCAATTAAAATTCTACCTGAAATCATTATAAATACGGAACCAACGTTCGTTGATGTTCATTTACAATTCAAGCTTAGAAGAGTGAACATCTTAACAAGAACATTAATTTTGAAATAAAATTTCTAGAACTTGAGAGCAAAATGCATTCGAAACAATCTATTTACGATACGAGCTTGACATACGAAATTGACAGCGAAGATGTTCCTACAGAAGCTTTTTTACTTGAGGATTCAATTGAAGAATCAGAAATTGATGAATACGAAGAACTTTACGATTCTTTTGAAGCATTAGAAATTGATGAATATGAAGGACCGAAAACTCCGAACTACAGCCCAGCTAGTTCAGACGAAGAAGAAGACGATGAAGAAGAACTTCCTTTAGCCGAAGGGCCAGCTCGCCGAGCTCTTGATTTTTCTGAAAATAAACAAAACAAAAATATTATCGAAAACTTCCATCAGTTCCTGAAAAGCATTGGATTGAGCAGTAAATCGTTTGATTTGAATGCTTTTGTGAAAGCCGCTCGAATTTTTGACTTTAACGTGAGTTGTCCGCTTTGTTCTGAAATCTTACCATGCTTAAAACTCAACGACGAAGGAGATTCTAAACAGTTCTTGGAAATTAAGCGTCACCTCCGCACTCACATCAAAACTTAATTCCATGCAATAAGAAAAAACTTTTTAAGTTCATATTACAAATCTTATCTGTTAAGTAAAATCGACATAAAATAAATATTTTTCAACTTTTTCACGAAGAAAACTAAGAATATTTTTTGGTCTGCCTTCCTTTAGTAAATAAAGACATTTTTACATGTTTCAAAATTTATTTAGTCTTCAATGTTAGAACAAGAAATTAATGTTTACAAAGTTTTAACATGAACTCTGACATCGCGAAAATTCTGAAGCAGCGCGTGAAACAGTCTCGAACGTAGCTGATCTCGAAACTTGGATATTTGCGATCCATTGTTTTCAAGTAGTCGCAGTAAAATTTGATGTTATTTCTGGCGGGATAAAAATTAAGGTCGTCAAAGTTTTCTGGCATGTTCAGGTAAAAAAGAGGATCTTTGGTTTTTAGTTCATTGCGTAGAGGATAATTTCCTTCACAAGCTTCGCAGGAACATTTAAACTTATATTGATTCATTATATCAAACTGTCGTTGTTGCAAAGTGTGGAAGCGGTGATCGGGCCAATAACCGTCGAAAAGTTGTCCTCCAGCAGGAATTGGTCGCATGATGATGATAGAGTTCTTGCAACCAGAAGTTAAATGTAAAACATTTTGTGCACATGAATGGTTGAAGAGAGAGCAGAATGGGAAGATTCCGGTTCCGTGCTGAGGATTTGAATCTTCCTCAGATTTATTAACTAAGCCGTTTTGAAGTGCATGAGAGTTGATGTATCTGATTTGACTATGCTTAAGGAAAAACGAATAAAAGAAGTCTTCATCATTTCTTGTGACCAAAACTTCTCGAAGTTTTGTATGCGTCAGAAACAAATCGCATATGATTGCAACGACTCCTGCTCGTTGAAATATTTCAGCTTGGTTGTATTTTCTTTCATTTGTTGACAGACCATAAATTGCTTTGAAGACCGTTTTAGCTTCGAGCGGATTTTTGTAATCGAAAATAGTCATCGAAGAGTCTTGGTTTTCATCAATCAAAGCTTTGAGTTCCTTTAAGTTTCCACCGCAAACATAAAGCGCTTCGAAGAAGGTTCTTAAAGTCTCCCGCTCCTTGCAAAAATCGACATTTAGCTTATCGATGATTGGACATTCGAACTTGTGAAACTTTTCTTGTCCAATTCTTTCACACTCTTCAGAGCAAAACATTGTCGAAGTGCAGTCACAGCATGGAAAGAGATCCAAGGAGTTGTCGTTTAAGCAAGTTGCGCAATACTTGAATCGATGAGAAGGCAAAAGAAATTTCATGAATGGCTCTTCTTCACTGCAAACGACGTCTCCAGGTTGTAATGCAGTTTTAGTGATGATGTGTCGTCCAAAATCTTTGTCAGTCTTCAGCTCAAGGCAATCAGCTATGAACGGGAGTTTCTTGTTTGCTGGATGCGATAATTTCAGATAATTTGCTCCGATCGCTACATTCGAAGGACTCAATTCGTTGTTCGTATTGTTGATCATCAGTAAGCACTTTTCTTCTCGTTCCTTCAACTTATCCGGGTTGGGATAATGATTTTTCTTGGCCAACTCGATATTCTTCAGACATTTTTCGTACAGTTTCAACTCACAGTAAACAGCAGAACGATTTGCGTAGGCCAGAGCAATATTTTCGGATCCTGGAATTAAAGTTTAATTTCTTGATTATTTTTCATCTCATTATTTGAAACTTAAAGTAAAGAAAGAGATTCTTGATGTGTTTATCTCGCAAAACTTCTTTAAAAGCAACAGCAATCTTACCTGGCTCAGCGAAACACAAACTTTCATTGTATGATGAAAGTGCATCGAGAAACTGTTTCTTCATATAGAATTGATTGCCTTTTGTGCGACATGATTCAGAGATTGCATTGTTCTTCTCTATTTTTAGCTTTCCTTCGACTTTGATGTCAAATTCTTCGTAAAGTTTCAGCAAAAATTTGACGCGTTCCGAATTCTCTTTTATCTGAACAAACTCCTTTAAAATAACGTCAATATTACCAGAGATGGTTAATAAGTTGATTGACTTGCCAACGTAGTCATCAATTCGAGTCGAAGACATTTTATTTAAGTTTTATTTTAATTTTACTCGATTTTCATTAAAACTTGTTTCTCTACAAAAAGTCTACAAAAGCTGAGTCATGATCTCCAAAACGAATTTGAATAATTATGGCAACAGAAAAAAATATGAAATTTTCGGACCTTTTCTGGAAGCAATTGCATATCAGGAATCTTCTTTAGTTCTTAAGTTGCGGTGAAAATAAATCAAAAACTTTTTTTAATGTGAAAATAAGAACATAGATCAAACAATGTAAATTTTGTTGGGATTCGAACCCAGTCTCACATGATTCTTGATCACTGGACTTTATTCAATTAAACCACCAGAGCTGCAAGTTTCGTTTGGCTTAAAACGTACATTTTTTGATTTCGAAATTGTCTTTCACTTTAAGTCTTTCACTTTAAGCTGAAATCTCTGGAAATGCGAATTTTACACATGCTCACACTTGAAAACTCCTCCCCCTGAAAATTACCTGGTCGCAATTAAAATTCTACCTGAAAAGATTATAAATACGGAACCATCGTTCATTGAAATTCATTTACAATTCAAGTTTAGAAGAGTGAACATCTTAACAAGAACATTAATTTTGAAATAAAATTTCTATAATTTGAGAGCAAAATGCATTCCAAACAATCTATTTACGATACGAGCTTGACATACGAAATTGACAGCGAAGATGTTCCTACAGAAGCTTTTTTACTTGAGAATTCAATTGAAGAATCAGAAATTGATGAATACGAAGAACTTTACGATTCTTTTGAAGCATTAGAAATTGATGAATATGAAGGACCGAAAACTCCGAATTACAGCCCAGCTAGTTCAGATGAAGAAGAAAACGATGAAGAGAAATTTCCTTTAGCCGAAGGACCAGCTCGTCGAGCTCTTGATTTTTCTGAAAATGAACAAAACAAAAATATTCTCGAGAACTTCCTTCAGTTCCTGAAAAGCATTGGATTGAGCAGTAAATCGTTTGATTTGAATGCTTTTGTGAAAGCTGCTCGTATTTTTGACTTTAACGTGAGTTGTCCGCTTTGTTCTGAAATCTTACCATGCTTAAAACTCAACGACGAAGGAGATTCTAAACAGTTCTTGGAAATAAAGCGTCACCTCCGCACTCACATCAAAACTTAATTCAATGCAATAGGAAAAACCTTTTTAAGTCCATATTACAAATCCTGTTATCTGTTAAGTAAAATCGACAAAAAATAAATATTTTTCAACTTTTTCACGAAGAAAACTAAAAATATTATTTGGTCTGCCTTCCTTTAGTAAATAAAGACGTTTTTAATTGTTTCAAAATTTATTTAGTCTTCAATGTTAGAACAAGAAATTAATGTTTACAAAGTTTTAACATGAAGTCTGACATCGCGAAAATTCTGAAGCAGTGCGCGAAACAGCTTTGAACGTAGCTGATCTCGAAACTTGGATATTTGCGATCCATTCTTTTCAAGTAGTCGCAGTAAAATTTGATGTTATTTCTGGCGGGATAAAAATTAAGGTCGTCAAAGTTTTCTGGCATGGTCAGGTAAAAAAGAGAATCTTTGGTTTTTAGTTCATTGCGTAGAGGATAATTTCCTTCACAAGCTTCGCAGGAACATTTAAACTTATATTGATTCATTAGTGCAACCTGTCGTTGTTGCAAAGTGTGGAAGCGGTGTTTGGGCCAATAACCGTCGAAAAGTTGTCCTCCAGCAGGAATTGGTCGAATGATGACAAGATAGTTCTTGCAACCAGAATTTAAGCGTAAAACATTTTGTGCACAAGAATGGCTCAGGAGAGAGCAGAAAGGGAAGATTCCGGCTCCGTGCTGAGGATTTGATTCTTCCTCAGATTTATTTACTAAGCCGTTTTGAAGTGCATGAGAGTTGACGACAGCAATTTGACTATGCTTAAGGAAAAACGAGTAAAAGAAGTCTTCATCACTTCTTGTGACCACAATTTCTCGAAGTTTTGTATGCTTCAGAACCAAATCGCATATGATTGCAACGACTCCTGCTCGTTGAAACATTTCAGCTTGGTTGTATTTTGTTTCATTTGTTGACAGAGCATCAATTGCTTTGAGGACCGTTTTAGCTTCGAGCGGATTTTTGTAATCGAAAATAGTCATCGAAGAGTCTTGGTTTTCATCAATCAAAGCTTTGAGTTCCTCTAAGTTTCCGCCGCAAACATCTAACGCTTCGAAGAAAGTTCTTAAAGTCTTCCGCTCTGTGTAAAAATCGATATTTAGCTTATCGATGATTGGACATTCGAACTTGTGAAACTTTCGTAGTCCAATTCTTTCACACTCCTCAGAGCAAAACATTGCCGAAGTACAGTCGCTGCATGGAAAGAGGTCCAAAAAGTTGTCGCTTAGGCAAGTTGCGCAATACTTGAATCGATGAGAAGGCAAAAGAAATTTCATGAATGGCTCTTCTTCACTGCAAACGACGTCTCCAGGTTTCAAAGCAGTCTTAGTGATGATGTGTCGTCCAAAATCATTGTTAGTTTTCAGCTCAAGGCAATCAGCAATAAACGGAAGTTTCTTGTTTGCTGGATGCGATAATTTCAGATAATCTGCTCCGATCGCTACATTCGAAGGACTCAATTTGCTTTTATTGTTGATCATCAGTAAGCAAGTTTCTTCTCGTTTCATCAACTTCTCCGGATTGGGATAATGATTTTTCTTGGCTAACTCGATATTCTTCAGACATTTCTCGTACAGTTTCATTTCACAGTAAACAGCAGAACGATTTGCGTAGGCCAGAGCAATATTTTTGGATCCTGGAATTAAAGTTAAATCGAATTTTCATTACATTATTTGAAAGTTAAAGTAAAAGAAGATCTTCTTGATGTGTTTATCTCGCAAAACTTCTTTAAAAGCAACAGCAATCTTACCTGGCTCAGCGAAACACAAACTTTCATTGTATGATGAAAGTGCATCGAGAAACTGCTTCTTCATATAGAATTTATTGCCTTTTGTGCGACATGATTCAGAGATTGCATTGTTCTTCTCTATTTTCAGCTTTCCTTCGACTTTGATGTCAAATTCTTCGTAAAGTTTCAGCAAAAACTTGATGCGTTCCGAATTCTCTTTTATCTGACCAAACTCCTTTAAAATAACGTCAATATTACCAGAGATGGTTAATAAGTTGATTAACTTGTCAACGTAGTCATCAATTCGAGTCGAAGACATTTTATTTAAGTTTTATTTTAATTTTACTCGATTTCGATTAAAACTTTCTTCTCTACAAAAAGTCTACAAAAGCTGAGTCATGATCTCCAAAACGAATTTGAATAATTATGGCAACTGAAAATAAAAATGAAATTATTAGAACTTTTCTGGAAGCAAATCAGTAATCTTTTCTTTAGTTGATGTGAAAATAAAACAAAAACTTTTTTTAATGTAAAAAAGATCAAACACACTATAGATCAAATAGAACCTCTAACCCAGTCTAAATGATTGTTGATCACTGGATTTTTCCAATTAGACCACCAGAGCTGCAAGTTACGTATGGCTTAAAAAGTTATTAAAGTCGGCTGAAATATTTTATTTTGTAAATTGCTTTTCAGAAAATAAAGGCGAATAGAAATTTTCAATTATTAAAAAACAATCTGAAGTTTTCATAAAAGTCTTCGGCAGCAAAGTAACAAAACTATAAAATAATTAAAAAATATTTTTGTAATAAAGCGTTTTGTCTGCTTCTTTGAACTCTTCCGGAAGACATGGACGCCGAAACTCTTGATGATGTTCTCGAATCCATTTGTTAGCGACCCATTTGCTGCCGAGAAGAACTGGACAAGCTGCGTGTCTCGTTGCGTATTCACTTTCTCCGGATTGTTTAAGATTGAACCAGAAAGCAGCGGAGCCTTTTCGAGCAGGGATTCGAACTTTGAGATAAGGAAAAATTGTTTCTCCGCCTTTCTCAACATCGGACAACTAAAGAGAAGAAAAATCTTCAATCATAAAATTAAAACGAAGGAAATCTCACATAAAACAACATTGTCGCGATTCGATTTCCATTATCATCGAACGGAGGTTGATTAGGCAAAGCGTGATCCCAGTGAGGAACGTAGTGACCGCCAATTCCATAATTTTGAACTTGAATTGGCTCGAAGCCTTTCCTATCTAAGCCAGTGATTGCCTGGAATGAATTCGTATCTCTTTAATAATTAATTTGAAATAAAAAGTTCAAACCTCAACTTTTTTCGATATTGTTAAAAGTATTTCATATTCGCTGTCGTATAACCAACTAATTTTTGCAATTCTCTCTTTGGAAGGAAGACGCTTTTCTTGAATCTGAACTGTCCCACGTTTCATTCTTGGCTTCGCAGTAAACTTAAGAAACTTTATCTCTTCGTTTGTGAGAACATCGATAAACATTACAATGTAAGGATCGAGATTAACTTCTTCAACTTTTGAAGGAGAAATCGTTGAGTAAGCGCTGTTGACAACATAACGACAACTCAATTCAGATTGTTCCTTTAAATTCTTCGTCACATTTCCACGACAGACTTGACTTGTTAAAATTTCTTCTTTCTTGGTCGTATACGTTCCATCTTGAACGTAATAATCGGAGAGCTCATCAACTCGTCCGATGAGCGGTTTTCTCTCCAACAAGTCATCTCTTCTGTCCTCAAACTCGCTATTCCTTGGATATTTAGGGATGAGCTGATCTAAGATATCAATCGCAGACTCATACTCTCCGAGTCTCTCGTAAACTGTCATGAGACGAAGCATCAAGGAATCAACAGGAATCAAACCACCTTGGCCATGCTTGATTCTGTCCCAAGCTATTTCAAGATATTCTTTAACGTAAATATCGTGACCTTCCATTTTAAAAGCTTCCTCGCCAATTGTAAATAAATCTAAAGCGTTCAATTCTCTTCTCGTTTTCTTTCCGTCGATGATTCCGTTAGCCAAGTCTTCTGTCTTCAATCTATAAATTTTCTGCAGTCGAAGCAATCCTTCAATCGCTCCAGACAAATCTTTATATCCAATCTCAGCAGCTTTCTTAACGTTTTCCAAAAACTTTTCTGATCTTCCCGGGAAACGTTGAGCAATCATGTCAGCTTCGAGAGTCCATCTCTTGATCAGTATATAAGCGTTCAACGGATTCGTGATGTACTTCATTACGTTCAACTTCATAAACTCGTGGTCCTCCTCGAACTCTTCAAGTTTCCTAAAAAATGAGAAAATAAATTTTGGTTCTATGTTTAAAAAAAATTACATTTCTAAGAAATAATCTCCAATTTCTTTCGTAAAAGTTCTCAATTCTTCCATGAGAAAAGTTTGTGTCTTTGCGAGCTTTTCAAGCTCTTCAATTGCCGAGAAAATTTCTCCATTCACTTTTCCAACTACGAAACAAAAGGAGAGAAAAACAAACGTCTTTTCCACGTTTGGTGACATTACGTTGATAAATTTAAACTGAAAGTAAAAGTTTTTAGCGACTGTCATCGTAAAAAGTAATGAAACTATTGTGTAACTTTGCGGTTTCATGACAGAAAATTGATAAGTCATTTGTGTTTCCGCAAAAGTTAACAATTGAATCTAACAATATGTTTAAAGAGGCCGAGTTGTTGGAACTGCTGCAGTTTTAAAATAAAAATCGTCCGAGTTGCAAAAAATTAAATAGAAAAATTTTCAAAGACTTGAACAGTTCTAACTTAATCAGAATTGAAAATATTTCAAACATTCAAAATTAAAAAAATAAGTCTGAACGAGTTAAACGCAATTTTTTTAAACTTTCATGGGATTCGAACCCAGTCTCACTTGATCCTTATCAATGGACTTTAATCAACTAAACCATAGGAGCTGCGAAATTTGATGGACAGAAAACTCTATTAAAGACGCAAGATAAATTTCAATTTTTCATCGGATCGCTTCTTCAGAAAATCAAGATCCTAAAGAGATCTAACTTTAACGGAATTAAAATTGTGATTGTATCGCAATTTTATTTAAAAAAAAAAACAATTTCCCTTGTGAAAAACTATTTTAAATTTATTGGGATTCGAACCCAAGGCGTCACATGATTCTTTATCAGTGAACGTAATGCAATTCATTTACCGAAACTTTGAAATTCTTTCGGCTAATAACTTAATTAAGGTCGCAAAGTAAAAATCAGTTTACATTTGAAAGTGAAGTCGATTTTTAATGTAAATCAGTTGAGGTTGCGTAAAAGGTCATGAAATACTCTCAAGTGTGATAAGATTAAATTTCGTTTAGTTTCTTCTCAGTGTCGAATAAAAATTCTCTCAAGTCAGACGTTTAAATTCATTCCGAGCAAGTTTCCACTGAAAATGACAAAGTATTTCGATAAAATAGTTTAAGTTCTGCTGGAAACATCAAAACTTTAAATATTAATTGTATTTTACAGAAACTTTACCTTGATAATTCTAAGTTGCTTGCTTCAAAGCTTTTGCCATGGAGAAACTAACGTGAAAAGCTGTCAAACCATCGGAAGTAGAAACTTCATGTTCACGAATAATTTGAAGACTTGTGTGTTGAGTCGACGTGAGAAGAGCGACCAGGAGTTCAAGATTCTTGACGAGATTGAAACTGTCAAAGCTTTAGACTTTCAGAGAAATCGAAACATTGAAGTTTTGCCAATTGAAGTTGATAAGAACTTTCCCAATCTAATTCTCTTCAATGCTGCATCATGTTCAATTAAAATTATTTCAAAGAAGAACTTTGTGAACTTAGTGAAGTTGGAAGAGATCAATCTCAAAGATTGTAGAATTGAGAAAATCAATGGAGACACCTTCGAGGATCAAATTTCATTGAAAAGACTTCTGCTAAGTACGAACATTTCATTTTAAGTGATTTCGTTTTATTTTATTTCTTTATTTCAAGGCGGAAATATAATCAAACACATCAACGTCGATTTCATCGCGGGAATGACTCAAATCAATAATCTCTCGTTGAAGAATAATACTTGCGTCGACCACAATTTGTATAATCACAACGCAATCACAAACTATTTAAAGACAATCACAGAGAAATGTGGATTTGTCGAGGAAAGTGTTCTCTAAAGTAATTCAGATTTGATTAAAATTCTTTTGACCTTTTGAACTTTGTTCAGCAATAAAGTTTGTTTGTGTGAGTCTCATTCTTTTCAAATCTCATTCTAAAGCTCGAGAAAAGAAAAAATAAAGTTTTCTCTTGTTTCCTTCAATGCACTCTGGCGTTAATCCGATTAAGTGTGGACACAAACCCAAAGAGAAATTGCTTTTCTTTCTTTTTAAAATGATATTGCTTTCATGAAAAGCTTCTTAACTTGTCGATATGTGAACAATTTCTATTCCACTAAAATCTCCGACTTTGGCTTTTAAAAACTTTAAAATTTACAGAACATTTCATTAATTATTTAAAAACATTTTCGTTTGAAAATATTCCGTCATCAAATATTTTGATGCTTCCTCGTGCATTTTAATTCAAACGTAGCGTAAAATAAAACGAAGTTAAACTTGCACGATGACATTAATTTATAAATTTACCTTTCTGCACAAACAGTTTAACATTTGCTGAATGTCAGAGCTCGTTCTCGAGTCAAATTAAAAGTGTAAACGAGTCTTACCTTCTTCAAGGGTGGCCATTCTTTTGCTTTTCGAAGGTTATCTCCTGATTTGGGGACAATGCATGTAAAATAAAAACATTTGTGAATGAGGTAAATTTATAAATCTTTTATTAAATGTTTGAATTTAATTTAATTTCTTACAAAAAAAAATTTCCATTACAAATTTAAATGTTTGTGTGATTGAATCTTCAAGTGATCTTTCATGTCATTCAAAGTTTTCGTTTGAAGATTGCACTTCGGGCACTTGTAGTGTCTTTGCCCGATGTGAATTTCGTCGTGCTTCTTTAGTTCTAATATATTTTCAAAACTTTGTTACCGAATTCTTTTTTGATGAATGAACTGAAGTTATGTGACGTTTCAATTTACTTTTACTAATTTTTTTTTGGCAAACTGAGCATGGAACTTTGATATGAGTCCAAATATGCTTCCTCAATAAAATTTTATTTTTATATATTTTAGAACACAAATCACACTCAACTCGATCAAAGTCATGAATTTTCTTCTTATGATTATTTAGATCAATCTTTCTTGTGCAAACTTTATCACAAATGTCACATTTAAACTTTGCTGTTGACGAATGGTGCTCAACGTGTTGCTTAAGACGGTTCCCCGCTAGCATGCGCTGACAAATCGGACAAGGAATTTTGATATGAGTGTTCATATGTGATCGTAGTAGGTTCTTAGTTTTTGATATTTTCCCACAAATATCGCAATTGAACTTCAGTTTACTATGAAAATTCTTTTCATGTTTTCTTAATCCGGATTTAGTTGCATATGAATTGACGCAAAATTTGCATTCAAATTTTGTTTCAGGTGCCGTAGCAAAAACTCCGTGGCGATGCTGCTGTTGATGAATTTTCAACTGACTCATAAGCGAGAAGTTTTGTTTGCAAGTTTCACATGAAATCTTTTTCACGTGACTCCGATGATGATTCCTTAAAGTTTTTCTGCATAAACTTTTGAAATCACATTTACTGCACTGCCAACTTGAGCCATTGTGATGAACTTGAGATTCATGATTTTTCGTGCAGTTTTTACAGTAAAATTTTAAATCACAAAAGGCACATTCAACACTTATTTCTAACTTTTTAGTCAAACCACATCCTTCGCACATTTGAAGAGTTTTACAAACTTTTAAATGTCGTTCCATATGACATAACTGTTTATATGAATAATCGCAATTTTTACAAACGAAATAAATTTCGAATAACTTAGCAGGAGCTTTCGATCTTTTATCAATTTTTCTTAAAACGATCTTCACTTCTTTGATTTCTGGTTCTGGGTCATCTGGCATAATAAACACAAAATGACGTTCTGGTTCATGTTTGATGTTCCCAACGATTGGATCTTCACATGTGAACTGTTCGACAACTTCAATCTCTGGATCTCGTTTGATGTTGTCAACGATTTTTTTGTGATAACTCTCCATGTTGAAATACTTTGTCCGCAATGATGTTAACAGATCGAACGCTAAACTAGAAATAAGCTTCTTTTCTTCTTGTGTTGTCTTAAATACATTTTCTACCTGATTTAATTGCTGTCTACATCAGATGTTTCAAAAATCCCTTTTTTTACCTGAAAATTCAGTTGACTCAAAAATTTTTATTATTCCTAGACAACATCCACAAAAAAAAACCTTTTCGATGGACACCCTTTCTGCCATTGCTGGAAGTTTCAATTTACTTTTATTGCGAGTGGAATTCCATTGAGGTGCTCTTTTCGACGTAAGTTTTTTACTTGAAGGAAGCGCTTCCAGGATGATTCGACTTCATAATTGACTTTTCACACTGATTCTCATAGCGTGACATCATCAGAGTTCAGCTCTCTCTCACTCCCTTTCGTACAAAGTGAATCAGAGTGAGACGACGTTCAAATAAATCAAATATTGTGAGCTCACAAGCGACGCTGTGAAATTAGCGATGTAGAGTGATCTGTCAATTTTCACTCAGCCAACACGCTTATCTTGAATCTGGAGATTTTCGTCGTCACAGCTTTGCCATCAATTACAAGTCGCAAAGCTTTGAGTGTGAACTTCACAACACTTTCCCAACAGTCATCGTAAACAATTTTTCATTTATTTTCTTCTCACTCTCTCAACTTGAGTCTAACGAGTCTTTCGGTGCACGAGTTTTTACGTCGTTCGAACCCTTCTGGATTCAACGTCAATAACTTTTCAGCTTGAAGAGAAATCTTTCAACACTCTTCGCTTGAAAATATTTGTTTAAATGATTCTTCCCCTTCCGTCTCGCTTCCCTTTTTCTCCTTTCTCTATGTCATGATGGCAGAAACTTTTTTAAACACTGTAAAATCTCTTGGGGTGATAAGAGACTTAATAAAGCTTCTTCTTCTTCATCTTCAGAATAAATTTATTTGCATTATCGTCACGAACCATGTGATAATCATCATCACAGCTTTTTTAATCTCGATCCGTATCGATTCTCCATTTGAATCAAGTCAAAACTTACCTTCAAGGATCAAACATTGAGGAGAGGAGAAAAAAATTAATTTAAAGCAAAAGATTTCCCAAACTCTCTTACAGTTCATTATCTTCACTTGCTCCGACATCATTTCATATTTTAGAGCGTTTAGATTTTTCTTTTTCGTTGTTCGACTGGGAGGAGGAAGCTGAGAAGCGTTTGAGGGTTTTACATATTTAATTTGCTTTTCCTTTCTTTCATCGTCAAGAAGGAGACAAGCGGGTTGGAGAGAGGGGAGGTCGAGAGATATTAAAGGAGGAGCGGGGAACGACACACTGTAAATGAATTCTCCGCTTCTTATCTATCATCTCGAAGGTCAAAAATTAAATATTCGACATTTTTCGTCTTCTCGCCATGCTTGCAGTGAATCCTTGTCGAGGGGCGAGGCAAGACGGGGCGAGTGGATTGAGAATTTGAGATCACTCTAAAAAATTGCATATTTTTCTCCGCCGTAATTTTCCAAAGAGAGCAACGCTCATAAAAATTCTTCGTCTTCGTCGGAGTTAATTCAATATCATAAAGCATCAAAGCCGAAAGCAAGCGTCGAGATGGGATATGAAAAAATATGATAAACCGAAAGTGCACATACAACAAGAGCGATCTGATGCGGTGGCGGATGAGAGAAGAAAACATTTCGTTTATCAAAAAATTGATCTTAAATGAAGATACATTTTGTGTGTAAAGAGCGTTTGTTTGTGTTTGTATTTGCCAGCGAGCAATGACAATAAATTTGTGTTCCATCTAGTCGAAGCTTTTATTTAAAGAGCATAAGCAGCAGGAGACCCGTAGTCATCTCATCAAAAATTATTGCAGCGACTTTCGAGGGAAGTTTCTCAAAAATTCATGAATCTCTCGTTTTTTGAAAAAGCTTGACATCATTGCTAAAGCTTTATCCTTCCTCCCGATACATCAAAAAGGCAACGAGAGCAGTGCAGAGAGACGAGAGGAGGAAATTAAATCACTTCACTTTAGCTGTGGAAAGAGCAATTGGAATTCTGAATTACACTTGAACTCTCAAAGCATTGCCACTTAATAGAGTCGTGATATTGATTCCAGGAGCTTTTCATCGCGAATAAATTTGAATATCACTGCAAAAATTTGTTTCAAACAAGCCGCATCAGATATGAGTTTAAGTCGAGGGTTCTCTGTAGTCTAAGCAGGGAAATATCGAAATATTTTTTCTCATGAATTCAAGACGCGGCTAGAATTCGATTTTTCAATCAAAGCCAGTCTCAAAGTTTTTCTATATCGAAACTTTTCTTTCTCATCACGATGATGTTCTTGCTAAGCCACGCAGGCAATCAACTGATACATATTCGACTTCGAATCCACTAGGGAAGCTCTTAACTCTTGAGGAATCTTGTGAGCTGGGGCTGAAGTTGGTTTCGTTTTGTATGATAAACAGCGAACGAAGAAAAGAAGATTCTTCTGAGCATTTTGAGTTAAATCGGTTGTTGTTGCTGAGCTGTTTGAAAATGCATGATAAAACTTTTGTTGAATTTGTAAATCTGCCTTTCATTTTGAATTTGTCGGTGACTCGTGCAGAACTTTTTCGAAAAATGTTGTTTTAAAGTTTCGTCGTGAATATTTGTTCAAATATTCTTTCTCAGAGTGAGTGGGTGAGAGAGAGAGAACTATTAAGCTCGTGGAAACTGCTGCAAGGCATGCATGACAAAAACAAATAATCATAATTTATTGCTTTCAGTCTGATGACCAGCAAAAGCGTCAAGGCAAATGAAATTCCGTTTCCTGTTTTACACTCAAACTGAAAAAAAAGATGAAATTGGTCGCACTGACCGATCTGAGGGAAGGGATTTTTCGTTATTCGTTTTAATTTGTTATTTTGATCAACTCAAAGATCAGCGACTACAAGAAAGGCTTCTCAACTTAGTCAGGAGCTAATCTTAAGCCACTCAAAGTTTCCTCACGAAAAGAGCCTTGTCAACTCTTTAACCAGTTTCCAACGCGCTCAACGGTCATTTCCATTTCCTGCTTCTGATGCTTCACCATCGCCAGCTGTGATTGAACCACGCAACAACAAAATGAGACAACAATTCATTCTTTAATGTTTCAATTTGTTCTGCAGCTGAAAGTTTTATGGATGTTTTGCGAGGAAGGAAAAAATATTTAAGGTCTGACGGGGTTTAGAGTGAATCGTTTGAGAAAGACAGACAGATTTAAATTTAGTTGTTATCCGAGGAGATGAATGAATTTCCTGATGTTGTTGTTATGTTTGTTATTCCTCGGCTGTCTCAAAGTCATGTCTGTCTCATCAAAGTTCCTGTACCTCTCTCTCTCACTCTTGGCACAGAGACGACAAATCATTTGACTGTTTATTATGAATCGCCATGTTTCACAAGGGAATTACATTAACTATCTGACGGAACGGAGATTTTGCGCCTGTAACAATATTGCTTTGCTTCCCTTCAGGGGCAAATACGAAAATTTTACATCATGTTTTCGTTTATTTCCATTTGTGTCCAAGATAATAAAACAACAAAGGACGAAACATTCCGAGTCGGATGCTGGAGTCAGAATCAAAGGCTTCTTTTATTGAAAAAATAAATAATTCATGTGAGATTTTTCTCTCCATGCTTTTGTATTTTCTTCTTATTTTCCCGGATGAGTTTGTCATTTAAGCGGTATTTGTGTCACGTTTCTTTCCTAATTTCAGCCTCCCCACAGCACCAGTCTCATCGACGATTTCTGTCGCTTCCTTTGAACGGAAGCGAGCGTCTTCGTCTTTGGAAACGATGAGGGTGATAAAATGATTTAAATCGCGGGGATCCCACGATCGAGGCGGAAATAAATCGCAATCAGAATAAATCTCGTCATAAAACATTGATCCAAACACAATTATTTTTATGCGCGTGAATGGTGTTGAGTTCGATAAGAGGGAGAAGAGAAGTAGCCTAGAAGATTTCTACCGTCAGCACCGTCAGTCATCACGAGTCTCTATCATAAAATAATTTGTCATTCCTTATCAACTCTGATTAAGGACGAACGACAAGAAATCCAGACACAACTTTTCCTCATCGTCTTTTCATCGTTTTTGCAAGATCTTGTCTACCCTCCACCCGATGCCATCAACCTTCATCCGCTTTTGCTATAGTTTGTATCTATAAGCAGCACAACAACACAAATTTTTCTCTCTCTCTTCCGAGAACATTAATCATTTTCAATTTTAATTAAAGCGATTCCTAGTTTGTGCCCATCGTCGAGACATTTATTTCACTTTTTGTGCTTTTTGTGTCACTCTTGGGCCTACACAAATGCGGAAAATTCGTTTACAATGACGTCCGTCACACCTCCAGTCAACATTCTTGGGACAATATTTTCATAAACCTCAACAGCAACGAACGACGACGACGCTTGGTCGGAGAAGAGAGAAAAACTTGGATCATTAAAAGCAGATAGGAATTGATTATTGAAATGGAAATTCTTCTTTTCAACTTAGTTGGAGAAATGGAAAAAATAAATTAAAATTGCCATGATTGGAACGAAGGGAAAGCGTCTGCGGGCGAATCGAATGCAATGGCGAGAAACCCTTTTCACAAATTTACATTTCCTCTCAAATGGAATTGTCATCGACGATGACGGGCCAGAAAAGAAAAACAATTATTTTTCATCGCCGAAGATATTCATTCTTCCTTGTCGTTGTCCTCCGTCACAATAAAAAAGAGAAAATTAAAATTTTCCATTTCACCGACGAACGGTGAGAGCTTTTGTTCACGGAAGCTCCCACCCGAAATCACAACAGAAAAAAATGTTTCATAATTTTTCCACGGAATTAAATGATTTTGTTCGTTTTTATTTCGGGGGAGAGAATTAAATTTTTAAATCGCAGCAGGAGAAGCTTTTGAGCTCCGCAATCGAGCTCTGCTTCACTGTGATTATTTTGCTTCGAGCGACTTTAAAATCCTCACTAAAGCACTTTAGCTCGAAAAAGTCGAATAATTTTATACAATTTATATGATTATAATTTTTATGGCTCCATTTGATTTTGGCGATGCCGATTTTTATTCGTTAACCAGCAGACGGAGAGCGGGAAAATTCCACCAAAACTGATTTTAAGTGTTTACCGATGAAAATAGCTCTGCAACTCAAAGTTTATCGAAAAGTAATTGCGATCGAGAATAAAAATTAACGACAAACAGGTTTTTTAATGGACGAGCACTTCAGCTAAGGAATTATTTTTGTATTTTCATATTCTTTATAAGACTAAAATGTTGAATTTGGTTTACTCGTGACATCAACTCATCAAAGTCTTTCTTATTTAATTGAGTCAGACGCACAGCTCAGCAAAAGTTTGTGGAATAAATTCCCGTTAATCAAACTTCAATTCGAGATACTTACGAACCTAAATTTGACTTGTTTTGAAAAGACTCATTTAAATGATTCAAGAGAATTTTATTTTTAAAAATTAATCAGAAGAAATAGAAGGAAGACTTTGTACTTAAATCTTGATTGTAATATTTGGTGGCATATTAAATTTTTATTTTAAAATCATCAACTTTCTAAGACTCAATAATAATGGTTCGATATTCACCTCGTTTTGACATAGCGCAAAATTGCTTCCCACGATCATTTGAATCTTTATATCCTCTTCCCAATTTGATTTGTCGCAGCTTAGGCCAACCTTCACTGATGATCTTGACAATATCGAAATTGCTAAAGCCATCATAGAATATATCAACTTTGAATTCTTCAACGTTTGGAAATGCTTTAATCATTAGTTTCAAATCTCGTTTTCCGTTATCATTAAGTTCTATGATATTAATTTTTTTTAAATTTCTAATTTTCACTTCACCGAATGGATGATTATGAATAAAAATGTTATAAGGAATTCCCCGGAAATAAAAATTCTTGAGCTTTTTGAGATTTTTGGTGACGGTCGTCATCAACTTCTTTGTAGGAAATGAAATTCTTATATCCAGAGTTTCAAGATTCGGAAGTTTTTTGATTAATCCACAGATTGAGTTTGGTGTGAAACCATGAAGAATCAGCTTTCGAGCTGACAGGTTCGGACGAATATTGGAGTAAAACAAATCTCCTTCAAGTGTGTCTTCGTTGCGAAAGTTCAATGAATTTAGCTTAGAAAACTCGTTGAAAATCATCTTATGAAATGATTCTGGGAATCCATCTCCGATATCAAGCTCTTCCAAAGAATTCACAAAATTTTTCATGAAGATCAATAAGTTTTTTTCTGAGCCGAACAAGTTGTCATGTCCATTGAGTGACAGTTTCTTGAGAGGAAACTGAATCGTTCGCAAGATCTCGAAATGGATGCTGCAGAGTGCGGTTCTGCAGAAGCCAATTGCAAGATCCTCAATGCATTTCTGACCGGCCAGAAATGAAATCAATTCAGAAGGTTTGAAATCTATTAACTCAGAGATCCAAAATCTTGTTAACTGAGCTGATTTAGGAAACTTCAAGACCTAAAAAAAATCAATTCAGAATAGTTCAAATTTAATTTCAAATAATTCAACTTACTCTAATATCATTCAGATCCAACGACTTCAGTCGATTGAGATGACTAAGATCGATTTCACATTTCGATAGCGAAATTTTCAACGTCTCAAGTTTCTCCAAAGAAGAAATAAAATGTTCCATGTCTTTTTCTACAACTTGGCACCACTCAACCTCAAGATTTCGTAAATAGGAAACTTGACTTTCTAGCCATTTCCATACAAGTTCGGATCGACAATTGGAAATTTTGATAGTTTGATATCTGCGGCTCAACTTCGCAAGCAGCATCTGAATTTCATTATTAAACTTATTTTGAAAGTTCAAGTGCAACTTAATCTTTTTCGTGATTGCTGAATTCTCTCTGATCATTTCGTTCCATCTGAAGAAAAAATATTTGGTCAAAAACAATTATCGAGGAAAAAATTGAAACTTACTTTCGACAAACGAGCGACGATTCCAACAAAGTTTTGAAATCCATTTTATCAAACACTTGCAACAAGATCTCTTCTGGCAAACCAATTAATTGTCTCTCACTCATTTTCTTTTCTAACTTTACTGTTTTTTTTCTATTCTTATTATTCTTGCGAAAAATTGGTTTCATTTTGATATTTATTATTTTTAAGAAGCAGTGAAGACGTCTTTGCTTTTCAACGAAACTAATCGTACTGACTTCATGTTCCTAGTGTTTTTTCTAGCCCAAAATTATTCTACCTGAATAATTTCATTAGAAATAAAATTTGGTGGGAGGATGAAACTCTTAATAAGAAGGATTGTCAAAAAAATATTAATTATCTCCTTCTCCGTCTGGAAACAATAAAACCTAAACAGGATGACCGTAATAAAACTAAAATCTGCCGATTTAAGACAATTTTATTTTCAGTTCTAAGATGAGAGCTAACTCGCTCGTTTTTACATTAAAAATATCATTTTGGAACAAATTTTAGCAGAATCTACTTTTCACTAGAGTTCGTCGGAAGCCGTGCTTCTCCGCGTCTTCTCCGTGCTTGCCTGTATTTGCAACCATGCTTGCAAATTTTGAAAAACTGTTTTTTAAAATAAAATGGCGCATTGATTAAAATTGATTTAATTGAAAACTCTTAATTCAAATTCGCTGAAATTTTGATAACTTATTTTTTGATAGTTTCTTGATTGGAAAATAAGACAAATTTCATTAAAATATGTTTTTAACTTTGCGCAAGTGGTCTTCAAATTCGGATTTTCTTAAAAAAATTCATTTGTGCTTGATTCTATCATCAATAAAACTTTGGTATTGATCAAATTGTAAAATATTTTTTACCAGAGTTGTAGAAGATATACAAGCGCTTCATTTCATGTGCAATATAAGTGGGCGGAGCAGGCAATTATAGTAAAAAATTGGTTATTGGTTAAAAAATAACCTCAGAAATCGGAACCAATAAATGAAAAATGAACAAAAAAGTGTTTTAAACAGTTTTCTGACACATAAGTCAAAATTAATCACAGACCACTAATGTCACCTACTCAAGTTATACATCGATGGATTTGTCTTACTGTGTTCTAAAACTTTCTCATATATCATGTGCAACTTTATCAAGAAATAGTTAAGTTTGATATCAAAACATGAGAAAATGCTTGAAAATCTAAACATTTCTGAAGTCGCCAAAAACAATCATTTTCGACGCACTCAAGCCAAATATGCGTCACACTACCCAGTTCATGGTTTTTTTTTAATTATGTTAGATATCTAAAAAAATTGCGTTCACCGAATATGCAGACTTGGTCATCTTCACCCTTAAATTATAGGTCAAAGTTGAATTTTTTTGAAAATTTTCAAGAATTTTCTCATGTTTTGATATCAAACTTGAATATTTCTTGATAAAGTTGCAACATGATATATAAGAAAGTTTTAGAACACATTAAGACAAATCCATCGATGTATAACTTGAGTAGGTGACATTAGTGGTCTGTGATTAATTTTGACTTATGTGTCAGAAAACTGTTTAAAACACTTTTTTGTTCATTTTTCATTTATTGGTTCCGATTTCTGAGGTTATTTTTTACCATAATTACCTGCTCCACCTTTTTACATTGCACATCAAATGAAGCGCTTGATTGTCTTCTACAACTCTGGATAAAAATATTTTACAATTTAATCAACACCAAACCGTAATTGATGGAAAAGTTCAAAAACAAGTGAAGTTTTTCAAGAAAATCTGACTTTGAAGACTAATTGTGCAAAGTGGAAAACATATTTTTAAAAAATCGACTTGTTTTCCAATCAAGAAACTATCAAAAAATATTTTATCAAAATTTAAGCGAATTTGAATTAAGAGTTTTCAATTAAATCAATTTTAATCAATAAGTCATTTTTTTCAAGAAACAGTTTTTCAAAATTTGCAAGCATGGTTGCAACCATGCTTCTCCCAGGAGAAGCATGGATACCGATTGCAACCTGGAAGCATGGTTGCAAACACGACGCACCCTACTTTTCACTAGCTAAACTAAACTAAAATTGCCTGTTACAAGACTTTTTAATAATGAATCGGAAGCCATCTCGCTTGAATTTGTTTAAAATTTCTTCTTTCTCGGGAACTGACTTGAATACATCTTCGTAGATTTCCAGAGTTTTTAAGTTTGGGCAGTTAGACAGAAGCAGCTCAAAGACTTCCTTTGAAACGACAAATACTTTTTGTAATCCATTTCCAAACTTAATGTGTTTTAGCTTTGGCCAACCTTCACTTATGATTTTAATATTCTCTTCATCTAAAATTTTATCTTCGTCAAACAATTCAATTTCGAATTTTTCGATGTTTGGCATTGCTCTGATCATAAGTTTATAAGCTTGTGGTTTGATGCGATAAAGAAGTTTGATTCTGAACGTTTCTAGGTTTGGAATATTCACTTCGTTGAAAGTTTGATCAGAAATTTCACGGATTTCAAGATTTTTGAGCAGAGTGAGATTCCTGGCGATGAACATCATTAGTTCGTTTGACGTTTCATAAGTACACAGATGCAGAGTTTGAAGATTTGGAAGTTTACAGATGATCCCTTTGATCGCTACCAAGTCATATTTACCACCATGAGAGATGAGCTTTCGAACTGACGAGTTTGGATGAAGATTAAAATAAAATTCAGGTGTGGATGGCGCTTCAGAGATGTAAACAGTCAAAGTATTCAGCTTTCGAAATTTGTTGAAAATCATCTTAAAAACTAATGGTGGGGATCCAGGTCCAATGTCAAGCTCTTCCAAGGAATGCGCAAACTTATTTAAAAAGAACAATATATTTTCTTCCGACCCGAACAAGTTATTGCATCCATGGATTGAAAGCTTCTTAACTGTTAACTGAATCGCTTTTATGATCTCTAAATTGTTGTCGAGTAAAACTCTACAATAGCGAATTGAAAGATCCTCAAGATTTTTCTGACCGGCCAGGAATGAAAGAAATTTACAACATTCGTAATCCTCTAAACAAATAACTTTTAAGCTTGTTAATTGAGCTGATTCAGGGAAGCTTACAATCTGAAAAAGGAATCACTCCGGCCCACACAATTTTTTTTCAAAAAATTGTCGGGCCCGGAGTATTGTTTTCGGTCAAGAAATAAAAAAATATAACCACCATTATATTTCACTTTTCTCGACGTTTCATGGTATTTAAAGCCAGAAAAACCAATAAAAAAAAACCTGTCCGGATTCGTGTGTGTATGTATGTATGTATGTATGTATGTATGTATGTATGTATGTGTGTCTGTAAACACCATAACTCTCGAACCAACGCAGCTAGCGCGCTCAAATTTGGTTTACAACTTTGTATTGTTCCTCGGAGAAACCCTATTGAAAATGAGCACTCTAGCGCCTCCCCTTCTGGTACCTCCCATACACATGGTCTAATAGTTATAAATAGTTATACATAGTTATAAATAGTTATAAATAGTTATACATAGTTATACATAGTTATACATAGTTATACATAGTTATACATACGAGTAGTTATAAATAGTTATAATAGCTATAAATAGTTATATAAGCTATAAATAGTTATAATAGCTATAAATAGTTATAAATGGGCCGGAGTTCAACCAGCGTATAGGTCGCGTAGCGACCGTCGCGTGTTGCGTGGTTGTGTCTTAGGCCGCAGGCCGGAGACATCCACCGTGCTCTCTAGTTTAAGAATGAAGAAAACTTAGAAAAAAAACATTAAACTCGACTTACTCTAGAATTATCCAGTTCCAACGACTTAAGACAATTCATTTGGCTTAAATCAACAACATCAAAATTGGCAATGCTTAACGTCTCGAGTTTAGTCAATGAATGTAAAACTGTTCTCAAATTATGAAATCCCGTTCCATGATGTCTGTTCCATGATAAAAGCTCAAAATGTCTCAAGTGTGCTTTTACTTTTTTTCGATTTATCATTTTTGATGCTTTTAATTCAAATTTTTCATCTCCGACGAACTGGTTTATGTTGATCTTGATCTTTTGATAATTGCGAGTCAAAACGTCAGGGTCTAAACGACGTTTCAATTGCAACCTAACAACGAGGATTATATTCTTCATGATCGCCAAGTTCTCTCCGATCATTTTATTCCATCTGAAGAAATATGCTGTTCAAATAATTATCAAACGGTTAAAAGGTTAAACTTACTTTCGGCAAACGAGCGATGATTCTAACACAGTTTTGAAGTCCAAATATTTGAATACTTTTAACAAGATCTCTTCTGGCAGATCATTTAATTGTTTCTCACTCATTTTCTTTTCTATTTCTATTTATTCACAAGCCAAATTTGTTTTGAAATGAACTTTGATCACGATATTTATAATTTCTAACAAGCAGAGAAAAATTTTAACAACTTTCCTATTCTACGAGACTTATCGAACTGACTTTTTTTCCCCTAGAATTACATTTCAACCAAAAAAATATTTTACCTGAATAATTTCTAGAGAACTAATATTTCGGGATTTCGTGAGAGATAAAGGCGTTTATCTTCAACTATTTCTCCGTGTGATTTAAAAACAGGATGATCGTAATAAAACTAAAAAATTAAAAACGAGATTGAAACTTTGCTAGTTTGTTTAAAATACTTTATTTTGCAAGGGGATAGTGTCTTCGTGATTAGCTATTTCTTTTAATATGATTTGTCTATGTATTTATTGGCTCCTCAGCGACTCCTTAGAAAATATTCACAATTCTTAGTGTTTATTGACGCGACAGCAGAACCATCAGCATTGAATATGCGAACTTAACAATCTAAAATATAAAGAAAATATTTGATTGAATAATTAGGTTCTTTTAATTTATTTTACAATAAAACTTTTACTTGAAGCAAAGTTTCCATGTCGACTGAGTTGAAAATTCCGTTGAAGCCTTTCGTGTCTCTGATTTTCATTAACACAAACAAAATTTCTTTTTGATCCTTAACATTGGTTGAATACCATTCCAGATCATAAACCGATGCCTCAAATCTCTTAATTTGATCATTAACTCGATCTCCCAAAAAGCAATAGATGAAAAGTTGGAACAATGAAAGCCCCACCAGCAAAAAAGACAATGGAGTCGTCTCAATTAAGCTCGCGTATAAACTGAAGCAAAGCACAAACGAATGCATAGAAAACTCAATGAAAAAATGAAATTGTACATAGCTCTTGGCTTGTTCGTGCCTTAATAAAAGGACTTGGCTTCGCTCAATGAATTTCTTTAGCTTATTTTCCAATTCTGATGCACTCTCGTGTGAGTTCTCCCTTAAACTTTGTGTCATGATAGTTAATTCCTCGAAAATTAAACAGCAATGATCAACAATGGCAAGGACCATGAGAGTGTAAATTATGAACAAAATAATGGCGAAGAATATCGTAATGAGTTGGAAAATGTAGTTCAACAACCAATTTAATGAAAAGATCGCATCGTAGGGCAAGAAAATTATCATGAACTGGTAAGGCATATGAAGTTGACTTGACTTAAGGAATAAAGGGATTAGCATCAAAAATATATACATTACGAAGATGCTACCACTGAAACCGACCGCGATGAAGAATTCGATCTTTGAAAAAGATTGTTTTGTCGTTGCCATTTCTGCGTTGTCAAGAGGATTGTTCCTATCGAAAGAGATTTTAGTTTGTGTAACGCTTGCCTTAATTTTCAATTAAATAAAATGAGCAATCACCTTTCATTGTTAATTTTCTCAAGCAAACTCTCCATTCTCGAACCGAACAAATGAAGTGATAGCATGTAGATGAGCATTCGAAGAAAGAAAACTTAAGGGAGGATTAATTGACTTTTGACCGTTCGACTCACCAAAAATTGTTCCTGTCTCAATGAAAGAAGCGAAATTCAGTTCATCGAAATATTTGATCAAGTATAGACCCATTGCTGCTTGCAAACTGAGGTGACTAATCCACAGAGCAACATATCTAAAGAATTTTGATTTCATTATATTTAAAACAATCCAGAAAAAGTGTGAAACTCACAATTTTGATATAATTTTTAATCCTGAAGAAACAAGTTTAGCCACACAGTCGCTGTAGTTTATCTTTTTCATTCTGATTGCTTTGAAGCTTAATCATTGAATGACACGAAAAGAAATTATAAAGAAAACTTTGTTTAAAAGGATGTTCATGTCGACTTTTAAACTTTATGTATTGTTTTAACTACTTTTCATGTAATGACTGATTTTAATTAGTTAAAAGACTTTTATCCATAAATTTTGTCGACCTAGTAATGGAAATTTGATCTTACGGAGGAAGTTTCCGGCATGTGGCTTCCCGCGGAAAAACGCCGGTTTTAAAATTCGGTTATATAAATAATTTTTCAATTTCCCATCACCCTGTACAGTACTTTAATTGGTCAAGATAGAACTCATCGAATAACAGAAATTCCTTTGCATGAGTTGGATTCGAACTTCGGATCTACAGTATTGAAAGCAGGATCCTACGAGTTTCAAGAAATTTATCACTCAACCATCCCAGTCTGGATCACTAAATATGTACATAAATTCAGAGTTTAAAGATTTGTCATTTGTTTTAAACAAGCATAAAAAATACAGTCTAACCTCCCTTATCAACTTGCCACCTCCAGGTGTGACCACAAAACTGCCTGGCTCGGTCAATGGTAGTGCAAATGCACCTCTCCATACGTACCAGATATTGTAGATAAGTTTTTGCCTATCATTACTTCATTGAAAAGCAAGCATATCAGGTCATTGAGGATTGAAAGAAGCCATGGAAACTCACCGATTTCTTTAAAATGCAATTATCAAATCAATTTTCGTGTAAAGATATCATTTAATCGGTATTAGTTTAAAACAATGATTTACGCGAACATGTTTTAATCTGTTTCAAATCTCCCGCTCAAAAGCCGCCATCTTGAAAACTTTGCAGTGTTGCCACCTCCAGGTGTGACCACTTTTGCCTCTGGCTTTTAGGTGGCAACTCCTGGGAGGTTATTTATAAATTAACTCGAATGTCTAACTACAGAAATAACGTCAAAGGATACTTTGAGCTTTACAAGGATTTCAAGTATGAGTCTCTTGTTATATCTCTATATCGTGGTCAGTTGACATCAAAATCTACACAGAACGATACCTAAGATTTGTCAGAGAAAAAATTAATCATCGAGTGAAATCAAACAAAATCTGCTCATGCATTATTTCATCGATCTCTGCCATGGTTCGTACGAATTTTTATCAACTTTTAATTTGTAACTTCAAGTATTTCTACGTGAACTTATGTTAGAACGCATGTTATTTCAGGATATCTAAAATTATATTCCTTTGACTACCAAATGAATCAACCAAAAACATTTTCATTTATCACGAGCAAGTCAATGAAACGCTTTCAACTGAAATATAAAAGAATGAAGTAACTTCAAGAAACATTCATTTGAAAAGTTTTCCTAAAATTCGCTTCTTGTATATTTTCATTTGTTGGATAACGTCAAAGGGATAAGGCTGAACTGAACGTCTTACCTTTTCAGGACCTTTCCTTTCACCCTCACCCTGTCAAACACTATCGATTAATATTTATCCGTCCTTTCCATTCTCCGGCTTCTTCTTGTTCGTCCAAGTCAAGACAAGCCTTTTGTAAATTAATCATTAAAGAGTTTGAAGCTACCTTGACAAACCCTTTCAACCCTTCGCCCTCGTCTTCTTCTTCTTTCGTTACCTGTAAGTCTTTTCCCGTTTCGCCTTTCGTCGAAATGACATCTTCAATGAAAGCTTTCTCTAACTTTTCGAGCTTTACTGTTGCCTCAGTATTTATCTTCTGCGGTATTTCGCTTTCGGCCTAGTTAACCTCCTTCTCCCACTCACATCCATGCGTACGAACAGTTTATTAGGGGCCAATTATTATCTTCGGGCTTAAACTTTTATTAACGTGATTATTGAAGTAGAAGGGAATAAAGTAGAGAAGCGAAAGTTTCATTGCCGAAACAGAAATGAGCAAAGTGAGATAAGGCACAACCAGTCAATTCCCATTCGTTTGCAATTTCTTTCTCGCACAAACTCAACCTCCAAAACATGATTTATTCTTGGATCAGATGTGGTGGGGGGCGAGGAGGAGTGCGAATCATTTGTTCATGCATAACAGAAGCTCGGATTGGTGATTAAAGTTATTGTTGACTCGAAGGAATAACTTCTAATAATTGATAATCTTGGCAGACAAGTCTAAGCCCATGAGAGTGAGTGAGGGGCCAAGAAGTTATAGAAAAACCTCAACCAACAATAACAAAGAGGGAAGGAAAGAACATCGTAAACTTTAATAAATTTCCTAATTATTGATGCTGTTTGGTGCTGCAGCCTTTTCGAAAAGCGATACCACATTTTAAATTAATTTATGTCGAAAAGCCATTTTACATTGTGGAGAAGGAAAGGGGAAGCATGAGAGGGGGTGGAAGTTTGAGGCAAACAATAATTTTCTGAACAGCAGCGGCATCAGCTGAAATGTGTGTGTGATGACCAGAAGTGGCCGGAGAATGAGTCGTGGTACAAATAGTATATTGTTCAATAAACGGATCCAATCGATCGATTGTGAAAATTTATATAAATGACTTTTCGGGGGAAGCAGAATTTATCACTCTCTCCTTCTCCCTCTCTCTCTTTATTCCATCTACGTTTAACTGCACAACAAATTGGGCACAGTGCTTTTGTCAGTTGGAAAAGCAATGAAAATAAATTAAATAAATTATTTTTACAGAGATTTTCTTCCGTTTCTTTGCGCCGTCCGCGCCCAGTGAGAGTCAAAGTGCTGGGAAAAGCCACGCCGCATCGACTTACCGACCTCTCAATTAAATTAAAGAGTGAAAATATGTTCGCCCCGGAGGATTCAATTAATTACACTTTCACAAATCGCCCTTTTCCGGAAATAAAAATCTCTCACGAGCACTTTTCACATTGGAAGTGAAAGTCGGTTTCTAGCGATTTGCTGGGGCAATAAATTACGAAAGTCTGTGGATAGAGAAGACAAAATCGAGGGAACGAAGTGCTCTTTTGATCTTTAAATGGAAGGAATGAATATAAATATTTTGACCGTGATTTCGGTCAAAAAGTTTTCAATTTCCTGTTGAAATATGTGTTTCTTGTTTTCCCCGGCGAGCTTCCTCTCTCTCTCTCTTCTAAAATGCGGAAATTCCTTTCCAAGTTGAAAAGAAAGGAAAGTTTTTCCTTTTTGCCGAGAACATGTTTCGTTTTGTTGAGAAGAAGGCTCAGAGAATTTATAGTTCCCGAGCCGCTGAAAACGCGCGCGAAGGGCCAAATGGCGATTAATGAGAAAGCATAAATTTGTCTCAAGTCGGTGTGGCAAAAACCGTGTGAATCATTCGGCAATGAATCTTGATAAGACTCGGAATCTTAAGGGAAATGGGTGTTAAATATAGAATAATCCTTCATTAATTATCTTCTATTACTGGCTGTTAGCTCGAGGACTGCAAATTATTTCTCATGAGCCTATGCGCATCTCCAATCTCTCGCAATTAAGCAATTTATTCAAGACAGAAATGTTTGAGGACATTCAACATTCGATTATTCATAATTTTCTCAGACTCGTTTCACCTTTCTCGTAGCCTTGCGTAGAGTACTGTGAAACCCTCGTGAGTGAGATAATATTCAATGAAAAGCGTCATGACGTCACGATTGTGTTTTGTTCTTGTTGCCAAAAAAAAATCGAAAAACATTTACGCCAGAGAAAAGTCTTCGTCTCGAGAGAAAGCGCTCTCTTTTGCGTTGAGGTCAAACAAAGACTGAATCACGCAGGCAGACACAGGAAAAACGGCAGCAGAACCGAAAGAAGTGTGTCACTAGTTAAATTTTCATCTGCATAAATGCGTAGAGTCGTTCTGCGTCGCTTTCTCTCTCATATGCCACGTGGTCGCTAAAGGAGCGATGAGAGAAGCGCTCAAAAGCCGAATGCCATTTACTTACGGAATCCGGAGAAGAAGAAAATTTTTAGACGATTTTCATGGTTCATGGAACGCTATCCGTCGTCAAAAAGCCGAGAGATAGCGAGAGAAAAAGTTTAAGGGAAAATATTTCCAAAGAATTTTCTCATTTTCAACAATTTAAACTTTTCTTCTTGAGCTTGAGCGAGGGCAACTTTCCCTTCCCCCCGACGAACGAGATTTCTTTTAATTGATCAAATTATAAAGATAAAAAAATTAATAACATGCCCAAGTTTACGAGTTGGAAAAAGGGCGACGATGCCAATGTTTGCTATCCAAAGGTCGAGTTGACATCAGAAAGTGAGGACGAGGAGATGATGACACAATAAATAATCGTTAGAATTTTATTTTTGCACACACATAACATGAGACAACAAATGGCAACTTCAGCGACAAATCGTTATAAAAAAGTTTGATGGTCAACGACTGGACTGGGAGTTGGTCTGAGGAGAAGGAAGGAGGGAAATGTTGTATCTCACACAATTTGAAGTCCGATAATTTCGTGATAATGACATAATCTTGGATTTTCTTTCACTCTCCTTCTTCCTCGTCGCTTAAGCTCGCTTAGAAAGCTATTAAGAGAGCGATAATATGAAGTGGAAAGTTGCAAGACAGCAATCGAGTGTGTGAGTATCGAATGACGTCTCGCATCATTGAACAATCTCTCAGTCGGAAAGCGAGTCTGCAAAGTGATTCTAATCAATTTTGTAATTAGCATCATCAACCTCAAAACGTCTCTTGCTTGCTTTTTGCTGAACTCATCGATTAGAATGGAAATTTATCGTTTAAGTGAAAGCAGCTCGATTCAATCTCGATTGCAAATACGAGGGCTCTTTAAGGAAGCGCTCGCTTTCTAACAAGAAAACTTAATTTCTCGAGCCTCCGTCGACCTTCGTGTTGAACAAGAGCTTTTTATTGACAGCAATTTTAAGAGAAAATAATTTTAATGGGCTTTGCATGTTAACAAGAAATTTTTAACGTGAAACTTTCTTCCCACATAACAATTTAACAGCTTCACACACATAATTTTTCAATTATAATAGTTTGCTCGCACACAACAGCACGCTCAGCTCATGAATTTTTCAGGTGGCTTGAGCCTTAAGAACTTTCTTTTCTGAATGGAATTGCCTGAAACTTTTGATTTGGATTTGAAGAAAATATTCCAAACAACCCTGGCTCATGATGTGTGTGTGTGTGTGTTCTTAATTCTTCTTTACCGCCACCTGATTGTATGCTGTTTGACTTTCACCATCTATTGTTAAATCGATATTTTAAATCACCCTCATTTTAGAGCCACATGAGAATGACAAAAAAAACGGGAAGAAACTTGAAAGTTTATTTTGCCAAAAAGGAATGGCAAGGGAGGGAGTGAGTACCCAATGCTTTTCATTGTTAGCACAATTTTCGGGCTCTCATGATTCGAGCAAAAACTTTATTGAGAAAGCACCTGTTCTAGAGCTTTAACTTTCCCACAAAATGATAGATTTATTGTATGTCGACAATGTTGCCTTACGTAAATAAGCTCATCGCTATAGGTCACATCTCTCTCGTTCTCTCTTTGACTGTCGTCGCGACATCGTCTCAAGGAATCGTCCAACACAAAAAAGGTTTTTCCGCCGAAAGTGTAAATGAAGCTTTTTCTCCTTCTTCTCGGAAGAGGAAGCCGACGACGACAAAGGAAGTTGAATTTGATTTTTGTGTGTCAATTCTGAGGGCCTCGATGATTTATTCGACAACATTCTCCGCTTGCCGAGCGACGGCGAATAACAAATTGATTTGGAAATTCCGCTTTGAACACTAAACAAGAAGACTAAATTGATGACGAAGAAATTGAAACGTGATTGCAAGTTTGTGCTCTTTTTGTTCGCTCGACACTCGTAAATGGAAATAAAAAAAACTTCTCCTGTTGTCGATAGCTTAATAGATTGAAATAATAATAATTTGGTAATCGAAGTGAATTTATGAAAACGCGAGGAAGTTTAGCTCGAAAAACGATTCGAGCGTGACGATTCTAAAAAAGTTGGTCGTTGCGGCAGCTGAAAAAAGCTCTCGTTAATTACAATACCGTTGCACCGCATAATGTGTCACCTTAAAATTGCAAATGCACACGTTCTACCAAATGCGGTTATCGGCGGATGCTCAGAGTGAAAAACAATTGGAGCAAGCGAGAGAGAGAAAGAAGTCAAACAAAAAAAAGTAGATTCAAGCTCTAAGTACTTTAAAGTTTTTTTGTTGTTTTGCTTTCGGAAGGAGCTTTCTCGCCGAGAGAGAGAAAAGCTCCATTAGTAACAGCAAAAGTCGCTTGGTTGGGTTACATTGTTTCTTTAGCATAATGAACCAACCATAAATTCTGGCTTGTGTAAATGTTGCATTCATGCAGCTTCTCTCTCCTTCCCACATCCCCCTCGGCCCGCCGACAACCACTTTTCTTTCTTTCTTGCTCGCCTTTATACATGAAAGAGAACATTTCGCTTCAACAGCACTTTTTTAAGGCAAACAGATGGAGTTTTTTAGCTTCTGAACTAGGACATTGAAATCGATTTTCTTTCGGCGAGAAAAAAAAAGAAGTAAAGCGAGAGAAATTTTTTAAAGTTTTCCACCCCGAACCATAAAGAGAAGAGTTACTGAGTCATATCAGTTAAGATTGAGTGTGTCGCGTGTGGGGAGAGTCGATAAATAATGTAACTTTATGGATGAATTCAAGCTGTGCAGAAGGTTCCTGTGGACAAAAGAATTTTCAGTTGAAAACTTTGAAAACAATTTTTTATTATTTATTTAAAAGCTTTCTATTGACTTTCTAACTAAAGGTTGCAACTTAAATTACTTTCTAATTGTTTTTCTCATGAAAAGCTTCTTCAATCAAAAAGTTATTTTATTTAAATTTTATTTCAAATTTGAATCGACAAGATAAATTATGAGCCTTCAAAGTTCTAATCTTGTAAAGTTTCGGAAACGAAACAACTTGTAAAGTAAATAAAGAATTTAAAGCTTTACAAGACTTTTATGATAAACTCACGCAACTCACGAAACTATCCTAAAGAAGAGGAGAAGAAGAATTTGTAGCCATGACTTGAAACATTTGAGCAAAACGGTTCACTTCTATAAAACTTGCGTTCTTTACGAAAATTTTTCCAATTTCATTCTCCACTCTTCGTCTTGTTCATGTTCTTTGGGTTGGGGAGGACATAGAAGTAACATGTGAGCGTGTAGAAGCAGTTAAAGAGTTTTGTATCAGCGACACAAAGTGCTGCCGTAAATCAATTTCTCCAACTCGCTATGAACTTCCGCTTCTCCCAGTGGAATGTTGAAATTTCAAACATGAACGGTACGAGGTCAAAAATGTACAGGCCAGACATGATAGGGGGAGAAAGGAGAAGCTTTACAATTAGAGAGCTATAATTAAAATTATTGTCTGTCGAGATACGAGTACGACGAATGTTATCGCAGGGCACATTTTAATTAAGTGTCTTCGAGATTCCACTCTGTTAATAATGGCCCGCCTAAAATTATCTTTCATTGTTTAATTATCTTCTTTCAAATTGGCTGCGACAAATGAGAAGTGTGCACTAATTTCATTTTCGAGTGCAGCATACAGACGCAGTCGTCTTAGCTCCCCTCCCCCTCACAACCATCAAGCACACATGAGAAACAATTATGAAACAAAGCTAAAGCTCTAACGCCGTTTTGAAAAAGCTTTGGGATTTAAGAATGTGAATCATTATAACTTTTATTACTTTTTCATTTCTTTGCCTTTACTCTCGCTCTATTATTTCGAATGATTAATGGCATGCGATATAAGAGAAGTTTATATTTCCATAACTCATTCCTTAATAGTTTCTCGGCAAAGTTGATGCTTTCGAAAGTTTAAACTGCACACGAGCGTTTCGGAAAAGTTTCAAATGTTTGTTCTTCTGGTGCAGCAGCCACTCTCGAGTTTGATGAATGACGTGAAGCTTTCAAGGCGAATCGTTTTTCTTCGGTCGAGAGGAATTTAGTCACGTGCATGTTTTCGAAGACATTTTTAATTAAGAATCGTGATTGAAATACGTCTCTCAGTCTCGAGGGTGACATGATGCGGAGGGGATTGAGAATGCAACGTTTCAACATCAAAATTTCATGCACCCCGACC
Source organism: Smittia aterrima (assembly GCA_033063855.1). Classification (NCBI taxonomy): domain Eukaryota; kingdom Metazoa; phylum Arthropoda; class Insecta; order Diptera; family Chironomidae; genus Smittia; species Smittia aterrima. The sequence goes on from CP093831.1 coordinate 23,180,731, forward strand.
TCGTTTTGCAAACTGATATCAAAGCTTATTAAATTTCCCGACGAATTCCACTTAAGAAAATGTCAAAAAAAAAGCTTTTTAAAGCATCGTTGACAGTGAAAACTTTAACAACTTAAGTTTGTGGCGGGCGAAGCTTTTTCCTTTATTTTCTGTTTTGATGGTGATGTCACGTCCTGAGTCATCAAATAAAATGTGAAATAATAATTTCGAGTGGTACAACCGATCGATACATAAAATTTTATTACTTACGCGTTTGCTGGTTCCTCTAACAGGAGAGTTTGTCTTCTTTATCTTCGGGCACGCCAAGGATCATAAAATGTTTATTATTCGTGTCCCTTTTTCTTGTCGAGAGGCGGACGAAGCCTCAAAGATCTTTGTCACAGAATTCAATCGCTCAATCATCGCGCTATTTGAAACAATCGAATGAAGCTTTGCTTTATCTATGATTTATTGAGGGTGGAGACGATCGTAAATTCGGCTAAACTTTATGACTTTCATAGAAAAACGCAAGATGTGTTCGAATAAATTTAGAATAAATCTCGACGAAAGGCTGATTCAAAAATAAGAAGAAATATTGATTATAAGCGCTTGTGGCAGGCAACCTTGAGAGAGAGCGAGAGATCTCGTCGAGCATATTAAAGAGACAATAGCGAGAACTGATTAAAAAGTTTTTCTATCAACTGTTCTCTTCTCAGCATATTTTTGCCTTCAAGATAATCAACAGCACAGAATGAAACTAGTGATAGAAAACTTCAATTTATTATTATCTTGACTCTATAGCGAGGAAGGAGTTGACGAAGGAAAAATCATAAACTTTCAGACAAAAGCTGCTAAATGACAATAACTGGGAAAGTTTTGAACTTGCGTCTCGAAATAAAATTCATATTTGAGTATCGCCAGCAAAATGAGCAGCAGCAGCATCGCCAGTAAGAAAAGTTTTTTTTTTGTGGATTTTCATGAGAAGAAAATAAAAAGTTTCTTGATTTTTTGAAAGAAACTCCAATCGAAGGAAAAACCCTTTCACAATCTCGTTCACCATTAAAACATTTCCTGAACTTTTACGTAAATTCCACAAAGTTGAACGAGGATTTTTCCTAGAGAAACTTTCCGCTTCAAGTTTACTTGAATTTCAAGCTGCAGTGAACACAAAAATTCTTCTGGAGCAAATAAAATATTTAGAATTCACTAGAGAGACGAAAGTCCACCGTAAAAATCTGCTGATATTTATTCATCCAACTCAAACCTATTGTTGAAGCCCGCAGATGAAAAGTCTTTACTAAGTTCTCTGTAAATATCGTGTCGACAGGCAACAATGTTCCGTTTTAATTGTGAACTGATGAGATTACACAAGCGGGTGAAGGAGAACCTGAAAACTATTTTTATTCGAGCTTAGCTGAAGCAACAAAAGCGCCGTCACGAAGCGGCAGAAGCTGTAGCTGTCGTTTACGTTTTATTTTCATGAAGTTTAATGGAGAATCCTCGTAAAGTTCCTTCGTCATACATTTGTATCAAATATTTACCGCACTCCGGATTTTCTGCGGTGAAACGAACGAAGCATGAGAGAAATTATGGTTTGTCATCAGTTCAACCTCCGCCGATGATTGGAACGACCTCAATCGTTTATCTCGTACTTCTTCTTCTCTTTTGAATATATTTTAATTGCGAGCAATACCGATGAGTCTTCTTTTATGTGGCATCGTGATTAATTTCCTGTGGAGATGAAAAAAAAAATTCTGCAAACTACAAACAATTTTCTTCTGATTACAGCATGTGACGAGCGATACATTCATCTTTATCGGAAATGAAAGGATCTTTCAGCATTTGCAATCTACCGATTCGAGGACTTTTAATAAACGTTTCACATTTTCTCTTTTTTGTGTCGATAACAACTTTTTTTTTCATTCCCTCAGCAAACGGTTGAACTTCATCATCGTCTTTCTTTATAATTGTCAACATCATTCTTTTTTTTCAAACGCCACCCATATTCATCCTCCAACCGTCTTTCGGTTCCGCAAACATGACGAGCACTAATTTTTATGTATAAGACAATATACACTCACTCGAGAAGCCTCTTCCCCTTCGATGAATTCTTTGAAGATTGATCGTCTTCCTTCTTTATCTTGTTAGAGTAAGTGGGATAGAGATGTGTTATTGATATGCGATTCACATCGTTTCCTTGCATATAACAATATCTTTAAGTGGTGAGATAGGCCAGCTTTGATAATGAAGCAACCAACGTGCCATGATGGCGAAGATTAAAGCTCTTTATTATCGAACTATTGGGAATTAAATTTTACGAAGGAAACTTTCCTCCCTTCCCACTCAACCAATCGCTTTATAATTCCACTCCATTTATTAACGAAGTAGATTGATAAACTCGATCACTTTTTGTGCCTTTCTGTCTCGAAGCAATCAGTCAACTCGAATTCCATTCTTTCACATGCTAAGCCCCCCCAAAGAGATCACAAGTTTACCAATCCAATTTTAATAATCGCACAAAGGAGTCTCGTTTTGAGTCGCTCTCTTTTATCAACAAAGGCTTAGATAGTTGATTGAATAGCGTCATGAGTAGAGTTAAAAAAGAATCGATAAGATTTTGTGTCGGCGAAAACAAAAGTTGCAGCACTTTGTGGACGAATTTTCTGTCAATCCAGAGCTTTCCCTTTTCGGATGAGAATCCATAAAAAAAATTCAGAAGAAATCTCTGAAATAGTTTTTATGCATGTTCTGCTCTCCCTCCACGCAATCATCGACGGCTCGTATTGTCAAAAACTACGACAAAGCTTTAGAAACAAAAGAGGGATAAAATAACCTAAATCGATAGGAGAAGAAGAACAATAAATTCGTTCGCATAATTTTTATGATAATTCGCTATTGTCGAGTTTATTGTGCTGTAGTTTCTCCTTCTTATGTCGCTCATGTTCAACGCTGGATTTTATTGATGGAGAAAATCCGATTATAATTGATTATCCGTTGAGTAGTAAAGCTCGTAAAGCGAAAACAGGGAAGATTGTTGTCTTCCCGACAAGACTTTTCCTGCATTGAGATGATTCAGTATTTGCTTTCTGGTGTTCTGAAGTTAAACGCGTGAGGAGGGGGGAGATAGGACGGAAAGCCATAATATATGAGACGTTACGATGGCAGGACGCACATTAAAGCTATCATCATCTTCCGTTTTCGTAGGCGAGGGGAAAAATTTGATTTATTTCTTCTAGACGAGAGCGAAGATAAAATATCTTCGTTTGGTTTATTTTTACGAAACTTTTCTCCTTTCGATAATTGCTCGAAAGAGGATTCTCGTAAAGTTTCAAAACACTCGATAAAGTTTGAATGGCATATCACTGAACGTTGCAGCAGCGGGAGCTTGATTGGGCGAGCAAACATCATTAGCTCAATTAGTTTCAAGTCGTCTCTAGTCGCGATTAAAACTATAACTTGTGAAGAGGAAATCTCGACATCAAACAAAAGTTCTTTTTAAAAGCTTTCAATTCTTTTAAATGTAAAGTCTTTTTGAGAGCACAGAAAAGTTCTTTAAATATTTAAATTTCTCGGAATTTTTAAAATAAATTTCACAAACAGAAGAGAAAGAAACAAAGTTATGAGAGTTTCAGTCGGAATCAAAATATTTCTGAAATTTAAATTCTTTTCATTCAATTTTTGCTTCGCATAGACAGTGAAGACATCTTTTGACGAGATTCGGAAATGATTTGCTCAGTTTTAGGGCTTTGCCTTCGTTCGATGGGAATTCTTCTTCTGAAAGACCAAAGAGGAGACTTCAACAGCAAGAGACGAGATTTATTTATTCCAACTTTATTTATTTTGTTAGATGTTGAATGAGATTGCTTTTCTTATATCAAAATTACATTTTCTGAAGTTAATGAGAATCTGAGCTTCCTTCGTAAGCAAGTTAGTTTCTTCTAAAGAAGATCAATCTTCTTGATATTTCAAAATTTTGTATCAAAAATAGCAAAGTTTTGTCTTCTTCGTTAATTCAGATCCTAATTCTAATCACAGAGAAGTATTTAAAATGATTTAACGCTAACGCTTTTTGTTGGTCCATGGAAATTTTTCTGATTGAATTTTGATTTTAATTTTGAAAGTCTTTTTTTGATTGTTTCGAGTGAGATTGTCATTCGATGATAATATTGGCAAGTTTTAAATTAAAACCGAAGAAAAGAACGTTGCGACTTTCTGAGTTTCCTAATTCTCTAATTCCACAAAACTTTCTCTGAAATTCGTACCGAAAAATATCAAAAGTTGATTAAATTACTAAAAAATTTGAACATTGTCATAAGCATCCAAAAATAAAATTCTTTCAGTTCTTATTTTTCTTCGACGGAACTTGAATTGATTTGGCAAGTTCTGCCAGGACGTCCTTATAAATAATTGGGTCGAGATTCCTTCCTAACATGTAGATAATCCACCAATCGCCGATGTCGATCTTATTCGAAACTGAGACGGCGATCTCACGAGGCACCATTCTATTCCTCGCGTTGAGCACTCGAGCTCGCACCGATGGCACAAAGATTATGAGCAGACGATAGATGAGCAGTCCGACGAGCATGATAAGCAAGATGACATACCAGAACCAAATGAAGATGTAAGTCTTCTCGTTTACGATGTTGAGTGGCCTGAAGAAAGAAAGATAATTAGTTGATTCACACTCTGACTTCCGAGATTATCAAGAAATACTTACAAAATACCTAAAGTTGCGATGATTTCATGAGAAAGAATGAAAAATTATTATTTGCGAACATTTTTTTAATTGCTTCAAGTTAACTTACATAAAGCTATTTGTATGTCACGATCAGATGGAGATACGAAAAATGAAAGAAATATGAATGAGAACTTGATTAATTTATGAGAAACTTGGCAGGGCTTTGAAGCTTTAGTCTCTGACTTTCAACTTCAAAACAACATCGTTCAACGTTCTAAATTCTTCTTGCTCTTGATGATAAATCAACACTCACCGTCGTGTTTCTGTATCGATCCTGACGCACCGTATTTATGGAAGATACACTTGGTGACACGTGGAAACATATAAATCATCGGATCGATGCGATTCTCTTGCGGTGTGTCCGAGTAATTAAGTACGCTGCAGCGAAAAATACGAAAACAAAGTTCATCGACTGAGATTATAAACAAATTGACCATCAACTCACTCCCAACCGTAGTTGCGAAACTCTCCGTCGAAGAATTTGTTCATCAGAATCATTTGAACGACGATGTTGACGAGACAGAGCAATTCACAGAACCAATAACGAATCGCGTACAATTTATGGCGCTGAAAGTGACTCAATAAGTTTCAATCAAGATTCGTTAAATTGTCGCGAATGCGTTTACCTTCAAATGACGCAGCAAATAGTCAATCAAATGGTTCTTCTTCATTTGTTTCTCTTCCTCGCGACAAATTCCTAAATTCAAGTTCATCGCAATCGTTCGTAGCAAACCTAAGCGAGAAGAAAAAAGAATTTTTCGTTTATTTTGACATCGGCAGAGAGAGAGAGAAAGAGATTTATGCTCCAATTTGATTAGATTCTGTTTTCTGGGGCATCTGTGGTGATTGTATTCATGTCATAAATTCTGATGCAGTCCCTTACCTCCTTCGAAAGCGTCCCACAGGAATTTTGGAGTATAACATGCACAAGCTGAAAGGAGAAAGATTTTTCGTTATCGAGAGCGAGAGCCGGTTTTTGACGTCGTGCCTGCCTCCAAGCCAATTCATTCTCGTCGGAATGTGAATGAAATTTTAATCGCCCGGCTCGAATCATTTTGGCATTTTCTTCATTATCTCTGCAGCTTCAAGCGACAATCAAGATCTTCATTGCGCTTATCAAACAATCGCTTCTTTATTGCGTGTCATGATTCTTAAAAACGAAATTGTTTCATTTTTATTATTGCAACTCGAGTTATTAATTAAGTTTCGTGCATAGCAATTTAGCGTTTTCATGGCTCGCTAATAAATCGTGGAACGGATTTGTTAACAATGTTTGAGTTCGTTCTCATGAAATAAATCTTAGAAATAATTGTGATGCAATTTTCCTTGAATTTGAAACTTGTCAGTTGAGGAAAGAGATGGAAACTGCTGATCGTGAATTCAACTGATAAGTTTCGCTGAGGTCATCACAAACGATAACATTTCATCGAACTCCGTTGAATATTTTTGTTTTCTTCTTTTAAGAAAAAAAAGTCTGGGAGAAGACGAGAATGCTAATAGACCTTAATTCAATAAAAACAATGATGACGTCGTTGCGCGTTTGATGTACTTTTGATTGATAAATTGGCTGGACACTCGACGTCGAAGTAGAAAGTGGATGAACTCACCTTGGAAGAACAGCACGAAGCAAACCCATTGATAGTATGTATGATACTTTTTGGCATCTGTGGAGATTGAAATTGAGTTTTAATTGCCCGAACATAATTCTCATTCTCACCTTCATCGTCGAAGTCATTGGCAACGCCGGGATGAGCGACTTCCAATCCAACCTGAGATCGAGAAAGACGAGGCAAAAGGAAAGTAAATGAAAAAGTCGAAAATTTTAATGGAAGCCGAGGCCTCTTGGAATCCAATGAATAAAACATAAATTTTCATTCTCGTTCTTCGCTCGCCGAGGCTCCGGCAATAACTTTTCTCTCTGATCGCATTATAATTACGCGAAGCCAACAACGACGCTTCACATTCCATTGAATCGGCGAACAAATTTCTCAGATTAAATTCAGAGTTGGTCTAAATTAGAAGTGAAGGCAGCCATTTAAGCGGTTTAATTTAATTAGTTTGATACGGACGCCGGTTGGGGATGTCATTTTAACGAAATTGAATCTTCATGTTTAACCACTGTGGCCGATTAGTCGTCCCGGGTAACGTTTGACCCTTTTTTGCTTTACCTGTCTCCTAAATGCGTCGGGCATCGTAAAAGTCGATGCAATCCAGCAAAACGTGTTGACGACGTGAGTGGGAATGCCACTGACGATGCAGGAAATTGGATTGCCAACATATTGAGTTGCTGTGATGACCAGCGAGCACGTTAGCAGCAGAACTGTTGTGAAAACATTGTGGAGCCGGAACACTGCGTTGTCAGTTTGAATCTCCTGAAGCTTGAAGTATTCCTTTAAGCCTCCAAGTAACTTATACATGATTCACTCTTTCAAGTTTTCTTCACGCTCAAACTTTTAATCTCTCTCGTGACAGACACTCAACTATTTATTTACTTTTTGCAACGAAATGTTTCACAACTTCATCGCACTTGAGATTTTCACATCAACGCTCTTCTAGCGTTAGCAAATTTTTATATTTTTGCATGAACTGATTGAGGCGATCTGCAATTAAACGAAAAACTTTAATCAAACACTGCGATTGTTACACTTTGAAGCAATTTGCACATTGGCCTTGGATTAAATACGACCAGACACAAAAAAAAACTTATTTGACTACGTCAACAAAAACTTTTCTTGAAATTCTTTTTTTCTATGTTTTGCAGCGCAGGAGAAGGCAGATGGGTGAAATGTTCAACGCAGAAGCGAACAACCGGCGAGGGTAATCAAACACATTTCCAACTCCAGTTTGTCTGCTAAATTATTGATTCACTCATGGAATCTCAAAATCGATTAATCAACAAGCGATTCCCCAAAAAATGATTTCTCTTCCGAAGAAATAAAAAAAAACAACCGCGCGCAACTCTGCCACTTACTTTAAACTTGGATGTTCAAGCCGTACTACTTTACGATCAAAAACTCTTTTGTACACATCGAGTAAACTGTGTTGGAAAACGGAGTTGAAACTCTCATTTTTTTCTCTTGTGTCTGTCTCTACATCGAGTTTCTCGTCCCCACTACTTCTTTACATCAACAATGTTGAGTTAGCTTAACTTTTTTTCCTCTCTCACTTCTCATCATCTTACAAATTTATGCCCCCTCGCGTTTAACGGCAGGGAAATGTCTTGAGAACTTACTTTCCAGAGATCACCAACACCATCTTGAGATCCGGTTCTAAGAATCGTTCTTGAGGGGGCTGAATATCCAGCAACTGTGTTCGTGATGAAGTAAGTAGCTATGACAACAGGAGTGTGTATGAGTGTAAAATATTTATGGCATTGTCGTTCAATTCAGGGTAAAACCGAAATTTTTGTGCACGAGGCAAGAGAGACAAACAGCTGTGGATGCGTTTCCCGAAACAATTTCTATTTCTGCACAGAGAATCTGCGACATAGAAAAATATTTTTTGGTCTGGAAGCTGCGAGAAGGGGGAAATGTTTTTTTGTTAGATGATTTGAGGGCAAAGGACTTCCACGCGAATGACGCAATAAAATGAAATCTCTTGTCATCAGAACTCTTATCAACGTCGTTAGTGTGATCTCTTTATTACTCCAAGGAGGTCACAATGTAAATATTTCTTACTCTGCTTTGTGTCGTTGATTACGTGAGATTTCTACTTTCAACTTTAACGAGCGAAAACATCAAAGCAACAATCGAAATATTTCATAAGATTATCCGCAGTTGCGTGCCGGATTTACGTTTTTTCATGTAACATGTCGAAGCATGTGAACTGAGAGAATTGTTCCAATTGAATTAAATTAAATTAAAAAATCGCTTTGCTTGAGTTGTGACGTCATGGTCACTCGATGCATGTTTGCTTGATTCATCTTCATGGAGAACTAATTCACTGACCGATGCGAGGGTATTGATTGATTCTCCAGTTGAATTGATGCACTTCCTGATCTCTCAATCGAATTCATGATTCAATTGTGAAATGGGTTCTAGGCCGACAACAATTCACTGGCAAATTAGAAGTTTCGATCTTAATTGGAACTTGCATAATCGTCATCGCTTATCTCATACTCGATAGTTTGCATCGCAGAAAAACCGTTTTACATTGTTTGTTGCGCGACATGTGATGGCATAAAACGCAGATTGAATAATCTCTGAAAATATTTCCACAATCTGCGGATAGATCATGTTAGTGGCGTCGAAATGAAGGAAACAAATCATCGGCAGCATTGAATGTGAGAAACTAATTTGATGGGAATATAAAAAATGTTGGCTTAATGTCAAACAGAACATTTGGGTTGCATCATGAGCAGTGAGAGAAGTTTGTTTTGAATTGTAAACCACGTGCCGAAGGAGACATCGAATTAGGAATTTAGTTTTTTTACGACTTTAATAACGTTTTTAGTTGAGGAAACGTTGTAGCTCTGATGGTTTAGTTGATTAAAGTCCACTAAGAAAGAATCAGTGAGACTGGGTTCGAATCCCATGAAATTTCCAAAAATCTTTTAGGTTGTAATGTCGGTTCATATTTTGATATGTTCTATTTTTTTCGCTGATCAGAAACTCAAATAAACTATCTTCTGTTCAAGCGAGACTGGGTTCGAATCCCAAATAATTTCATATAATTTTTTTGCAGAAATCAATTTTTTGCTTTAAATTAAAGCCTTTAATAACTTTTATTGTTCGAATCAATTTGGTAATAGAAAATATTTCTTTAAATAATATAAGAAAGAAGAAGAAATCTAAATTAAAATTAATATTTTTGATCCTTCAATAAGAAGTTTTAGCCAAAAGAAATTTACAGCTCTGACAGTTTATTTGATTTATGTCAATAGACCTTTACACAGCTCGTGTGAGACTGGGTTCGAATCCCATAAGATTTTTAAAAACACTTAGAATCATGTCATTACGCCCTATTTCTTATTTTTTTATTACTGATTGCTGAAGATGCAATCTAATGAACAATTCAAACCCATATTGCGTCTTTTATTAAGTTTTAGCCAAACGAATTTTACAGCTCTTACAGTTTATTTGAATTCAATAATTTATGTTCACAGACCTTTACACAGATCATGTGACTGACTGGGTTCGAATCTCAAGAAATTTTTAAAAAATATTGGTGTAATTGGCAATCTTTTTCCCTTTGAATAATCTTTTTTATTTTGAATTATTTTGGACAAAGTTTTCTTAGGGAGAAGGAATTTATAGTTTCTTTTATAAGAAGCTTAGCCGAAAGAAATTTACAGCTCTGACAGTTTAATTGATTTATGTCCACTGATGAAGATCGTGGCAGACTGGGTTCGAATCCCATGAAAATAAAAATTTATGCTTCCTATTTTCTTGAGTAATCTTTTTGTTCAAACTCAAACAATTTTTTGAAGAAAATTTCAACTAAGCTTTGGATATCTACAACAAACGACAACGCTACACAAAATAAACGAATTTAAAAGTATTTCGAGATCTTTTGTCTAAATAGCGAAGCTTAATAGAACAGCGAGAAGCGGATATATTGTTTCCAGATTAATTAGAACAATCCGCTTAGCCCATCGTGGAAACAAACGAATTATAGTTTCACATGTCACTGGTCTCTCATTAGAAGCGAGCGAACCGAGCAGCTACCGTCTGTGGAATTAATGAATGGAAAGAATGTCGTTTTAATGGATTTTAACTGACGGGCCGTGACAAAACTGGAGCATCAAGGGAAATTGAATTAAATTGAAGCTCTTCTTTGACTCTACGCACATTCTTAAACTTCTTTCAATTTGCTGACGAAATGAAAAGAAATTGTGACGCAATAAACTTCCTCAATTCGAATGATTTCTTTGTTCAAACAAAGTGAAGAATTCTTTGCGAAGCCAGGAAGCGACCTGTGACGATTAGAAAAGGAAGGAAATTTCTCATGCTTTCAAATGAATTTCTTTGTTAAACCCGAATCAAACCTTTTCCGTCTCTTTAAGTGATTTCAAGTTATTTTTGACGTGCTTCACACAAATGCAGAGTAAAGAGGAGAAGTTAAACGAAGAAAGGAGAATTCCAGACTCGTTTTCTCTAAACTTTAAAGCAAGGTGAAGTAAGCGAGAGGGCAAGACATTGCATACGTGACGCAAGACACGCATTTAACTTTGTTTGATTGATAAATTATCGTCTCAAAGTTCTAATGATTTTGACATTTCTCCATTAGCCACAAGATATTGTCGATTGGCTTAGAAGCCAAGTTCACCTTATCGTCTAATGTTTAATGCATTAGCCAGAGACTAAAGAAGCTTAAGAATATTCTGGTTTAAAGCTGAAACAACAGAACACGAATCGTTTTGAACTTTAAAGCAAGCGAATCTTCAAATTTGAATAATTTCTCACCTAACACGAAGCAACAAAATGTGACCTCATGTAAAGATTTTGTTAGAAAAGTAACAGGAGCGAATGAAGCAGAACAACTAAGAAATTCCTTCTCTGCACGAAAATTATTTTGTGATTGACGTTTGTTCATCAAAACTTTTAATTCAACTTTGAGTGATCAACATTTATTGCTCGTGAGAGCTGTAAAATCGTTTGACGGCTTATTTCGCTCTCGAGTCGAGAGACGGTGGATTGCATGGAATAAATTTGACCTTATCATTTAACCTGAATGTTCATGAATCATGAATGAATTGTTCAACGCACAGTGCTAGAGCTAGAAGTTCTCGAGAGTGATGAGCAGTGGATGATAAAAGCGTGCCACATTTATTTGTTGTTTATGGATGAGGCCAGAGGTGTCGCTCAACACTCCATTTAAATCACGAGCTCGAGCACGATGCATTTCTTATCTCTCGAATGTAAATTCGAATCAAATTTACAACTTTCAAGTGGGAAACAAGTTTGATCAGACGTTGACACTTTGACCGCGTTGCTGCCGCTTTGTCGTCATTGTCACGCTAAAGCAATCTTTGCGCAACAAAAATAAAAAAATTGATTAATTTATTTGTTTGTTATTTATCAGTTCATAAATTAAAGCTTTGAACAATTTATTGTGATTTCAACTGCCAAAAAGCGCTTCGAATGTGTGAAGACAACGCTCATAGTTTTGGATCGTAAAACTCAGAGATGAAATATCGCTACGAGGAATCCGCTAGCACTTTAATTCAATAAACGATTGAGCAATGCGTTTACGATCAATTGAAATAAATTCGACTTTTATTTAATTTTAAACTGTCAATGTCCTCATTCTCCAATTCGTCTGATTGATTAGAGTTCGATGCTGAATGGAGCTCGTCGTTACCTTCGTTTCATTCAATTCTTTGAGCTGATCTAGTTTTAGCGATTTGGATTTGTTTCGGTTGACTCTTGTTGTGACAATTGCCAGGCGAACATGAAGCAGAGAGCAGAATGAACGAGAAAATCTATGCGAAGAGTTTTTACCTGAACCAAGTACAACTCAGAAAAGGGCTCGGTCTGCGATCTTTTTTTGTGAAGAGTTTTCTGTTTGTCTAAGGCTTAGAAGCGAGTCCTTTGCAACAGTTTTCCATTGATACGACGAAACTCGATGCCATATCAATTTCACAATCGATGTTTGGTCGATAAAAGTTTCTGACTTTGTCACTTTCTGACTTTTATGTGTGCAATTATCGGAAGAAAGTCGTTTGCTTCTTGTCAAGCAATTTCCACTTCAACCCTCAAATTCAATGTCAGAAAAAGGTCAATTATCAAGTTGAAGTCGAACATTCAATGCACTCTCGCTTGTCTCGTTTAGTGGAATTGAAAATAGGCAGATGTAAATGCATAAACAAACATCGGGGAACTGTTCTGGGGGAAAAGTCAGAAATCACAGCGGCGGCGTTCTCCGCTTGTGTTGGTAGAGCTTGAATGCACTATTTCAATCGAAAAAAGTTTATGCTGGCAGAATAAATAATGTTTCAACTGAAGATTTCTCACTTCGAACACAACTAAGAAAAGTGAGAAAAGGAAAAACTTAAAATTCTCGAAGAATAAATTTATTTCGTTTAGTTTGCAATTCTTTTGAGTTAAAATCGAATTGAACTTCAATAAAATGCTGACGAGCTACTTGAATCAAGTTAAACAAACTGTTGTCGAGTACTCACGACGAGAGTCGCCAAGTTTCTTTCCCTAACCCATCAAAGTCAAAATAATTTTTTTTTTGGGAATCGCCGACGAACACAACTCGATCTTTGTTTGTCTTCCAATCATTTTCTTTTTGCTCACGCTTGAGTTTCTTATAAGAATTTTCTTTTATGCTTCTTTCTCTCTTTGCCTTTGGCCCGCTGGGCTTTTTAAAATTCTCTCCAACAAGCCCATCGCATTCTTCATCGGCAAAAGGCAAAAACAAAACCAGTTTTTATTTTCAGCGAGCATCGCGAGAAGCGATAAATCTTTTCTGTAAAACGAAACTTACACAACACACGCGAAGCACAATTGATTTTGCACGGCGAAATAAAAAGTCGCGCATGGACGCGACTTGCAAGCAAAGATTTCGACGTCACGATGATTTGCCGTAAAAAGATTTAGAATTCAGAATTCTCATTGCAGGACAGCAATTCAATGTTAAAATGTAACTTGCAGTCGATAATTTCGCGATGGCGTCGAATGATCGATCGAGACGTTTAACAACTTTAAATCTCGAGTTTAAATTTGCATAATCGCCAACATCCTCCCAGAAATCTCAATTAATTCAATCGGGAATTCATGGAGAACCAACAATTAAGTAATTCACACGAAACAAAAGCTTGTTCATTCAATCTTATGCAATCAAATTCGCTCCAATTTAGAGTCAATTTAGCATCAATAAAAAGTTTTTCTCACACGCTTCCTCATGATTCAATTATCAGCAATTTGAGAAAACTATTTTTAGCGAGTAATTAATTGAGGCATTCGCTAATTGAACGTGGTAAAGGTTGAGAGTCTTCAATTTTCATTATTTCGACCACAATTCTTTGTCAATCAAAAACTTGACCAGAGAGCACGACAGAAAATTGCATTGAGTTGCAACGAACTTAATTGGAAAGCCTTCGCTTCTTATTAAAACTTGTTGAGCAGTTTTTGCCTTGGAGATTGATAAATTTTGCAAAAGCAATCATTGAAAGTGCCTTTAGCTACTTCAAGCCCAAACATTCCAATGCACGTCGTGGCCTCGAAACGAACTCCGCTTTATGACTCATAAACTCAGCTAATTTTACATAAATCAGCGATTTCGCACATCAAGCTAACAAATGTGTCAAATTGCGCCGACATGAACATTAACAATTGATAACGAGCCGGGGTAAAAAGTTTTCATGTTGTCTGCTTACCGCAACCAGATTTTCATGTGTGGACATTGTCCGAAAAAAAAGGCTGAAACAATGCCACCATTATTTCAGATCATGTTGCTTGCACAAGCTTGAATACAACGAAAAAAAAAGAAAATTCTCCTCGACATCGACACGAGTTCGTTGCACTTTAATGACCTTACCAGCGATTGAGATTTTTTCTTTTTTTTTCTTCAAAACATCGCTTTTCTCTCTTCGCCGCAATAGTAAAAGTTTTAGAGATATCTCTGTTTGGCTTATGAATGGATCCACGTTGAGAGCTCGAATTCCAATCGCCCTCGAGTGCTTTCAAGTAGCTTTATGAGTGTCAGAGGAATTTATGAGCTGTTAATGAGTGGACACATTCGAAATGAACAACAAACTGCGCGTTGCTCTTTCTCTCTTGGGAACACATTTGTTTTATTCTAATTCCGCTTTAAATAAAAAACTAACAAATCACAGAAAATTTGGAATGGAAATATCAAAAGTTAGCTCATGCAAACTTGACTCTCTTCTCGTTCACGGCGACTAATGAACTCTTTGGAACGACCGCCATGTCTTCTGAATTCAAGCTGTGATTGTCGAGATCATCTTCTTCCTCTTCAGCTTCAGACTCTTTAAGCTTATCGTACTCTTCAATATTTTCATTATTTTCATCGGATGAAGCCTCTTCTGAGTTAAGCACAACAATCATCGAGTTCTTTTCACTCTGAATCTCTGGAATGATGTGTTCGAGAAGCATCTGACGGAAGAGATATGGTTCCATGTTTCTCGCTAAGTAATAGAGAAACAGCCAATCGGAGAAGAAGAATTCATTCGTCACAACGAGCATATCCCACGGATTCATCTTTCCTGGACACGCGAAAGAGAATACGAAGCCGTTAAATGCGTTTGATCTGTAAATAATTGAGACGCATCATCAGAAAAATATTTACGTTCATAACAAATCGTATCATGCTCACTTCGAGTGTAAACAAAGTGTCGTTAGACGCCATAGAAGCGATAAGATGGAAACAAAAAGTAAAATTGAATACCAAAACCAAAGGAAGGTGAAAATCTTTTCGTTTACAACGTTCAGAGCCATCACGCCTAAGATTGATGACAAGAAAATTAAATTTCCATTTGATTCAAAAAAGTTTTCTTTTACTTACAAAGAGCTTAGAGTTGGAGTTCATGAAATGAAAAAGAGACAAATAAAAATTGTTATCAAATCATTTGAAACCTTCTCAACTCACCATCGTGTTTCTGAATTGATCCTGAAGCTCCAAACTTATGAAAGTGACACTTGGTAACTTTAGGAAACACAATGTCAAGTGTATCCATCAACCCATCAAAGTCATCATGAATGAAATCAAAGCCAAGCCTCAGAAAGTGACGACCGAGGAAGATGTGAGTGAAAAAGATTTGCAGCAAAAGGTTCAACAGATTTAGAACTTCACACGAAATCATTTTGTTTGCCCAATTCCGATTCACCTCGATGTGCTTCAAGAAAGCAGTTTTGATTCTGTTGAGCTGAAATTTGATATTTCCGAATGTGAATCAACAAATGTTGCGAAACCTTTTTCATGCTTTGCCACCTGTTACCTTTTTGTCGATCGTCGTTTTCGAGTAAATCACATAAGTTTTGTTAATTTGTAAATCTTCTTCCTTCTCGAGATGCTTCGAGAGGAGAATAACTTGTAGGCCAATCACCAGACTCTTGATCTTTCCGCCTTCCATTGATCTCCACAAGAGATGGGGAAGGTAAAAGCTGATTGCTTGAGCAAAGAGAACAAAGGGAACCCATTGATAGTAAGCGTGGTAACGAACTTCGTCGTCTGGAAGGACTGGACCGATTCCTGGATGTGGAATCGCTTGATACTTGAGCATTGTCTCGTTTAAATGTCTAACCTATTTTGCGTAACCAACAAGTGAGTGAGTATCGATTAGGAAGTCTCTTAACGGCACTTACCACTGTGAATGTCGTCGTGAAAAAGCAGAAAGTGTTGATGACATGCTCGGGGATTGTAGGGGCACCACCTGTCATACATCTTATGTGCTCTCCAATGTATTGTCTGATAATTAAAACGTGTGCTCAGTTAATTGCTTTTGACTTTATACAGGTTTCAAGACACGACCAGTTAATTTGTCATACAAATTACGGTTGAGTTGGGTGAGACGGTTTCTCTCTCTTAAACAACATGCAAAGCAACTGACTTTGGTGTCGGAGTGAAATTCGAGAAGCTCTTACAGGAGATTGAACACTTGGATAGTTTGCGGTTGACGTTTTTGAAACCGCAAACTCAACTCAAACGACATCGTCGATGTCAATCAAAAACATTTTCAGTTGCAAAAACATTTTTTTGATAAATGCAAGTTAACTCACCGTGAAGTCACGAGAATTGTACAAACCAGGAGAAGAATGAATGTCGCGCGATAATGAAACTTGAATCCAAGATTGTCGATTGTTATTGTTTTCGCCTTGAACTTTAAGTGAGGCGTGATTTGAGAGAAAGACGCCAACATTTTTAATTCACAATATTTTTTATCAGTTTATCAGTCTTATCATGATTTGATTTAACCTTCACACTTTAGAGTCGATCTGTGGCTCTATGAGTCACGAGACGACTTCAAACTATCTCCTCAAACTCAAAGTCTTCAATGCAACAACCAAACTCTTCAACATCGAGAAGTCTCATTCGTTTGGATCTCGTTTCTCTCGCGTTTTAAATTATTTTCACTTCGTGTAAATAATAAACGTTCACCGAGTCTCTAAGCCAGACAATTGGATCAAATTAAAATAAAAGTTTCGAATAGAACAACTGTCGGCAATCGAATGCACTTTTATGTGGAGGAAAACTTGTTATGAGTCCAAGCCGCCCGAAAATCAACAACTGAAATGAAATGATTTTTTTTTTGACTTTTCTTTTCAAATGTGACTTTAAAATTCGGGGAAAACGTGTCGTGGGCGCGTGTATGAGTAAAATACATGAAATATTCTCTCCATATCAACCAACGACTGATTACTTTTTGTGAATGATTAAGCGCACTTTTGTGTGAAACTCCCAATAATAGGTCGCGATTGAAATTCACGTCCAGTCATGTGTGAAAGCATTTAGACGTCAGCGGATGAAATTAATTATTTGTCAGCCCTGGACTGATAAGTGAGACACTGTCTTGTCGTACGAGGAAGTGTGAGTAGCATGAAGGCTTCCGAGATGTGTCTGTTTAATCGCTAAGAATCTGTTTTGAGTGTGACAGACACTTTTCGAGTGTGAACAAAAAAAAAGTCTATTTGAAAGAGAATGACAACATTACGAACTTTCATTCTTTGATTTCGTCATTGATAAAAACTTCACTTGTTCACATTTCGATAATCAAACAAACAAACACTTTTCGTAATCAGGGAAAGTTTGAGCTTCTCAAGTGTTTGCTCGCCTGCATTCTCATGACTTTCCTAACAAAAATTTTGATCTAGGTGGTCCAATTATTTTTACTTATCAGTGACACTAATCCCATTCTCCTGTGTTCTCATTTATCGTTGTCTAACTGGAACATTTCTAAGCGGTGACGCAATGGAAAATCGGAGGGAAATTAATTTGACCCAGGAGCAATTAAAATTTACGATCAATTGCCTGCACCATCGCTGAAATAAACTTCACTTTGGAATAATCAAGGAAAAGTGCTGGCAGCAATCGCATAAATTATGATTAAAATTGTGAAAATGCTTCCACGTGCGCTGCTTTGTTTTCTCCCGCGCGAAATTCGCCAGGAAAAAAAAGTTGTCAAGCTGTGCACGAGAGTACAAAACCGCGCTGCACGATTGATTGATTTAAATTGGAACTTTTTAGCCCTGGTGACCTTGTTATCGCTTGGATTATGCAACGCGACATAAAATGCACCTGCAAACCTGTTCAGTGTCGCAATTAGTCGTTATCGAGTGGGCGATTACAGCAGCAACTTAATTGCCGCGTTGTGCGCTACTTAGAACGACAAACATCAACCGCAAGAGTTTAATTCTTCTCTCGTTGCGTAACAAAATGAAATAAAAGAAGAAGCGCTAATCGATTAACAAGGCGATTCGATGTTTAAGTTGTTTATTAGAGCTTTTCATGTCAATTGAGACTGATTTATGGGAAGCTTTCAATCTCCCTTCAATCTACGTATGCGACTTCTTCCATTCCAAAAATAATTTCTTTGCTTTGCTTCAATTGATAAATTTTTCTAATTAATTTCAATGGAGTCAATTAAATGTTGCCTTTTGACACTGATTACGTTCTTCGCGAATGTTTTTCTCGCTTTAAAGCTTCTTGATAAGAAAAATGATTTAAATTGAATTTCACACAGTCAACCTTGAGTGCAAATAAATGAGACTCTCGCGAGACTTTTGTTTAGACAACGAGAGATTTTCACATTTAAAGTTTTATGAGCCGCAACTAACCGATCAGCAAATGCAAACTCGAATGGTAACTCGAAACTTTTTTTTTGTTAACTAAACACCGAGTGTCGCCAATTGATGTCGGGAGACTTTTTTATTAACTCTTTGCTATGCTCGTGATTAATTAACTTCACCAAAATTGCTCGTTTAATTAATTTTTATGAATTGGAGACGTATGAGTTCAAGCTTTGCTCAGAAGTGTCGTTTAAATCAACGAACTGTGTGATAATCTTTAAATATTTACTTATCAATTTAACTCTCGCAATATCTTTCGACAGAGGAAACATGATCGTTGCTCTTGCTTTGACTTCCAAGTCACGCAGAGGCGATTGGAGTTACAAAATGTTTTGGATAATTGAGAAGGCGATTAAGATGCTTCGAAACAGGAGAATTTGCCAACACTTTAAGAAAAATATTAAACAATATTTCAAAGATTATGAAACGTTCGTTCGTTCGTTCTTCAATTTAATGAAAAAATTATTCAAATTATTTGTCATTAAACCTGAAATGAAACGAGTTCTGGAACGATAGCCAAGCGGGAATCCGTTCAGCCGCTCCCCGGCTAACTGTTCATTGTAGTCCAAGCAACAAGCCATCTCCAAAGCGAGAGTTCTTCAAGGTTTAATAACTTAATCATCGTCACATGGCTCGTGCATGAAAGGGATCAGATGACAACTTCGAGTGTGCTCGAATCTCTTTATAAACATTTTCCTTTGCGCGTCACGCGACAAAGTCGAACTTTCAAGTTAAAGATCGCGAATGACTTGCAACTTAGCAAAGATAAGTTTTGCAGTTTTTTTCTTCATTGAACTATTCGAAGGATTTGAGGGTCACCCTGTTGCTAGTAATCTCCAGCGAAGAAATCTCAAGAACAATTTGGATTCGTACAGAAAACATTAGAACGGAAAACCAGTTTTGGTGCACACAGTTATGGTCTGAGAGAGAAAACTCCACTCACAACTACAAGCGTCGGGATATTTCGTGAGAGAAAAATACTTTTTCGAAGGGGAAAAGCAACTTCACGAGGCAGTAACTTCAAACTCCAGCTCAGTATATTGAGTATTTGTGTCGGGTTAAGTTAGTTTAACGTTTTTGTGTTCGACGCTGCTTTTATTTTAATTTTCTAAAAGGTTTTGACTTTTTTTTGCTTTTGTGGCAAAAATTCGCGATAAAGAAAAAGTGAAAGAAGCTGATTGAGCACAATATTTTGTGCCGATCGAAAGTGACAGCAAATAGATTTGTGAAAACTTTCGTTTAATAAAAAGTGAAGAGAGAAGAGGCAAAGAGAAGCCAAAATGTTTGATGTTTTTGGCTCCGTTAAGGGGCTGCTCAAGCTAGACCAAGTCTGCATCGACAACAACATATTTCGCTTGCATTACAAAGCGACGGTGATCGTGCTAATTGCATTCTCGTTATTAGTCACGTCTCGTCAATACATTGGCGATCCCATCGATTGCATCGTCGATGAGATTCCTCTCAATGTGATGGACACTTATTGCTGGATTTACTCGACGTTTACGATTCCCAATCGACTGACGGGAGTCGTCGGAAAGGACATCGTACAACCCGGTGTCGGTTCTCACACTGAGGGTGAAGACGAGGTCAAATATCACAAATATTATCAGTGGGTGTGCTTTGTGCTGTTTTTCCAAGGTTGGTTGATGGACTTGATCGTGAAAATTGTTTTGTTTATTTTTTGGAAATAGGAAAAAATGAATTTTTTAATTTACGAGTAAACGTGTTTTCTCCTTTTCGTCTTCTCCAGCCATTTGCTTTTATATTCCTCGCTATCTCTGGAAGACATGGGAGGGTGGACGTATTAAAATGCTTGTGCTTGATCTCAACATGCCCGTCATTCAAGACGAAAACAAAGAGGAGCGCAAGAAGATTCTTTTGGATTATTTCAGCGAGAATCTAAATCGTCACAACTTCTACGCTTTCCGTTTCTTCATTTGTGAGGCCCTCAACTTCATCAACGTGTTTGTGCAGATTTACTTCATGGATTACTTCTTGGGCGGCGAGTTCTCGACTTATGGAAGTGACGTGTTGAGCTTCACTGAGATGGAACCTGAAGAACGAGGCGATCCAATGTCGAGAGTGTTTCCAAAAGTAACGAAATGTACTTTCCACAAATACGGTCCATCAGGAAGTGTTCAGAAGTTCGACGGTAAGTTGTCAAACGAAGACGATAATTATTCAAGTTCATCAAAATTTACTTTTCTTTCTTTCAAATCCGCTCCTCAAACACCTCGATCAACGAAAATATGTCAATAGGGTAAGCAAACTTTTAATTGCATAACGTTCTTTGTGCGTCAAACTGTTGAACATTTTTTTTAATTTATTTTCATTTACTTTCGTTACAGTCTTTGCGTTTTACCATTGAACATTGTCAACGAGAAAATCTTCGTCTTCCTGTGGTTCTGGTTCATCGCTCTGACCATCTTGTCGGGCATCTCTCTCATCTATCGCGTAGCCGTTTGCTTCTGGCCAAAGGTTCGCTTGTACTTGTTGCGCGCTCGTAGTCGGCTATCGGCGCATGAAGATGTCGAACAAATCGCAGACAAGTGTCAGATTGGAGATTGGTTCATCTTGTATCAGTTGGGAAAGAACATCGACCCGTTGATCTACAAAGAAATCATCACTGAACTCTCAGCGAAGCTCGATGGGAAGACGCATGTATAAAATCAAATTCAACGAAGATCTTTATGACAACAATCAATTCTTTGTCCGCCCTGCTTTGGATTCCTCGACGCGGGGGGTGAGATAAAGATTTGCAATAAGCATTTTAAGATGAAGAATTGCGTCTCATAGCGAATAAGAAGTTTTAGAAAACGCGGTTTTAGATATGAAAGGAAAAAAAAGAGAAAAGTGCGTTTCATCGTTGTGTGCGTTTTCCTGTTTTCAATGTGAACACGAGAGAATTGTGATGATGAGGAGAAGAAATAATTTTTTTATGCAACGTTGCCAAGTAAAAAATGAATGTTGCTTTAAGTTCAGAAACATAAGATCAAGTCACTCTCTCTCTCTCTCTCTTTCTCCTCGGACACTCACACATGCATCGAAATGCCATTTTGTGTCACACACTTTGCGGTGGTAAATCAATCGACAGCAATTAAGATTTATGGACGGTGCACAATGATTTCTGTTCAGTTCAAATCTCGCTGACAAAGTTCTTTGTTTTCTCCATGAAATTATCTTATCAGCCATAAACGACCACAATGATAAAAGACACTTTTCCTCTTCTCCCAGATTTGTCATAATTTTGAGGAATTTATTAGACTTCGTTTACACTTTAAGACAAAAAAAAACTCGAAAAAGATTCTAAGTAGATAGCGCACAGTAAAATGAACGGAAATCTCACATTCATCAAATGCCGCGATGCAATAAGTTTCCCTTAATTATAAATATTCGCAATAGCAAGTTGTGCAACTCCGGAACAGTCAACGATAAGAACAAATGTTTCTTCGCTTAACGAAACGAATTCAGAAATAATTACAAATGCTAATCGAATTGAAATATAAACAAACATTCGAGCGTCGTTAACTTGAGTGGGATGGGAATTTCTTTTACGAACGAACTTTACGAATACTCCCCAACTCGATTATCAATGCTCTTGCCCTACATTCCATTTGAGACTTTTTTTGTGTTTTTAATCAGAACTTGAACTGAAGCCCAAAAAGTATTAACCCGCTCAATGAAGTTTCAGTTGCGAGTGATGAATTTAAAATTCAAAAAGTCTTCAAGATAACTGCTTGCGAATCCTTTTACTAGCCATACGTTTAGAGGAACTTCTACTTATCATTTGGCATCGGCAAACTTTGATGTAGATGGCGAATGAAAAACAAAAATCCTTTTTTTACAATTTGAGTGTAAAATTAGTTTAATTTTAAGAGTTGTGATCTTGTAATAATTAGCGGATAAGTGAATGAATGCGATTTTCGGAAATCTTTTGTCCAAAATTGACAAACTCTCGGGTCTTTGTCCTGATCAGACGACGGGCCAGAGCATTTGATGTAGAAAAATTTTTAGGATTTCAAAATATTTTTTCGGCAAAAGTCTACAAGGAAAAAAAATTGAAATAAAATAAATCACAGAGAGAAGTCTCGTTGGGTTGAATAACATTCAAGAAAAAGAATTTAGAGCACAAAAAGTGTGAGAAGTGAGAAGTGACGGTCAATTTGCCATTAAGTTAATCAAATGGAATTAATATTTTACACAAACAATTAACTCGTGCCTTAGAAATTTATCGAAACAAGAGCTCGCCGTAAAACGATTTCGAGTACAAAGCAAAACACGGAACATTAAAAAAGACAAAAAATATTCTTCACTTTCTAACGCACGGAGTTCGTTAAGTCTCTCCCTCGAAAGCACAAACCGCGAAACACATTTCCATTCCAATTATCACTGAAAACAATTTTACAAATCAAATTAAGCAATTAATTTAGCAATTGAAGACTTTTAAGACTCCCAGCGAAACTTCTTCTTATTAACTTTGTTCAATCTATTTTTATAATAAAAGAGAGTTCGAAGAAGAAAAAGGAAAATTGTAATCAAAGGAAGAAACTGTAGAACTTTTCTCTTTGCCAGAATTTTAATAAAAAAAAGCAACAAATTAAAAAATTGTCACAATAATTTTTCAATTGCACTTGTTTCGTTCGTCGAGCTTCATCAGATAATGAAGCAAATTCAATGGATTCGCCCTTGAGCTTCACCAATCTTGATCGTCATCATGGAGCGCGAATCGACAAAGTCGTCGAAGCCAGACTGAAACAAATCTGTCTCATTCTTCTACATTTCACAGATTTCACATGCGGTTGAGCAAGAAAAAAGTTTCTTCGTTAGATACAAAAACCGCATGTACCACCAGAGCACAAAAAGTCGCGCTTTTTCGCGTGTTCCCATTCGCTGAGGAGTTCACTGACATTCTTGCTCTTTGCCTCCTTCTTCGCTTCGCTTTCAATGTTAAAATCTTTCAGTTTTCGTCTATCGTTCTGTTCTCGAAGACTTTGGCGGTGTTGCAGCAAGAAAAACTCGTTACAATCGCGAGCAGTGGAAAGAAGAAGGTAAGACAAGACTCTGTGTTGGTGTTTCGATGGAAGAAACAATGACGAAAAAGAAATTGTAGAAAACCTCAGGAATGTTAAAGTTTTTTTTTTCAACCAACACGAAGAAATCTTCTCAGACGGCGCACCGATCAACAATCTGTTGTGTGTTTCATGAATAATTTTCATGTTTTTCACTGGAAAGCCAATGATTCAAAGAAGGAATTTTAAATGAGTTTTGATTCGACTTTACGGCTTCATTTGAATACAAAAATTGACGACGCTGATTCAGCGTCGAGCGAAATGAATGCAGCGGTCGTCGATACTTAATCATTTCGGCGATCAAAGTCCAACTAATTGGACGCCATGTGATTCATGTCAGCAGAGTTCAGAGGCTTTTAAACTTTTTATGATGGACCGCGAATTAAGTCAAAGAGAGAAGTTGCTTCTTTTCAAACGTTTTATGATGATTCCCCTTTGAATCTCTTAATTCTCATCCTCGTCAATCTCATTGAATATTCAATAGAACATTCAACGAATAAGTTGTGAGAGCCGCCAACTAATACAAGAAGCGGATGACTCACTAATTCACTTCAGGTTTCTTCTCAGGTAAACGAGTTTAGGCCGATCATCGTCGTCGTCTTCTTATGCACATTTCTTAACCATGTGAAAAGTTTTTGGGCTTCTTTTCATTTTCTTCTTTAGTCTCAACCTCAATTGAGCTCAAATTATTCAAATTTTTCGATTCTCTCTTTAGCGAAGCGAAGAATATTTCGAAATCTTACGAAACAACATCGACGTTTAACACCGATTGAACTTTTTTTTTCTATCGGCGATTTATGTTTCAGATCAAGTTCATGCTAACATGAAATTAACTTCGATTCATCATCGCGTCTTGGGAAGACAAAGGGCGATCAAAGAAGATTGAAACAAAAAATTGAAACAATTTTCTTGAATGTTCGATGGGAATTTCCACTTGATCATTTAGTTTTTAAATATTTAACAAGAAATCGAATGAGCAAGTTGCAGCTTTTATTATCGATTTCCAAATTTAGTGAGATAATTTTGCTCGTTTTTGTACAGAAGTTATCAAAGAAAGTTTAAAGAATGTTGAAATGTAAAGAAAGAAAATTAAACAAAGCTTCAAATAAATTGCAAAAGAGATCTTTGGTAGGATTACGAATTTTGTTGAAGGAAAAAAAGTTTGATGTTCGCATTTTCTAATTACTCAAACTTAAATGGTCTTTCATAAGAAGGAGTGAACTCCCGAACCTCGCCAGTATAAAAAATGAGTTGAACTCCAGCTCGTTCGAAATCGCTCGTAGATGTCTCTCCGGAACATGATTTGAATGTATCCTCGTGGATTTTCAGAGTCTTCAGCTCTTTGCAGTTACGCAAGAAAAGGTCGAAAATGGCCTCGGAAGATTGTAATCCTTTTCCAATCATGACGTGCTTCAGATGGGGCCAACCTTCAGTGATAATTCCGATGATCTTGCGATCTAAAACGTAGGCATATTGAATGTTCAATTTTTCAATGTTTGGCGCTGCTGCTACAATCTGCTTCCAACTATTTGATAAGTAGTAACCAGACGTTGCTGTGATCGTTGTCAAGCTTGGAATGGAAGCTCCTTCAAAAGCATCATTTTCAATACCTGCGACTTGGAGATCCTTTAACTTTCTGAGATTGTCTGAGATGAATGCCACGAGATATTTCGAAAGATTTTCGCAGTGCAAAATCAGAGTTTGAATGTTTGGAAGTTTGCCAATGAATCCTTGAATTAAATTGTCAGATCTGAAGCCATAAATAAACAGCTCTCGAATAGAAATATTTTCACGAATATTCTGGTAAAATCCATGTGGTGCGAGATCGATGCTAATTTCCAATGAATTCAGTTTGCGAAATTTTTCGAAGATCATCTTGTAAAGTGATACCGGATATCTCTTCTGAATATGTAACTCCTCCAAAGAATTCACAAACTTATTCATGAAGAGCAAAAAGTTTTTCTCTGAGCCGAAAAAGTTGTAATCCCAGTTAAGAACAAACTTTTTCAGAGAAAATTGAGCTGTGAGCAGTTTCTCAAAGTTGTGATCCATGCGTGCTCTTCTAGATGTCAAGCGATGAGGAATAATGCTACGGATTGCAAGCACTTCAAGACTTCTCTGGCCAACGAGAAAATCAATCAATTTAGGATACTTGTCATCATTTAAATAGCTGATTTTCAAGCTTGTTAGCTGTGCAGCTTCAGGAAACTTTAAAGTCTGGAAATTAAAAAAAACTGATTAATAAGAAACTCTGGAAAGCCTTTCCCATTTGACTTACTGTACAATCAGAAATCAGAGTCAATGATTTAAGGCAACTATGATGACTGACATCGACATGTAACTTCTTAAAACAGGTCCAAGAACGTCTCTTCATCGTGCTGATCATGAAGATACTCAATTTCTCCAGTTTCGTAATGTGCGCCAATAAACTGTTCAGCTTTTTCATTTCGTCCGTTTTGCAATCTACGATCTCAAGCTCACGCAGTGAACTATAGAGATTCATCAATGCAGGAAGGTTTCTCCAATTGTTCTCCAAGCCGATAATTTTGATCATTTGATAGTTTCGTGTGAAGTCCTTACGTGACAATTGGAAATTATTGCGATGGAAATCGACAACACGCTTGATCTTCATCATGATTACAGAGTTCTGTCCTATTATTTCGTTCCATCTGTAAAGAGCAAATTAGCTCAAAATCAAGAAAAAAAAAAGAAAAATATAAAATCTTACTTCTTGCAGACGAGAGATGATTGTAACAAAGTTTTGAAGTCCATTTGTTTGAACACAGTCACCAAGACCTCCTCTGGCAAATCGTTCAACTCAACTTCTTGCTGTCGGCTCATTGTGACAACTTTACGTTCACTTTAGACTCGGAAAATAATAAATTTGCGCGCGGTCAGTTTGTAAATATGTCGAGGGGAATGTAAAGCTTGAAAGATTTGAAAAAGTCGTTGAAACTGAAAAAGATTCTTTTGCGTGAGCTAGAGTCTTACTCATTTAATTTTTTTTTTAGAAAACAGAAGAATTCTTATCATTCAAAAATTTATTTAAGATAAATTTAAGGTTTCAAATAAATTTTTCAAGCTTGCAAATCCATCTCGTGTAAATTTTGATAAATTTGAGTTTCTTTTCGCCAGGAAAGTAACAATTTCTTTGCACTGGATCATAACTTTTGAGATCAGGATCAGTGTAAATTACTTCAGGCGTAATCAAAATATCCAAATCGTAGCCATAAAAAAACTCACAAGTCTCAACGTCTTCTTCGTAACTGCTGGCCAGGTCAAAAGGCGAGTGAAGAATGAAAGTTAAATATTTTCCAGCGTCATTGGCTTTAATTCTTGTGTTTCTCCGCAAGATTATCTTTAGTCCATTTCCTTCTGTGCTTGAAGCTCTTAACGGATATTTATCGCTGGAGATGTTGATCGCGTGATCATTGTTTGAGCGAAGTGTCATCTTCCTGTTGTTCATGAAATCTTTTGATATTCTTTCCGTTTGATGGTGGGATCATGTTGAATGCGAAACCGAATCCTTGCTTCGTCGGCATCTGAATAAACTCAACTTGATCTCTGGAGTTCCATTTAGCAATTTGTCCCTCAAACCAATCAGTTTCTGTTAGATTTTTTATTTTTTCTACAAAGTTTTCGATTCCCTTGGCCCATGGAATTTTATTATATGCAATTTGCAGCAAATATGATTCCCTGGCCAAATAACCTTTAATCAAAAGACTTGAGACATGATCTCGTTAGTGCTTGAAGAAAGAATAGCAATATTTCTCACTCTTCGTAAATTCCTTGTTTCTC
Organism: Smittia aterrima; assembly: GCA_033063855.1. Taxonomy (NCBI): domain Eukaryota; kingdom Metazoa; phylum Arthropoda; class Insecta; order Diptera; family Chironomidae; genus Smittia; species Smittia aterrima. The sequence goes on from CP093831.1 coordinate 23,208,069, forward strand.
CATTATATACAAAACGATATCTGGAGGATAATAAAACTGGTCGGCTCTTAATATTCTCATTTTGTAAGTCCAATTGTAGATAGTTTCGCAGTTGAAGGTAATTGCAGGAAATGGAATCTGAAAAATATTTAAAATTTGAAGAATTGGCTTTTGAACATTTAATTTACTTTGTTCTGAAGTTCTGGGTTGTCGTCTAGCGAAAACAAAATTTTAGCTTTTGAATACTTTGAGTAAATATTTTGGGCAGCAAATCCTGAATAAGTTAGCGAAGTCGCAACAAAAACTAGCCAAAGCAATCTAAAAATAGTTCAACTCAGATAACAATCTAAATTTTCATTCTGATTTCTGACCTTTCAAAGAAGTTTCGTCGATTCAGAACAATTTGATTAAATCCATGAATCGAAGATTCTCGCAGAAACTTTTTTATGTAACTCCACTTGTTCGGTTCCTCGTTTTCAGTTTGGTTGTTCTGCTCTGCAACTTTTCTTCTTTGCCGTATATCAAAGACAACGCGAACCGTAAAGTGATAAACAATTTCCACGAATGAGATCACAGAAAATTCGAGGAAAAGTCCGAGCGTTCCTCCAGTGTATGAAACGAGATCAAGAAGAGTAAAGCTCCGTTGAAACACCAAAGGATAAAACTCCGCGGAATTGAATAAAACCTGAATGTGACTAAGATGCTTGTATCTAAAGTGGTAATCAAAAGCGCCTTCTTCTATATTTGAAAGACGAAACTTAGCTTCTGATAAAGAAATGAATAAGAACATGTTTAATTCCTCACGAATTTCATTTGCCTTTGTTCAACTTTGTAGCTCAACTCATCGGAATAAGAGAGACATTTGCAAGAATCTTTCTTATGCTCAAGTTGCTCGATCTCTTTGAAACATTTAATGTCCAAACTTCGAAAGTTTTGTTAGCCAAATATTCAGCTTTGCAATTGATCTCAGTCGAAGTCTTAAAGAACTTTAATTGCTTCTCATGTTTGAGATAGCAGCCGCGTTTTGACGGTTCTGCATCTTCCAGGGATTTGTCAATAATTCTCATTTTTGGTTCAACGAAATATTGTTCCGAGACTTTGCTTCGGAATTGAACCGATGACTTGGAAAACACATTAAATGTCTTCAGTTTAATTCGAAATGTTGAAGGAAATCGTCGGTAAGAACCAAAGCGATTGCTTGCATGTTTTATGGTTTGCGTGTTACGAAGCCGCGACATTTTTTCTATCGGCGATTTATGCTTCAGATCAAGTTCATACTAGCATGAAAATAACTTCGATTCATCATCGCGTCTTGGGAAGACAAAGGGCGATCAAAGAAGATTGAAAGAAAAAATTGAAACAATTTGCTTGAATGTTTGATAAGAATTTCCACTTGATCATTTAGTTTTTAAATATTTAATAAGAAATCGAATGAGTAAGTTGCAAAAGGCTTTTATTAATGAAATCAAAACTTGTGAGCTAATTACGCTCGTTTATCTACAGAAATTATTAAAGAAAGTTTAAAGAATGTTGAAGCGAAGTGAAAGAAAACTAACCAAAGCTTCAAATAAATTGCAAAAGAAATCTTGGTAGGATTACGAGTTTTGTAGGACGACATGTTTGATGTTCGTATTTTCTAATTATCAAACTCGAATAATGTGAAAGCCCAAACTTTATCATCAGCATAAAAGGTGAATTGAACTCCAGCTCGTTCAAAATCTCGCAAAACTGCTTCCTTCTCTTTTCCAGATTCACTTGTAGATGTCTCCTCGGAATATGATCTGTCCTCGTAGATTTTCAGAGTCTTCAGATCTTTGCAGTTACGCAAGAAAAGGTCGAAAATGGTCATGGAAGATCTGAATTCATTACCAATCATGACGTGCTTTAGATGGGACCAACCTTCAGTGATGATTCCAATGTTCTTGCGATCAAAAAATTTGGCACATTGCATGTTGAATATTTTAATGTTTGGCAATGCTGTTACAATTTGCTTCCAGGTTTTTGGACTAATGTAATTGTGAATTATAATCGTGATTGTTGTCAAACTGGGAATGGAAACTCCTTCAAAAGCATCATTTGGAATACCTTCGACTTGAAGATTCTTCAGCTTTCTGAGATTGTTTGAGATGGACACCACGAGATTCTTCGAAAGACCGGTGCCGTGCAAAACCAGTGTTTGAATGTTTGGAAGTTTACCAAAAAATTGTTGAATGAAAGTATCAGATACGTGGCCACTAATGATCAACTCTCGAATTGAAACATTTTCACGAAGATTCTGGAAAAACTCATTTCTATCTGGTGCGTAAGCGAGGCTAATTTTCAATGTATTCAGCTTGCGAAACTTTTCAAAGATCATCTCATAAACTGATTCCGGATATTCCTGTTCAAGATGCAACTCCTCCAAAGTGTTAACAAACTTATTTATGAAAAGCAAAAAGTTCTTCTCGGATCCGAACGAATTGTAATCCCAATCAAGAAGAAGTTTCTTCAGAGAAAACTGAGCTGCAAGCAGTTTCTTAAAGTTGTGATCTATGCGTGCTCTTTTAGCTTTCGGGCGATTAGTGCTAGAACTTCGGATTGCAAGCACCTCAAGACTTTTCTGACCAACGAGATATTCGATCAATTCAGAAGAGTTGCCACCATCCAGTTCACTGATTTTCAACTTTGTTAGCTGTGCTGCTTTAGGAAACTCCAAAGTCTGAAATTAAAGTAAAATGCTGCATAAGAAGCTCTGAAAAGCTTTTCGAATTGGACTTACTGTAAGATATCTAGATTTCAAAGTCAATGATTTAAGACAATTAAGATGGCTGACATCGACATTTACCTTCAGAGAAGGTTCCCGAGAACAGGCAATCATTCTGCGCGCCAATAAATTTTTCGTTTTGCAGTCTTCGATCTCAAGCACACAAAGTAAATTATAACGAATCGTCAATGTAGAAAGAATTCTCAAATCTTTGTACAAGCCGATAATTTTGATCATTTGATAATTTCGTGTGAGGTCCTCAGGCGACAATTGGAAATTTTTGCGATGGAGATTAACAACAAGCTTAATCTTCATCATGATTGCAGAGTTCTGTCCGATCATTTTGTTCCACCTGAGATAAGTAAATTAGCTCAAAATCAAGAAACAAACAAAAAATTTAGAATCTTACTTCTTGCAGACGAGAGATGATTGTAGCAGAGTTTTGAAGTCCATTTGTTTAAACACAGTCACCAAGACCTCCTCTGGCAGATCTTTGAACTTGATTTCATGCTGTTGACTCATTGTGACAACTTTACGTTTACTTTAGACTCGGAAAATAATAAATTTTGATTTGCGCGCGATCAGTTTGTAAACAAAATCTAGGGGAAGGGAAGAATTGAAAGTTTTGAAAAAACCGTTGGAACTGAAAAAGATTCTTTTGCGTGAGTTAAACTCACTCAAATAAATTTCGTTTGTAGAAAACAAAAACTCGCTCAGTTAAAATTCGTTTTCAAAAAACAAAAATCTTTTTTTCACTGGATTCACTGTCATCTCCTTGCGAATCATTTGGCTAAAACCTTTGAAAAAACTTCTTAAGACACAACGAAAGGCAATCACTCCAAATCATTTTTAATAACAATTGTTATTGACAATGAGCTGGGTTAGCGATGAACTGGTAGATGAGTTTGCTTCCGTCATGTTCGAAGCTTGTTAAACACATTGAGATTAGTATCAAAAACCAGCTTTGCGTTCACGAACACTTCAGTTGCAATCCTTTCGTTTAAGGATGAAGTGGACTTTCCTTTTTTTATTTCTGGTTTCTTTAAGTGTCAGTGCTTGCTATTCCGAAGAAAACTTAGTTGCGATTGCTATCAAAGAATACGCAGAAAACAATTTTGTGAGAAACGGAAAAACTTTTGAAATCGTTTACAATTCGAAGAGCGTGAGCTTAGTTGACGAAACAATTAAACTTCTCGGTGATTTGGTTTATCGAGTTAATCAAGTGGATCCAGTGGCCAAAGTCTCTTTCGAATTTAAAATATCCGCGATTCTCATTTTCGATAATCTTGAAAGTTTCACAAACTTCGAACGAAATATATTCAGAAACCTATTTGACTGTAAGAATCGTCATCTTCTCATCGTTTGCCCAAAACTGAAAACAAGTGAAGTCTTAAGAAACTTACCAAGAGACGGTTATCCAATTAATCAATATTTGATCGAAGAGGCAGGACAAATTTACTTGAAAGAGGTTGTTCGGTTCACCCCAAAAGCTTGTAATCAGCTACAACTGATCGAAATCAACAGATTCTCAAACGAAAAGTTGGAATGGACAACGAAAAAGTTTTCTAACGCAAAAATCGATAATTTTCATGGATGCACGCTCAAAGTTTGTTACATTGTGAGCTCTTTCCTAGAAAATGAATTCAACTGGACCACAACCAAAGATGGAAAAGTGGAGAACATTCACACTGAAGGATATCTCTTCAACCTGGCTGAAGAAATAAGTCGTCGAATGAACTTCACATTGGAGATTTGGCTGCGTTTCAACGTTCATTGTTATCGATATCTAAGTCTCAGTGAGAAGAAAGAATACAAGGAGCAGATTAATTGTGATTGGCATCTATTAACGGTTGCGATTACGAAAAACTATTTCGAATATGAGACTTTGAGCAAACCAATTTTCACGAGCGTACTCACCATCGCCGTTCCTCCTGGAGCATTCTACACATCAGAGGAAAAGTTTCTTCTCCCCTTTGATGAGTTAACTTGGATTCTTCTCGCTTTTACATTTGCAACAGCTTTCTCAGTTGTGATTGTTGTGAGACTTTCAAGATCACATTCTATTGCTGAATTTGTTCATGGCAATAACGTTACCACTCCAGGATTGAATATTATCGCAGCTTTCATGGGAATTGGACAACTCTCTCTACCAGCAAGAAACGTTGCCAGGATGCTGCTCATGAACTTCGTCATCTTCAGCTTAATCATGAGAACTGCATACCAAGGAGTCTACTTCGAATTACTGACGACAAATCCACAAAAGAAACCAATCAGCTCGATGAATGAACTTGTGAAGAAGAACTTTCCTGTTTACACTACACTTTTTAAAGCAGATCTTTCATACATAAAGTTGGATGCTTTAGACTCGTAAATACCTTTTTAGAATGTAAATAACTAGTTTTGTATTTCAAATCTTTCAGGCTTAACATCATCACGGATGTGCCTCGCGATAAAATGACATCAGATTTGATTCAAATTCGAAATTCTTCGTTCAAGGGATGCTTGCTTCGAACTACAATTGAGTTTGAAAAAATGAGAAAATACCACGACACCATTAAGTTCAATTACTTGGAAGTCAACATTCTGAGCTTAAACATGGCGTTTGTCATACATCAGTCGATAGATCCGAAAGTTGTTGATTCAGGCTTCATCGACAGCGGAATTCTTGAAAATTGGTCAAATCGAATAAAATATTTCGCAGAACTGAAAGTGAGGAAAGCAAAAAAATCAAAACTTGTTGTTCTCTCGATGGATCATCTCGCAGCTGGCTTCACTATTTGGCTCTGCGCGCTTTCATTGTCGGTGATTGCATTCGTTGCCGAGCTCTGTCATTTTCATCTGAAGAGAATTTGGATTCGTCTGACGAGATCCAACAATCGAATCTCATTTGTTGTTTAAATGTCATTTGTGTTTTTGTGCTCTAAAAAATGTGGAAATGTTTCTTTGATTTGAAAAATTGAGCTATCTTTATCATTCGAGAGTTGAATTATGTTTTATCTCATTTTAAATATTTAATATTTTTCATTCTTGGTTAGATAAGAAGTGATCGAAGATTACCTTTGAAGTGACAAATCTATTAAAACAAAAATTCTATTGAGTAATAAAGAATTTGTTACATTTAAAGCTTCTTTTCAATTTCATTCTTTTCAAGCTTTTCTTTGACATTTGAATTAAGATTTATGATTTCAATTAAAAAGAAAATTGTTTTGATGCAGGAATTGAAACTGAAAAATTTAAATAGATAATGATCACTGCAAATCATTTTTACTTCAAAACATTAGTTTAGTTTCATCTTTCAGCGAATGATGAAGATCTTCGTCGTTTTACTTGCTGTTTTGAAGTTTGCTCTTTCAAAACCTGAAAGACCTTCTTGACTGTAGACCTTCTTGACTGTATGTCAAGAAATGATTGCTCAAGGATAAGTACAATGCTCTTGATGAGATTTCCGTACAGCTTTAATATTGGTTGTTCTCCAGACGATGTTTGCTGTAATTTTGATGAAGAATATTTCCCGATAAATTTAACAAGATGTATATATAGCAGAGAACAATTGATCTTGGGTGCTACTCCGACTAGGCTTTACGAGCATCCATGGACAGCTCTGCTTTATTACATTCACAGTAATTTAAACTGAAATGAAAGAGGTGATTCAATTGTACAAATATCTTTTGATTTCAGTAAAGGGAAAGGTTCATAAACCTAAGTGTGCTGGAAGGTGAGCACAAATTTTCTTATTAATGAGACGTTTGACAATTTTCTTCTCAAGCTTAATTAATGATCGATATGTTCTAACTGGTAAGAAGATCTTGAGCAATCGAATAAATTTCTAAACACAAATTTCAAGCTGCTCACTGTGTGGTCAATACTGGTGATTGGAACTTGACAAAAGTTAGAGTTGGCGAATACGACACTGAGACAGATAAGGATTGTCATGAACACATTGTTTATAAAAAAGTGTGTGCAAAAAGGCAAAACCATCAAGATATTGAAATTGAAGAAATAATTGTTCACGAGGATTATGATATCGATTCAGCTCACAATGATATTGCTTTGATTCGACTTAGTAAAAGTCTAAATAACATCAAATATGTGAAGCCAGTTTGTTTACCTTTGGGTCAAAGAAACGAAGATTCGTCTTACTTTGCTGTTGGTGAGTTGAAAATTAATTATTTATCCCTTTAGTTTCTAAGCAGTAATTATTTCAGGATGGGGTGAGGATTGTGTTTAGAAATTCGTGAAATTGATCGCAATTTAATGATTATCGAAGGATTATTGGAGACTGGTCAAATAAGAACGGTCAAAGGCAAAGTTGAATTACCAAATGTTGCATTCGAAGATTGTCAGAGAATAATCGAGACATATGGAAGAGCTATCAATGAAACTCAGATTTGCGCAGGTGGTGAAGATCGTAAGTGCATTTCAATTACCAAAGATTTTTCCTAATCTTCGTTATTTTCAGAAAAAGACACTTGGTAAGTCAACTTTACTCTTTTCTCCAATGAAATGACGAAAACTTTTTATTTTACTTAAAGTAACGGTGACTCAGGTCAGTGGATCCTTAATAATGAAAAATATTACTAAAAATAAATTTCAGGTGGATCGCTTATGCTGAATTCAAGACCGGACGAGCTTTACGGTATAACATCGTCTGGAATTTCCTTTAAGAACGACACCAAAACTAAATCTTGTGGAAGACCAGGAATTCCTGCTGTTTATACTCGCGTCGACAGATATCTCGAATGGATTGCTAACAACATCAAAGAAGAAGTTGCTGGTGAAACTGATGACAGCGATTAATTCGTTGCTGAAAATGAAGAAAATTAATCTTTTGAGCAAGTTCATCATAATCTCAATATAAAGTTTATATTCCTTGCATCAGCATATTCACTGTAGCCGTAGCTTTAGTTTCCGATGCTGAGGAAGAACTTCTTTAGCAAAATATATAATGTATCAACACTCTTGTTCTATTAATTCTAATTCTGAATAATTCTTGTGAAAGCGTTTTTTTTTTCTTAGATTTTTATTATCTTTTGCACTTTATTAAGAGAGATCCATCTTTTTTTAAACGTAAATAGTCTTTTCACGAACTCTTGCGAAAAAAAGTTTCGAGCTGAAGCAAATGAAAAATTAGTTAACTTTACAAACAATAAATGTTTAAAACTGAATGATCTGAATTTTTCTTTCAATCTTCTTTGTCTTCCCAAGACGCGATGAAGAATCGAAGTTAATTTCATGTTAGCATGAACTTGATCTGAAACATAAATCGCCGATAGCAAAAATGTCGCAGCTTCGTAACATGCAACGCACAAAACATTTAAAAGAATTGTAAATTCATCGAATCAAACAAAACACGCAAGCAGCTTTCATTGAGAGCTTTCGCAGTTGAGCTTTATCCTTTTACAATGTTGAAGCATTTTAAAATTTACTGCCGCGAGTCATCAATCCACGGTTTGCCTTATCTTGTTAACGATGGCATTCACTGGACGGAAAAGTTTTTCTGGCTTTTAGCTTTAGTATCTTCAGCTATATGCTGTGGAGCTATGATTGCTCAAATAGCAGTAAAAGTCGAAGAAGATTCGATCGTCACTTTTACATCAGATGAAGCAATTGATATTACTGAAGTATTTAAAGAAAGTTACTAAAACAATTTAAAGTTATCAAATTTCAATTTCTTCAAGCTTCAGTTTATTGCTGTTACATTTTGCCCCGATTTGTTGATTAATAATGAATTTTTCAACTACAACCGAACGAAAACTGCATTGATGAGGAATGAAACAGCAATCGAAAATGTCACGCAAGACGAGTAAACTGAATTCTACTCAACAACGAAATATCTAAAACATGTTCACTTTTAGACTGAAGTACATGCAAGCTATCGCTTTGGTTCTCAACGACGACTTTCTCCAGCAATTCAATGTTTCAATTGACACAACGGATGTTTTCACTTTCATCAAAAACTTGACTTACAATTGGAAAAGAGCTGCAAATATCGCTCACTTCGATAATGAATATGAAGTTAGGTTTGCTGAAATCATTGGACCATACGGATTCTGTTACACTTTCAACATTATCGATCCTGATGAAATCTTCAATTTGGATAAGTAAATTCAAATTTAAATTCAGATTTTTAATTTCTAAAATAATTTTGAATTTTTAGACTCCCAGAAATTTTCAATTTTTCACGCCCAGTTGTAATTAGATCAAATGTTGAAAAGTATCAAAGACGGTCAGCCTATTTAAACGACTTTCCTGTTGGAGTCTCAAACTATCGATCGGGTTTACTGCTCCAAACTAATCTGATTCTTAGTCATGTTAACGATGATTTCGAAAACGATCATCTTGAAAGTCAATTTGAGTTAGGAGGACATTACTTATTTCACAGCCCTCTTGATATATTTACAAAAGATACGCTGCATTTTCGAAGCAGGGTCTCGTTCTCTCAACAATATTTCATTAACCCACAGTACCGAAGTATTGACGAATCGCTAGAAAATATTGATCCTACAAGGTTGATGAAAATCCGATTTTTATTTATTCTGACGAAATCATTTTTTTAGGCGTGGATGTTACATCGACGAAGAAAAGCATCTTAAGTTCTTCAAGATACCAACCAAAAGTAATTGTGAAGCTGAATGTTTAGCCAATAGAACATTGAAGGCTTGTAAATGCGTGCAATTTTTTATGGTGCGGGAGATTGGGACAAGAATCTGCGGATATTTGGACTCAAAATGCTTCAAGGCGATAGAATCGTTAGAGCAACAAAAAGGTTCTTGTGATTGTCTTCCTCACTGCGAGGAGATCATTTACAAAATTGATCAGAGACAAATGGAATTTGTTAGGTGAATGGTGTTATTTTTTTTCTACAAAACTTAACTTTAAAGTTGATTTCCAGATACAAAAATTGGCTATCGTTCACATACAATCCTACCTACACGATTTCCAGTGAAATTCTTGTATTTTTCACATCACCCGAGTTTTATCCTTTAGTGTTTCGACGAAGTTTTACTTTGATTGATCTTATCTCTTATACTGGAGGCACACTCGGACTATTTCTTGGGTTTTCAGTTCTCTCATTCTTTGAAATTGTTTTTTATTTCACTATTCGAATAGTTTTTGATAATTTGAGAAGAAGAAAAGTTTCTGATCTCACTGACCAACAAGCGAACAAAACTAAATTGCTCTACATAAAAAACTTTCTAAACGAATCTTCAATACATGGACTAAATCAGATCGTACATGAAAGACGAAGTCACTTTGAAAGGTAAAATAAGAACTTTCTCAATCTTATTTACTAAATGTAAAATTTTTCAGGTTTTTCTGGATGATTTTGGTTTTAACTTCTCTGATTTACAGTGGCATAGCTGCTCATAGCATTTACAAAAAGTACACTAATGCTCCAATTTTGTTCTCTCTTGACGACAACCCAGAACTCCAAAAAAAAGTAATTTATATTTATTACAATTTTTTTATTTGACTTAAAGTTAGCAATCTCAGATTCCTTTTCCTGCAATCACCTTTAATAACGAGTTAATCTACAATCACTCTTACAAAACCCGAACATCATTTTACAAAATGTTTCGACTTCCCGACAAAGAGATATTATATGGCTTGGCCATGGAAGGGCAGTTCGAAGAGTGAGGAGTTTTTTTTTTTACAAATACCAAATTCATATAACAACCATTTCTTTGCAGTATTATGATCAAAGGATTATTAATCAGAGATAGGTTTCTTATGGATATCCGATACCATTTGCAAAACGTTACGGGATTCGAGAATCTTGTGCCAAGAATTAAAAACCTTTCGGAGATTGATTGGTTTGAGAAGCAAGTTGCCGAATGGAGCTCTCGTTTTCAGGTTGAATTTATGCAAATTGCAAGTAAATATGGTTTTGGGTTTGCTTTCAACATGCTTCAACCTTCGAAAAGTTTCACTGACAAGTTTGAAAATGTTTTCATTCATGTCTGAAAATGAAATAATGATTATTTTTTTAAGGATTTCCAATGACTTTAAAAACAACAAAATTATGACATTGCGCTCAAATTTTAAGAATGCGATAAATATTACTAGCGATCAATACCCACTGACAGCTTCTAGCACCGAAGGAAACGGATTGAAACTAGTTTTGTGGAAAAATCCTCGAATAATGACAAAAGACGTTGGAAAGTATTGGCTGTTTACTATCCACTCGCCATTTGATCTCGCTAGTAGCTACGACGATATCGAGAGTTGCGAGTTTCATCTCGGCTATGACTTGGATGTTCTGATTACACCGGAAGTCACTTACACAGATCCTGATCTACGAAGTTATGATCCGAAGATTAGACGTTGTTTCTTTCCTGGTGAAAAGAAGCTCAAATTCTTCAAAATTTACACGAGAAGGAATTGCGAGTTTGAATGCTTATCAGAATTTTTTGCTTCTTTGCCTATGACTAAGTGCGTGCCCTTCTATGTTGTTCGGGATGGTTACATTCCTGTTTGTGATATAAGACAAGCCAAGAATTACACATTTTATAAATTCCGTTTCGACGAGAATATTGATAATGTTCGAAGTGATTGTGAATGTCTCGACGAATGCGATTCTGTGAAATACAAATTCGAAGTCATTTCGAAAACGCGAACAGAGTTCAACCGATCTGAGTCCTGGACGAAGAGTATTGATACGACTCTTAACTTTAGAATGATTGACGATAATGTCGTTCCACTTCGTCGGTATCAACCATTCACCTTCAATGAGTTTATAGCTCAATCGGGAGGTTTGGTGGGACTCTTTGCTGCAGCTTCAATGCTGTCAATAATAGAAATATTTTACTTCTTTCCATTAAGATTGATCACAGACTTGAGAAGGAATTTAAGAAATAGAAATCGCGTGCACATTTTGAATTGAATGTGTCTTCTATTATTTCTAAATTAAATAACAAGCCTGCGTTATAACTTCTGCGTTATGCCAAGTCTCCAGCAATGTATATAAAGCAGTTTGATATTCTGAGAGAATTACGGCAACAAAGATTAAGCTTGTTTGAAAGATAATGAACCTGTGAATTGTGTCATTTTCCTTTAATATTCTGACAAAATATATCCCAAACTCACCTCAATGTGTTTAGATTATTAATTTCAATTTTCAAGCACCTTAAGAATATATCCTCAATTTCCTCGAACAGCAGATTTATTCGACCGACGTTTGTTTGTTGGAAATATCCGGTGAGAATAAGAATGCCGTTTAAAAGTAAACCGCAGTATTTATTGTACAAATTAATGAATACGGTAACAGATTTAATTCTCGACATTACGTTATCATTCAGCATAACGTAAATTAGATGAAAACTGGATGAATGAAGAATCCTGCGAAAGTTATTATATTTTTTACAGTTCAACAAAAAATCTCAAATTCAACTGTCGAATGATAAGAGTTCTTTTTTTACACGAATTTTTAATGGTTGATTGAGGACGCAGTGACAAAAGACATCGCATTGAATGGTGTCAAAAATTGGCAGAGGATCGCCAAATAGATAGATCCGAATTTATAAAATTCCTGGACGCGGTCATTGCTGGTTCAACCAGCTGTACGACCAGCTAAGTAAGTAAAATCTTTTTCAGTTCCAACGACTTTTTTAAAACTTTCAAGTATTTCTGTTCCCCTCGAGGGCCTCGACTTTGTTTACAAACTGATCGCGCGTAAACTAAAAATTATTATTTTCCGACTATAAAAAGATTGTTAATGTATCACAATGAGCCGACAGCACAAATTTAAGTTGAACGATCTGCCAGAGGAGGTCTTGGTGACTGTGTTTAAACAAATGGACTTCAAAACTTTGTTACTATCATCTCTCGTCTGTAAGAAGTAAGATTCTATTATTTTTTTTGTTGTTTCTTGATTTTAAGTAAATTTGCTCTTTACAGATGGAACGAAATCATTGGACAGAGCGCAATAATCATGATGAAGATCAAGCTTGTTGTCGATTTCCATCGCGAAGATTTCCAAATATCGCCTGAAGACTTCAAACGAAATTATCAAATGATCAAAATTATCGGCTTGGACAAAGATTGGAGAAACCTTCCAACATTGATGAATCGGTATAGTTCACTTCGTGTGCTTGAGATCGAAGACTGCAGAACGAATGAAACGAAAAAGATGAACAGTTTATTGGCGCGCATAACGAAACTGGAGAAGTTGAGCATCTTCATGGTCAGCACGATGAGGAGTTCTTGGACCTGTTTTCTGAAGTTACATGTCGATGTCAGTCATCATAATTGTCTCAAATCATTGACTCTGATTTCTGATTGTACAGTAAGTCAAATGGGAAACGCTTTCCAGAGTTTCTTACTAATCATTTTGTTTTAATTTCCAGACTTTAAAGCTTCCTGAAGCAGCACAGCTAAGAAGCTTGAAAATCAGCTATTTAGATGATGACAAGTATTCTGAATTGATCGATTTTCTCGTTGGCCAGAAAAGTCTTGAGGTGCTAGCAATCCGTAGCATTATTCCTCATTGCTCGGAAGTTAAAAGAGCACGCATAGATCACAATTTTGAGAAACTGCTCACAGCTAAATTTTCTCTGAAGAAACTTGTGATTAACTGGGATTACAATTTGTTCGGCTCAGAGAAGAACTTTTTGCTCTTCATGAACAAGTTTGTTAACTCTTTGGAGGAGTTACACATTGAAGAAGAATGTCCGGAATCATTTTACAAGATGATCTTCGAAGAGTTTCGCAAACTGAATACATTGAGAGTTCGCATCATTGACGCACCAAATGGAATTGAGTTTTACCAGAATCTTCGTGAAAATCTTTCAATTCGAGAGTTCATCATTTTTGGCGGCAGCGGATCTGATATTTCAATTCGAGGATTCATTGGTAAACTTCCAAATGTTCAAACTCTGGTTTTGCACTGCCGACAACTTTCGAAAGATCTCGTGACTTTAATCTCAAACAATCTCAAAATGCTTAAGAATCTTCTAGTGGATGGTTTCGAAGATAAAGATTTTGAAGGAGCTTACATTCCAAGCTTGACAACGATCACAGCAACGTCTGGTTGCTACACACCAAAGAATTTGAAGCAGATTGTAGCAGCAGCGCCAAACATTGAAATACTCAACATGCAATGTGCCAGCCTTTTAAATCACAAGAACATCGGAATTATTACTGAAGGTTGGCCCCATCTGAAGCACATCATGGTTGGAAAAGGATTCAAATCTTCCAAGGCCATTTTCGACCTTTTCTTGCGTAACTGTAAAGAGCTGAAGACTATGAAAATCGACAAGGATGTATACAAACCAATTACCAAGAAGGCATCTAAGAGCTATTTAAAAAAAGAGGTATCTACGAGCGATTTTGAACGCTCTGGAGTTCAATTCACTTTTTATGCTGATAAGGTTTGGGAGTTCACTCCTTCTTTTGAGAGATCATTCAGGTTCGAATAATTAGAAAATGCGAACATCGAATCCCACAACAAAAATTGTAATCCCACCAAAGATCTCTCTTGCAATTTATTGGAAGTTTTGTTTAATTTTCTTTCATTACATTTCAACATTCTTTAAATTTAATTTGATAATTCCTGTACAAAAACATCGAAATAAAAGCCTTCTGCAACTTACTCAATTAATTTCTTATTAAATATTTAAAAACTGAATGATCAAGTGCAAATTCCCATCGAACATTCAAGAAAATTGTTTCAATTTTGTCCTTTAATCTTCTTAGATCTACTTTTGTCTTCCCAAGACGCGATGATGAATCGAAGTTAATTTCATGTTAGCATGAACTTGATCTGAAACATAAATCGCCGATAGCAAAAATGTCGCGGCTTCGTAACATGCAACGCATAAAACATTTAAAAGAATTGTAAATTCAACGAATCAAACAAAACACGCAAGCAGTTTTCTTTGAGAGCTTTCACAGTTGAGCTTTATCCTTTCGCAATGTTGAAGCATTTTAAAATTTACTGCCGCGAGTCATCAATCCATGGCTTGCCTTATCTTGTTAACGATGACATTCACTGGACGGAAAAGATTTTCTGGCTTTTAGCTTTGATCACGTCCGGCGTTTGCTGTGGAGCAATGATCGCACAAATTGCAGTGAAAGTTAAGGAAGATTCAGTCGCAACTTTCACGTCAGACGAAGTAATTTCAACAACAAAAGTAAACTAAAAGTTTTTTTTAGATTTAGCTTGTTCTTTATTTCATATTTTAAGATTCCATTCATCGCTTCAACTTATTGTCCTGATTTGCTGACTCACAATGAAGTTTTTGACTACAATCGAACAAAAACTGCTCTGATCGAAAATGAAATCACAATCGCAAATGTCACGCAAGACGAGTAAACTGAATTCCAATCAACAACGAAATATCTAAAACATTTTCACTTTTAGACTGAAGTACATGCAAGCAATCGGTTTGGTTCTTAACGACGATTTCCTTCTCCAATTCAACATTTCGATCGAAACTGAAGACATTTTGTCTTTCATTGATAACTTAACTTATCCATTAGAACAGATAAGGCAAATGGAAGTTCACTTTGATAATTTCTATGGAGTTCAATTTGCCAAGATCATTGGACCTTACGGATTTTGTTACACTTTCAATATCATCGAACCAAACGAACTCTTCAACTTGGAAATGTAATTTGAATGATGAAACTTTCTCATTTTAAAAGTATTTCATTTCAGACTTTCATCAAATTTCAATTTCTCGCGTCCAATTCAAATTTTTTCAGTGATAAAAAAATACATGAGACGATCACATTCCTTCAAAAATGATGGAATCAAATATCCGGCTTCAATATCACATTATCGATCCGGCTTCTTCTTCATCAACAATCTAGTTGACTTTAGATTATACGCAGACCTCGATGAGAACCACCACGAAGGTCAGATTGAGTATGGAGTGCATTACATCTTTCACAGTCCTTACGATGTGTTCTCCAAGTCATCGGTTCAATTTCGTAGCAAAGTCTCGTTCTCTCAACAATATTTCGTTGAACCGAAATTGAGAATTATTGACAAATCCCTGGAAGATGCAGAACCGTCAAAACGCGGCTGCTATCTCAAACATGAGAAGCAATTAAAGTTCTTTAAGACATCGACTGAGAACAATTGCAAAGCTGAATGTTTGGCTAACAAAACTTTAGAAGTTTGCGATTGCGTTCAGTTCTTCATGGTCCGAGAGAGAAAAACAAGAATTTGTGGAGTCGTGGACATGAAATGTTTCAAAGAGATCGAGCAACTTGAGCAGAAGAAAGATTCTTGCAGTTGTCTCGCTTATTGTGATGAGTTGAGCTACAAAGTTGAACAAAGGCAAATGGAATTCGTGAGGTATCAAACATATTCTTATTCATTTCTTCATCAGAAGCTAAGTTTCGTTTTTTAGATATAAAAAGGATGGCGCTTTTGATTACCACTTTAGATACAAGCATCTTAGTCACATTCAGGTTTTATTCAAATCCGCTGAGTTTTATCCTTTGGTGTTCCAACGAAGCTTTACTCTTCTTGATCTCGTCTCGTACACTGGAGGAACGCTCGGACTTTTCCTCGGATTTTCAGTGATCTCGTTCATGGAAATTGTTTATTACTTTACGGTTCGAGTTGTCTTTGATATCCGGCGAATAAGAAAAGTTTTAGAGCAAAACAATCAAACTGAAAACAAGGAACCGAACAAATGGAGTTACATAAAAAACTTTCTGCGAGAATCTTCGATTCATGGATTCAATCAAATTGTTCTGAATCGACGAAACTTCTTTGAAAGGTCAGAAGTCAGAATGAAAATTTAGATTGTTATCTGAGTTTAACTATTTTTAGATTGCTTTGGCTGGTTTTGGTTGCGACTTCGCTGATTTATTCAGGATTTGCTGCCCAAAACATTCACTCAAAGAATTCACAAGCTAAAATTTTGTTTTCGCTAGACGACAACCCAGAACTTCAGAACAAAGTAAATTAAATGTTCAAAAGCGAATTCTTAAAATTTTAAATATTTTTCAGATTCCATTTCCTGCAATAACCTTTAACTGCGAAACTATCTACAATTGGACTTACAAAATGAGAATATTAAGAGCCGACCAATTTTATTATCCTCCAGATATCGTTTTGTATATAATGGAGAAACAAGGAATTTACGAAGAGTATGAAATATTTTTGCTAACCTTTCTTCAAGCACTAACGAGATCATGTCTTAAGTCTTTTGATAAAAGGTTATTTAGCCAGGGAATCATATTTGCTGAAAATTGAATATAATGACCTTCCATGGGCCAAGGGAATCGAAAACTTTGTAGAAAAGATAAAAAACCTAACAGAAACTGATTGGTTTGAGGGACAAATCGCTGAATGGAACTCCAGAGATCAAGTTGAGTTCATTCAGATGCCGACAAAGCAAGGATTTGGTTTCGCATTCAACATGCTCCCACCATCGAAGCTTTTCACGGAAAGAATATCAAAAGATTTCATGAACAACAGGAAGATGACACTTCGCTCAAACAATGATCACGCGATCAACATCTCCAGCGATAAATATCCGTTAAGAGCTTCAAGCACAGAAGGAAACGGATTAAAGATAATCTTGAGGAGAAATACAAGAATTAAAGCCGGAGACGCTGGAAAATATTTAACTTTCATTCTTCACTCGCCTTTTGACCTGGCCAGCAGCTACGAAGAAGACGTTGAGACTTGTGAGTTTTCTTATGGCTACGATTTGGATATTTTGATCACGCCAGAAGTAATTTACACTGATCCTGATCTCAAAAGCTATGATCCAGTGCAAAGAAATTGTTACTTTCCTGGCGAAAAGAAACTCAAATTCTTCAAAATTTACACGAGAAGGAATTGCGAGTTTGAATGTTTGTCAAGTTTTTTTGCTCAGCATTTTCTTATCAAATGTTCACCATTTTATTCCGTTCGAGGAGACTCCGATTTGGTTTGCGACATGAGAACAGGAAGAAACATTACTTTCTTCAAAAACCGAATTTTAGTAAACTGGGATAATCGTCTGTCTCGCTGCAAATGCCTTGACGAGTGCGATTCGGTTAAATACAAATTTGACATTATTTCAAATAATCTTGCTGATTTCGATTTGTGGACTGGTTTGAGCAATCATAACAGAACAATGACCTTAAACTTCAGAATGAAAGATGAGAACATCGTTCCTCTTCGTCGATATCAACCTTTCACATTCAACGAGTTCATTGCTCAATCTGGAGGACTCATGGGACTTTTCGCTGCTGTGTCAGCTTTATCGATAATCGAAATCTTTTATTTCTTTCCTTTGAGATTGATCACGAACCTGTGCAAAAGAATTCATTAAAAAGTATTTGAGAAGTAAATTTACAATTTTTATTTCTGGACTACATCAAATCATGAACTTGAAAAGTTTATTTGAAAACGTAAATTTGTCTCAATTAAATTTTGGAATGAAAAGAATTCTTTTGTTTTCTACAAACGAATTTTAGTTGAGTTAGTCTAACTCGCGAAAAAAAAAACTTATTCAGTTCCAACGACTTTTTCAAAACTTTCAACTTTCTCTTCCCCTCGATTTTGTTTACAAACTGATCGCGCGCAAACCTAATTTTTTATTTTCCGAGTCTAAAGTTAACGTAAAGTTGTCACAATGAACCAACAGCAAGAAGTTGAGTTGAACGATCTGCCAGAGGAGGTCTTGGTGACTGTGTTCAAACAAATGGACTTCAAAACTTTGTTGCAATCATCTCTAGTCTGCAAGAAGTAAGATTCTAAATTTTTTGTTTGTTTCTGGATTTTAAGCTAATTTACTTTTTACAGATGGAACGAAGTGATAGGACAGAACTCTGCAATTATGATGAAAATTAAGCTTGTTGTCGATTTCAATCGCGAAGGTTTCCAATTGTCGCCTGTGGACTTCGAACGAAATTATCAAATTATCAAAATTATCGGCTTGGACAAAAATTGGAGAAACCTTCCTACATTGATGAATCGTTATAGTTCACTTCGTGTGCTTGAGATCGTAGATTGCAAAACGGATGAAATGAAAAAGCTGAACCGTTTATTGGCACGCATAACGAAACTGGAGAAGTTAAGCATCTTCATGGCCCGCAACACGATGAGGAGCTGTTTTATGACCTGTTTAATGCCGTTACATGTCGATGTCAGTCATCATAGTTGTCTTAAATCATTGACTGTGATTTCTGGATGGACAGTAAGTCAAATGGGAAAGGATTTTCAGAGTTTTTTTTATTAATCATTACATTTTTTTTTTGTAATTTCAGACTTTAAAGTTTCCTGAAGCAGCACAGCTAACAAGCTTGAAAATCAGATTTTGCATTAATGAAAATTATTCTGGAATGATCGATTTTCTCGTTGGCCAGAAAAGTCTTGAGGTGCTTACATTCTGTATATTTCATTTCTCGGAAGCTGAAGGAGCTCGTAGAGACAACATTCTTGAGAAACTGCTCACAGCTCAATTTTCTCTGAAGAAGTTTGTTCTTAACTGGGATTACAATTTGTTCGGCTCCGAAAAAAACTTTTTGCTCTTCATGAACAAGTTTGCCAACTCTTTGGAGGATTTACAAATTCAGCATCAGACATATCCGGAATCAGTTTACAAGATGATCTTCGAAAAGTTTCGCAAACTGAATACCTTGCAAATTAGCCATGCTAACGTTCCACAAGGAATTAACTTTTACGAGAATCTTTGCGAAAATATTTCTATTCGAGAGCTGATCGTCGAAGGCTTCGGATATGACAGTTCAATTCAAGGATTCATTGGTAAACTTCCAAACATTCAAACACTGGTTTTGGCGAACATCTACCTTTCGAAGGATATAGCGTTTTCCATCTCAAACAATCTCAAAATGCTAAAGGATATTCAAGTCGAAGGTATCTCAAATGAAGATTTTGAATTAATTCACATTCCAAGCTTGACAACGATCACAGTAACGTCTGGTCACTACACCACACCAAACAATTGTAAGCAGATTGTAGCAACAGCGCCTAACATTGAAACATTCAACATTCAATATGCCTACGTTTTAGATCACAAGAACATCGAAATCCTCACTGAAGGTTGGCCTCATCTGAAGCAAGTCATGATTGGAAAAGGATTTCAATCTTCCGAGGCCAATTTCGACCTTTTCTTGCGTAACTGCAAAGAGCTGAAGACTCTGAGAATCCACGAGGATGTATCCAAATCATATTCCGAGAAGGATTTTACGAGTGATTCCGAAAATGAGAAGGAAGCAATTTTGCGAGATTTTGAACGAGCTGGAGTTCAACTCACTTTTTATGTTGGTGAGGTTCGCGAGTTCACTGATTTCTATGATAGATCATTCAAGTTCGAGTAATTGAAAATACAAACATCGAACTTTTCCACCAAAAATTCGTAATCCCACCAAAGATCCCTTTTGCAATTTATTTGAAGCTTTGTTTATTTTCTTTCATTACATTTTAACATTCTTTAAACTTTCTTTGATAACTTCTGTAAAAAAACGAGCGGAATTAGCTCACTAAATTTTGAATTCGTTAATAAAAGCCTTCTGCAACTTACTCATTCGATTTCTTATTAAATATTTAAAAACTGAATGATCAAGTGGAAATTCCCATCGAACATTCAAGAAAATTGTTTCAATTTTTTCTTTCAATCTTCTTTGATCGCCCTTTGTCTTCCCAAGACGCGATGATGAATCGAAGTTAATTTCATGTTAGCATGAACTTGATCTGAAACATAAATCGCCGATAGAAAAAATGTCGCAGCTTCAGGACACGCAACGCACAAAATATTTAAAAGAATTGTAAATTCATCGAATCAAACAAAGCACGCAAGCAGCTTTCATTGAGAGCTTTCGCAGTTGAGCTTTATCCTTTCACAATGCTGAAGCATTTTAAAATTTATTGCCGCGAGTCATCGATCCACGGATTGCCTTATCTCGTTAACGATGACATTCACTGGACGGAAAAGGTTTTCTGGCTTTTAGCTTTGATCACGTCCGGCGTTTGCTGTGGAGCAATGATCGCACAAATTGCAGTGAAAGTTAAGGAAGATTCAGTCGCAACTTTCACGTCAGACGAAGCAATTTCAACAACAAAAGTAAACTAAAAGTTTTTTTTTGAGATTTTGCTTATTTTTTATTTCATATTTTAAGATTCCATTCATCGCTTCAACGTATTGTCCTGATTTGCTGACTCACAATGAATTTTTCGACTACAATCGAACAAAAACTGCTCTGATCGAAAATGAAATCACAATCGCAAATGTCACGCAAGACGAGTAAACTGAATTCTAATCAACAACGAAATATCTAAAACATTTTCATTTCTAGACTGAAGTACATGCAAGCAATCGGTTTGGTTCTTAACGACGATTTTCTTCTTCAATTCAACATTTCGATTGAAACTGAAGACATTTTGACTTTCATTGATAACTTAACTTATCCTTTAGAACAGATAAGGCAAATGGAAGTTCACTTTGATAATTTCTATGGAGTTCAATTTGCCAAGATCATTGGACCTTACGGATTTTGTTACACTTTCAATATCATCGAACCAAACGAACTCTTCAACTTGGAAATGTAATTTGAATGATGAAACTTTCTCATTTTAAAAGTTTTTCATTTCAGACTTCCATCAAATTTCAATTTTTCGCGTCCAATTCAAATTTTTTCAGTGATAAAAAAATACATGAGACGACCACATTCCTTCAAATATAATGGAATTAAATATCCGGCTTCAATATCACATTATCGATCCGGCTTCTTCTTCATCAACAATCTTGTTGATTTTAGAATACAGGCAGACTTAGACAAGAACCATCACGAGAGTCAGATTGAGTATGGCGTGCATTACATCTTTCACAGTCCTTACGATGTGTTCTCCAAGTCATCGGTTCAATTCCGAAGCAAAGTCTCGTTCTCTCAACAATATTTCGTTGAACCGAAATTGAGAATTATTGACAAATCGCTCGAAGATGCAGAACCGTCAAAACGCGGCTGCTATCTCAAACATGAGAAGCAATTAAAGTTCTTTAAGACTTCGACTGAGAACAATTGCAAAGCTGAATGTTTGGCTAACAAAACTTTAGAAGTTTGCGATTGCGTTCAATTTTTCATGGTCCGAGAAAGAAAAACAAGAATTTGTGGAGTCGTGGACATGAAATGTTTCAAAGAGATCGAGCAACTTGAGCATAAGAAAGATTCTTGCAAATGTCTCTCTTATTGCGATGAGTTAAGCTACAAAGTTGAACAAAGGCAAATGGAATTCGTGAGGTATCGAAAAATGTTTTTATTTATTTTTGCATCAAGGCTAAGTTTCGTCTTTTAGATATAAAGAGGATGGCGCTTTTGCTTACAACCTTAGATACGTGCATCTTAGTCACATTCAGGTTTTATTCAAATCCGCGGAGTTTTATCCTTTGGTGTTCCAACGGAGCTTCACTCTTCTTGATCTCGTTTCTTACACTGGAGGAACGCTCGGACTTTTCCTCGGATTTTCTGTGATCTCATTCGTGGAAATTGTTTATTACTTTACGGTTCGAGTTGTCTTTGATATCCGGCGAAGAAGAAAAGTTGCAGAGCAAAACAATCAAACTGAAAACGAGGAACCGAACAAATGGAGTTACATAAAAAACTTTCTGCGAGAATCTTCGATTCATGGATTTAATCAAATTGTTCTGAGTCGACGAAACTTCTTTGAAAGGTCAGAAGTCAGAATGAAAATTTAGATTGTTATCTGAGTTTTAATATTTTTAGATTGCTTTGGCTGGTTTTGGTTGCGACTTCGCTAACTTATTCAGGATTTGCTGCCCAAAATATTTACTCAAAGTATTCACAAGCTAAAATTTTGTTTTCGCTAGACGACAACCCAGAACTTCAGAACAAAGTAAATTAAATGTTCAAAAGCCAATTCTTCAAATTTTAAATATTTTTCAGATTCCATTTCCTGCAATTACCTTCAACTGCGAAACTATCTACAATTGGACTTACAAAATGAGAATATTAAGAGCCGACCAGTTTAATTATCCTGCAGATATCGTTTTGTATTTTCTGGAGAAACAAGGAATTTACGAAGAGTAAGAAATATTTTTGCTAACCTTTCTTCAAGCACTAACGAGATCATGTCTCAAGTCTTTTGATAAAAGGTTATTTAGCCAGGGAATCATATTTGCTGAAAATTGAATATAATGACCTTCCATGGGCCAAGGGAATCGAAAACTTTGTAGAAAAGATAAAAAACCTAACAGAAATTGATTGGTTTGAGGGACAAATCGCTAAATGGAACTCCAGAGATCAAGTTGAGTTCATTCAGATGCCGACACAGCAAGGATTCTGGGTTTCGCATTCAACATGCTCGCACCAGTTCGAAGCTTTTCACGGAAAGAATATCAAAAGATTTCATGAACAACAGGAAGATGACACTTCGCTCAAACAGATGATCCACGCGAGCTCAACATCTCCAGCGATAAATATCGCGTTAAGAGCTTCAAGCACAGAAGGAAATGGACTAAAGATAATCTTGCGGAGAAATACAAGAATTAAAGCCGGAGACGCTGGAAAATATTTCTGGGATTTATTGCTTTCACTCGCCTTTTGAACCTGTGCCAGCAGCTACGAAGAAGACGTTGAGACTTGTGAGAAATTTCATTATGGCTACGATTTGGATATTTTGATCACGCCAGAAGTAATTTACACTGATCCTGATCTCAAAAGCTATGATCCAGTGCAAAGAAATGTGTTACTTTCCTGGCGAGAGAAACGTATTTCAAATTCTTCAAAATTTACACTTTTTGTATGGAGGAATTGCGAGTTTGAATGTTTGTCAAGTTGTTTTGCTCAGCATTAAATTCTCTATCAAATGTTCACCATTTTATGCCGTTCGAGGAGACTCAGATTTGGTTTGCGACGGAATGAGGACCACGGACAAAGAAACATTACTTTCCTTCAAAAACCGAATTTTAGTAAACCTAACAGCGATAATCGTCTGTCTCGCTGCAAATGCCTTGACGAGTGCGATTCGAGTTAAATACAAATTTGAGTTCATTCAGATTTCAAAGCAAATCTTGCTGATTTCGCATTCAACATGTGGACTGAAGCTTTTCACGGAAAGCAATCATCAAAAGATTTCAGAACAATGACATTAAACTTCAGAATGAAAGATCACGCGATCAACATCGTTCCTCTTCGTCGATATCAACCTTTCACATTCAACGAGTTCAATTGCTCAATCTGGAGGACTCATGGGACTTTTCGCTGCTGTCAGAAACTTTATCGATCATCGAAATCTTTTATTTCTTCACTCGCCTTTTGACCTGGCCAGCAGCTACGAAGAAGACGTTGAGACCTGTGCAAAAGATTTCATTATGGCTACGATTTGGATATTATTTGAGAAGTAAATTTACAATTTTTATTTCTGGACTACATCAAAATCATGAACTTGCAAAGAAATTTACTTTCCTGGCGAAAAGAAACTCGTAAATTTGTCTCAATTAAACTTTTCATTGATAAGGAATTCGAGTTTGAATGTTTGTCAACGAATTTTTTTGCTCAGCATTTTCTTAACTCGCGAAATGTTCACCATCTTTATCCAGTTCCAACGACTCAGATTTTTGCGACATGAGAACTTTCAAGAAACATTCTTTCTTCAAAAACTCGAATTTTGTTTACAAACTCGGATAATCGTCTCGCGCAAATGCCTTGACGAGTGCGATTATTAAATACAAATTTCCGAGTCTAAAGTTAACGCAAATCTGTTACAATGAGCCAACAGAAAGAAGTTGACAGTTGAACGATCTGCCAGAAGAAAGAGAGAACATCTTGGTGACTGTGTATCAACCTTTCACATTCAATGGACTTCAAAACTTTGTCAATCTGGAGGACTCATGGGACTTTTCGCTAGTCTGCAAGCTTTAGTAAGATTCTAAATCTTTTTGTTTGTTTCCTTTGAGATTTCACGAACCTGTGCAAAAGATTTACTTGTTACAGATTTGGAACGAAGTAAATTTGGACAGAACTCTGCATTTATGAATGAAAATTAAGCTTGAAACGTCATTTCAATCGCAAAGGTTTCAAATTTTCGAACCTGATAAGGACTTTACGCGAAATTATCAAATGATCAAAATTATCGGCTTGGACAAAGAATCTTTTTGGAGACACCTTCCTACATTGATGAATCGTTTAGTTCGCTTCGAGTGCTTGATTTACAAACGTAGATTGCACAAACGGACAATTTATTATTTTCGAGTCTAAAGCTGAACCGTTTATTGTCACAATAACCGAAACTGGAAAAGTTGAGCATTTTCATGGGCTGCGTCTACGGATGTGTTCAAACAAATGGACCTCAAAACTCTGAAGTTACAATCCTCGATGTCAGTCATCATAGATTGCCTCAAATCATTGTTTGTTTCTTGAATTATGGTCTAAGCTACTTTTTACAGTCCAATTCGAAAACTTTCCAGAGCAGCTTATGCGACAATTTGTTTTAATTTCCAGACTTTAAAGTTTCCTGAAGCAGCACAGCTAACAAGCTTGAGAATCAGTGAACTGGATGATGACAACTCTTCAGCATTGATCGATCGTTATAGTTCACGTTGGCCAGAAAAGTGCTTGAGATCGTGCTTGCAAAATCCGAAATAGAATTAATCCTGAACATCGCCCGGAAGCTAAAAGAGCACGCATAGATCACAACTTTGAGAAACTGCTTCACTTCAGCTCAATTTTCTCTGAAGTTACATGTCGATGTCAGTCATCTTAACTGGGATTACCACATTGAGTTTGAATTATGGCTGATAGTAAGAAAACTTTTTGCTCTTCATGAATAAGTTTGTTTTAACTCTTTGGAGGAGTTACATATTCTGAAGCAGACATAACAAGCTTCCGGAATCAGAACTGGATGATACAACTCTTCAGATGATCGATTTTCTCGTTGGCCAAAAATCTTCGCAAGCTTGCAATCCATTGAGAGTTCGCATAAACTAAAAGAGCACCAAATAGAAACTTTGAGAAACTTTTACCAGAATCTTCGTGAAAACATTTCCATTCGAGATTTGATCATTTTTGGCCGCGGATCTGACATATCATTTCATGGATTCATTGTTAAACTTCCAAACATTCAAACTCTGGTTCTGGAAGGGACAAGTCTCACGCAAAATTTCGTGGCGTTTATCTCAAACAATCTCAAAATGCTGAAGGACCTCCAAGTCGCAAATATCTGCAAAAACGCTTTTCAAGGAGCTTCCATTCCAAACTTGACAACGATCACAATTAGGTCATACTTGTACATCGAACCACAAACCTGGAAGCAGATTGTAACAGCATTGCCAAACATTGAAATATTCTGGAACATGCAATGTCTCACCAAAATCTCGTGGCGTTTAAATCACATGAACATCGGAATTATCACTGAAGGTTGGCCCCATCTGAAACACGTCATGATTGGAAAAAGATTTAAATTTTCGAAGGAGTTCCATTCCAAGCTTGACAACGATCACAGCAACTTTTCGTGTGTAACTGCAAAGAGTTGAAGACTCTGAAAATCCACGAGGATGTATACAAACCATCAACGAGCGATTTAAAAAAAGAAGCATTTTTGCGAGATTTTCAACGAGCTGGAGTTCAACTCACTTTTTATGCAGATAAGTTTTGAGTTCATTGATTCTTTTGACAGACCATTCAAGTTCGAGTGATTGAAAAATACAAACATCGAACTTGTCTCCTCATCTCAAAATTCGGAATCTTACCAAAGATCTCTTTTGCAATTTATTTGAAACTTTGTTTAATTTTCTTTCAATACATCTAAAAGTTTTTTAAATTTTATTTGATAATTTCTGTACAAAAACATCGAAATAAAAGCCTTCTGCAACTTAATCATTTGATTTCTTAAAAACTGAATGATCAAGTGGAAATTCCCATCGAACATTCAAGAAAATTGTTTCAATCTTCTTAGTTTTCCCTTTGTCTTCCCAAGACGCGATGATGAATCGAAGTAAATTTCATGTTAGCATTAACTTGATCTGAAACATGATTCGCCGATAGCAAAAATGTCGCGGCTTCGTAACATACAACGCACAAAACATTTAAATGAATTGTGAATTCATCGAATCAAACAAAGCACGCAAGCAGCTTTCATTGAGAGCTTTCGCAGTTGAGTTTTATCCTTTCACAATGCTGAAGCATTTTAAAATTTATTGCCGCGAGTCATCGATCCACGGTTTGCCTTATCTCGTTAACGATGACATTCACTGGACGGAAAAGGTTTTCTGGTTTTTAGCTTTGATCACGTCCTGCGTTTGCTGTGGAACAATGATCGCACAAATTGCAGTGAAAGTTAAGGAAGATTCAGTCGCAACTTTCACGTCAGACGAAGCAATTTCAACAACAAAAGTAAATTAAAAGTATTTATTAGATTTTGCTTATTTTTTATTTCATATTTTAAGATTCCATTCATCGCTTCAACGTATTGTCCTGATTTGCTGACTCACATTGAATTTTTCGACTACAATCGAACAAAAACTGCTCTGATCGAGAATGAAATTACAATCGCAAATGTCACGCAAGACGAGTAGGCTGAATTCCAATCAACAGCGAAATATCTAAAACATTTTCACTTTTAGACTGAAGTACATGCAAGCAATCGCTTTGGTTCTTAACGACGATTTCCTTCTCCAATTTAACATTTCAATCGAAACTGAAGACATTTTAACTTTCATTGATAACTTAACTTTTCCTTTAGAAAAAATAAGGCAAATGGAAGTTCACTTTGATAATTTCTATGGAGTTCAATTTGCCAAGATCATTGGACCTTATGGATTTTGTTACACTTTCAACATCATCGAACCAAACGAACTCTTCAACTTGGAAATGTAATTTGAATGATGAAACTTTCTCATTTTAAAAGTTTTTCATTTCAGACTTCCACCAAATTTCAATTTCTCGCGTCCAATTCAAATTTTTTCAGTGATAAAAAAATACATGAGACTACCACATTCCTTCAAATATAGTGGAATTAAATATCCGGCTTCAATATCACATTATCGATCCGGCTTCTTCTTCATCAACAATCTCGTTGATTTTAGACTATACGCAGACCTCGATGAGAACCATCACGAGAGTCAGATTGACTATGGAGTGCATTACATCTTTCACAGTCCTTACGATGTGTTCTCCAAGTCCTCGGTTCAATTCCGAAGCAAAGTCTCATTCTCTCAACAATATTTCGTTGAACCGAAATTGAGAATTATTGACAAATCCCTGGAAGATGCAGAACCGTCAAAACGCGGCTGCTATCTCAAACATGAGAAGCAATTAAAGTTCTTTAAGACTTCGACTGAGAACAATTGCAAAGCTGAATGTTTGGCTAACAAAACTTTGGAAGTTTGCGATTGCGTTCAATTTTTCATGGTCCGAGAAAGAAAAACAAGGATTTGTGGAGTCGTGGACATGAAATGTTTCATAGAGATCGAGGAACTTGAGCAGATGAAAGATTCTTGCAAATGTCTCGCTTATTGCGATGAGTTAAGCTACAAAGTTGAACAAAGGCAAATGGAATTCGTGAGGTATCAAAAATGTTTTTATTTATTTCTTCATCAAGGCTGAGTTTCGTCTTTTAGATATAAAGAGGATGGCGCTTTTGCTTACAACCTTAGATACGTGCACCTTAGTCGCATTCAGGTTTTATTCAAATCCGCAGAGTTTTATCCTTTGGTGTTTCAACGAAGCTTTACCCTTCTTGATCTCGTTTCTTACACTGGAGGAACGCTCGGACTTTTTCTCGGATTTTCAGTGATCTCATTCGTGGAAATTGTTTACTACTTTACCATTCGAATTATTTTCGATATCCGGCGAAGAAGAAAAGTTGCAGAGCAGAACAACCAAACTGAAAACGAGGAACCGAACAAATGGAGTTACATAAAATACTTTCTGCGAGAATCTTCGATTCATGGATTTAACCAAATTGTTCTGAGTCGACGAAACTTCTTTGAAAGGTCAGAAGTCAGAATGAAAATTTAGATTGTTATCTGAGTTTAACTATTTTTAGATTGCTTTGGGTGGTTTTGGTGGCGACTTCGCTAACTTATTCAGGATTTGCTGCCCAAAATATTTACTCAAAGTATTCAAAAGCTAAAATTTTGTTTTCGCTAGACGACAACCCAGAACTTCAGAACAAAGTGAGTTAAATGTTAAAAAGCGAATTCTTAAAATTTTAAATATTTTTCAGATTCCATTTCCTGCAATTACCTTCAACAGCGAAACTATTTACAATTGGACTTACAAAATGAGAATACTAAGAGCCGACCAGTTTAATTATCCTCCAGATATCGTTTTGTATTTTCTGGAAAAACAAGGAATTTACGAAGAGTGAGAAATATTTTTGCTAATCTTTCTTCAAGCACTAACGAGATCATGTCTCAAGTCTTTTGATTAAAGGTTATTTAGCCAGGGAATCATATTTGCTGAAAATTGCATATAATAAAATTCCATGGGCCAAGGGAATCGAAAACTTTGTAGAAAAGATAAAAATCCCAAGTGGCAGTAGCAGTTCGTACCGAACTTACTGTAGGGTTTTTCATCCGTTGGACTGGTTACAGGGGACAATTTACTTAAAGGGAACGAAGTTCCACTGTGAGCTCACCAGAGGTGGATCCAGCTTTATCTCGACCAGTTGAACATTTTTTGTGAACATCTCACTAGATCCAATGTGTGGAGCTAGAATTTTCTGGGATTTATTGCTTTATCTCGACCAGTTGAACATTTTTTGTGAACATTTCAATGCTCTAACTAAAGGTTATTTAGCCATCTGGGAATCATATTTGCTGAAAATTGAATATAATGACCTGATGAGCTAGCCATGGGCCAAGTGAAGAAATCAATTCGCTAGCTCATCGCGTTCGCGAGTTATCTCAATAACGGAAGTCGGAAGACGGTAGACGGTAGACGGAAGACGGAAGACGGACCACGGACAAAGCGGCCACAATAGGGTGTTCCATCCTCCGGATGAAAAACCCTAAAAAACCTAACAGAGACTGAGTGGTTTGAGGGACAAATCGCTGAATGGAACTCCAGAGACAAAGTTGAGTTCATTCAGATTCCGACGAAGCAAGGATTTGGTTTCGCATTCAACATGCTCGCACCATCGAAGCTTTTCACGGAAAGAATATCAAAAGATTTCATGAACAACAGGAAGATGACACTTCGCTCAAACAATGATCACGCGATCAACATCTCCAGCGATAAATATCCGTTAAGAGCTTCAAGCACAGAAGGAAATGGATTAAAGATAATCTTGCGGAGAAACACAAGAATTAAAGCCGGAGACGCTGGAAAATATCTAACTTTCATTCTTCACTCGCCTTTTGACCTGGCCAGCAGCTACGAAGAAGACGTTGAGACTTGTGAGTTTCATTATGGCTACGATTTGGATATTTTGATTACGCCAGAAGTAATTTACACTGATCCTGATCTCAAAAGTTATGATCCAATGCAAAGAAACTGTTACTTTCCTGGCGAAAAGAAACTCAAATTCTTCAAAATTTACACGAGAAGGAATTGCGAGTTTGAATGTTTGTCAAGTTTTTTTGCTCAGCATTTTCTTATCAAATGTTCACCATTTTATGCCGTTCGAGGAGACTCAGATTTGGTTTGCGACATGAGAACAGGAAGAAACATTACTTTCTTCAAAAACCGAATTTTAGTAAACTGGGATAATCGTCTCTCTCGCTGCAAATGCCTTGACGAGTGCGATTCAGTTAAATACAAATTTGACATTATTTCTAATAATCTTGCTGATTTCGATTTGTGGACTGGTTTGAGCAATCATAACAGAACAATGACATTAAACTTCAGAATGAAAGATGAGAACATCGTTCCTCTTCGTCGATATCAACCTTTCACATTCAACGAGTTCATTGCTCAATCTGGAGGACTCATGGGACTTTTCGCTGCTGTGTCAGCTTTATCGATCATCGAAATCTTTTATTTCTTTCCTTTGAGATTGATCACGAACCTGTGCAAAAGATTTCATTAAAAATTATTTGAGAAGTAAATTTACAATTTTTATTTCTGGACTACATCAAATCATGAACTTGAAAAGTTTATTTAAAACCGTAAATTTGTCTCAAATAAATTTTCGAATGAAAAGAATTCTTTAGTTTTCTACAAATGAATTTTAATTGAGCGAGTCTAACTCGCGAAAAAAAATCTTTTTCAGTTCCAACGACTTTTTCAAAACTTTCAACTTCTCTTCCCCTCGATTTTGTTTACAAACTGATCGCGCTCAAATAAAAATTTATTATTTTCCGAGTCTAAAGTGAACGTAAAGTTGTCACAATGAGCCAACAGAAAGAAGTTGAGTTGAACGATCTGCCAGAGGAGGTCTTGGTGACTGTGTTCAAACAAATGGACTTCAAAACTTTGTTACAATCATCTCTCGTCTGCAAGAAGTAAGATTCTAAATTTTTTGTTTGTTTCTTGATTTTAAGCTAATTTACTTGTTACAGATGGAACGAAATGATTGGACAGAGCTCTGCAATCATGAAGAACATTAAGCTTGTTGTCAATTTCAATCGCAAAGATTTCCAATTGTCACCTGAGGACTTTACGCGAAATTATCAAATTATCAAAATTATCGGCTTGGACAAAGATTGGAGAAACCTTCCTACATTGATGAATCGTTATAGTTCACTTCGTGTGCTTGAGATCGTAGATTGCAAAACGGACGAAATGAAAAAGCTGAACAGTTTATTGGCGCGCATAACGAAACTGGAAAAGTTGAGCATCTTCATGATGAGGACCTGTCTTCACTTCAGCTGGTTTCCTCTGAAGTTACATGTCGATGTCAGTCATCATAGTTGCCTCAAATCATTGAGTTTGAATTATGGTCTGATAGTAAGTCCAATTCGAAAACTTTCCAGAGCTGCTTATGCGACATTTTGTTTTAATTTCCAGACTTTAAAGTTTCCTGAAGCAGCACAGCTAACAAGCTTGAGAATCAGTGAACTGGATGATGACAACTCTTCTGCATTGGTCAATTTTCTCGTTGGCCAGAAAAGTCTTGAGGTGCTTGCAATCCGTATCATTAATCCTCATCGCTGGGAAACTAAAAGAGCACGCATAGATAACAACTTTGAGAAACTGCTCACAGCTCAATTTTCTCTGAAGAAGTTTTTTCTTAACTGGGATTACAATTTGTTCGGCTCAGAGAAAAACTTTTTGCTCTTCATGAACAAGTTTGCTAACACTTTGGAGGAGTTACATATTCTGCAGACATATCCGGAATCAGTTTACAAGATGATCTTCGAAAAGTTTCGCAAGCTCAATACATTGAGAGTTCGCATACAACTCGCACCAAATGGAAATGAGTTTTACCAGAATCTTCGTGAAAACATTTCCATTCGAGAGTTGATCATTGATGGCAGCGGATCTGACATTTTAATTCAAGGATTCATTGGTAAACTTCCAAACATTCAAACTCTGGTTCTGGAACGGACAAGTCTTTCGAAAGATCTCGTAGCGTTTATCTCAAACAATCTCAAAATGCTGAAGAATCTTCAAGTCGCAAATATCTGCAAAAACGCTTTTGAAGGAATCTACATCCCAAGCTTGACAACGATCACAATTAGCATTAAGTCGTACTTGTACATCGAACCACAAACCTGGAAGCAGATTGTAGCAGCATTGCCAAACATTAAAATATTCAACATGCAATCTGCCGAATTATTAAATCACAAGAACATCGGAATTATCACTGAAGGTTGGCCCCATCTGAAGCACGTCATGGTTGGAAAAAGATTTAAATTTTTCACAGCAATTTTCGACCTTTTCTTGCGTAACTGCAAAGAGCTGAAGACTCTGAAAATCCACGAGGATGTATCCAAACCAAATACCGAGAAGGCATCTACGAGTTATTCAAAAAAAGAAGCATTTTTGCGAGATTTTGAACGAGCTGGAGTTCAACTCACTTTTTATGCTGGTGAGGTTTTTGAGTTCACTGATTCTGATGACAGACCATTCAAGTTTGAGTAATTAAAAAATAAAAACATCGAACTTGCCTTTCCACCACAAAATTCGTAATCCTGCCAAAGATCTCTTGCAATTTATTTGAAGCTTTGTTTAATTTTCTTTCATTACATTTCAACATTCTTTAAATTTTATTTGATAATTTCTGTACAAAAACATCGAAATAAAAGCCTTCTGCAACTTACTCATTTGATTTCTTATTAAATATTTAAAAACTGAATGATCAAGTGGAAATTCCCATCGAACATTCAAGAAAATTGTTTCAATTTTTTCTTTCAATCTTCTTTGATCGCCCTTTGTCTTCCCAAGACGCGATGATGAATCGAAGTTAATTTCATGTTAGCATGAACTTGATCTGAAACATAAATCGCCGATAGAAAAAATGTCGCGGCTTCGTAACACGCAACGCACAAAACATTTAAAAGAATTGTAAATTCATCGAATCAAACAAAGCACGCAAGCAGCTTTCATTGAGAGCTTTCGCAGTTGAGTTTTCTCCCTTTACAATGCTGAAGCATTTTAAAATTTATTGCCGCGAGTCATCGATCCACGGATTGCCTTATCTCGTTAACGATGACATTCACTGGACGGAAAAGGTTTTCTGGTTTTTAGCTTTGATCACCTCCGGCGTTTGCTGTGGAGCAATGATCGCACAAATTGCAGTGAAAGTTAAGGAAGATTCAGTCGCAACTTTCACGTCAGACGAAGCAATTTCAACAACAAAAGTAAATCAAAAGTTTGGTTTGGATTTTGCTTATTTTTTATTTCATATTTTAAGATTCCATTCATCGCTTCAACGTATTGTCCTGATTTGCTGACTCACAATGAATTTTTCGACTACAATCGAACAAAAACTGCTCTGATCGAAAATGAAATCACAATCGCAAATGTCACGCAAGACGAGTAAACTGAATTCCAATCAACAACGAAATATCTAAAACATTTTCACTTTTAGACTGAAGTACATGCAAGCAATCGCTTTGGTTCTTAACGACGATTTCCTTCTTCAATTCAACATTTCGATTGAAACTGAAGACATTTTGACTTTCATTGATAACTTAACTTATCCTTTAGAACAGATAAGGCAAATGGAAGTTCACTTTGATAATTTCTACGGAGTTCAATTTGCCAAGATCATTGGACCTTCCGGATTTTGTTACACTTTCAATATCATCGAACCAAACGAACTCTTCAACTTGGAAATGTAATTTGAATGATGAAACTTTCTCATTTTAAAAGTTTTTCATTTCAGACTTCCATCAAATTTCAATTTTTCGCGTCCAATTCAAATTTTTTCAGTGATAAAAAAATACATGAGACGACCACATTCCTTCAAATATAGTGGAATTAAATATCCGGCTTCAATATCACATTATCGATCCGGCTTCTTCTTCATCAACAATCTCGTTGACTTTAGACTATACGCAGACCTCGATGAGAACCATCACGAGAGTCAGATTGAGTATGGCGTGCATTACATCTTTCACAGTCCTTACGATGTGTTCTCCAAGTCCTCGGTTCAATTCCGAAGCAAAGTCTCATTCTCTCAACAATATTTTGTTGAACCGAAATTGAGAATTATTGACAAATCCCTGGAAGATGCAGAACCGTCAAAACGCGGCTGCTATCTCAAACATGAGAAGCAATTAAAGTTCTTTAAGACATCGACTGAGAACAATTGCAAAGCTGAATGTTTGGCTAACAAAACTTTGGAAGTTTGCGATTGCGTACAGTTCTTCATGGTCCGAGAAAGAAAAACAAGAATTTGTGGAGTCGTGGACATGAAATGTTTCAAAGAGATCGAGGAACTTGAGCAGATGAAAGATTCTTGCAAATGTTTAGCTTATTGCGATGAGTTAAGCTACAAAGTTGAACAAAGGCAAATGGAATTCGTGAGGTATCAAAAATGTTTTTATTTATTTTTTGCATCAAGGCTAAGTTTCGTCTTTTAGATATAAAGAGGATGGCGCTTTTGCTTACAACCTTAGATACGTGCATCTAAGTCACATTCAGGTTTTATTCAAATCCGCAGAGTTTTATCCTTTGGTGTTCCAACGGAGCTTCACTCTTCTTGATCTCGTCTCGTACACTGGAGGAACGCTCGGACTTTTCCTCGGATTTTCTGTGATCTCATTCATGGAAATTGTTTATTACTTTACGGTTCGTGTTGTCTTTGATATCCGGCAAAGAAGAAAAGTTGCAGAGCAGAACAACCAAACTGAAAACGAGGAACCGAACAAGTGGAGTTACATAAAAAACTTTCTGCGAGAATCTTCGATTCATGGATTTAACCAAATTGTTCTGAATCGACGAAACTTCTTTGAAAGGTCAGAACTCAGAATGAAAATTTAGATTTATCATTTACTTGATATGCTTTCAGATTGCTTTGGCTGGTTTTGGTTGCGACTTCGCTAACTTATTCAGGATTTGCTGCCCAAAATATTTACTCGAAGTATTCACAAGCTAAAATTTTGTTTTCGCTAGATGACAACCCAGAACTTCAGAACAAAGTAAATTGAATGTTGAAAAGCCAATTCTTCAAATTTTAAATGTTTTACAGATTCCGTTTCCTGCAATTACCTTCAACTGCGAAACTATCTACAATTGGACTTACAAAATGAGAATATTAAGAGCCGACCAGTTTAATTATCCTGCAGATATCGTTTTGTATATTCTGGAGAGACAAGGAATTTATGAAGAGTAAGAAATATTTTTGCTAACCTTTCTTCAAGCACTAACGAGATCATGTCTTAAGTCTTTTGATTAAAGGTTATTTAGCCAGGGAATCATATTTGCTGCAAATTGCATATAATAAAATTCCATGGGCCAAGGGAATCGAAAACTTTGTAGAAAAGATAAAAAAACTTAACAGAAACTGATTGGTTTGAGGGACAAATCGCTGAATGGAACTCCAGGGATCAAGTTGAGTTCATTCAGATGCCGACACAGCAAGGATTTGGTTTCGCATTCAACATGCTCCCACCATCGAAGCTTTTCACGGAAAGAATATCAAAAGATTTCATGAACAACAGGAAGATGACACTTCGCTCAAACAATGATCACGCGATCAACATCTCCAGCGATAAATATCCGTTAAGAGCTTCAAGCACAGAAGGAAATGGACTAAAGATAATCTTGCGGAGAAACACAAGAATTAAAGCCGGAGACGCTGGAAAATATTTAACTTTCATTCTTCACTCGCCTTTTGACCTGGCCAGCAGCTACGAAGAAGACGTTGAGACTTGTGAGTTTTCTTATGGCTACGATTTGGATATTTTGATTACGCCTGAAGTAATTTACACTGATCCTGATCTCAAAAGTTATGATCCAGTGCAAAGAAATTGTTATTTTCCTGGCGAAAAAAAACTCAAATTCTTCAAAATTTACACGAGAAGGAATTGCGAGTTTGAATGTTTGTCAAGTTTTTTTGCTCAGCATTTTCTTATCAAATGTTCACCATTTTATGCCGTTCGAGGAGACTCAGATTTGGTTTGCGACATGAGAACAGGAAGAAACATTACTTTCTTCAAAAACCGAATTTTAGTAAACTGGGATAATCGTCTGTCTCGCTGCAAATGCCTTGACGAATGCGATTCAGTTAAATACAAATTTGACATTATTTCTAATAATCTTGCTGATTTCGATTTGTGGACTGGTTTAAGCAATCATAACAGAACAATGACATTAAACTTCAGAATGAAAGATGAGAACATCGTTCCTCTTCGTCGATATCAACCTTTCACATTCAACGAGTTCATTGCTCAATCTGGAGGACTCATGGGACTTTTCGCTGCTGTTTCAGCTTTATCGATCATCGAAATCTTTTATTTCTTTCCTTTGAGATTGATCACGAACCTGAGCAAAAGATTTCATTAAAAATTATTTGAGAAGTAAATTTACAATTTTTATTTCTGGACTACATCAAATCATGAACTTGAAAATTTATTTAAAACCGTAAATTTGTCTCAATTAAACTTTTCATTGATAAGAATTCTTAGTCTAACTCGCGAAAAAAAATCTTTTCCAGTTCCAACGACTTTTTCAAAACTTTCAAGTAGTTCTCTTCCCCTCGATTTTGTTTACAAACTGATCGCGCAAACCTAATTTTTTATTTTCCGAGTCTAAAGTTAACGCAAATCTGTTACAATGAGCCAACAGCAAAAAGTTGAGTTGAACGATCTGCCAGAGGAGGTCTTGGTGACTGTGTTCAAACAAATGGACTTCAAAACTTTGTTACAATCCTCGCTAGTCTGCAAGAAGTAAGATTCTAAATTTTTTGTTTGTTTCTTGATTTTAAGCTAATTTACTTGTTACAGATGGAACGAAGTGATTGGACAGAACTCTGCATTTATGATGAAAATTAAGCTTGTCGTCGATTTCAATCGCGAAGGTTTCAAATTTTCACCTGAGGACTTTACGCGAAATTATCAAATGATCAAAATTATCGGCTTGGACAAAGATTGGAGACACCTTCCTACATTGATGAATCGCTATAGTTCGCTTCGAGTGCTTGAGATCGTAGATTGCAAAACGGACAAAATGAAAAAGCTGAACCGTTTATTGGCGCGCATAACGAAACTTGAAAAGTTGAGCATTATCATGGGCTGCGTCTACGGATGTGTTCCTGGACCTCCTCTGAAGTTACATGTCGATGTCAGTCATCATAGTTGCCTCAAATCATTGAGTTTGAATAATGGTCTAATAGTAAGTCCAATTCGAAAACTTTCCAGAGCAGCTTATGCGACTTTTTTTGTTTTAATTTCCAGACTTTAAAGTTTCCTGAAGCAGCACAGCTAACAAGCTTGAGAATCAGTGAACTGGATGATGACAACTCTTCAGCATTGATCGATTTTCTCGTTGGCCAGAAAAGTCTTGAGGTGCTTGCAATCCATAGAATTAATCCTCATCGCCCGGAAGCTAAAAGAGCACGCATAGATCACAACTTTGAGAAACTGCTCACAGCTCAATTTTCTCTGAAGAAGTTTTTTCTTAACTGGGATTACAATTTGTTCGGCTCAGAGAAAAACTTTTTGCTCTTCATGAATAAGTTTGCTAACTCTTTGGAGGAGTTACATATTCTGCAGACATTTCCGGAATCAGTTTACAAGATGATCTTCGAAAAATTTCGCAAGCTTAATACATTGAGAGTTCGCATACAACTCGCACCAAATGGAAATGAGTTTTACCAGAATCTTCGTGAAAATATTTCCATTCGAGAGTTGATCATTTTTGGCAGCGGATCTGACATATCATTTCATGGATTCATTGGTAAACTTCCAAACATTCAAACTCTGGTTCTGGAATGGACAAGTCTCTCGCAAGATTTCGTGACTTCAATCTCAAACAATCTCAAAATGCTGAAGGATCTCCAAGTCGCACGTATCAGCAAAAACGCTTTTGAAGGAGCTTCCATTCCAAGCTTGACAACGATCACAATTAGGTCATACTTGTACATCGAACCACAAACCTGGAAGCAGATTGTTACAGCATTGCCAAACATTGAAATATTCAACATGCAATGTGCCAATACTTTAAATCACATGAACATCGGAATCATCACTGAAGGTTGGCCCCATCTGAAACACGTCATGGTTGGAAAAAGATTTAAATTTTCGAAAGTTATTTTCGACCTTTTCTTGCGTAATTGCAAAGAGTTGAAGACTCTGAAAATCCACGAGGATGTATACAAACCATCAACGAGCGATTTAAAAAAAGAAGCATTTTTGCGAGATTTTCAACGAGCTGGAGTTCAACTCACTTTTTACGCTGGTGAAGTTTTTGAGTTCATTGATTCTTTTGACAGACCATTCAAGTTCGAGTGATTGAAAAATACAAACATCGAACTTGTCTCCTCATCTCAAAATTCGGATCTTACCAAAGATCTCTTTTGCAATTTATTTGAAACTTTGTTTAATTTTCTTTCAATACATCTTAACGTTTCTTAAATTTTATTTGATAATTTCTGTACAAAAACATCGAAATAAAAGCCTTCTGCAACTTACTCATTTGATTTCTTATTAAATATTTAAAAACTGAATGATCAAGTGGAAATTCTCATCGAACATTCAAGAAAATTGTTTCAATTTTTTCCTTTAATCTTCTTTGATCGCCTGTTGTCTTCCCAAGACACGATGATGAATCGAAGTTAATTTCATGTTAGCATGAACTTGATCTGAAACATAAATCACCGATAGCAAAAATGTCGCAGCTTCGTGACACGCAACGCACAAAACATTTGAAAGAATTGTAAATTCATCGAATCAAACAAAGCACGCAAGCAGCTTTCATTGAGAGCTTTCGCAGTTGAGTTTTATCCTTTCACAATGCTGAAGCATTTTAAAATTTATTGCCGCGAGTCATCAATCCACGGATTGCCTTATCTCGTTAACGATGAAATTCACTGGACGGAAAAAGTTTTCTGGCTTTTAGCTTTGATCACCTCCGGCGTTTGCTGTGGAGCAATGATCGCACAAATTGCAGTGAAAGTTGAGGAAGATTCAGTCGCAACTTTCACGTCAGACGAAGCAATTTCAACAACAAAAGTAAACTAAAAGTTTTTTTTAGATTTGGCTTGTTCTTTATTTCATATTTTAAGATTCCATTCATCGCTTCAACGTATTGTCCTGATTTGCTGACTCATAATGAAGTTTTCGACTACAATCGAACAAAAACTGCTCTGATCGAAAATGAAATCACAATCGCAAATGTCACGCAAGACGAGTAAACTGAATTCTAATCAACAGCGAAATATCTAAAACATTTTCACTTCTAGACTAAAGTACATGCAAGCAATCGGTTTGGTTCTTAACGACGATTTCCTTCTCCAATTCAACATTTCGATTGAAACTGAAGACATTTTGACTTTCATTGATAACTTGACTTATCCTTTGGAACAGATAAGGCAAATGGAAGTTCACTTTGATAATTTCTACGGAGTTCAATTTGCCAAGATCATTGGCCCTTACGGATTTTGTTACACTTTCAATATCATCGAACCAAACGAGCTCTTCAACTTGGAAATGTAATTTGAATGATGAAACTTTCTCATTTTAAAAGTATTTCATTTCAGACTTTCATCAAATTTCAATTTCTCGCGTCCAATTCAAATTTTTTCAGTGATAAAAAAATACATGAGACGACCACATTCCTTCAAATATAATGGAATTAAATATCCGGCTTCAATATCACATTATCGATCCGGCTTCTTCTTCATCAACAATCTTGTTGATTTTAGAATACAGGCAGACTTAGACAAGAACCATCACGAGAGTCAGATTGAGTATGGCGTGCATTACATCTTTCACAGTCCTTACGATGTGTTCTCCAAGTCATCGGTTCAATTTCGAAGCAAAGTCTCATTCTCTCAACAATATTTTGTTGAACCGAAATTGAGAATTATTGACAAATCCCTGGAAGATGCAGAACCGTCAAAACGCGGCTGCTATCTCAAACATGAGAAACAATTAAAGTTCTTTAAGACTTCGACTGAGAATAATTGCAAAGCTGAATGTTTGGCTAACAAAACTTTAGAAGTTTGCGATTGCGTTCAGTTCTTCATGGTCCGAGAAAGAAAAACAAGAATTTGTGGAGTCGTTGACATGAAATATTTCAAAGAGATCGAGGAACTTGAGCAGATGAAAGATTCTTGCAAATGTTTAGCTTATTGCGATGAGTTAAGCTACAAAGTTGAACAAAGGCAAATGGAATTCGTGAGGTATCAAAAATGTTTTTATTTATTTTTTGCATCAAGGCTAAGTTTCGTCTTTTAGATATAAAGAGGATGGCTCTTTTGATTACCACTTTAGATACAAGCATCTTAGTCACATTCAGGTTTTATTCAAATCGGCGGAGTTTTATCCTCTGGTGTTCCAACAGAGCTTTACTCTTCTTGATCTCGTTTCTTACACTGGAGGAACGCTCGGACTTTTCCTCGGATTTTCAGTGATCTCATTCGTGGAAATACTTTACTACTTTACGGTTCGAATTGTCTTTGATATCCGGCGAAGAAGAAAAGTTGCAGAGCAGAACAACCAAACTGAAAACGAGGAACCGAACAAGTGGAGTTACATAAAAAACTTTCTGCGAGAATCTTCGATTCATGGATTTAATCAAATTGTTCTGAGTCGACGAAACTTCTTTGAAAGGTCTGAAGTCAGAATGAATATTCAGATTGTTATCTGAGTTGAACTATTTTTAGATTGCTTTGGCTGGTTTTGGTTGCGACTTCGCTAACTTATTCAGGATTTGCTGCCCAAAATATTTACTCGAAGTATTCACAAGCTAAAATATTGTTTTCGCTAGACGACAACCCAGAACTTCAGAACAAAGTAAATTAAATGTTCAAAAGCCAATTCTTCAAATTTTAAATATTTACAGATTCCATTTCCTGCAATTACCTTCAACTGCGAAACTATCTACAATTGGACTTACAAAATGAGAATATTAAGAGCCGACCAGTTTTATTATCCTCCAGATATCGTTTTGTATATAATGGAGAAACAAGGAATTTACGAAGAGTAAGAAATATTTCTGCTATCCTTTCTTCAAGCACTAACAAGATCATGTCTCAAGTCTTTTGATTAAAGGTTATTTAGCCAGGGAATCATATTTGCTGAAAATTGAATATAATGAAATTCCATGGGCCAAGGGAATCGAAAACTTTGCAGAAAAGATTAAAAACCTAACAGAAACTGATTGGTTTGAGGGACAAATCGCTGAATGGAACTCCAGAGATCAAGTTGAGTTCATTCAGATGCCGACGAAGCAAGGATTTGGTTTCGCATTCAACATGCTCGCACCGTCGAAGCTTTTCACGGAAAGAATATCAAAAGATTTCATGAACAACAGGAAGATGACACTTCGCTCAAACAATGATCACGCGATCAACATCTCCAGCGATAAATATCCGTTAAGAGCTTCAAGCACAGAAGGAAATGGATTAAAGATAATCTTGAGGAAAAATACAAGAATTCAAGCCAATGACGCTGGAAAATATTTAACTTTTATTCTTCACTCGCCTTTTGACCTGGCCAGCAGCTACGAAGAAGACGTTGAGACTTGTGAGTTTCATTATGGCTACGATTTGGATATTTTGATCACGCCAGAAGTAATTTACACTGATCCTGATCTCAAAAGCTATGATCCAGTGCAAAGAAATTGTTACTTTCCTGGCGAAAAGAAACTCAAATTCTTCAAAATTTACACGAGAAGGAATTGCGAGTTTGAATGTTTGTCAAGTTTTTTTGCTCAGCATTTTCTTATCAAATGTTCACCGTTTTATGCCGTTCGAGGAGACTCCGATTTGGTTTGCGACATGAGGCCAGAAAGAAACATTACTTTCTTCAAAAACCGAATTTTAGTAAACTCGGATAATCGTCTGTCTCGCTGCAAATGCCTTGACGAGTGCGATTCGGTTAAATACAAATTTGACATTATTTCAAAAAATCTTGCTGATTTCGATTTGTGGACTGGTTTGAGCAATCATAACAGAACAATGACACTAAACTTCAGAATGAAAGATGAGAACATCGTTCCTCTTCGTCGATATCAACCTTTCACATTCAACGAGTTCATTGCTCAATCTGGAGGACTCATGGGACTTTTCGCTGCTGTGTCAGCTTTATCGATCATCGAAATCTTTTATTTCTTTCCTTTGAGATTGATCACGAACCTGTGCAAAAGATTTCATTAAAATTTTGTTGAGAAGTAAGGTTACAACTTTTATTTCTGGACTTCATGAACTTGAATTTTTGCCAGAGAGATTTTTGCCAGAGGAGGTCTTGGTGACTGTGTTCAAACAAATGGACTTCAAAACTTTGTTACAATCCTCGCTAGTCTTGTTTAATTTTAATAACTCATTTTAATCGAAATCTATGGAAATTTCCAGAGACTTCGTCGCTGAGTCATTTATGGTCGGTTTCTCCAAACTGAAAACCCGACGTGAAAAAATAGCATCCTTTATTATCTGTTCAGTCTAGACAAATTCTTTTAGACATAATAATAATATAATCCTGCACTTTTCGGTGCAATAAAAGCATTTCGGTATTATTAAAATTACAAATGCATCCATAAAATCTTTAGATCGATAAGAAAAAAAGGCTTAACCGACGAAAATAAGAGGCTTAACGAAGAATAAACAATAAACTGTTAATCCCTAAAACTAGCTAATTGCTAGACGACTCATTGTAAATCCTTTTATGATCCTCAAAATCGTATATAAGAGCCTCAGAAACAGAAATAAATATTCAGTAAGAATCCATTCTTCCTAAGTGAAACATCGTGTGCTTTATTAAATCCAATCCAAAAGTGTTCAAATCCAAAAAGTCTTTCTCAAGACTAAAATGAACGTCGATAATTTTGCCATCGTAAAATTAATTTGTGTAAAATTAAGTAGTGCTCCTTCGATCCGTCGAAAATTGAATAAGCAAGTATAAATCTAAAGGCAGGGCCCCGCCAGACACAAGTTTTTTGTTAGTAACGAAGTACAATAATTTTCAAACGTTTAAGCCGTGAATTTTTTGACAAGACCTGATAAGTCACGAGCTTATTAAAAAAGCTTCTAAAAAATTCGCGAACATTTAGAAAATTATTCGAACCGCTATTAAATCAAGAGGATATCACCAATCTAAATTCTCAATCTCAATCTCAATCTTAATCCTTTAATCCAAACGCCTTATAAGGCTCATTAAAAGCTAATTAAAAATTCCAATTCAATTCTTATTCAAGCAGATTCCAACAAGGAACTGCATATTCCAATTCAATTCTTATTCAAGCAGATTCCAATAAAGGAACTGCAAATTCTAAAAGAAACTCCAATTTAAGCAGAATTGCCATTATCTAGACGATGGGTGCAGATACAAGATATTTTGGTAGATTTCTGGCATCAATTCTCAACACAATACATTGCTCAACTACAGAAGAAATATAAAAACAAATTCCCAAAAAGAAATCTTCAAGTAGATGACGTGGTATTACTAATGGATCATCTAACTCTTCCCTCAGAATGGAGACTAGGTAAAGTGATTACGTATTATCCAGACCGACACGGAGTTGTTCGAAACGTGGACGTCCAGACACCAGAACGAGATCAACCAGTCTACAGAGCCGCAACGAGATTAGTCCCTCTTCAAATCAACATAAATGATACTAATTCCGAAACTAACAAATCCAAATCTGATCAAGCTAAATCCGATAAGGTTGTTGAATTATTTCTTATAAATTGATTTGTTATTTTTTAGCGAGACAGATCGGTTGAAAACTTACTGAGTGATTCGGAAGAGACTGATTATGTGAATATGAGCAGACAACGCATTCGGAGGATGAATGAGCAAATTCGTGAAGCAGCGGATCATGATTGCACGATTCGTCGATTAAGATCTCAATTGCGGACGTTTCGAACTGGCTTGAGAGCTTTGTTTGAAGGTTCAGAAACTTGGGATTGTAATCCTGATCCTAGAGATGGTCCAAACGTTTTTTATCCTGCTTCTCCAACATCGCAGTCCAACATCTTCTTATCGCAGTGGGGGAGGATTATTCTCCGCATCAATTCGATCAGGCACACCGTTATCATCATCAGCAGCAATCAACTCGCCATTTGCAGCCATCTGCTCATCAAGCCTTCGAGCGTAGTCATCATCAAGCTCAGGTGTTGGAGAAGCAGGATAAAAAACGTTTGGACCATCTCTAGGATCAGGATTACAATCCCAAGTTTCTGAACCTTCAAACAAAGCTCTCAAGCCAGTTCGAAACGTCCGCAATTGAGATCTTAATCGACGAATCGTCCAATCATGATCCGCTGCTTCACGAATTTGCTCATTCATCCTCCGAATGCGTTGTCTGCTCATATTCACATAATCAGTCTCTTCCGAATCACTCAGTAAGTTTTCAACCGATCTGTCTCGCTAAAAAATAACAAATCAATTTATAAGAAATAATTCAACAACCTTATCGGATTTAGCTTGATCAGATTTGGATTTGTTAGTTTCGGAATTAGTATCATTTATGTTGATTAGAAGAGGGACTAATCTCGTTGCGGCTCTGTAGACTGGTTGATCTCGTTCTGGTGTCTGGACGTCCACGTTTCGAACGACTCCGTGTCGGTCTGGATAATACGTAATCACTTTACCTAGTCTCCATTCTGAGGGAAGAGTTAGATGATCCATTAGTAATACCACGTCATCTACTTGAAGAT
Organism: Smittia aterrima; assembly: GCA_033063855.1. NCBI lineage: Eukaryota > Metazoa > Arthropoda > Insecta > Diptera > Chironomidae > Smittia > Smittia aterrima. The sequence continues at coordinate 23,252,930 of CP093831.1, forward strand.
TTCTTTTTGGAAATTTGTTTTTATATCTCTTCTGTAGTTGAGCAATGTATTGTGTTGAGAATTGATGCCAGAAATCTACCAAAATATCTTGTATCTGCACCCATCGTCTAGATAATGGCAATTCTGCTTAAATTGGAGTTTCTATTAGAATTTGCAGTTCCTTTATTGGAATCTGCTTGAATAAGAATTGAATTGGAATATGCAGTTCCTTGTTGGAATCTGCTTGAATAAGAATTGAATTGGAATTTTTAATTAGCTTTTAATGAGCCTTATAAGGCGTTTGGATTAAAGGATTAAGATTGAGATTGAGATTGAGAATTTAGATTGGTGATATCCTCTTGATTTAATAGCGGTTCGAATAATTTTCTAAATGTTCGCGAATTTTTTAGAAGCTCTTTTAATTAGCTCGTGACTTATCATGTCTTGTCAATAAAATTCACGGCTTAAACGTTTGAAAATTATTGTACTTCGTTACTAACAAAAAACTTGTGTCTGGCGGGGCCCTGCCTTTAGATTTATACTTGCTTATTCAATTTTCGACGAATCGAAGGAGCAAAATTATCGACGTTCACTTTAGTCTTGAGTAAGACTTTTTGGATTTGAATACTCTGGACAGAGCGCAATAATTATGAAGAAAATTAAGGTTGTTGTCGATTTCCATCGCGAAGGTTTCCAAATATCGCCTGAAGACTTCAAACGAAATTATCAAATTATCAAAATTATCGGCTTGGACAAAGATTGGAGAAACCTTCTTACATTGATGAATCGATATAGTTCACTTAGAGGGCTTGAGATCGAAGACTGCAAAACTAATGAAACAAAAAAGATGAACAATTTATTGGCGCGCATAACGAAACTAGAGAAGTTGAGCATCTTTATGGTCAGCACGATGAGGAGTTCTTGGACCTGCTTATGTTACATTTTGTTTTAAATTTCAGACTTTGAAGTTTCCTGTGATAGCACAGCTTACAATCTTGAAAATCAGCTATTTAGATGATGACAACTCTTCTGAATTGATCGACTTTCTCGTTGCCAGAAAAGTCTTGAGGTGCTGGCAATCCGTAGCATTATTCCTCATCACCTTGAAGCTAAAAAAGCACGCATAGATAACAACTTTTTGGAGAAACTGCTCACAGCTCAATTTTCTCTGAAGAAACTTGTGATTAACTGGGATTACAATTTGTTCGGCTCAGAGAAAAACTTTTTGCTCTTCATGAACAAGTTTGTTAACACTTTGGAGGAGTTACACATTGAACAAGAATGTCCCGAATCATTTTACAAGATGATCTTCGAAGAGTTTCGCAAACTGAATACATTGAGAATTCTTATCAATGACGCACCAAATGGAATTGAGTTTTACCAGAATCTTCGTGAAAATCTTTCAATTCGAGAGTTGATCATTTTTGACGGCAGAGGAACTGACATTTCAATTCAAGGATTTATTGGTAAACTTCCAAATGTTCAAACTCTGGTTTTGCACTGCCGAAAACTTTCGAAAGATCTCGTGACTTTAATCTCAAACAATCTCAAAATGCTGAAGAATCTTCAAGTGGATGGTTTCGAAGATAAAGATTTTGAAGGAATCTACATCCCAAGCTTGACAACGATCACAGCAACGTCTGGTTGCTACACACCAAAGAATTTGAAGCAGATTGTAGCAGCAGCGCCAAACATTGAAATATTCAACATTCAATGTGCCCACGTTTTGGATCGCAAGAACATCGGAATCATCACTGAAGGTTGGCCCCATCTGAAGCACATCATGGTTGGAAAAGGATTCAAATCTTCCAAGGCTATTTTCGGCCTTTTCTTGCGTAACTGTAAAGAGCTGAAGACTATGAAAATCGACAAGGATGTATACAAACCAATTACCAAGAAGGCATCTAAGAGCTATTTAAAAAAAGAGGTATCTACGAGCGATTTTGAACGCTCTGGAGTTCAATTCACTTTTTATGCTGATAAGGTTTGGGAGTTCACTCCTTCTTTTGAGAGATCATTCAGGTTCGAGTAATTAGAAAATGCGAACATCGAATCCCACAACAAAATTCGTAATCCCACCAAACATCTCTCTTGCAATTTATTTGAAGCTTTGTTTCAAATTTCCTTTCATTACATTTCAACATTCTTTAAATTTTATTTGATAATTTCTGTACAAAAACATCGAAATAAAAGCCTTCTGCAACTTACTCATTTGATTTCTTAAAAACTGAATGATCAAGTGGAAATTCCCATCGAACATTCAAGAAAATTGCTTCAATTTTTTCTTTCAATCTTCTTAGATCGCCCTTTGTCTTCCCAAGACGCCATGATGAATCGAAGTTAATTTCATGTTAGCATGAACTTGATCTCAAACATAAGTCGCCGAGGGAAAAAATGTCGCACCACGCAACGCACAAAACATTTGAAAAAAATTATAAATTCATCGAATCAAATAAAGCACGCAAGCTTTCAATGAAAGCTTTCGCAGTTGAGCTTTATCCATTCACAATGTTGAAACACTTTAAAATTTACTGCCGCGAGTTATCGATTCACGGATTAAAATCTTGACACTCTGTGCTCGTAATTAAATTTAGGTTCCGTCGATAAAAGTCAATCGGTTCATTTATGATTTTCAGACGCTCTCGCATGAGTAGAAAATATGTCCCATAGCTGTCGTTAGCATAGGAATGATGCAAATAATCACATAGTCGGTCACTGCTCCCGAAATGTACATAAAGCTGATTATTAATTCTGAGAGAATTACGGCCCCAAAGATTAAGCTCGGTTGAATGATAATGAACTTGTAAATTGTGTCATTTTCCTTTGATATTCTGACAAAATATATTCCAAACTCAATACGTTTAGATTATTAATTTCAATTTTCAAACGCCTTAAGAATAGGAACTGCAGAAGAAGTATTTCAGTTCCAACGACTTTTTTAAAACTTTCAAGTATTCCCTTCCCCTCGACTTTGTTTACAAACTGATCGCGCTCAAATAAAAATTTATTATTTCCCGATTCCAAAGTGAACATTAAGTAGCCACAATGAGCCAACAGCAAGAAATCGAGTTGAACGATCTGCCAGAGGAGGTCTTGGTGACTGTGTTTAAACAAATGGACTTCAAAACTTTGTTACAATCATCTCTAGTCTGCAAGAAGTAAGATTCTAAGTTTTTTGTTGTTTCCTGATATTGAGATATTTATTCTTTTCAGATGGAGTGAAATGATTGGACAGAACTCTGTAATCATGATGAAGATTAAGCTTGTTGTCGATTTCCATCGCAAAGGTCTCCAATTGTCACCTGAGGACCTCACACGAAATTATCAAATGATCAAAATTGTCGGCTTGGACAAAGATTGGAGAAATCTTCCTACATTGATGAATCGTTATAGTTCACTTCGAGTGCTTGAGATTGAAGAATGCAAATCGAATGAAATGAAAAAGCTGAACAGTTTATTGGCGAGCATAACGAAACTGGAGAAGTTGAGCATCATCATGGGCCGCTTCTACGGATGTGTTCCTGGACCTCCTCTGAAGTTACATGTCGATGTCAGTCATCATAGTTGCCTCAAATCATTGAGTTTAAATCATGGTCTGATAGTAAGTCCAATTCGAAAACTTTCCAGAGCAGCTTATGCGACAATTTGTTTTAATTTCAGACTTTGAAGTTTCCTGAAGCAGCACAGCTAACAAGCTTGAGAATCAGTGAACTTGATGATGACAACTCTTCTGCATTGATCGATTTTCTCGTTGGCCAGAAAAGTCTTGAGGTGCTGGCAATCCATAGAATTGATCCTCATCGCCCGGAAGCTAAAAGAGCACGCATAGATAACAACTTTGAGAAACTGCTCACAGCTCAATTTTCTCTGAAGAAGTTTTTTCTTGACTGGGATTACAATTTGTTCGGCTCAGAGAAAAACTTTTTGCTCTTCATGAATAAGTTTGTAAACTCTTTGGAGAAGTTACATATTCTGCAGACATTTCCGGAATCAGTTTACAAAATGATCTTCGAAAAATTTCGCAAGCTCAATACATTAAGAGTTCGCACAAAACTCGCACCAAATGGAAATGAGTTTTACCAGAATCTTCGTGAAAACATTTCCATTCGAGAGTTGATCATTCATGGCAATGGCAGCGGATCTGACATTTTAATTCAAGAATTTATTGGTAAATTTCCAAATATTCAAACTCTGGTTCTGGAACGGACAAGTCTTTCGAAAGATCTCGTGGCGTTTATCTCAAACAATCTCAAAATGCTGAAGGACCTCCAAGTCGCAGGTATTGACAATGACGCTTTTGAAGGAATCTACATCCCAAGCTTGACAACGATCACAATTGACTCGCACCTAAACATCGAACCACAAACCTGGAAGCAGATTATAGCAGCAGTGCCAAATATTAAAATACTAAACATTCAATGTGCCTACGTTTTAGATCGCAAGAACACCAGAATCATCACTGAAGGTTGGCCCCATCTGAAGCACATCATGGTTGGAAAAACATTCAGATTTTCGAAGGTTATTTTCGATCTTTTTTTGCGTAACTGTAAAGAGCTGAAGACTCTGAAAATCCACGAGGATGTATACAAACCATATTCCGAGAAGGCATCTACGAGCGATTTAAAAAAGAAGGCATTTTTGCGAGATTATGAAGCAGCTGGAGTTCAACTCACTTTTTATGATGATAAGGTTCAAGAATTCACTGATTCTTATGACAGACTATTCAAGTTTGAGTAATTAATACGAACTTTGTGTTTCCACCACAAAACTTGCAATCCAGCCAAAGATCTTTTTGCAATTGAAGCTTTGTTTAATTTTCATCACAATTCAACATTCTTTAAACTTTATTTGATAATTTCTGTACAAAAACATCGAAATAAAAACCTTCTGCAACTTACTCATTTGATTTCTTAAAAATTTAAAAACTGAATGATCAAGTGAAAATTCCCATCGAACATTCCTGAAAATTGTTTCAAGTTTTTTTTCAATCTTCTTTGATCGCCCTTTGTCTTCCCAAGACACGATGATGAATCGAAGTTAATTTCATGTTAGCATGAACTTGATCTGAAACATAAATCGCGGATAGAAAAAATGTCGCGGCTTCGTAACATGCAACGCACAAAACATTTGAAAGAATTGTAAATTCATCGAATCAAACAAAGCACGCAAGCAGCTTTCATTGAGAGCTTTCGCAGTTGAGTTTTATCCTTTCACAATGTTGAAGCATTTTAAAATTTATTGCCGCGAGTCATCAATCCACGGATTGCCTTATCTCGTTAACGATGACATTCACTGGACGGAAAAGGTTTTCTGGTTTTTAGCTTTGATCACGTCCGGCGTTTGCTGTGGAGCAATGATCGCACAAATTGCAGTGAAAGTTAAGGAAGATTCAGTCGCAACTTTCACGTCAGACGAAGCAATTTCAACAACAAAAGTAAATTAAAAGTTTTTATTTAGATTTTGCTTATTTTTTATTTCATATTTTAAGATTCCATTCATCGCTTCAACGTATTGTCCTGATTTGCTGACTCACAATGAATTTTTCGACTACAATCGAACAAAAACTGCTCTGATCGAAAATGAAATCACAATCGCAAATGTCACGCAAGACGAGTAAGCTGAATTCCAATCAACAACGAAATATCTAACATGTTCACTTTTAGACTGAAGTACATGCAAGCAATCGGTTTGGTTCTTAACGACGATTTTCTTCTTCAATTCAACATTTCGATTGAAACTGAAGACATTTTAACTTTCATTGATAACTTAACTTTTCCTTTAGAAAAAATAAGGCAAATGGAAGTTCACTTTGATAATTTCTACGGAGTTCAATTTGCCAAGATCATTGGCCCTTACGGATTTTGTTACACTTTCAATATCATCGAACCAAACGAACTCTTCAACTTGGAAATGTAATTTGAATGATAAAACTTTCTCATTTTAAAAGTTTTTCATTTCAGACTTCCATCAAATTTCAATTTCTCGCGTCCAATTCAAATTTTTTCAGTGATAAAAAAATACATGAGACGATCACATTCCTTCAAACATGATGGAATCAAATATCCGGCTTCAATATCACATTATCGATCCGGCTTCTTCTTCATCAACAATCTCGTTGACTTTAGACTATACGCAGACCTCGATGAGAACCATCACGAAAGTCAGATTGACTATGGAGTGCATTACATCTTTCACAGTCCTTACGATGTGTTCTCCAAGTCATCGGTTCAATTCCGAAGCAAAGTCTCGTTCTCTCAACAATATTTCGTTGAACCGAAATTGAGAATTATTGACAAATCCCTGGAAGATGCAGAACCGTCAAAACGCGGCTGCTATCTCAAACATGAGAAGCAATTAAAGTTCTTTAAGACTTCGACTGAGAACAATTGCAAAGCTGAATGTTTGGCTAACAAAACTTTAGAAGTTTGCGATTGCGTTCAGTTCTTCATGGTCCGAGAAAGAAAAACAAGAATTTGTGGAGTCGTGGACATGAAATGTTTCAAAGAGATCGAGCAACTTGAGCAGAAGAAAGATTCTTGCAAATGTTTAGCTTATTGCGATGAGTTAAGCTACAAAGTTGAACAAAGGCAAATGGAATTCGTGAGGTATCAAAAATGTTTTTATTTATTTTTTGCATCAAGGCTAAGTTTCGTCTTTTAGATATAAAGAGGATGGCGCTTTTGCTTACAACCTTAGATACGTGCATCTAAGTCACATTCAGGTTTTATTCAAATCCGCAGAGTTTTATCCTCTGGTGTTCCAACAGAAATTTACTCTTCTTGATCTCGTATCTTACACTGGAGGAACGCTCGGACTTTTCCTCGGATTTTCAGTGATCTCATTCGTGGAAATACTTTACTACTTTACGGTTCGTGTTGTCTTTGATATCCGGCGAAGAAGAAAAGTTGCAGAGCAGAACAACCAAACTGAAAACGAGGAACCGAACAAGTGGAGTTACATAAAAAACTTTCTGCGAGAATCTTCGATTCATGGATTCAATCAAATTGTTCTGAATCGACGAAACTTCTTTGAAAGGTCAGAAGTCAGAATGAAAATTTAGATTGTTATCTGAGTTTTCCTATTTTTAGATTGCTTTGGCTAGTTTTGGTGACGACTTCGCTGATTTATTCAGGATTTGCTGCCCAAAATATTTACTCAAAGTATTCACAAGCTAAAATTTTGTTTTCGCTAGACGACAACCCAGAACTTCAGAACAAAGTAAATTAAATGTTCAAAAGCCAATTCCTCAAATTTTAAATATTTACAGATTCCATTTCCTGCAATTACCTTCAACTGCGAAACTATCTACAATTGGACTTACAAAATGAGAATATTAAAAGCCGACCAGTTTAATTATCCTGCTGATGTCGTTTTGTATTTTCTGGAGAGACAAGGAATTTACGAAGAGTGAGAAATATTTTTGCTAATCTTTCTTCAAGCACTAACGAGATCATGTCTTAAGTCTTTTGATTAAAGGTTATTTAGCCAGGGAATCATATTTGCTGCAAATTGCATATAATAAAATTCCATGGGCCAAGGGAATCGAAAACTTTGTAGAAAAGATAAAAAACCTAACAGAAACTGATTGGTTTGAGGGACAAATCGCTGAATGGAACTCCAGAGATCAAGTTGAGTTCATTCAGATGCCGACGAAGCAAGGATTTGGTTTCGCATTCAACATGCTCGCACCATCGAAGCTTTTCACGGAAAGAATATCAAAAGATTTCATGAACAACAGGAAGATGACACTTCGCTCAAACAATGATCACGCGATCAACATCTCCAGCGATAAATATCCGTTAAGAGCTTCAAGCACAGAAGGAAATGGATTAAAGATAATCTTGAGGCGAAACACAAGAATTAAAGCCGGAGACGCTGGAAAATATTTAACTTTCATTCTTCACTCGCCTTTTGACCTGGCCAGCAGCTACGAAGAAGACGTTGAGACTTGTGAGTTTCATTATGGCTACGATTTGGATATTTTGATCACGCCAGAAGTAATTTACACTGATCCTGATCTCAAAAGCTATGATCCAGTGCAAAGAAATTGTTACTTTCCTGGCGAAAAGAAACTCAAATTCTTCAAAATTTACACGAGAAGGAATTGCGAGTTTGAATGTTTGTCAAGTTTTTTTGCTCAGCATTTTCTTATCAAATGTTCACCATTTTATGCCGTTCGAGGAGACTCCGATTTGGTTTGCGACATGAGAACAGGAAGAAACATTACTTTCTTCAAAAACCGAATTTTAGTAAACTGGGATAATCGTCTGTCTCGCTGCAAATGCCTTGACGAATGCGATTCGGTTAAATACAAATTTGACATTATTTCAAATAATCTTGCTGATTTCGATTTGTGGACTGGTTTGAGCAATCATAACAGAACAATGACATTAAACTTCAGAATGAAAGATGAGAACATCGTTCCTCTTCGTCGATATCAACCTTTCACATTCAACGAGTTCATTGCTCAATCTGGAGGACTCATGGGACTTTTCGCTGCTGTGTCAGCTTTATCGATCATCGAAATCTTTTATTTCTTTCCTTTGAGATTGATCACGAACCTGTGCAAAAGATTTCATTAAAAATTATTTGAGAAGTAAATTTACAATTTTTATTTCTGGACTACATCAAATCATGAACTTGAAAAGTTTATTTAAAAACGTAAATTTGTCTCAATTAAACTTACGAATGATAAGAATTCTTTTGTGTTTTCTAACTCGCGAAAAAAATCTTTTTCAGTTCCAACGACTTTTTCAAAACTTTGAATTCTCTTCCCCTCGACTTTGTTTACAAACTGATCGCGCGCCAACCAAAATTTATTATTTTCCGAGTCTAAAGTGAACGTAAAGCTGTTACAATGAGCCAACAGAAAGAAGTTGAGTTGAACGATCTGCCAGAGGAGGTCTTGGTGACTGTGTTCAAACAAATGGACTTCAAAACTTTGTTGGAGTCATCTCTAGTCTGCAAGAAGTAAGATTCTAAATTTTTTGTTTGTTTCTTGATTTTAAGCTATTTTACTTGTTACAGATGGAACGAAGTGATTGGACAGAACTCTGCAATCATGATGAAGATCAAGCTTGTTGTCGATTTCCATCGCGAAGGTTTCCAATTGTCACCTGAGGACTTTACGCGAAATTATCAAATGATCAAAATTATCGCCTTGGATAAAGATTGGAGCAACCTTCCTACATTGATGAATCGTTATAGTTCACTCCGTGTACTTGAGATTGAAGTTTGCAAAACGGACGATATGGAAAAGCTGAACAATTTATTAGCGCGCATAACTAAACTGGAGAAATTAAGCATCTCCATGCGGAGGAAAATTTTTAAGACGTCACATGTTGATGTCAGTCATCATAGTTGTCTTAAATCATTGACTCTGATTTCTGAACTTACAGTAAGTCCAATTCAAAAGGCTTTTCAGAGTTTCTTATTAATCAGTTTTTTTAATTTTAGACTTTAAAGTTCCCTGAAGCAGCACAGCTAACAAGCTTGAGAATCAGTGACCTGGAATATAACAACTCTTCTGAACTGATCGATTTTCTCGTTGGCCAGGAAAGTCTTGAGGTGCTTGCAATCCGTACCAATATTCCTTTTTGCTTTGAAGCTGAAAGAGCTCTCATGAATCTCAACTATGAAAAACTGCTCACAGCTCAATTTTCTCTGAAGCAACTTCTTCTTAACTGGGACAACGATTTGTTCGGCTCCGAAAAAAACTTTTTGCACTTCATGAACAAGTTTGCCAACACTTTGGAGGAGTTATATCTTGAACACGAATATCAGAATTCAGCATTTCCGGAATCAGTTTACAAGATGATCTTCGAAAAGTTTCGCAAATTGAATACATTGAAAATTAGCATCGATGACGCACCAGATAAAAATGAGTTTTTCCAGAACCTTTGTGAAAACATTTCTATTCGAGAGTTGATCATTAATGGCTACGGATCTAAAATTTCAATTCAAGGATTCATTGGTAAACTTCCAAACATTCAAACTCTAGATTTGGAAAGCACCCATCTTTCGAAGAATCTCGTGTCGTTCATCTCAAACAATCTCAGAATGCTGAAGAATCTCCAAGTCGTAAATATTGAAAATGATGCTTTTGAAGGAGCTTCCATTCCAAGCTTGACAACGATCACAATTAAGTCGTACTTGTACATCAAACCACAAACCTGGAAGCAGATTGTTGCAGCATTGCCAAACATTAAAATGTTCAACATGCAATGTGCCGAATTATTAAATCACAAGAACATCGGAATTATCACTAAAGGTTGGCCCCATCTGAAACACGTCATGGTTGGAAAAGGATTCAAAGCCATTTCCGACCTTTTCTTGCGTAACTGCAAAGAGCTGAAGACTCTGAGAATCTACAAGGATGAATACAAATCATATACCAAGAAAGCATCTACGAGCGATTTTGAAAGAGCTGGAATTCAACTCACTTTTTATGCTGATAAGGTTCGGGAATTCACTCATTCTTTTGAAAGACCATTTAAGATTGAGTAATTAGAAAATACGAACATCAAACTTGTCTTCCCACCGCAAAATTCATAATCCTACTAAAGATCTCTTTTGCAATTTAATTGAAGCTTTGTTTATTTTTTTTTTTCAATACATCTAAACGTTTTTTATATTTTATTTGATATTTTCTGTAGATAAACGAGCGGAATTACTTATTAGCTCACTAAATTTTGAATTCAGTAATAAAAGCATTCTGCAACTTACTCATTCGATTTCTTATTAAACATTTAAAAGCTGAATGATCGAGTGGAAATTCACATCGAACATTCAAGAATTTTTTTTCTTTCAATCTTCTTTGATCGTCCTTTGTCTTCCCAAGACGCAATGATGAACCGAAGTTAATTTCATGTTAGCATGAACTTGATCTGAAACATAAATCTTTAAAAAAAAATATATAAATTCATTGAATCAAACAAAGCAAGCAAGCAGTTTTCATTGAGAGCTTTCGCAGTTGAGCTTTATCCTTTATCCCTTTATAATGGTGAAGCACTTTAAAATTTATTGCCGAGAATCATCGATCCACGAATTGCCTTATCGCGTTAACGATGCCATTCACTGGACGGAAAAGGTTTTTTTTGTATTCGGTTAAATACAAATTTGACATTATTTCAAAAAATCTTGCTGATTTCAATTTGTGGACTGGTTTAAGCAATCATAACAGAACAATGACCTTAAACTTCAGAATGAAAGATGACAACATCGTTCCTCTTCGTCGATATCAACCTTTCACATTCAACGAGTTCATTGCTCAATCTGGAGGACTCATGGGACTTTTCGCTGCTGTGTCAGCTTTATCGATCATCGAAATCTTTTATTTCTTTCCTTTGAGATTGATCACGAACCTGTGCAAAAGATTTCATTAAAAATTTGTTGAGAAGTAAATTTACCACTTTTATTTCTGGACTTCATCAAATCATGAACTTGAAAAGTTTATTTAAAACCGTAAATTTGTCTCAATTAAACTTTCGAATGATAAGAATTCTTTTGTTTTCTACAAACGAATTTTTATTTTAAGCAAAAGAATCTTTTTCAGTTCCAACGACTTTTTCAAAACTTTCAACTTTCTCTTCCCCTCGATTTTGTTTACAAACTGATCGCGCGCAAACCTAATTTATTATTTTCCGAGTCTAAAGTAAACGCAAATCTGTTACAATGAGCCAACAGCAAGAAGTTGAGTTAAACGATTTGCCAGAGGAGGTCTTGGTGACTGTGTTCAAACAAATGGATGTCAAAACTTTGTTGCAATCATCTCTAGTCTGCAAGAAGTAAGATTCTATTTTGTTTGTTTGTTACTTTATTTTGAGCTAATTTTCTCTACAGATGGAACGAAATAATAGGACAGAACTCAGCAATCATGATGAAGTTCAAGCTTGTTGTTAATTTCTATCGCAAAAATTTCCAATTGTCGCCTGAGGACTTCACACGAAATTATCAAATGATCAAAATTATCGCCTTGGATAAAGATTGGAGCAACCTTCCTACATTGATGAATCGTTATAGTTCACTCCGTGTACTTGAGATTGAAGTTTGCAAAACGGACGATATGGAAAAGCTGAACAATTTATTAGCGCACATTACGAAACTGGAGAAATTAAGCATCTCCATGCGGAGGAAAAGTTTTAAGACGTCACATGTTGATGTCAGTCATCATAGTTGTCTTAAATCATTGACTTTGAAATCTAGATATCTTACAGTAAGTCCAATTCGAAAAACTTTTCAGAGTTTCTTATTAATCAGTTTTTTTTAATTTCAGACTTTAAAGTTTCCTGAGGCAGCACAGCTAACAAGCTTGAGAATCAGTGACCTGGAATATAACAACTCTTCTGAACTGATCGATTTTCTCGTTGGCCAGAAAAGTCTTGAGGTGCTTGCAATCCGTACCAATATTCCGTTTAGCTTTGAAGCTGAAAGAGCTCTCATGAATCTCAACTATGAAAAACTGCTCACAGCTCAATTTTCTCTGAAGCAACTTCTTCTTAACTGGGACAACGATTTGTTCGGCTCCGAAAAAAACTTTTTGCACTTCATGAACAAGTTTGCCAACACTTTGGAGGAGTTATATCTTGAACACGAATATCAGAATTCAGCATTTCCGGAATCAGTTTACAAGATGATCTTCGAAAAGTTTCGCAAATTGAATACATTGAAAATTAGTATCGATGACGCACCAGATAAAAATGAGTTTTTCCAGAACCTTTGTGAAAACATTTCTATTCGAGAGTTGATCATTAATGGCTACGGATCTAAAATTTCAATTCAAGGATTCATTGGTAAACTTCCAAACATTCAAACTCTAGATTTGGAAAGCACCCATCTTTCGAAGAATCTCGTGTCGTTCATCTCAAACAATCTCAGAATGCTGAAGAATCTCCAAGTCGTAAATATTGAAAATGATGCTTTTGAAGGAGCTTCCATTCCAAGCTTGACAACGATCACAATTAAGTCGTACTTGTACATCAAACCACAAACCTGGAAGCAGATTGTAGCAGCATTACCAAACATTAAAATATTCAACATGCAATGTGCCGAATTATTAAATCACAAGAACATCGGAATTATCACTAAAGGTTGGCCCCATCTGAAACACGTCATGGTTGGAAAAGGATTCAAAGCCATTTCCGACCTTTTCTTGCGTAACTGCAAAGAGCTGAAGACTCTGAGAATCCACAAGGATGAATACAAATCATATACCAAGAAAGCATCTACGAGCGATTTTGAACGAGCTGGAGTTCAACTCACTTTTTATGCTGATAAGGTTCGGGAATTCACTCATTCTTTTGAAAGACCATTTAAGATTGAGTAATTAGAAAATACGAACATCAAACTTGTCTTCCCACCGCAAAATTCATAATCCTACTAAAGATCTCTTTTGCAATTTAATTGAAGCTTTGTTTATTTTTTTTCAATACATCTAAACGTTTTGGAAATTTTATTTGATATTTTCTGTAGATCAACGAGCGGAATTACTTATTAGCTCACTAAATTTGGAATTCGTTAATAAAAACCTTCTGCAACTTACTCATTCGATTTCTTATTAAAAATTTAAAAGCTGAATGATGGAGTGGAAATTCACATCGAACATTCAAGAATTTTTTTTCTTTCAATCTTCTTTAATCGTCCTTTGTCTTCCCAAGACGCAATGATGAACCGAAGTTCATTTCATGTTAGCATAAACTTGATTTGAAACATAAATCGCCGATAGAAAAAATGTCGAGGCTTCGTAACATGCGAAGCACAAAACATTTGAAAGAATTGTAAATTCATCGAATCAAACAAAGCACGCAAGCAGCTTTCATTGAGAGCTTTCGCAGTTGAGCTTTATCCTTTATCCCTTTATAATGGTGAAGCACTTTAAAATTTATTGCCGCGAATCATCGATCCCCGAATTGCCTTATCGCGTTAACGATGCGATTCACTGGATTCACTGGACGGAAAAGGTTTTTTGTATTCGGTTAAATACAAATTTGACATTATTTCAAATAATCTTGCTGATTTCGATTTGTGGACTGGTTTGAGCAATCATAACAGAACAATGACCTTAAATTTCAGAATGAAAGATGAGAACATCGTTCCTCTTCGTCGATATCAACCTTTCACATTCAACGAGTTCATTGCTCAATCTGGAGGACTCATGGGACTTTTCGCTGCTGTGTCAGCTTTATCAATCATCGAAATCTTTGATTTCTTTCCTTTGAGATTGATCACAAACCTGTGCAAAAGATTTCATTAAAAATTATTTGAGAAGTAAATTTACAATTTTTATTTCTGGACTACATCAAATCATGAACTTGAAAAGTTTATTTAAGACCGTAAATTTCTCTCAATTAAATTTTGGAATGAAAAGATTCTTTTTCAGTTCCAACGACTTTTTCATAACTTTCAACTCTTCCCTTCCCCTCGACTTTGCTTACAAACTGATCGCGCAACAAACCAAATTTATTATTTTCCGAGTCTAAAGTGAACGCAAATCTGTTACAATGAGCCAACAGCAAAAAGTTGAGTTGAACGATCTGCCAGAGGTATTGGTGGCTGTGTTCAAACAAATGGACTTCAAAACTTTGTTACAATCATCTCTAGTCTGCAAGAAGTAAAATTCTAATTTTTTTGTTTGTCACTTGATTCTATCTAAGCTAATTTACTTTTTACAGATGGAACGAAGTCATTGGACAGAACTCTGCAATCTTGAAGATTAAGCTTGTTGTCGATTTCCATCGCGAAGATTTCCAAATATCGCCTGAAGACTTCACACGAAATTATCAAATTATCAAAATTATCGGCTTGGACAAAGATTGGAGCAACCTTCCTACATTGATGAATCGTTATAGTTCACTTCGAGTGCTTGAGATCGTAGATTGCAAAACGATTGAAACGAAAAAGATCAACGATTTATTGGCTAGCATAACGAAACTGGAGAAGTTAAGCATCTTCATGATGAGGACCTGTCTTCACTTCAGCTGGTTTCTGAAGTTACATGTCGATGTCAGTCATCATAATTGTCTTAAATCATTGACTCTGATTTCTGATTGTACAGTAAGTCAAATGGAGAAGGCTTTTCAGAGTTTTTTATTAATCATTTTGTTTTAATTTCAGACCCTAAAGTTTCCTGAAGCAGCACAGCTTACAAGCTTGAGAATCAGCAAACTTTATGATAAACAGTATTCTGAATTGATCGATTTTCTTGTTGGCCAGAAAAGTCTTGAGGTGCTTGCAATCAGTATCATTAATCCTCATCGCTCGGAAGCTAAAAGAGCACGCATAGATCACAACTTTGAGAAACTGCTCACAGCTCAATTTTCTCTGAAGAAACTTGTGATTAACTGGGATTACAATTTGTTCGGCTCAGAGAAAAACTTTTTGCTCTTCATGAACAAGTTTGTTACCTCTTTGGAGGAGTTACACATTGAAGAAGAATGTCCGGAATCATTTTACATGATGATCTTCGAAGAGTTTCGCAAACTGAATACATTGAGAGTTCGCATCGATGTCGCACCAAATGGAAATGAGTTTTACCAGAATCTTCGTGAAAATATTTCAATTCGAGAGTTGATCATCGATGGTCACGGATCTAACATTACAATTCAAGGATTTATTGGTAAACTTCCAAATGTTCAAACTCTGGTTTTGGAGAACAAGTATTTTTCGAAAGATCTGGTGACTTTGATCTCAAACAATCTCAAAATTCTGAAGAATCTTCAAGTCGCAGGTATTGACAATGATGCTTTTGAAGGAGCTTCCATCCAAAGCTTGACAACGATCACATCAACATCTGGTTACTACACACCAAAGGATTGGAAGCAAATTGTAGCAGCAGCGCCAAACATTGAAAAATTGAACATTCAATATGCCTACGTTTTAGATCGCAAGATCATCGGAATTATCACTGAAGGTTGGCCCCAACTAAAGCACGTCATGATTGGAAAAGGATTCAAATCTTCAAAAGCTATTTTCAACCTTTTCTTGCGTAACTGCAAAGAGCTGAAGACTCTGAAAATCCACAAGGATGTATCTAAACTAGATTCTAAAGTGGCATCTACGAGCGATTTTGAACGAGCTGGAGTTAAACTCACTTTTTATGCTGGTGAGGTTCGGGAGTTCACTTCTTCTTATGAGAGACCATTCAAGTTTGAGTAATTAGAAAATGCGAACATCGAATCCCACAACAAATTTTGTAATCTTGCCAAAGATCTCTTTTGCAATTTATTTGAAGCTTTGTTTAATTTCCTTTCATTACATTTCAACATTCTTTAAACATTCTTTGATAATTTCTGTACAAAAACGAGCGAAATTAACTCAAAACAATTTTGAATTCGTTAATAAAAATAAGACTTTTGCAACTTGCGAATTTGATTTCTTATTAAAATTTTAAAAAACTGAATGATCAAGTGGAAATTGCGATTGTGATTTAAGAAAATTTAATTTTTCTTTCAATCTTCTTTGATCGCCCTTTGTCTTTTCAAGACGCGATGATGAATCGAAGTTAATTTCATGATAGCATGAACCTTATCGCGTTAACGATATGTTAAATTTTATGAAACGAAAAAAGAAATTAATTGAATCAAACAATTGAAACAATTGAAGCTATTTTGAACTTTAATATTTTCTGACTCAATTGGTTTGGTTGTAGATAAAGTTCATTTCTTCTCCAGTCGATGGAGAATATTAATTTGGAAAAACTTGGGATTTTAAGCTCAAAATGAGATTGATTAGGTTCGATAGTGAAACTTTCAATTAACGTAGCGATGGCATGTCATTCTATCTAAGTTTACTATGTTTCACGCTTTAAAAAGCAAACAAGAAAAATCATTTTACGATGGTACAAGTTTTTCAATTTAATCGGATTCTTTATTTGCCAAATTGTAAGTTTTTGTCTTCTTAAATATTATATTGGAAACTCTAAGTTTCTTTCAGATCGCAACTTATTTCGGGACTGACAGGTCGAACAATTATATCAACTACAGTATCGTTTCAAAACGCGAATCGCTCATTAGAATTTGAATATAAAGTTAAACTTTTTAGGAGTTTCATCATCAGTCTTGAAACTTCATTCACGATGAAGAAAATTCTTCAGTCAACTTTCATTATGATTATAATAATTCGTACACGGCTGAAGTGAAAATCTTCGCGAAGCAAGGCGGTGAATATCGATTGATGCCTTACAAACTACCAAAGAAAAGAATTTGCGACTTCTTTCAAAACGATAAATGGTTCTATCCTGAGCTTGCTGCAGCTTCAACTTTTCCAGAACATTTCCCCTGTCCGTTTCCAAAAGTAAGTAAACTTCTTAGAGATTTTTTTGGCCTAATCAAGCTTTTGCTTATTAGCAAGTTATCATATTTCGCGGATACAGCCTGACTTTAAAAGCTTTGCCACTTGTTATCTTGGCTAAAGTTACTTTCATGGGTACCAGCCAACCCACATTCTCGTAACTGAGGGACCACGATTGGTGGCCCCTTGTATTATCTTCCTTTTCCGAAGGGCCAACGATCGGTGGGCTCTCAGCTGGCGCCCATAAATGACCTCAGAGCCGTTATCTTAAGAAACGGAGAGTATGCATGTGAATTGAGTGTTTGGGAAAACACAAAGAGAATTTGGCAATTCAGGGTGTACGTGGGTATCGTTAATATTTAATTATATGGACATAAATTAATAAAAGTTCCGAAAGAAAAAATTGTTAAGGAATAGACTTTATTATGAAAATATTTAACATTCTTTAAGTTGAGGTAGAACTTCTTCAGCAAAATCTTCAATTTCTTCAAAATAATTGTCAACACAAACATTTCCTGTCGCAAAAATGTCTTCAAGATATTTTAGAGCTGTCAAGTCCGATGAGATCGAGGTAATTTCATTATTTGAGATATCCAAGTATTGAAGAATCGGGAAAGCTTCTGAATTGAGATCGAATGATGAAAGTTTGTTCTCTTCAATGTTGAAATATTCTAAATTCAATAAAATCTCAGTTGGCCATTGAATCGCAATAATTTGGTTTCCGTTCAAATGAAGTTCGCGAAGAGATTTTAAAGTTTTCAGATTTTCAAAGTTAAGAAATTCAATTAAATTGAAACTCAACTGAAGAACTTCTAAGTTCGACAAGCTTGCGGTCCAATCTAAAGATTTTAATTTATTATTTGAAAGTTTCAGAGTTTTGAAGTTTTTAATTTGTTTGAAAAGATTTTCAGGAATTTCGCTGATGAAATTGAAACTTAAATCCAGAAAATTCATCTTTTGTAAACCATTAAAAGCTTTTTCTTCGAGATCAACGATTCCATTTTTCAGAAGAATTAAAGTTTCCATTTGAGAGCAAGCAAGAAAAGTTTCGTCGACAATTTTCTCAAAATTGTTGAATCTCATGTCAAGTGTTTTAGCTTTCGAGCATGATTTGATCGGCTCCAAATAATTAATCGAAGTCTTCCACAATTGAACTTTTTCCAGATTTTTAAACTTTTCAAAGAAAATATTCATCGCAACTTCCAATGGCTCAAACTTAAGGAATAAATATTTCACGTCGAGATCAGTTTTTCCTGAAAGATGAGTTCGCTCTAACTCATCGATTTCTTCATTAGTTTCATGATCCAAGATGAGCTTGCAAGTGTATCCAAAGTTCGATTCGTGAAAAATACAAAAAGTTTCTTTAACAAAATGATCGAAACAATTTCTAAGCTCCGGTTTCACTTCATCAGCAAAGTTTTCAATTCCAAGAAAATCTTTATCAACACAAACATTTCCCGAAAGCTTCAAGTTTCTCAAAAATGGCCACCAGAAAAACTTTACGTTAATTGCCTGAACTTGATTGTTTGATATACTAAACGATTCCATCATCGGATATTCAATAATTTCATTCAGAAAACTTATTTCATTGTTATCAAGATTTATGCTCGTTAATACTTTTAGAGATTGAAGTGTTGGTGGCAAGTTAATCAGCTTGTTGTTGGATAAATCCAATGACGTTAACATTGTGAGGGAAACAAAAGCGTTCTCGGTTATCGTCGCTATTTTGTTCTTTCGCAAGCTCAACTCTATCATTTTCCACAAATCTTTGAAAGTGTCATCGGTGATCCTGTCCATGAGATTCAAATCTAAACGAGCAACTTTTAGATTAGCCGCAGATTGTAAACTCGTTGCAAGATTAACTGTTCTTATCAAACTAAATTCAAGTTCGATCATTGATTTCAAGTCTCGGAAAATATTATTACCAGGAGTCCACGTCCAATAATCTGTTGGATCTATTTTAAGCTCTGAATTTTTCACATGCAAGATTTGAAGTTTCTCAAGTCCATCAAAAGCTGTCGTGTCCCACTGAGCCAACTGATTACCATTGAGATGAATCTCAATCAGGTTCGGACAATTTTCAAATGTTTTTTGTCTCAAATCGCTAATTTCGTTGTCTTCCAAACTCAAATAAGTCAAATTCGAGCACATTTGTAGTTTATCGAGCTTGAGCATTCCAACATTGTCCAGGTCAATTCTTGAGAGCTCAGGGAATTGCTCGAAAATTATTGAAGGCAAGAACTCGAGATGCGATTCTCTTGCGTAAACATATTTCACTGAACTTTTCGGTTCCCCTCCATCGATGACTGTAACTTTTGTTGTCGATTTAACATTTGAGCTGAAGATCTCACAAGCAAATCCTTCTTCAGTTTCTGTGTAAATGCAAGTTACTCCTTCGTATTCTTCTGTCGTGACTTCTTCGACGAAAGCTTTGGCTGTAACAAAATTCTCTGAAGTGGAATTAGATCTCACGAGACTTCTGCTGACCAAGAGAAGACTTAACAGAAACCTTTGAGAGAAGCTTGAATTAGAAGCAATTGTTAAACTTAAAGAATTTAAATCACACTCACTTTGCCATTGCAATACACACAAACCGAACAAGAACAAGTTTCCTCTTCAACTGACAATTCAGTTTCGATATTTTCATAGAAAATTTTATCGTCAAACGACTGTTACCTAATTTAGATAAGAAAATTTGCATTCGATCATCAAATAATCATAAAACCATTTTCCGATAAGATTAGAAAAGCTTTTATTTCTTTTTCTTTGAACTTGTTCCAGTTCCCGAAGCTTTTTGTTTCCTTTCGAGCTGCATCTGCTTGAGTTTCTGGTCTAGAGTTTTCTTCGCTTTATCGTGTTCTTCCTTCTTTTTGGCGCTTCTCGTATCAATCTTCGGATGTAAGAATTCTTCGCGTTCATTCTTTCTGACGACCTCAGCACATTTGAGATTCATCTTCTCTGAGTGGCTCTCGGGAAGTGAATGCTTGTAGCAATATCTGTGACTACAGTATTTACAGGTATGACCCATTAGACTAGTCTTTTGTTTGCAGCTTGGATAATCGCAGGTGTCGTCGACCTTCTTCACATCTTTCAGAACTTTATCTAACTTCTCGGTGTCAGTTTCCAGCTGCTCGCTTGTAACTTTATTGATGACTTGTGAAACCGTCTTGTTTTCATCTAAATCGTACAATGATTAAGTTAATTTAAGGCTTTATTAAAGAGTTTTAAGCTTACCCATGATTCTTCTTCTGTTTTGATCGAGTTTCAATTTGGGATTTTTATCCTGCAATGGAAGAGAATTTTAAATTCGCTAAATTTGAATCAAATTGTTTAGAGAAAGTCTCGTGTTCTCAATAATTACCATTAAATATTTAAGTTCTCTCTCTTTAACCTTCTCTGAATGTTCATAAAACTTCAAAACTTAAAATATTTTCGTAGAAAAGCCCTAAGCAATCTGCGTCCTCGATTTGCAGAATCTTTCAGCTGAAGGGAGTTCAAGAGC
The DNA here is from genome assembly GCA_033063855.1 of Smittia aterrima. Classification (NCBI taxonomy): domain Eukaryota; kingdom Metazoa; phylum Arthropoda; class Insecta; order Diptera; family Chironomidae; genus Smittia; species Smittia aterrima. Next base: position 23,273,697 of record CP093831.1, read on the forward strand.
GAATTTACAAAATTGTAAACAAAAGTTACTGTCAAAAGTTTATTCATAAAAAGGCCAAAACATGATCAACGCTCAAAGACAACGAGTAGAACAAGAGATGACATCTCTAGTAGATAATCTAGACAAAGGTTACCTTCGCAAGATGCAAGTAAGAAATCTTTTTCGATATTTCGTTTTTCCTGAGCACATTTCATAATCAGTTTTCCTTGATAGGCTGACATGCACAACTGCGCTTCAAGATGTTGCTTAGACACTGATTCGTCAATGGATACAGTTCAAAGATGTGTTGAACGATGCTCCCAACCAGTTAACAAAGCTCAAAGGTCTTACACAAAAATTTTCTCATGCCGTTCGCCGGTTTCATAAGAATCTTTGTTTTAGATACGTTCAAAGTGAACTGGAGCGAGTTCAAGGTCGACTTCAGAGATGTGTGATGGATTGTAACGATGCCATTAAGGACAAAATGCCGCCAAATCCTTCTGAGACTGAAGTAGCAAAGTACACTTCTGAATTCGAGCGGTGCGCCGTGAAGTGTGTCGACAGTTCTGTGGATTCACTGCCCAGTCTCTTCAAATCAATGAAGTCGGTTCTTTCAAAAGGACCTCAAGCCATTCCCGACGTCTAAAGAAATTGAGAATCTGCAATCACAGCCCATTCGTCTTTGAATTAATCGTAACTAAATGCAATTTATAAGTCGAAGCTGCATACAAAGTCGCATTTTGTTTTTGATTCTGTTTTAGTTTACTTAGAAAGTCATTTGCAAAATAGAGTGAATCAAATTTATTTTAGCGTTTTAAGTGGTGAAGCTCCGTTTAGTTATAATTTAACTAAACTACTGGAACTAAGCAGATGCATAAGCCAGTTAAGATACATGAGTTAGCTTCTTTGGTAGTCCAAATTTTACAGCCTTGACTAGATGCCTCGACGCTCTTAAGCGCAGACGTGCGCACCTTGACTTCGAACGAGCAGCAGATGCGATAAAATACTGAGTTGCTCATGTAGCGATGAACGTAAGGTCCATCGATTCGATCCTTGTTCTCCGGTTGAGATCTTAAAATTATTCCAGTCGCGAAGTTTTCGATGTCACTTGAGCCAGCTTGGTTGTTGTTCCTTACCAAGAACTGCTCAATTTCTGCGTTGGCAATCGGTTGACCGTGATCCAATACCGAACGAATTTTGTCGACTCTCGTTGCGCAATAAGCTGTCATCCAATTATCATTTACTTGCATTGGCGCTGGATTAGGATTCGTTATCTGCTGGTTGATTGAATACCGAACCCATCCTTTCAAAGGACTGTTTAGCTTACAGCAACTTTCACAGAAACAAGTCGGCTGAGAGTTCGGAAGGAAATAAATATCGGGAATGGTCAGCGTTCGTTTGAACCCGATCAAAAGCTTTAAGAAATCGCAATCGTCATTTCTAATCGTGACTTGCTCAAGAGCTTCTTGATTATTCATCTGTTGCATTTGCTGTGCTTGTTGCGCGATGCTTTCATTTCTTGTCGTGTTATTAATTTGATCGTTGTTGAATCGATTTGATTGAAGTCTCAAATTATCGAGAGCAGTGTTTGCATCTTCGTGGTAAGTGTTACTGTTGCTGCCGCTGGTGCTCATTAAGCTAGTGAAGCGATGTGTGCTTTGCGAACGTTGAATATTTAGATTTGTAGAATGTTGCAGTTGAAGTGAGTCTCGAAGGCAACTGAAAAATAAAATAATTCAATGACAGACTAAACTTCTCTTTAAACTTTAAGGACTTACCATGAATTAGACAATTCCTGATTTCTCGATTCATTTGCAGTTCGATTCTTAATGCTGAGATTAGTAAACTCGTTTGCTGATACACTTTCCATGACCGAACGACTCATCAACGCAGCAGCAGCAGAAGTGCTCGGAGTTGGAGTTGTTTGATCAGTTTCCTTTTCATGAACTTCGAGATCAGCCTTTTCACAGTTTTGTTGAATACTTTCTGCTTCTTGATTATTTGTAAAATTTTCTTCACTTGCTGATGTCGGCAGACGCTGAGATTCACCAGAAATGATTGAGAGCTTTTGACACTTTCCATACAAATCGAAAACTGGATAAACTTGATTCGGGAGACCAACAATGACGTCTTGATAATTTAAAGATCCGACTGAGAACGAAAGAGTTCCAGTCGAGCTCAAGCTGATCGTAACAACAGTTCCAACTTTAATTTGATCCAAGACTTCATTAAACTTTGTTGTTCGAGTCTTAACTCCATTCAAATTGAAATGTTCTTGCGTAATAATCCAACAGGGTCGTTCAAGATTAATTGATGTCGCTGGGAACGTAAGTTTATTGCTGGGACTTATTCCGATTACACCTAAAGCGAGAGATCCATTCCACTTCGTTCCAATCTGACCAACTTTTACAGAAACTTGTTGTCCTCTTGCAAGTGGCTTACTCAAGCAAACGATGCCGTTGCTATAAGATTGGACTCGAGTTGCAGATTTCTTGTCATCGCTGAGTCGAATATTTGATCCGCAATTTTCAGAAAACTCGTAGATGAAGCTATCAGCTTCAATTGACTCCAACATCGATGAATCGTGTTTGTTCAAGTCAAGTCCAAGCTCGAGAGAATCTTGGAGTCGTAAGTTGTAAGGACGAAGCGGAGACAACGGCGTCTGTTGTGTGGTTGAAATAATTTGAACAGCCATGATCGCACCTTGAAGCTCAGCAACGACGTGAACATTCTCAGGAACATCATCAAAGAAAATGTTGACATCTTCAGAGTTGAGCAAGATCCGAAGAGTTTTTGTAGCAGTCAACTCCAATGTGATGCGATCACCAACTCGAAGCCATTCGACAGATGCGAGAGATCGTCTCAAAAGCTCGTTATTATGACGAACTTCATTGCCAGTGATGTACCAGACATTTGCTCCCAATCGCTTCAGAGTATTTGGAATGTTCTTGCGAATGTGCTCATCTGATAAATTCAAGTCAGTGACTCCAATTCGAATGTGACCAGCATAGAACGTGTTCATCTCTTTGATTCGAATCTCGAACGGTTCACCTCCAGCAATCAAATGTCGTTCAGAGAAGACAAGACATCGAGATAGCGCAGAGTTTGTACAACGAACAGCGACGGTCCAATTTTGTAACAAAGCGCAATTTCCTGAAATAACAGAAAATCGATGATGTTTGATGTCTGCTGCTGTTGGTTGGATTATCGATGTCATTTGTAGACTTTGAGAGTTTTCAGAAGTTGCGTAAGGAGCGACATTACTTCCAATGCACAAAGTAACTTGAGAACATTGACCGTAAAGATCAATCACTGCATAAATATTCTGAGCTCGACATTCATGCGCTGGTCCTTGATCAACTCCATTCAAGAAGAAATGAATGTTATTCCCATTTCTCATGACGCCAATGCGACATCCGGTCTTGCAGTTATCCAAGTCAAATGGTAAATCGTTTCGGACTGTCGCTCCGTTATGCATTAGAGTCGTTCCTGAAGCCATTATCGTGTTGTTATCGAGATCAGTTGCTGTGCTGGGAAGCTGAAGATCTTCTGGTCTTACTCCTGTCACTCCAATCTCAATTGAACCGTTCCAATGCTCGACAACATTTTCGATGGCAACTTCAAAGAGCTCACGTTGTCGCAAAGGTCGATTGCTAAATACAATCGAGTCGTTGAATTCTGCGAGTGCTTTTGGTCTGCTGGCAGTTAGGAAATTATTTGAGAGTCGTGCGTTCCTTCCGTGAATTTGATGGAAACGAAGTTTTGGTTCAGTGCTGAAGAGAGTTGTATTGGATATTGTTGAGTTTGCTGTGTCGTCTGGCGTTTGGCATTCAGAGACATCAATGATACTTGCTTGAGCAGCTTGACCATAAAGATCAATCACTCCAAAAACTTTCTCAGGAACTTTTTCAGCAGCCGCGCCTTGATCAATTCCATTCACGAAGAAGTGGAGAGTACCATCGTCTCTTCGAACGACACCAACACGATCACCAACTTGAAGTCGATCAAGATTTTGTCCATACTGCTCGATGATTGTTGTTCCATTATGCATAACTCCATTTCCCGTCATCATCCAAGTTCCAGATCGAACATTAGTCATCGTAAAGGGAAACTCGAGGTCATTGGCACTGTGAGTTGTTACACCAATCTCAATACTTCCCGCCCACTTCTTCTCGATTCTTTCAAGTCTAACTTGGAAAATTTCGTTTGGTTTCAAGTGACGCTTTGTAAGGACAACTCCATTGTTGAAATCTTCTGCTGCGTTTGGTCGCAAGCAAGTCCTCAGACTCGGAGTGACTTGAGCATTAGAGCCACACATTTGATGGAAGCATAAGCGATCATTACGTTCTTCATAATCAGATTGAATAATCGAGGATTCAACGGATGGCATGGGAAGTAAATTGTTGTTCCTTCTTGTCACAAGATTCAACTCTTCGATCTCATCACGGTCGACAATCGTCACTTTAATTGTCATTCCATAAAGATCGATAACGCCCCAAAGTGTTTGCGCAACTCTTGTTGCTGCAATTCCTTGATCACGTCCGTTGATGTAGTAATGAAGATTTCCATTCGATTTGCGAATCATTCCAATTCGATCGCCTTCTCTTAGTTCATCCAAATTGAATTCCCCGTACTCTCGACGAGTTCCTTTCCCATTTGTTAGAATGCCACATCCAGACATCATAATAGTTCCTGATCGAAGGTTCGTCATTGTCGCTGGAAATTGCAAAGCAGAAGGGCAGTGCGTGGTAACTCCAGCTTCGATAGATCCAGACCATTTGTCAACGAGACGATCGATTCTAATCTCAAAGAGTTCATTGTCTCGAAGAGGACGATGTGTCATAGCAATTCCATTGTTGAACTCATCGAAAGGTCTTCTACGCTCAGCACATCTTGAGTTGGCTGTTAACTTTATAAGTGAGCCGCATCTTGCATGAAATCTCAGTTTGTCGTTGGGATCGTTGAAGGATTGCTCGAAAGTGTTGTCGATGGAAAGCTCAACTGACATTGGAATTTCTATGTTTTGAGATATTTGTGTTAGCGATGTATCTTCATCAACCAGAACTTCATCCGACACGATCGTCACTTGTCCACATTTCCCATAAAGATTCACAAGAGCATAAACATTATTTGGAATGTTTGTAGCTGCAACTCCTTGTGACTCTCCGTTGATAAAGAAAATGAGTTCTCCCTTTGAAGAACGCATAACACCAACTCGATCGCCTTCATTCAATTTATCTAAATCAGCTCCGTAATATTCCATCAGCGAGTTACCATCTTTTAAAATGCTGATCCCACTCATGATCCACGTTCCATTCTTAAGTTTTCCAGCACAAGCAGGGAGTTCTACGGTGTCAGGATTTGCTGTTGTGACTCCGATTTCAATTGATCCTGACCATGAATGAATCTTTACATCGATTCTGACTTCAAACTTTACCTAGAAAGAGAAATCATTGAAAGTTAGCGAAGAGCTGTGAAATAAGAATCAATTAACTTACATCGTCTACCAAAGTATGCCGAGAAAGAACGATTCCATGATTGAACTCGTTTACATTTCTCACAGCAGTCCTGGGATTGATCAATTCAATTCGTCTGCCGCAGCGATTGTGGAAAGACATTTTGCAAAATTCTCTGTTTTCTTGAACAAAATTCTTTGGTTACTGATGGAGAACGACTCAACTCTTGAAAGTGAGTTCACTGAAGGTTGGTTTTCACATGCAGCCTTTTAATAAATTGAATTTTTAGTCAATTCATCTTTTTCTTTATCGATTTCGTAAAATTGCCCCTCAAACGGGAACTGAAACTTTTGTAAACAAAATCTTTTTTTTGAAAATTAAATTGAAGAAATTATTTTCTTTTCTCTCGTAAACTAACATCCGAAATGGGAAACAACGCAGTGAAACAACATTTCGAGACTGCTCAGCGCACTGGTGTTCTCAAGATCTCTCAGAAAAGACTCAAAGTAAGTGGCGATAAGAAAAATCCAATTTCATAATAATGACTAAGTAATTTAATGTTTAATTATTTTCTAGGACTTTCCACCACAACTTCGAGAGTTTCCAAATGTTCTACGAACATTAGACTTATCGGAAAATCACTTTGTGACAGTTCCTGAGTTGATAGGAAATTTTACTCTTCTCAAGCACTTGAACATCTCGTGAGTACAAGCAGTTACAGTTCAAGGATCATTTTAATCGATTTTTCTATCACTCTATTTTAGATCCAATAAATTAACTTCCTTACCTGAAGCTCTGGGGAAATGTTTGAAGCTCGAAACACTCAACGCCATGAACAACGTCATAAGCTTTGTTCCACTTTGCTATGGAAATCTTAAAAGTTTGAAACAGATTCAACTTAGCAACAATCAAATCACAGAGTTCCCTGCTCAGTTCGCTGGCTTGACCAAACTTGATATGTTGGACTTGTCGAGAAACAAAATCACATCAGTTCCAGCTGCCGCAAAAGACCTTTACTGCACAGAGTTAAACTTGAACCAAAATCAAATATCTTCGCTTGCTGAGGATCTCGCTGAATGTCCAAAGCTGAAAACCTTGCGGTTAGAAGAGAATTGTCTTCAAGTGACTGCAATCCCCGCGAAGATTCTCAAACAATCATGCATCTCAACGATTCTCGTTGAGGGCAACTTGTTCAATAACAAACAATTCCACGAGCTTGACGGCTACGACGAGTACCAAGAACGAAACACCGCAATGAAGAAGAAAATGTGATAAGCTAGCAAATCAATCATGATCACAATTGATAATTCACAACCAAAAGTCTATGAATGTTTTACGAGATCACAAAGTTGTTTTCATCATCTCCATTCTTCTTTCTGAGAAATATCGTTGCTACACTAAAACATATTCCACACAATGGCTTTCCAAGAGAAAGGAAACAGATTATTTATTCCCCTAACTATTAAATTAGTGAAATTGTTGTGCTGATCACATAAAAGTTTAATTCAATAAATTTTTATTCGTATTTGACATTCAAACATCTTCATCATCAGAATTTTTGATATTTTCCGGTTTCTCATCGATTTCAGGAGCCGAAGGTTTTTTCCGACAGGGATTCTGGATCGTCTTCTGTTTCACTCTGCTATGATTTCTTCAGCTTCAGACCAACCCTCTTCAGAATTGTAGGAGTCCTCTTCACTATTTGTTTCAATGTCTCCTACGTACTGAACGAAATCAGTTAAATACTTTCCTGCGTCATATCTTTCCCTTTTCAACATGATCCTCATTTTATCTTCTCCAAATGTTTCAACGTACAAATCTTTGATCGCGAGAAATGTTTCACGATTTTTATTCAACCTGGCACAATCGAACGAATTTTCCCCAGATTTGTTTTCATAATTCGAAAAATATTCTTTTTCTTCGTTTGTTAGTCCTTCAGTTAGAAGTCTCCAGAAACAGAGAAAAACTTCTTTCTCACAGTATTTTGCTTTCCACATTAGCGGAGTCCATCCATACTCATTTGCTTCCTTGATAAGAGTTTTGAAATCATTTTCGCCAAGAATACTTCGAAGAGAGTTCCACAATTTCTTATAATCTTCAATACTTGGCATGATTTTGCAAGCTTTATAATAAAATGTATCTCCGTTAATTCTAAATGATTTCAGGACTTGCTGTAAGTGTTCTAAACCATTTACGGTTTCTTTAAATTTTTCCAGTTCATCTAGAAATCCTGAAATATCATCAAAACGTAGAAATCTCATTAAATTAAGTCTTATCCGAAACCTTTCGGGAAACTGATCAATTGCCAATTGGACATTTTCATTATGGAGGTAAAAATCAAAGACTTCAGGATTGACATTCTTGTAAGCGATTGAAAAGACAGTTTCATCATTTTCATCTTTGACAATGAAGAAATTCAGGAAATCCTTCTCATCGACAACTTCATGAGCCACCTCTGTCAACTTTTGATTGAAGTAGAGCGATCCAAATTCTGCTACCAGCATGAAAATATTTTCATCATACATACTTGTATTTGTACATGTATTTAATATATCCGATTTGTGTGTGTAAAGTCGTTTCAGATCTTGCTTATCAGCACAGCGACTAATGACAATAATTATGTTTAGTAAACGGTTTTCGGCAAGAAAATGAACATATCTCGGCATCTCACTTCTCGAGAAAATTTGATGAAAAGTCGACATCAAAACTTCTTTTTCAACCAGTTTAATATTAGCAATCAGTTTTTCGAATGATCCATCGATAAATGATTGCACAACATCGTAACGAGTTTCGTAGGTATTGAAAACTTTTTGAACGATTCCATAGATTGATTCTATTCGCTCATTAGTGCGATGGTTCTTTGGATCGTTCTTCTTATGATCTTTCAAAGCTTTCATGTTGAAAACGTTCTTGAAAATGAAATCAGCGACAAAGAACTCAGCAAACGTTCGATGGATGAATTGAATCTTTCCTGACCCATCAGGTTTCATCAAAGCGATTCTCGTGATATGTGTGTCAAGCGGAGATGGAACTTCACGAAAGCACAAATCAAAACAAATCTCGATTTCATCTTTAACAGTTTCATTATGTTCGAAAACAATTTTAAAAGCTTCTTTTTGATAAAACAATCCAAAGTTAAACCCGATCAATAAGCAACTCGCTGCTTCCTCTCGAGCGTCCTCTCCCTTCTTCATTGATTCCATTATCATCGTTTTAACGAAGTTCTCGTAGATCGAAAAAGTGTTTGCTTGCATGTCCTGAACATACTGATCGCTGGAGAAAACTTTTGCAATCATTCGTAAGATCAAAGGATTCCTCGCTGGATTGTAGTTCATGCATAATTTTTGAAAAAATTCTCTCATTTGATCTATTTTCGTCTTCAAATATTCTCCTGTCATTTCTTCTTGCTCAAAGTGTGTCTTAATAATCTTTTCACAATCCTCGTTTGTTAATTGCATCAAAGTGTAGGCTTCAACTTTAAGCTCTCTGCAAAGTTCATTTGTCAAATGAGGTCGCGTTGATATGAATAAAATGTTTCTTGAATGTTCTCTGATTGATTTGATCATCATAGTTACAAACTTCTTGAAACTTGGACTGATTTCATCAAAGCCATCCAAGAGCAAGACAACTCGATCGCTACAAAATAAATGTTTGAAGATTCTTGCCTCAAATTTTTCGAGTTTAAAAATTTTCTTAGCGAAAAAGTTGGCGATTTCTTCTGATGAATTGAAAACAGTTTTAAAGTTTTCATCTTTCTCGTAGAAATCTGAATGTTCCTTCAAATCGACAAAAGCGACCCAGAATTTTTTTAGTTTCTTTTTAAACTCTATTGACAGGATCTTGAGCTCTGTTGTCTTTCCCATTCCAGGATCATCGCTCAGCAAGATAAGTTTTGAAGTCTCCGCGATATTTAGAATTTCACTCGTCTCGATTTCTTCAGATTCGTTGTTTTGAAAATTTCTTTGAACGTGAGTTACTATATCAGGGAATTCTAAGTCATGGCCGATCTTGAGATAATTGTCCAAAAGTTCTTTCAACGGAACAAACTCGAGAGAATCACAATGACGATCCCCGTCGACAATTTCTTCCAGAAGAACTTTTTCACCTTGAAAGCTAATCATTCTTTTCATCAGATTTTCTTTTGAATGATCCATCAACTCAAGCCATGAATGAGAAAGTTTTAGAGCATCCACATCTTTGATTAAAGATTCTGTGTAGTTGTGAACGAAAATTATTCTTTCGTTGATTTCATCGTTTCTCATTTCTTCAGCGATTTTTATGATTTGCTGTTTCATTTCGTTATCACAATCGATGACGATTTTCGGTTTCATGCATGACGAATGAGCATTCAAGAAAAGATCGTACGTTTCTTCATCTTTTAAGTGAGAAAGTGAAAGAAAGTTGAAACTAAATTTGTTCATGATTTCTTTATAGATCAATTTCAAAGTCAATTGAGGACAATTCGATGAAATCTCGAGAACATTTTTTGTCAAATTTATCTCTTCTTTCCTTTTTTCAATTAGAATCTTTGTATCTGTCAAATGTTGAGGTTCCTTTGATTTTAATTTCCAAACTGCTGACATCAAATCATTTTCCTTTTCTAGATCTGGCAAAGTTTTCTTTTCGAAATAATCAAAAAGCTTTTTAAAAGTTTCTTTTAGAAAAATTATCCTTTTGTTGTCTTCTTGGTACAAAGCGAGCAGATGAGGAACTCGCACGCTCAGCTCGTCATGCATGAGGTCTTGATCTTCTTTAAGAACCAACTCAATTATTTCCTCAATATAACGATTTTCCCGACATTGCTGGAGAGCACTTTCAAAGTCTTTTAAACTTTTGGAATCATCTTTGTGATAAGGTTTGCTATTATTGTTGTAAATGCGATAGATTGCAACATGACATAGCTCGTGAACCAAAACTCCTAAAGCTTCCGAACGATCATCATCATGCTCTGAAAAAAGTCTACTAAGATCACTACAATCTTCGTTTAAAGCTTTAGCGCCGAGATAAACTCTTCCTTCCTTAGCGTAGCTCCTTCCATAAATATTTTCATTTCCCGTAGCGTCTGCATGTTCTACCGAGTGACGTTCAAAGTCGAAAATGATCTCCAAGTTCTTGATATTTGCGAGGACTTTAAAGATTGTTTTAATTTCTCGCACTTCGTTCAATTGTTCATAAGCTCCCGCAATCAGACTCAAATATTTTGGTCGATTAGTTGTTGCTGAACTTCCTCCAAAGTAAATACTCGTTCGAGTTATTAATGCTGTCAAATGTTCCTCGTGTGGGTTCTTGATAAAATGCCTTTTGTGGATCTCACGAAGTTCAGCTTTCAAAGCCCAGTGAAATTGATTAGCGATACTTATTATGTTTATTTTTCTAGGTATCAGTGGAACAATTTTATTCGCCAATGCTGATTTCCCTTCTTCGTAGTTATTTGGCAAAACGTAACGATTTCGATCAAGAAAAGTGTCGATGAGTGAAGTCAGTTCATTTGGATTCTGTTTGAGCTTATCATTAATCTCAAGAAGTTCTTTTCTCAAAATCTTTTCCAAACTATTTACAATTTCATTGAAGTTCTCATTTGAGTTCAAACACCAAGCTCTCGATACCACAGCCTCATAAACTGCAAGTTGTTTCGATTTAAGAGCAACCGCCGCTGCTGATTCACCTTTTTCATTATTAAACGGCGCGATTTCATCGAACTCATCCAAAAAGTTGCTAACGGCCCTTGCGTCTCCAACTTGAATTTTATTGAAGAAGAAAGCACGATCTTGATCACATATTTCCTTTTCAATTCGAATTCGCGAAAACAAAGCACAAATTTCATCAAAAGACTCTTCGATCGTCATTGTCACACACTTCTCGATTAGTCACTAGAAAGAATAACTTTTTTTGCACAATGAAGCAACACGTTTTTTTCATCTGCAACTCTAAATATTTTAAATAATTTACTAAACAAAGTAGAAAAAAGTCTGAGAATTATAACACTCAGTTGGTATTGGGCCAGTGTTGGGGGGTAAATGTTGTGCAATACCAACACTTTCAAAACAAAGAAAAGAACTCGATATGAACCCCTTATCTCACTACGTTTTTCAAAAACGGTTTTTGTTTACTTTAATCTTCAATTTAACTCTGAAAGTAAAATACGTATTTTAAGTTACATTTTAAAAGCTTGGGAAAAGTTATTTTCTGTCGTAATGGATTCACTGTAAGTTTTTTCACTCATCCTATCCAAATATTGTTTCAAATTGTTCTTTTTTAGAAATTTATCTCAAACAAGGACTCCAATGGAAAATACTTTCAAATCACCTTGGGAATATTTTGATAAAGGTGCTCCCAATTCATTTGAAGCAAAATGTAAGCTATGCGTTAAAGAAACAATGATCAGATGCAAAAACTATGGAACCACCGGAGTGATCAAGCATTTAACAGCAATTCACGGTTTGAAACATCAGCCGACTCGAAAAGTAAGCAAAATTTTAATGAAATATTTATGCGATCGAGAAGAGAAAATATTATTATCAGAGTCTGAGCTATGAGCGCAATGTGCAACAGCTTATAAAAGAAAATGGGCGAATTGTTAATGCAGAATTCCATCAGCTTTAATTGTATTAGAAGAAATTTTGCCGAAATTTTATTAAATGAAACAACAAGTGGCAGTAGCAGTTCCGTCGGACTGGTTTCAAATGGTGGGACTTTACTGGGTTGACTGTTTAGAATTAAGTCCAATGTGTGGAGCTTGGATTTTCTGGGACCGTTTACTAGCTCCAACTCTCTAACTCCAAAGGGAAAGAAGTTTGACTTGGCGCTGTTCGAAGGTGAACTGCAAAGAAAATTTAAATTTTTAGGCATTTAAGAAGTAGACACTTCGTATTCTATTTCGGTTGGTTTTGTATTGATACGCTGAGCCTTAAAGTTTATTTAAAGAATTTTTATTCAAACTTCTTCGTCAGAATCTTGACATCTTTTGCGTTTTAAGGATTGTTCACTCTTTCTAGGTGACGATGGTTCAAAGCAATAGCATTTTGTACTGATATGTTTCAGAGTAAATGTAATCGGATCCTGGCTGAATATTCTATCGGTCCGAGCTCGTATTCGATAGTTTTTCCCGCATCTTTGATTGTGACCATATTCACGAAGCGTTGCTTTAATTGCGGTTTCTCTGATTCCGTCATGAGCTCCTAAAGTAAGGAATCGTCCATCAGGCTGATCCATAACGTCTAAGATACATTTTTGAAACTCCTTCCACTTTGGAGTTGCGGATGCTCCTTTTCTTCCTAAGAAATCTTGTTCTTCAAAGTCGTACACTAATTCAAAGTTCTGTCGAGAGATTTTAATTTCCATTTGCGGTTCTAACTGTGAAGATATTTTTGTATTTTTGTGTTTGGGTCGATAAATAACTGGCGACGAGGAGCTGTCGTAGTCATTTGTTTCTTTTTCTACATTATTGACTTCACTGTAGAACAATTCGCCGTAGTCTTCACAATCATTGGCTAGCATCGTTTTAAGTTTCTTCTGTCGTGCGATCGCGAGATTTTGAAACTGCTTGAAGCCTCTAATAAAGTTATAGCACTCAATACAGAAGTTTGGAGTGTTCGGTGAGTATTGTAGAGGCTTTTTTATAATTTCTTTGAATGTTTTGGTGATTTCATCTGGATTGGGAAGCGAAGATTGGCTGTGTTCAATGACTTTGAAGCAGCAGCGGCAAAACCAAACGATAAGAGATGCTTGACTGTCATCTGTTGTGCTCGAAGCTTCTAATAGATCTTCTTCCGAAGGGCTTCGAAGAAAAGATTCATATTTACTTTTTCCCACAGCGAGTTCTCTCAGTTGAATCTGAAAAAAAAATTGTTTTTAGCTAAAACTCTACTGAATAAACATTTTGTCCTTTAATTACCAAAGCTAGTTGCCTTTCTCCAAGTGGATCTCTTGCTTTCTTGCTTTTACTCATTGTACTCAATTATTTAATTTGAATGACGAGTTTCCACGAAGATAAATGATTGTGTAAAGTGTTGAATTAAAATTTGTTTGTTTACGTTTCGAACTGCGCTTTTAAAACGATCGCTTTTAATTTTTCGCAACTTCAACTTCGGACCAAAACCACTTTCATTCAAAAATATTTGTTTACATTCGTCGGAGCCAATTTATTAAATTTAAAATGAGTTCAAAGAAGAAAGCAAAGGATTTAATTGCAGAAAGAGCAAAAGCATTGGTAATAAAAGGATTGTGCTTACAATTGATTGATTTAGAACTGAATTCGAACTGATCTTTCTATCCAATTTGTATTTTAGAGTCAACTACAGAATCTTGTGCCGAAGAGAACAAGTCTTTCATCAATGAGATCAAGTCTTTCAAACGATACTGTCCTGAGACCTTCAGAAGTCTTCATCAAAGAAGAACCAACAACTGATTCTCCTACTGTCAAAACAAAGACGAGACGAACAGTTCCTAATATCTACTATTGCCGCTGCTGCTTTAAATTCATCGATCACAGTCAAGCTACTCTCCCAAATCCAGATAAAGTCGTAAAAACATTGGAAGAAATGATTCACAGACCACTAGAATATTCACCGAACACTCCAAACTTCTGCATTGACTGCTACAACTTTATCGGAAGCTTTAAACAATTTCGGAATCTCGCAATTGCCCGACAGGAGAAATTCAAGAAGATGTTGGCCAACAACTGTGAAGATTATAGCGAAATATTTTACATTGATGCTGGAACTGAAGTTTCTCTCTTCGATAGTTTCTCCGAACAAGATATTTTTGAACAGATCGAGTCAAACAGTTCATCGGATGAGGATAACAGCGATGACTCCTTCGATTCCTTGCCATCTTCACTCAAGAAAAAGAGACGATCTCATCAGAAACAGCAAAAATCAAGAAGGTCATCATCGCCAATACAAATGGATGTTAAAGTCCCACGAAAGATCTTTGAATCAGTTTTCAACTTTGATGAAAGAGAATTTCTTGGACGAAGTCGAGCCAAGTGGCCGATATTCAATAATTGTATCATGGAAGGAATGGATCTGCCTGAAGGACGAATAAATAATCATGGAGCAAAGATTGGAATCAGAGAAACTTTCATCAGATTAAAACTTCGAGAAGACGGTCACAAAACTCGATGCGGAAAGAATTATCGACTTCAAACAAAGACAGAGAATATCTTTAGCGAGGATCCGATTACATTTTCATTAAGATATGTCAGTACAAAATGTTTTTGCTCCAAACCTTCGTTTCCTGAGAAGGAAGAACAATCCTTAAAACGCCAGAAATGTGAAGATTCTGATGATGAAAAAGATTAAATAAATAAAGAATCTCTCAACTGACTCTCTCTAGTTTGAAAAACACTTAAAAGCCCTTCGACGCATAGCTTCGCAAATTCTGATTGCACTCGTTTCTTTCCAAACAAATCATTCTTATCGATAAAAAGATTGAATATTCTTAATTGAAACGTTAATTAATTCGTCACAACTTAAGGTAAGGAGACTTGTCGAGTTGTCATGTTCGTTAACAATCAATTTAATTTTACAGCTTCCTTACAAATTGAAAACGAGACGAAAATGAATTCCATGAGTTGTCCATTCTGCATGAGTAAACTTCTCAAGCCGGGATTGGAGGTATACGCCACTCAATGTGGACACGTTTACCACGAAATGTGCTTGAGAGGTTGGGTTGCAAAGTAAGATGACACTTTTTGTTGTGAGTCACAACTTATAAAAATTTTATTACTTTTTTTCCTCAACAGAAACAAAAGCTGCCCAACATGCCGAAAGCCAGTACAAGAGATGCAAATGACCCATCTCTTCCTAAACAACGACGAAGCAGGAAATAAGTTGACTCAAAAGGATGATCTCATGTTAGCTAGCTTCAAATCTGTGGTGGAAGATGTTACAGCTTCTAACATGATGACGATGGTAGCTACAATCAAAGAAAGCATTGGAAATCCAATGAAGAAATTACAAGAAGCCGAACAACAAATTCTTTCGCTGCGTCAAGAAATTAATGATTTGGAGCAGGAAGCTGGAACAACTGGGAAAACAAGAGCACAAACTAAAGCTGCTGTGACCAACAAAGCCAAAGACAAAATCATTGAAGGCTTACAGAAGGAAATTGAGGATTTGAAGGCACGACGAGCAGAGGAAATTGAAGCAGCTGCTGCATTACGTGATGAAATCGCAAAGCTTAAGGCTACAGTCAAAGGAGAATCCCAAAGACCATTGCGGGAAAATAATGGACCTGTCAAGCAGACCAAGCAGACATTGGTCTTGAAATTCGATGACAATAGTGATAAATTGTAAGTTTTCATTAGAAAATTTTCATTCATTTGACAATCTAATTTCTTTCTTTTAGGATCGTCGAATAGAAAAACCATTAAGCAACAAGTATTGAGGATAAGGAAACATTTTTCCCAAGACTGATTTCGGTGATGAACGAGCAAGGAAAACAAAAAAAAAATTATCCTCAAACTCAATCAAATTATTTCTACATTTCTTATAAAATAAAGCTTATTTTCCAAACAAATTTTCTCTTTATTTTCTTTGCATTTTCCAGATGTTTGATGTAAACAAATCCATCTGCTAACGTAAAATCTGAATTTGTTCGGATAACAGTTTATTTTTATTTCGATCCGAACTAAGATTTTGTTTTGTTATTTTATTTACTGATTTGTGATCGGACTGAACAAGTCATTATTACAAAGTGTTTGAAAGCGAGTGCTTCTTCATTGTAACTGCAATGATTTAAAGGATTTATTCAAGTTTTGCTTGTAATCAAAGAACAATGGATGATTTCTTCGAATTTTGGGAACTTTTTCCCGATAAAAGAAAATGGGACAGAGTTCAGAAAGTAAGTAATCCAGCAGAATCAAAGATCAAAGGCACATGATTGAAACTTATGTTTACTTATTTCTTAAAGGAAATTGTCAAATATAAAAGAAATCTTCAGAATTACACAAGCGCTCGAGAAATCTTGGGTCCAGAAACTTTTGATTTCTTTCAACTGCATCTCGTGCAGCTGCCTTATCCAACATGGGAAGTTCTGTATAGCATAATGGACATTCGAGATCAAGAAAAGAATAAACCTTTGGAAGAAGTTGTGCTGTCATCTCTAACAAACATTCTTGATGAGATTGAAGCATCTCCAGGACATCAAGCAAAGCTTTACAATCTCCTGTCTAATCTCTACGTATCAGACTGGTGTCAAAATCAAATAAGAGAATTGATCATTCCACGAATATTCGATTTAAAAGAAAATTTGGGTCTTCTGGATGATGGTGAGTCACCGGTCACAATCTAATATCAAGCAAATGACATTCTTTACCTTGTTTACAGTTTTGCTGCTCGCTCTCTTATCTCGCAGCATTCTCTCATTGTTGACTCAGTACATGGACTTTGAAAGAAAACAAATTATTGGAAAGTGTCGCATGAAATCGCTCTTCTTACGGACATGCTACGAGAAGGTTCATTGGCTTGAAACGCTTTTGGATCCGATGAACGATATCGATTCACTTGATCATCATTTGCTTCAACATCTGAAACTTTTTCGACTAATTTTCAATGGAGATAAGCTCAAGTATTCTCAAAGTCAGGTTGAATCAATCGATGCAGACACAATTCAATGTAAAAGCTCTCTCGACCTTTGTTACACGGAGTTGCAGAGACAGACAACCATTTTCGAGTTTCTGAGTCATCACACTAAGTATTCAGAGATTGACGAGAAGATCCTCGTGAAAAACTACATCATTAACAGTCTCATGAGTCTTCAAGTTGAATTCTCCATTAGCACCTACAATGACATAAGCGAACTGCTATTAAGAAACCATAAACTTAATCTGCAGCAACACGAAATGACCGGTCAAACTCTTAAGAATCAAATTCGTACCGAGAATGATTTGCTTAATGAGTTTATGATTGTGAAACTTTATCTAACAATAATTCAAGCAGACGACGGAGATCAAGAAGTGATTGAAAAACATTTACAAGACATTCGAATGTTAATGAAATCAGTCAGCGATGGACAAAGACAATTCCAGCTTTTGAGCAATGTCTTCACGCTCATTTTCTTACGCTATGAACATATTAAGAAGCTCAAAGTCAAAAGGAAGAACAGCAATTCTTTGCAATCCGGATCAATCTCAAATCAAACTTCGCAATCGTTTGGTGATAACTTTGATGTGACAACGGAAAGTCTTCAGAGTGGTTTCGTTTGTCTTAAAGATAATTTAAAAGCAATCATCAACTCAATCACACTTTTCCTTAAGGAATTGGAAAGCTCTGAAAGTTACGAGTCGTTTGACGAAGAGACCAAGAAGAAATTCAATGTCATGCTTAAAAACGCTGATAACATTATGTGGCGATTAAAAATATTCGAGCAAGATAATCAAAAGAAAAGTTTAGTTAATGCCAAAGAATGGATCACGGCAATGGACTCATCCAGCTTTCACCAGATCACAAGCGAGGATGAGAAAATATCGCCCAAGAAGAAAGTGCATCGCAAGAAGTTTAAAAAGCGTCCTCGAGTTATGAAACAATCTGATGAGAACGACGAAGCTTCAGAAAATCCAATCGAATACCAAGTGGCCACAGAAAATTCAGTTACCGAGAATGGTGATAAGCAAACGCTGAGATCAAAATCTAACGAATCGCATCGAAGAATCCGAAGTTCCATGTCCAAAGTTCTAATGGGATTTGAAAGTCTTATCACAGTTTGTCTTTTGCAAGGAGACACTGAAAGCATCGATCACATTATTAAAGAAAATGTAAGTTTTTGAAATTAATTAATTTGATCTTTACATAATTTTCTGATTTCACAGAACGATCTTCTTGAGTCTGCCGCTGTTTCCGAAGTCATGTTCATTCGAAAATTCCACGAAACAAAATCTCAGCTAAAATCCATTGAAGCATTTGATGAACAAACAGAAAGAAATTTCAGCGACGTCGCATCTGAAATAGATGAGATAAAGAAGATTGCTGAGTGCGGCTACGAGAAAGCAAAGTTCCTCAATGTCCTCGAAAGTTTTGTTTCAAACAACAAAATTAAAACACGAGACTCCGATGCTAAACTAATCGAAAAGGCGACGGAACAACACAAATATTTATCATATTACCAAGACGACCTGCTCAATCTTCTTCCGCTCATTGACTTCATGATTTCACTTCCATGTCCATTCGAATTGACTCTGACATTGACAGAGAAAATCTTAACAGATCAAGTCGAAGACGAGTCATTTGGTTACCGGAAATTCATTAAAAACCTTTTGGATATTCTCACGATCTTCAAGAACAACAACGACGAGAAAACAATTGGCGATCTTCTGAACGAAGAGATTTTTACGCTTGACTCTGTGGAACTGAAGCAGCAGATGAGAAAAAGAAAGGAGACAATAAGATTACTCAAATTTAAATTCGAAACAGGGAAAAATGATTCTGAGTTCGCTGAGATGGTCAACACATTTAACATCTTCTCATCGGAAACTAATTTACTCTCAAAGATTCATTCGTATTCGATGAATGTCGGACATTTGTTAAAGTTCGTGACGAATGAATCATTCGGAATAAGCGAAACAATGATGATTGATTTGGATAATCTCATTTTCAAGATTTTTGGCTTAGGACATCATCCCGAACAAGTTGAGAACTTTGCCTACAACGCAAATATCAATTTAGTTCACACTTTGGCTACTCTCGCAACAGGAGCGATCGAGCGATTTGAAGATAATCCTTGGGCAGATGACGATGATGCAACTTTAGTGAGTGACGTGGAAGCCGACAAGTCAATTCCTTTAGAAAACAAAATCACAAATGTCGACACAATGTACTACATCAAACAAGGATCATTCATGGTCGCCTATCTCGTGAAAGAAATTCAGAACATCTCTTACAAAACGTTGACTTATTCTCCAAATTATCTGGAAGCTTTATCGACTTTACACAACAAAAAGATGGAAGCAGTTTTAAAATGCGATAATGTTGACTTGAAGTCGATTCTAAAAAAGATTCAACGAACTGAGGATGTCAATGAAAAACTTAAAATGTTATCGAGCATCACAGAACGTCAATGGAATCGCCATCGTGATAAATTATGTTTGCTACGAGATTCTTATCTAGAACAAATTATTTTGAACGATGACTCACAAGACAAATTTCTCAAGTTGGAAGAGATTAGCGACAACAAGAAGTTCAGCGAATTACTTTTGAGTTGCATTTCTGATGTGAACAGCGATACTGAGGCCGAGCGTTTGTTACGACGTTGTCTGATGAACTCTGAAGAGCTTGAAAAGCTACAATTTCAAGAAGTTCGTCGTTGGATGAAGAAGCTGGAAATATACCGAAGAATATTGAAACTATTCGAAAGCGATGAGACTTGTTCTGAAGTATCTTTCGCGAAGGTGAAACATTTAGCACAAGAATCTCCAGGAATCATCGCAAATTATCTCATCAATTTAAATACGGACCTCAAACTTTGCCGTGACTTTCTAAGCTGTCACTCGCTTGAAAAAACTGAGCTCAAAAAAGTTTTTGTCGATTCTCTCAACAATCGAAGTCTCAACAATCAACATAATTTGCTGTTTCAACTGATCGAAAGGTTTTGTGATAAAAAGGAGTTCTTTGACTTTGCACTTGGATTTATCAACAATTTGCCAGCAATCACAAACATTCTCAGCATCACCGACGATAAGTCAAGCAATCGATATCAAAAGTTTTTAATTTCAACGAAAATTTTCGAGTGCATGGAATTCTGTGATGACTTGTGGTCACTTTCTTCTTATCCACTGTGAGTATTTAGCTTTAATTTTATCGAAAATTAATTTAATAATTCTTTACGAATGTCAATTAGGATTATCCTCGAACAGCTTTTAATGAACTCAAAGATTGACACGCTCAATAAAGCGATCAAAGCTATTCGACCATTGCTGATTGACCAGAAGAAATGCTTAACGTGCGGCGCGAAGAGCTTATCGAAAATGTATAAAATGGACGGTGGAAATGTATTCGATTTCAATGCTCATCATGATGAATTGCCAATTACTAATGAATGTCTCGATTTGTTACTTGGACTCTACGCTGCAAAGGTAAACTACCAAAATTCCAATTGGAATATTTCTTTATTCATTGTTCTCTTCTAAAGGCTCTCGACTTCCAAATTATCGAAGTTCATTCACTTCCTGCGATGTCAGATGCCTCAAGCATTGATTCAACTCACGGGCTCTTTCAAATGCCAAAAGAAATACCAACCAAGGATAAGTGGATTCCAGATACAGAAACAAATCATTGCATGTGCTGCAAGCGACAAAAATTCAGTTTACTCACAAGACGTCATCATTGTCGAAGATGCGGAAGAATTGTTTGCTCCAGTTGTTCGCCATACCGAATTCCTCTGAAAGAAGTTTACAACGAAGTTGGAGTTCGAGTGTGTTTAGATTGTCACCAACTATTGAATCTAGAAAACCAACAAACTCAAGTCGCTGAGAAAGGAAATTCAGCCGAAGAAGCAATTGAATGGAAGTTGACAGCTGGATCATCGGATCAGATGGTTCGAGACAATTTCGAATACGAATACTCACCAAACGTTTTTCTCTGCATCGCAATTATTAGTCTGCACAGTCCCAATGATGAATTGGCTAAGTTTCTTCTCTTCCACTGTCATCGATTGCGAATTCTTCTTCATCCAATTCGAGGCAAAAATAATCCGGAAGTCGATTTAATTCTCGTCTCAAAGATGCTCAAGTGTTTGGCAATGGCAGCTAAAATTCGTGGAGCTGATGGAGAAGCAACATCAATCATCGATCACGCCAACTTTTTCCTCAAAATAATTGAAAACGGTTGCGAAGCACTCACGCCACAGATTCCAATTGAACCGATAAACAGCGTTTCAATCCGATCGATTATTAACGATTTGATCAAAAGTGAGAATTGGGAAATGGCTTTGGAGCTTTCGGTCAAATGGGATCGCTCAGGAACGGCAGGAGTCTTCTCAGCTTGGGGTGTATCAGCAATCAGATCAGGTCAATATCAGTTTGCTAGAAACAAAATTTCGTTAGCTCTGCCGATTGTCCCAGGAAGTTCTCCTCAAGCCAACGAAAATTTCATGAAAATGTTGAATGGAAACTCGGCGGTTGATGAGAAGAGTTATCCATTGAGACATTTCAGATCTCTGCCGCTTCTTAACGAAGTTCTGGAATCGATTGAAACAACAGCAAGTAAGGTCGCCGTTCAAACACCATCCCGATCAAAACAATCGAAGAAGGAATCGCTAAAGAATGTTTTGAATGTCATGGAAAATTTGAAAAACACTTGTGATGGCAATTACGGGAAACCAATCAAGAACACATCAGATAAATTTGAATGGCACTCGACTTTGATTAAAAATACAACGTATTACGACGAAAGCATGTTCTACCTTCTGAATTACGGAGGCCACGTCGAGTTCCTTCTTTTCCTGATGAAAAATAATTTAGTTCACTCTGCACTTCGTTACACGATATCTCAGCGAGTGCCTCACGAGTTATTCATTCAACATGTTTTCGCGCCGATCGTCAAGACAGGGAGACTCGAGGAACTATTGTCGCTCTTACGAAAGATGGACGAGAACTTATTGATTTGGAAGGATTACTTAATCGCCGCTTGCAAACATTTGGAGCACAAACGAGCTTTCAATTGTCTTTATCACTTACAAATTTTGACTGGCGATTTGATTCGAGCAGCGATGACTTGCATCAAGTTTTATCTGAACGAATCAACAAGTTACTCAGATCTTCATTCAAAATCTCATCATTTGGTCATGTAAGAGCAAAAACTTTAACTTCCTCTTCTTTTAAACTAATGAAATCTTTCACAGGGCGAAGCATCATCTTCAAAATGAACTTGAGAAATCAACTGAATGGTCGAAAGTTGGTAAACACGAAAAACAAGGAAAAGGCGAGCTGAGCCTAATTTTGAAATGGGATCCTAAAACAATTAATGAGAAAATCAACATCATCGGACTTCAACTTGAAGCTGCTAAATATTTAGCTAAATGTGAAAACGATGGACTGCCGACCATCGGATTATTGACGAAGATCAGCATGGAACGACCTAAACTTAACACGCTCTTCGGAAAGAATCAAGAAAAAGTTCAGGTTTCGATTTTGGTTTTGATTTGTGGATCGATCGACAGTGGATTTGGGATTTCTTATAAGTAAGATTTTAATTTTATTGCTTTCACTTTTATTCAATTTCTTTTTTCAACAGACTTATTCAACATTGCAATCTTAACTCATCGAAAATCTACAACACATGCACACGATTCCTAGCCGGCGATCTTCAGCGTCTGATGGAGGTTGGGAAGTTAATCACGTCAATTAAAATGAATTCGAATGAACACAATAAAGTCGATCCTGATGTGATTAACAATTGCGATGAGTTGATAGCAATGGCAGTGGAGATTGCTTACAATAGACATCAATGCGAAGCGAAGAGTCACATTGATCAACTCATTAAAATGATATCCAGTAAGAAAATCAAAGTACAATGCTACATCAAGTCGAATCAGTTGAAGACTGCATACATGATCAGCGCATCGCTGAACAATCTCGAAGAAATCAGGAGAATAATGAAGCAAGCGGAAATGACCAAACAGGAAAACGTTCGTCGACTGTGCGAGAGGAAACTCCAGCAGCGACCAACAATAACTGAGGAACCAGGCCAAAGTGATATATAAATGTGATTATTTCATTAGGAATTTGTCTTCTGTTAAAAAAAACTAGTTCTCTCTCAAATTTATTGAAAAAAAATATAGAAAAATAAAAAAGACAATTCAATGTTATCAGCCTTTGCAGTTTCGATTTAGCTGCCAAGGTAGAGGCCACAATTCTTTTATCCTTTCAGTTAACTTCTGCAACGAAGAATTTGAATCTAGAGAAATTGAGCGGTTCACAATCCTTTCGCAATCCAGTGACAGCTAATCTTTCAAACAAAGCGGACGCGAAAATTTTAAAACGATGAATAAAAATAGAACTAAGTTTTCTGTCGGCGAAAAAGTATTCGCATCGACAAATCTAGCCCCTCATTGGCCTGCTAAGGTAAAAAGAAACATTGATTTCAATCAACACAGCAAAATATTTCGAAAAAATGTTTTTTTCATATATTTTAGGTTATCAAGGTTGATCATGTTGGAAGCAAAATATACTACATTATTTCATTCTACGGCAAAGACAAGTCTGAATGTTGTGAGGAATCATGGATCAAGCAGTTTAATACGGAGTCAGAGAAACTACATTCAAGAAATACGAGAAATAAGAAAGCATTCGTCGCAGCTCTTGAAGAAATGGCGAAAGATCAGAAGCCAATCAAAGTTTGCTCTTCTAACAAAGAAAACGAGCCATCATCCAGCAAGGAAACGAAGATAAAACGTGTGGCTCTTGCTGAAAAGACCAACAAATTTCCTCGGGACAATAAGAAAGTTGATCAAGGCAAATCTAAGGACAAAAAGAATCCAGAACCGGCTATTCTTGATGAAAAGAAAAATCGTACAGCATTTGGTGACGTATCGAACCATGAGCGTATTTTTGATGACATACCAAAGAAGAAACAGCCAATTATGGTCAGCAAGCAAATCGTTGATTCATCAAAGATAGTTCAGAAAGAGAAAAAAATTGTTTTGGCTGACATACCTAAGAAGGATGAACAAATCTCGGCCAACCAACAAATCGATGTTCCTCTGAAAGTTTCCTCTGACATCTCGGCCAACCAAAAAATCGATGTTCCTTCAAAAGTTTCCATAAAAACAGAGAAAGCCAAAGTGAAGGACTATATTTCCGAACTCTCGAAAAAGATGGAAGTCAAATACATTTTGCTTCAAAAGCTTTTTGTTCTGGCAACACTTCACTGTAAAGAAATGGATCTTTCATCTGAAATGGAACAGTTCGACAAAATTTGTACTTTGATAGAGACGAAGTTAAATATTCCTGAAGGTCGCCAAAATGAGCCAAGACGCAGAACCATTGCTGCGAAACCTGCAAAACCTGTGAAAGGGAATGAGAAAATCGAGGAAATGTACAAAAGTTTGAAGTCAGAAAACATTTTCATTGTCAAGAAATCTAAAATTCAAGGAAAGGGAGCATTCGCTATACGAGAAATCATGAAAGGCGAATTGATTGCAGTTTACGAGGGCGAAGTCATCACTAAGCATGAAGCAGATGCTCGCGAAATATTTTACAGAACCAAAAAAATGGCTGATTACATGTTTGCACTTCCATCAGCCGGTCTTATCGTTGATGCAACAGAAAAAGGAAATGATAGCAAATTCATAAATCATTGTTGCCAGGTAATTTAAGTTCTCTTTAAGTTTGCAAAAAACTAAAATTATGTCAATTTCCAGCCAAATGCAGACGTCAAATCATTTGATATCGATGGAGAAGAACGTCTCCTCTTCTTCACAAAGCGTCGAATCAAGAAAGATGATGAAATTACAATTGACTACAAATTCCCTGATGAGAAGGTTGTATGCAAATGCGGAGCAATGAAATGTCGTCAGTACCTTAACTGATTACCTTCTGATGTTACAAGTCTCTTAGTAATTATCGAAAAGTCTGAGTAGAGTTTTGATAACAATTTTCTATAATAATATTACAGACATTTTCTCCTTTCAACTCTTTCAAATGAAATTTGAATATTACAATTTAAAGGTACTTTAACAAAATATTTAAGCTTTGTAGATAAAAAGATTGTAAATTACCTTTCGAGCTATCAGTTCTCGAATAAACTCGATGTAAAAAAAGATATTTAAATACCAAAAGACAAAACAACTTTTGATTATTGAGAAATGTGATATATTTGTATTGAATGAAATAAATATTTTACAGAACAAGTTCTATGGGAGATCCAAAAGATTTCCAACTTGTACTCTTGGTCGAGCAGCCGTGTAAATCATGTTTTCATCGTACAATGTGTCGTTTTGTAATTGCAGGGCGTTTATCATATCATTTCGCTCTCGAATCTCAAGTTTCGCTTGGTCCAACTCTCTTTCGGTGTTCCTGAAATTAAGCTATGAATATTTATTTGCATTACAAAGGTGATTCGTGACTTACGTTGATAAGACTTTCTCCATTTCAAGGATTTCTTTCAAACCTTCATTCTCACGCTGCAGGTCGTGAACTAAATTGCGGTACATTTCAACTTCCCGATCACACTTGAAGCCAGTAGCGTTGCCATTAGATAACTTACGATGAGAGGAGTTGAGTGTAGTGCTGATTCGATCTATTTTCTTTCTATGAGAAATGTGTTTGTTATCAGTTTCAACACAAAATCAGTAAACTTACGAAATCTGACTCATTTGCTTTGATAATGCATCATTGGATGAAGAACAAGCAGCACCAGCAACATCGTCATCGTTTTCATTAGTGAAGAATAGTTGGAAGTGCTTAATTGAAGGCCGACGACACTGTGGACAATTTGATGAACTGAAAAATATTATTTTAGCAAAGAAAACTTTAAACGAATGAAAAACTCACTTCTTCAAAGCTTGAGCAAGGCACGGTAGGTGAAACACATGACCACAAGTTGTTGTGTGAACTGTTTCATCTTTGAGATTTAATTCGCCAAGGCAGATATTACAAACCGGCATTTTCTTGACCAGAGTTGATAATGTAAACAATAACAAATAGAAGCAAAGCTTTTTTACAAGAGAAGGGCTATTCTCCGAAAAGAATATTTGAGAAAAGCGAACTGACCGTTGTTCATCAATTAAATGTATTTTTATTTTAATCTTTTTCATCATCAGAATCTTGACATTTTCGGCGTTTCGAGGATTTTTCATCCTTTTCAGATGACGAGGTTTCAGGGCAAAAACATTTTGTACTAACATGTTTCAGTAAGAAAGTGATCGGATTCTCGCTAAAGATTTTCTCTGTCTTTGTTTGAATTCGATAATATTTTCCGCATTTACTTTTGTGACCATCTACTCGAAGTATTGTACTGATGGCAGTTTCTCTGGCTCCATTATGCACTGATTGAGTAACTAACCATCCATCACGCAGGTTCATGACCTGTTTGATACATTTATAGAACACCGGCCACTTGGCAGATGTGGGCTGTCCTTGTCTTCCCAAGAAACCTCGTTCGTTGAAGTCGTAAATTAATTCAAAGTTTTCACGAGAGATTTCGACTTCCATTTGTGGATCTAATTGAGCAGTTGACTTATTTACTTTTTGATCTTTAGGTCGACTTAGACTCTTCTTGGATGGAGCTGGCAAGGAATCAAAGGAGTCATCGCTGAAATTATCATTAAAAGAATCGTTTGACTCAATCTGTTCATTTTCAGGAATGTCTTCATCTTCAGGAATGTCTTGTGAGTGATATTCATCGTTAACTGTTTCTTTTCTAATCTCGTCTGCATCAATGAAAAATATTTCGCTATAATCTTCACAATTGTTGGCCAGCATAGTCTTGAGTTTCTCCTGTCGAGCAGTCGCGAGGTTTCGAAATTGTTTGTAGCTGCCAATAAAGTTGTAACAGTCTACGCAGAAGTATTGAGTGCTCGGTGAATATGCTACAGGTCTGTGAATCATTTCTTCCAATGTTTGTGCTGCCTTTCCTGGATTTAAAAGCGAAGCTTGACTGTGATCAATGACTTTGAAGCAGCAGCGGCAAAAGCTAACATTAGGAGTTGTTCTTCTGTTAGCTGTCATTACAGAAGGTGAATCATTTGTTGGTTCTTCCTTAATGAAGACTTCTGAAGAACTCAGAAACTCAGGAAGTTGACTCTAAAAAAATTTTTTTTATCAGGATCAGATCGCGATCAATCAACTTCAAATTCAATTCTCTTATTACCAACGCTTTTGCTCTTTCGTCTATTATATTCTTAACGAGATTGCTTTTTCTTTTCTGTGAATTCATTTTAAATTTAATAAATTTGCTCCGATGAATGTAAACAAATATTTTTGAATAAAAGTGGTTTTGGTCCGAAGTTGAAGTTGAGAAAAATTAAAAGCGATCGTTGAAAAAGCGCAGTTCGAAACGTAAACAAACAAATTTCAATTTTTGCGATTAAAAACTTAGTTCTACAAGCTCGACAATACAAAATTAACTGAAAAATGGATGATACAAGAAACTTCAGATCCATCTATTATGAAAAAGTTGGTTGTCGCAGTGTCGAAGAGAAGAAAAGTTTAGAAATCTTACTCAAAGAAAATCCAGTCAATCTCCCTAAACTCCGGCAGTTTCTGAAGCTGTTCGCGATACCTACAATTCACAGATCGTTGCTTTATAATCTTGCTCTGGATGTTTATCCAATTTACATGGAATCAAAAGAATTGTGAGCAGGAAAATTCTTGATTGAATGAAATTCAACTTTTGGATATTTCTAGTGTCATGAACCAAAAGAGAGAGATGTATCAAGACCTCACCAGAGCTTTGGAAGTAATGAGATACGAAAAGACTCCGAGAAATCTTGTGCTTTACGCAATGTGGCTGCTTGAGAATCGTCAACTAATTAATTATAATTCAATTCAAGTAAGTCACTTGAA
Source organism: Smittia aterrima (assembly GCA_033063855.1). NCBI lineage: Eukaryota > Metazoa > Arthropoda > Insecta > Diptera > Chironomidae > Smittia > Smittia aterrima. Next base: position 23,301,633 of record CP093831.1, read on the forward strand.
ACGATTCACAAATCTTTTGATAAACATTGACTTTCTCCTTCTAGAAAGATTCCCCGTTTCCGTTGATTGCCGAGGTCATCATTGAAAGCCTTGAAGTGTCACCAGTCGAGTCATACTTTCTGTCGAGAAACTTTTACAGATTTTGTCAAGATATTATGAGAGATCTGCCAAAGCTCCGTGAACTCTCTGAACAAATCCTGGAAAAGGAAGATAGCGATTTGTACAAGTAAGAGTCTCCCTTATTTCTTTTCTTTAAAGGATTTTAATGTCATTATTTATTTTAGAAACTTGAAGTCCAAAAATATTCTGAACGAACTGCCATTTGATCGTTGGTATCCTTCAGTGTTTGCGTCAGTCGTCGACAATCTCTCCTTAATCAGAATCTTTGATCGCATCGCTGGTGGCTCGTACCAAATCGTTGTTTTCCTCTTCGTAGTCATCTGCTCTTTCTGTCGATACAATCTGAAGAAGGAGCTGACATCAGCAAGTGTCATTAAAATTATTGAGAACTATCCCGGCGATGACAGCGAAAGGTCGGAAGTCATTGTTAACAAGACAATCGATTTATGGCACAAATTCATCGTTGTCAAGAATAGCAAATAAGTTGTCCAGAAGTTTCTTACAATTGAGATAAAATAATAAAATCAGATGATCACTAAAAGTGTTTTTGGACCGAATTCGAAAAAAAGTTGGGATAGAATCTAATTGGAAAGCGCCGCGTAAAACGTAAACAATAAAATTTCATTTTTCGGGATCTAAAAATTATAAAAACTTGCAGTGCAAGAGTTTTCTGAGTGATGGAGAACCAAATATATATCAAGTCAGAGCCAGTGGATGAGGATGATCCAGTTTATTGTCGAAGTTGCTTCAAGCTAATGACGGAAAATGTAAAAGACCCGGAAACAGATTCGCTATTTAAATGGTTCGAAGAAATTATTCAAATGCCTATCAGGGAATCGAAGAATGCATCAAATTTCTGCTTCGATTGCTCCGTGTCGATCGGGAGCTTCATTCAGTTCAAGAAACTCGCCGAGCTAAAGCAGAAAAAGTTTTACGAAATCATGGACGGCTTCTCGAACGACTTCAGTGAACTTTTCTTCATTAAGCTAAAGGCTGATCCACTGACTGTAATTATCAAAGAAGAATCTAACAACATGTCATTGATGAGAAGCGAGGAATTCGACGATAGTTCTCCTGAACCTCGCTCCAGCAAACGAGCAATTAAATATTCCTTAGAGGCAACTTCAAGTAAACAAATGACTTGCCCGATTTGTACGAAGAACGTTTATGACGTCGTCGAACACTTGCGAATGTGTAATGGCAAGCAGTGCAACAAATGTTCTTTCAAAACTGTCGACACTGATGAAATGGAACAACACAAACGAGAGCAGCACGGATCAAAGAAACCCAAGAAAGAAGTTGACATGTCAAAAAGGATGCAATGGGATAAGATTCGTATTAAGAATGAAGGTGCTGCTTTAAAAAAGTAGGAACTTAAAAGAACAAACGAAAACACTTTAACTAAAATTCAATATTTTTTAGGAAATTGACTTTCGCTTGCGACCAATGTGGCAATGAGTTCAGCAACAAGGGATCAATCGTAGCACATGTCAATAGACACATAAAAGACAAGCCAATCAAATGCACTATCTGCCCATACTCGACTAATTTTATAAAATATCTAAGAAATCATATGACGAGCAAGCATAATGCAAGGAAAGGTTCATTGAATGACATGAATGTCGCAAAAGGAACGGGTCCAGGTCGATGTCACGATTGCAATAAGGATTACAAAAATCTGAAGTCTCACTATGATAGAATCCACGGAAAAGTTAAAAACTATCAATGTCAAGAATGTGGAAGCGAATATTACAGCAGACACGATTTTCTGTAAGTTCAAAGCTTAGAAATGTCATTTTAAAATCTAATTAATGTTTTCTCTTTGATATAGTTCACACATGCAACATAGACACAAGAATCGATTAACTGAGAGAGAACTCAACAAGTTTATCTGCGAAATCTGTGGAAAAGGTTTTGGGCGAAAGCAACTTTATGATCTTCATCAACGAACGCATTTGTCACTCGATTTTCAATGTGATTTATGTGACAGGAAATTCGCCATGAAATCAAGAGTTGCAGAACACATCAAGTGGTAAGTTAAAAACTTTATTCTTCATGTCAATCATCTGAAGTTTTGTATTTAAATTTTGCAGTTCTCATTTAAAAATAATGGACAAAGAATGCGACGTTTGTGGAAAACGATTCTTCAACACAGCAAAGCTAAATCTTCACTACAACGTCCATGCTGGTATCAAGTTCCATTGCTTCGTAGATGGTTGCAGAGCTTCACGATCTCGAAGAGATGCCATGGTCTATCACATGAAGAACGATCATAAATTATGTACCAGCGAACGAGAAGAATACTTGGAAAAACTCAACGCAGTCTGGGCACAATTGAAAAAGAGATAAATCAATTTGTATCGAATAAATAAAGTTAATATCATTTTAATCAAAAGAATTTATAGCTTAGACCTCTTCTTAAAAAAAGAGAACCCGAAGGCTCGTTAATTTGAATAACTGAATTCTCAATTTCAAATTTGGTTTGAGTTGTAACTTTATCACAACTTGAAAATAGAAAAACAAATTTTCATTTTTTCGCGAATACTTAAGCAGAAATAACTAACTAGTGAAACAAAACAACGTTCAGCAACAGTGTTAGCGGAGCGAGAAGAAGGTTCGTCGAGTAAAGGCTTAAGGAGCTCGAATTTAATAACAAAACGGTAAAATTTCTTCTTCTCTAAATTAGATTACGATAAATATTCGTAAATTGAACCATGGCCACCCAAATATACATCAAACCTGAGCCACTGGATGAAGATGATGCGGTTTATTGTCGAAGTTGCTTCAAGCTAATGACGGAAAATGTGAAAGACCCAGAAACCGAAACGCTATTTAAATGGTTCGAAGAAATTATTCAAATGCCAATCAGGGAATCGAAGAATGCATCAATTTTCTGCTTCGATTGCTCCGTCTCCATCGGGAGTTTCATCCAGTTCAAAAAACTCGCCGAGCTAAAGCAGAAAAAGTTTTACGAAATCATGGACGGCTTCTCGAACGACTTCAGTGAACTTTTCTTCATCAAGCTAAAAGCGGATCCACTGACTGTAATTATCAAAGAAGAATCTAACAACATGTCATTGATGAGAAGTGAAGAATTCGACGATAGTTCTCCTGAACCTCGCTCCAGCAAACGTTCGTTTAAGAAAACATCTGTAGAGACAACTGGTAGTAAACAAATGACTTGTCCAATTTGCACGAAGAACGTTGATGATGTCGTCGATCACTTGCGAATGTGCAAAGGCAAGCAGTGCAATAAATGCAAGTTCAAAACTGTCGACGTTGATGAAATGGAGCAGCACAAACGAGAGAGACACGGTTCGAGAAAAGTAAAGAAAGTTGAGACGGCAAAAAGGGTTCGATTGGAAAAAATGCGGGTGAAGGATGAAGTTTCAGCTTCACGATTGTAAGTAGCAATTTTGTTAATCATTGGAGTGAACCGGTTTCTAAGGGTTTCATATTTCAGGAAACTCACTTACTCTTGCGATCAATGTGGAAGGGAATTCAATAACAAAGGCTCCATAATTGTGCACACGGCAAAACACATGAAGGAAAAGCCAATTAAATGCACGCTCTGCTCTTACTCTACAATCTTCAAAAAGTATTTGAAAAATCATATGAAGAACAAGCACGAGTCTGGAGCTCCTGTAAGAGAATTTCAATTTTCTGGACGTGGTCGATGTGAAGTTTGCAAAAAGGATTACAAAAGTCTTAAAGCTCATAATGAAAGAGTTCATGGGAAGATTAAGAACTTCCAATGCCAGGATTGTGGGAAAAACTTCTACAGCAATTACGACCTTGTGTAAGACTTTATTAATATGAAATATTTAAAGTTTGTTTAATAATTTTTCAACTTCCAGAACTCACGTCGGAAGAGTTCATCAGAACATCAAAAATTTCCAATGTCAAGACTGTGGCAGCTGGTTCTATAGCAAACAAGATCTTTCGTAAGTTATTTCTTTGGAATGTTTATTTGACACTAATTTTCAAACTCCATTCATTAGATCACATATGCATCACAAGCACAGCCATCGTCTGACAGAATTGGATATGGCTAAATTCATCTGCGAAACCTGTGGGAAAGGTTTTGGGCGAAAGCAACTTTATGATCTTCATCAACGCACGCATTTGACACTTGATTTCCAATGTCATCTTTGCGATAAGAAATTCGCCATGAAATCTCGAGTTGAAGAGCACATCAAGAGGTAAGTCATCAACTCATGTGTAGTGAACATTTTCTAAATAAATTCTCACAGGACTCATCTGAAAATAATGGACAAAGAATGCGATGTCTGCGGTAAACGATTCTTCAACACGTCTAAGCTCAACGTCCACTACAATGTCCATGCTGGTATCAAGTTCCATTGCTACGTTGAAGGCTGCTCAACCGCAAGATCCCGTCGTGATGCCATGGTCTATCACATGAAGAACGATCATCAATTGTGTAACAGCGAAAGGGAGAAGTTCATGGAGCAACTCAACACATATTGCTCTCACTTAAAGAGAAGGTAAATCTTAGAATAGCAAATTTATCTTAGAGCAGGCACGTTGCTTTCCATTTTCATTTTTTTTTTCAAATTATTAAGCTTCTGTAAACCCTAAAGAAACTAAACTTACATAATAAAGAGGGAAATAAAATTTTAAATGGTTATCAAGCATTTTATTGCTTATCCGCACATGATGCTCAAGCTTCTGTGAAATAAATCAAAACAATTCTTTCCTTCATAAAAATCACGATTTATTTCAAAATCTAAGGAAATATAATTTTTTAAGAAACATTCAGTGATGATGTGGCAAATCGCTTGACAGAAAATGCCACTGCTCGTGCCATTGATCAGGCAAAATCATGCAATCCTTCCATTGCTTCAGCCTACGTCCCTTGCTAATTTGACCTAGAATCAGAGATCCGAGAAAATCGTTGCTCTTTCCGATGTCCTTGTCCCAAACGGTGAAGATAAGCATCTGTTTATCGAGGTCGTTTGGACGAGTTTCAAAGTAAAACTCCTCGTTAAATACCGGGTTCAGATTGCGCCACTTGATGCTCGTTTTATATTTCTTTCGGTTTGAGTCAGGCCGCAATTGTCTGTGGGAAGAGTTTCAAAAAGAAAATTGTTTTTCCACCTTTTTGAATGTTTAAGTGGACTCCTCACATTTTCACAAAGGGATCGGATAATCCATTTTTGTCCATCGCCATTAAATTTATGCACCGTTTAATAACGACGGAGAGTGCTCGTCGCTGGGTATTGTAACACAATGAGATCAGAATCTGCCCATTGGGCGAATCTCGGGAAAGCGACTCCATGCTGAACTTATCCTCCGGCCCTAACGGAATTGTCATCCGAGACGGACTGCAATTCTGAATCTGTAATTAGCGAAGGGAGAGACTAATGAGCGAAAGGTCGTTTCATCTTTTTTCTTTCGTCGCCTTACCATCGCGAGTGAAATTTTAGCTGCCCCAAGAAAATCGTTTCCGTACTTGTCGTCGTCTAAGCACACGACGAACAAAGAAGAAGCTGTCATGTCTTCGAAAGACATTCCCAAGAAAGTAAACGTTTCATTAAACTCGGGGTTGTTTGTCTTATGAGCGATTCTTGACTTTTGCCATCGCGTATGTCGTAAAGTGTTTTCAGCTGTGATGATATTGACTTTGCAGAATGGATCTGAGAGACCTTGAGAATCCATCGGCGGCAAGTCACGTGCTCTCAAAAGAGTACAAATCAAAGTATCTTGAGCCTCATCGTAGTTGATCGACACTTCCAGCCAACCAAGAACAATTGGCTCACGGAAATCTGAGGAAAGGGAAATTATTTTAAATCGAAACTTTCCAATTTTAATAACTCACTTTGATTCATTGTGAAAGCTTCTATTGCTGACGCACTTTCGGAAACACATGACGAAATTGAATTTCTTCGTTGCCTGTGGCATCCGTTTGGCGTTCCACTCTCCCATTCATTAACAGGTGGTTGAATGCTATTCGCAGACTTTTGTGAATCACTTGAGCTTGTTTGACGACTGTAAGGAGTGTTGGGAGATTTTCTTGGAAGCGGCGATGTACTGTCGAATGTAAAACGTGACGCGGATTCGGTTGAGAGACGAAGATTGAAAAGATTTCGACTTTTGAGAAAGTTGCTACTGAACGACCCACTCTTAAGGATTTTCTCGTCTTTTAACACATCCGCTTCTTCATCCTCGTCGTCAGAATCAATTTCCATTCCAAGTTTAGTCGTTTTCGTGACCTTGATTGGTTGCTCGCGTGCGTCACCGTTCAACTCACCGTTGGATCGACTGGGTAGCTCGTAATTTGGTAATCCTTTGTAGAACCACGCTCCTGTTTTTTTATAGACGTCACGTATTTCAGAGCAGACATGACATAAGCAGATGCTTCTGAAAATATGGTAAAAGAATCCCCTTTAGAGAAGAAATGGCGTCGTGATAATTCTTCATACTTTTTCCCAAGCGGATTCGTAATCTCTACGCAACAGTGCGAGCAAACCGGCTTTTTACAATCAAGACATGTCTGTTTGTTGTGTGTCATGTTCAGAAGAATTCCAAACCCAAACGATTGCCCGCATAAACTGTAAAATAAAGATTACATAGATGGAGTCGTTCGTCTGCGACATGAGAGTTACCTGCAATTTTTCGGTCCGTAATATGAAGCTCGCAGCTTGATTCTTTCAACTCTCTCAACGAGCTTACCAACCCTCTGACGTTCAGCCATTTCCAGCTGCTCATTTCGTTTGATAACCGAGACAATCGCTTGCTGTTCCTCGTCGTTTAAAGCTACACGTTTACACGCTGAACTCCACCCGGTTTGCAACCTTTAATTTAATTGGCAAAGAGGGGAGAAGATATTACTTTCACCAACATTTCCCACGATGAAAACTTTTTCTTTTTATGTGAGAACAAAAACTCATTTTTATGGATTTATTTCATTGGTCGCTGACGGCTCAACAAGTACAGAATGAAATTGCTGAGTTTTCTCTCTCGTCATGTCGAGCGCTTTCTCAAGAAAAGGTACGAGAACGTTCATTTCTCCCCCCAGCCCCATCCGACTTTCCATTGTTGCAACTTTTTGCTGTCATCATACTCCCGACATAAAAATAGCTAAAGTTACAGTTACTAGAGTACGAACAACGAGAAGGGTTTCTCTTTAATTTTATTGAACTTTTCTTTCCATTGACTTTAAATCTCTTTCTCAGAAAAAGCCCTGAAGTCTTAATGAAAAGTCTCGCTCAAATATCATTGCGTAATGATAGCTTTCGTTGAAAGAAAAGAGAAATTTCCCGAGAGTTCATGCCACGCAAGGCGAGGAGTTTAAATGCTAAATGTTTTGATTAATGAGCTCGAAAATTATTCTTTTGTGTGATTGTCGGTAAATATCAAATCGCGAATGACGAAAGAATTTAAAAGCTCATAATATCAAGAAGCTTTGATGTGATCTCTTTCGTAACTCGATAATTTCGACTAAATGCACATGAATTGCGATGAATTGCTCGCAATCGAGAATCGATTAAAATTATTTACCCGAGGACAAAGTTTAATCGAGTTTGATATCCAAGCTTGTCTGAGTAATCGAATGATGGAAAGAAGGTTGATTCAAAGAAGGACGAAAAAGCTTTAAACATTTGCAAAGTGCTGACGAATTGTTCGTTCAATCATTCCGCCGTCCATTAAGGTAATCAGGTGATTAAAAGAACATTCATTTCGCTTAGAAAGTGAGAATGCTCCCTCTCAACGTGAAAGGAAATTACTCTGTCAATTTGGTTTCTGTTTAAACTTCCACTTTTCACGTTCTTTCAAGTGATTTCAGTGTGAAACTCGACACAAGTTTTAGGTAGAATGTGAAAGCTTGTTGACGGAAATCAAGTGACAGAAGAGTAAAAGGAAGGAAGAAGAATTCATTTTGTTGCTTTTTCCCATTCGGTTAGATTTAACACACTCGTGACGATGACGACTGAACAAAAGGCAAGAGTCATTCAACTCATAGCACTCTCATGAAACCATCAGACGATGAGACGTTTCACTCCCAAATAATCTGATTTGGTTTTATTTATATTTTATGAGGGATTAGACTGTTGCTCCAAGGAAACCAACAAGCGGAAAACTGCGATGTTCTCATGAAATATTCAATCAATTTTAGGGGAAAAGTCTTCTCCGTGCCTTTATAGGCTTCATCATTCAACATTTTCTAAGCTATGATGGAGTTTTCAACTTCGTTACCATGAAGAAGAAGGCCGGAGATGAATTTGATCTTTCTGAATATTTTCTGGTGTTATCAAAACCTTTCTGTTCAGTTCGAGCTTTCATAAATCATATGAGTACTAAGAAGCTTTAATGTTTTCTGCGAACATATGCTTAAAGAGTCTTAAAGTTTAGGAGAGAGGAGAAAAGCTTTTAGTGCTTAAAAGCTCAATCTTTTCCTGGTTTTACTCTCAACACTTGTTGGCAACAAAAAACTTTCTCTCTCTCGTTCATTAACATTTATATCAACATTGACGATTCATAATATAAACAATCTGACTCGTTAATCAAGCTTGAAAGATTACAAAATGTTATCTATAATCGAAAGCTTTTAATCCGATTAACCTTCGATTCTTCACAGCCATGATTGAACACAAAAGCACATAAACAGTCAAAGCTGTTTACTCTAAAACTGTTGCAAACATTGGAGTGAGAAAAACATAACTTTTGACATCCTTGAGATAATTATTCTTCTGTAAACATGCGCGTGATTGACGAGTACATCGCTAGTGAACAAAATTGAATAAAATAATTCAATTTCTGTAGAAACATTTCAGAGTTTTTTACTTGTACCCTCCCGTCGCTTAAATATCGATTTTTTTCTTCAACTTTTGTATCGTATCGCACTTGAAGCTTAATTAAATTCCCGCTGATAACAATTGAGTTACAGTACGTTAATTCCAATTAGGCACTGTTCGTTCATGCAGACACGACAGTAAATTAAAACCGCGATGCTAAGACAACTAACTTTCACGACTCATCATTCGCTAACAAGCCCGCGGCGTGAACAAATTTGTCTTTACAACTACCAATTAAAGTCGCAAGCTATATCACAAAAGCTCATCTTGTTTACCAAAGAAGCTCTTAAAATAGCTGAAAGCTGGAGCGTTGTCAAACCCTCCAAAAGAAAATCAAATAAATTTTCAATTTCCTCGTAAAAAAAATGAAAGTTGGAGGAGTTTGTGGATGAGTTAAGTGAAGGGCTTTCCATTGCTGTCAAAGTGAACTCTTCAGAGAGTTTAAAAGTATTCTCCTTCTCATGAAACTCCCTAACGAAGTCGAAAGTATCTCTAAATCACATTTTTATGGAAGAGAAAATAAGATCAGCGACATTTAGGATCAGGTTTCATGTTTGTGAAGTGAGCGAGAGTCTTGTTGAAGGTTGATTTGCAATGCCGAGAGCAGAGGAGTAAACTGTCTAGTCGGGAAAACCTCTAAGACTCTTCTTGATGTATTGCAAACTTAGATTGACAGAGAATAAATCTTTTCGTTTACGCATTCGATCAGCAAACGAATGATTTAACCCAACTCCTCCTTCCACCGCGAACGCCAACATTTTGTTTGTTTATTTCACTTTTCTTTATCATTGTTTGCTATTCATTGTCAACGCGCTCTCTTAGTCATCGAGCAGAGTGCGCTGTTTAAATAGAAGCCTCGCCACATCGTTTGTCAACATATGGAAGTCGTTTTCGATGATAATGAATCGTTTCATTTTGGGCGATTCTTGTTTATCAGGTTCGACAGCGTGGATACGCGGAAAATTGGGGAAAGCCACAAAATAATTTCCCTTGGTTTCCACTTTATTCATCAAAGTTGATTTTAATGACGTTACTCGAAAAAAGATTAACCGAGGCTGCTCCCGCGCGGGAGGACGAGTAATAAATGATATTTAAATTTAATTATTCAATCGAGAGCACCATATGGAAAAATGGGCAATTAATGTTTTCTTACTTAGCACGTAAGGCCAACTGACGATCCGAGCAGCAAACGTAATTGCTTTTCGCACTGCTGTTGTCCTGGAAATTCATGTCTCTTGCAGGAGAAAGTCCTTTCGGTTGATTGAAACTCTCAGTTCAATGGTTGATTTATTTATTTTCACATTAATTGGACTTTCACTTGTTTTATTCTCTCAATGATTTTCACCATTTTTTTCGTTCGCGTTCGAGACCCGAGAGCAAATTCACTTTTCAACTTTAATCGCCTGTTGCTTCAGCTAAACTGTGAACTGTAGGAGAATGTTTTCCTAAAATGCGAAAAAAATTGTTTGAGCGAGAGAGGAAAATTCGAGAAAAGCTGAAGAGGAAAATGAGAGAAAGTTATTTCGAGAGAAAACTCTTCGATGGGTGAATTGAAAGTAACGAGACTGCGGTTTAAGGCTTGTCACTAAAAACAAAATAAATCAAAACTTTTGACAGCAAGGACTTTCCAAAAATATTTATTTTTAGATTGAAAAACCTTGATTCCTCAATTAAAGTCAAACCTTTAATTGATATTTTAATTATTCAAGAAAATTTCTAATGAAAAGAAAAGTTTGAAAACATTTTATCAGGAAATTGCGATGTTCGATACTTGAAAGGAGAATTAGATTTATTTTCCACGGGAAGCGTTTTGTTTTACAACTTAATTGGTTTTCAAATCATCAGCTGAATGTTTGTTAGTTAACCGCGACATAAAAAACATTTTACACGCTCCACCATTGCTCGTCGTAAATCTATTTAGTGAGTTATTGAACACATGTGATGATTCCGGTTGAAGGGATTGCTATGAAGATTATTTCTTTAAGCAAGTGAAACCTCATTGAGAAAATTATTTAAAAGGAACAAGTGAGTGAAGCAGTTTGAGAACTAAAGAAGCTGAAGCTCTCATTCAACGACAAACAACGAGTTTCTTTTCCTTCGTAGAAAAATCCAATAAATCACTGATGTAAATTAATCAAATTCATCGCAAAAAACTTTTCAATGTGCTTCGTATTTTTTCCACACCAGAAACTCCTGAGGCTAGAGAATGAATATAAATTCGTTTGGCTTTGTACACTTCTCGGAATGAAACGGAAATCTCTTTCGTTTGATCAAAAGAGAGAACAGAATCATAATTTTATTCGCATCGCAATTAACCAAAAATATGTAAAACAAAAGTCTGACAAACTCGTAATTTGAACTGCCAGGACTTCTCGTAATTGGTCAATGTTTACAGATCAAATCGAGCGTGAAACATTTTAAAGACTCCGAACATTAGTTAGCTCTTTAATGGGCGGACAGAAGATCGTCGGATATTTATGAGCTGTTCCTAAACGTCTTGTCGTTATCGCCATAAATAATAATTCCGGGTTTAAGTGGATGTTTGGTAAACTTAGGAAGCGTGACCAGGTCTCGAGACTGACGCTTGAAGTTTCCAATTTTCTTAAAAATATTTTCTTTTCTACGATTGTCATCTCCAATTAAAATGCAATTTATTTGATTTGTCAGATTTTACTTTCATGTGGAAAAGTCAAATAAAGATTTTTCTCGAGCTGAGCTCTATTCTCGTTTGTATCGTGATGGGCGTTTACTCGATCGTCGCGTTTGATTTAAACAATGTTTTGCCATTTTCTTCGTCTTGTGTTTCCATTATCCAATTTACTTTGATTGAATTAATTTGTATTAGTGCTCGTCGTCGTCAAATTACGAGCGTTGGAACTCAATCCGACAATTCATTTCAATTAAAACATTTCGCCGACGAAAACGTTTCGCTCTTAATTATCAACAAATGTCGTTTTCGTTATTGTACATAAATTATAAACTTAAAGACTCGTGACGACAATAATTCAATTAAAAACGTAATCGAATTATCATAATCTGATTAAAATTAGCGCAGAGATCGAGGAAGTTATTAAATTTTGATTGATATTGTCAAATTGAGATGTTGCCTCGATGTTTCTGAATATTCAATAAAATCACTGATCACGTGGGCGTGTTCATCATCCCAAATATCTCTGTTCGAGCCAATGGAAACACTTGTGTCGTGCTTCTAAAAATACATGAGATCTGTTCGCTTCTGTCTCGAATTGTTTTTCAACTCATTTCAGTTCCCAGTGTTTATTCAACTTCAGCTTGTTCGAGTCACAAAATATTAACTCGTCATTTAAGTTTGCATAAGTGGCTAAGTCTCAACTCAAAAAAAAAAGAAAGAAGGAGAAATTAATTGAGAAACAGATTTGAGTTTGTGTTAATTTTTGTTAAAATGATAATTGGATAATTGAATTATAAGAATTGAGTTTGATAAATTGAGTTGAGAATTCGCTGGTGGCAACGGATCATTCTTAATTAACTTCGCTAAATATGTTAAATATCAACACAAACAACGAATACGCGATGCCATTCTCGCATCATAACGATCAGTCCTTTTACAATTTGTACTCAAACGTGTCGTCATCGGGAATGAAAGATAAAAATGAGTTTCTTTATAAAAACCAAAAGTTCGACTTCATCAATAACAACTCAACCTGCAACGAAACTTTGATCGCAAAGGATTGTGAGAACTCAAAAAGATTTTCGGTCAATAATTTGCTGAAGGCATCAACGGAATCATCAACATCTGAGAAGCTCAACGGTAAGTCACTCATCGGAAGTAATTAAAAGACTAAATCTCTTTCTGGCAATTTAGTTTCATTTAAAATGAGATTTGTCTTCATTAAGTTCTTTCTCTCCTTTTAACGACGACGTTCCGCTGCTTTTAGCTTGTTTGCACATCATTTCAAATTGAGTTCCTCTGCGGATCATTAATTATTTTGCACTCTCGACTTAAGATTAGCGAATTGGCTTAATGAAGTTGTGTGAAGGATCCTCGAATGAGATTTACGATGCGCAACATTAAACGATTAATGTTGAACCCTTTTTGAGGTCTTCAGATATTTTTAGATCAAATTGCCGTTGAGTTTGACTCTTTCGAGGGATTTTTCTAAGGAGGAGAATTGTTTTTGTTAGAGTTGAACAATTGAAGAGTCTTCTAAGTTAGTCTTTAGACAACTCAAATGAAAATTTACTCTCTCAATTGAACGAATGAAAATCCCTTCATCAAAATCATTCTCCACCTGCTCAAACTCGTCTCCTTCTCCTTGTGAGTCTTATTCGGTTTAATTGATTCTCAAATCATCAGCTGAATGTTTTTTACCCACGACGACATAAAAAACGTCAACACGCTTCCCATCGCTCACATAAATCTGTTTCTAAATTATCGAACACATGTGCTTGGTTGTTCGGTGATTCCGGTTGAAGGGTTTGTTCTGATGAGATCTCGAGACAAGTGCAATTTCAATCGCTCGAACCGCCAAGAAGCTCATTCATAAAATATCAAGTGACAACTCCAAAATGATCGCAATGTAAATTGATACAGATTTTGATTCGTCTTTAAAAGGAGACTTCATTCATTGCGAGATCATCTGTTTCAGTTGAAGCGTGCAAAACCAAATCCGTCAGTCACAGAACGATCATCCACTGACATAAATACCCGAACCGTGAATTTATCTGGAATTTGTGTCAGAAAGCGCCTTCCGGCTCTCTTTGAGTGAGCCAACGATTTGCAATAAAAATCTTTTGCAATAAACACTCGAGCATCGGCGGAAAATTGAAAATTCTTATTTAATGATCTTCAAACGCAAACTTTGTGATGTTTGTTGAAAAAGAATTCTGTAAAACAAATCGCGATGACAAAACAGAGAATTTTTTTTGATTAATTAACTTGTGAAGAGTGAACACGAAAAGTTGCGGGCAGATGCCGATGCTTTGTCACTTGAAACTGCAAACGAGTTCGAGTTCATTTCACTAAAAGGGTTCCGCTCATCTCTCGTAAATAAATGTTGAGACAAATTTTCGTTTGATGATGATGAAGCTCATAAATTTATGGAAAACACTTTGAAGAGATTTTTGTCACCAGAGAAGCTCAAATTTCAAATAAAATTTTTCGTCAGAGGGCGAGGTAAAACTAAAAGCAGTGCATTTTCTAAAGAAAAGTCGTAAAGAGTCAAACAATAAAAATCATGATGATCTTTAATGATCTTTAATTGCTCATCGTGGAAATGGAAAGCGATAAAAATATTCCCGTCGTTAATGGAAGCAAAACTATTTCTTCTCTTTTACGATTTGATCTTAACGATTGCTCGAACTATTTCACAGCTGATTCGTCGTTGTCCATCAGCCTTCCAGATCTCATGTCCGACGCTGATACTTCGTCGGGCAAGAAGCCAAGAAGAAATCGAACAACGTTCACTTCATTGCAATTAACGGCTTTGGAGAAAATTTTCGAGAGAACTCATTATCCAGGTAATTTGAGGTTTAACTTCGTTAGACTTGAAAATAATGAAAATCTTTTAATTTCAGATGCTTTTGTTCGCGAGGAACTTGCTCAGAAAGTCAGTTTAACGGAGTCTCGTGTACAAGTTTGGTTCCAGAATCGAAGAGCAAAATTCCGAAGAAATGAACGAACTGTAACGAGCTCACGATCATCTTCAGTCTCATCATCAACTGTCGTTCCAACATCGCCACAGAAACCGAGTATTTCTCACGATAAACCTTCGCTTCATCAATTTGACTTCCCGCCGCCTTATCCTCTCGGCTTCAGCTCACTTGGAATGTTCCCAAGTCCGACGGCAACTTCAACAAACAAGCCTTCGGATCACTACGGCAACTCATTCAATCCTTACACTCAATATCAACAGAACTACAACAATTACTGCGCTAACAGTTTTAGATACAAACCAGCTTATTAATCTCATTCGAAACTTAATTATTTATGAAATTGCACAACTAATAAATCAGAGAAGAAATCCTAAAACTACAAACACGTGTAAATTGTTAGCTTCGTTGAAATGATCCCGAACATGCTGTCGACAGATTGGACAATGTTTTGCCATCAAATCGACCGTTAAGCTTCGGGGGGATTGTCCTAATTAACAACTCTGATTCCTTCTTCATCCAAAAAACTCAAATTTGTCTCAGCCCTCGATTACTCAGGAAGTTGAAATGCCAAGAAAGCGAGCGGAGTTGCCCAAAATAATTTCAGAAAAATCGGATTCTTGTGAGACGTCAGCACCAATTAAAATGCAGATAATTTGATTTGTCAGATGCCTCTTCTCTAGACTCTCGATCGTAAAACGAAGAAAATGAGATTTAAAAATAAATCTTTGAGCTCGAAGATACATTTTCGTGATACAGAAAATATATTTTGTGGGAGGAGCTTCGTCTTCTCTTCAAACTGAAGCAGCGAGATTAATATTTCTTTTGAATCATCGGCAATTGAATATCATTGAGATGTCGATCAAAAATAAAACTATTTCAACAGGAAGTGACTTTCAATGTTCAGCTTATCAGACCGTCAAAGCAAAATTCATTGTCATAGGAGTTCGCGAGACTTCAATGAAATTGTAAAAGTATAAAAAGTGAATGAAAAGTAAGAAAAAAATTAGTTTAATTAAATCTCTTCTTGAATTCAAGACATCATGACGACATCAAAGTTCATTTTAGTTCCTATCTTTGCAATTTGTTTTGCCTCGATCGTTTCAGCCGGAGTTGTGTATAATCCAGATTCAGTTTGTTACTGTCAAGGACCTGGTAACATGATGTACCGCTGCTTGTGTCCCATGGAACAAACTCAAGTAGATCAGTTCCGAGGTTCACATAATCAAAACTACGAAGGATTGTTGGCTGGTACAACAAGCTATCAAGCATACGGAAACACACAACGACGTCATGAAGTTTATTGGTAATCGTAATAATCTTTTCCGGTCTTAAAACGTCATCGAAGTGTGCATTCCAATAAAATATAATTAGTTGCAATTTTTGTTGAGTTCATCAAACGTAAATGCAACTGTTTGTTCTATAATATAATCTGCAAGCTAGGCAATGAATGAAACTTCTTTGTAATTATCTTAATCAATAAAATTTAATTGAGAAGTTGATAACAATTTTGTATTGATTTTTTTAATGTCGAGCTAAGCAAAGTCTCAAGTCTGACGCAGTAAGAAAATAGTATAAAAGCTGAACATTTGCAATGACTGAAATCAGTTTATTGTGACTTGGAGCATCTTTAGCAGTGAAAAATGATTGCGAAAATTGTGGCATTAGTTGTTTTGTTAGCAGTTGTTCAGACTCGCGCTGATGATGTCGCTTTCATTAAACTTGGAACTTACCACGGTTTGTAAAGTCTAATTTCTTGAAAATTTAAAATTAATTTATTTTATCAAAGGCAATACATACACAAAGGAATATTACATTCCGAGATATTTTAAGACTCTATGGGTTCACACAAGATCAATTTGCGAAGCTTATGGGATGGATGTTGTTGCGCTAGAAGATCGAGCCGAACATGATAATTTCTTGGACATTTGTCATGAGAACCTAAAATATTTCGAAGATTACATCAGCACCTATATTGGTGGCATAACATTGGAAGACAAAAATCCAGACGCTTGGTACTGGGTCAACTCGGACCAACACATCAACTATTCACTCCGCTTTGTAGCAGGCGCACCGAACAATTTAAATGGCAACGAGCAATGTTTGGCTGTCGCGAAGAATTCAAATAACAATTTTTACTTTAACGATGTGAATTGTGTGGGATCAGATGAAAGGAAGTTTTTCTGCCAGAAGAGAACAAATGGAGGACAGAGGAATTTCCACAAACCCTGTTGGGGCGGCAACCCTGCAAACTGTATTCAAAATTAAAAAAACACATCAGACAGCGAAACAAGTGATTGACGAAGTTTGGCCGACGAATGTTGAGATATCTTGAGACTCTCTTTCTCTTTAATAACTCAATCAACTTTGTTTGTTAAAAAGAGAATAAAATTTTAAATTTCTTTGACTTTAGCCGTTTTTTGCTTATTTTTATGAATTTATTGGACGCCGGATACAGCGTTCAGCAAAAACTTAAATCAGATGAAATTGATAAAAAAAATTTTCATAATATGAGTCCAATTATTATTCCGATCGCATTTCGTAAAATAAAAGGAAAACTTTTGCTACCTCTTGTTTTACGAGGGTTGAATAGTTCTCGGAATTCATAAGAAGCCAACATAATTAAGGCCTCAAAGAATTTTAATTTGATAAACTGACTTATTGGAAGACATCTAACGTTTGCACATGAAACTTAAATCTTTTAGATCCGTCAGTGTGGGTCGATTTGTAAAGGCCAGTAAAAAGCCATTAATGGCGGACATTAGTTCTCAAGCTAATCAAAATATGGATCCCACGAATAATTATTGTCACTTGAAGAGTTTTAAACCATCGTTGAAGGTCAGAGCTTTTTATTTGAAAATGTTTAAATGCTATATCTACGTTGCTTTTTGACAAAAATTATATCGAAACTTCTATTGAACAATTTTCTGCAATATTTTGAGAACTTCAATTTTTCTTCTATGGAATTTTTATGAATTTCACTTATTTGATTTCCTTAAACTTTTAGGTTTGTCGTTTTATAATGGCCCAGATATCACTCAAACTTTCCAAAAAAGCTCGAATACGATAATTTCTATAGTTTCTGAAATATCGGAGGTTTTATCTATCTCGGCCGTAAGAGCTAGCCTTCGCTCCGTCGAGAACTTTTTGTCATTTTCTAGAGAAAATGCTAATTGATAATTAAAACTTTTAATTTGAAAGTGAAGTTCAGACTTGCACTTCTCCAAAAAATTGAACTGGAATTTTAAATTGACTTTTTGGGATGTGGCTATGTTTGCTCTCATATCGCCTTAATGAATTGCAATATAGAAAATGAACGAATGGAAAATGTTTCACTTCTTAATGTTTATTTTAAGAGAAAACCCAATCTTAATCCTAATCCCAGTTTTAATCCTAACCCAAACTCTAATATTAATAGTAATCCTATTCAGATAGACAGACGGACAAACGGACAAAAAAGAGATTGACATTAAAGTCTTATTCAAAGTACGTTCGTTCTCGAACTGCTGTCCAACTTGTAGTTTCTATCTTCGCAATTTGTTTTGCCTCGATAGTTTCAGCGGGAGTTGTGTACAATACAGATTCAGTTTGTTACTGTCAAGGACCTGGTAACATGATGTACCGCTGCTTGTGCCCCATGGAACAAACTCAAGTAGATCAGTTCCGAGGTTCACATAATCAAAACTACGAAGGATTTTTGGCTGGTACAACAAGCTATCAAGCATACGGAAACACACAAAGACGTCATGAAGTTTATTGGTAATCTTTTCCGGTCTTGAAACGTCATCGAAGTGTGCATTCCAATAAAATATAAATAGTTGCAATTTTTATTGAGTTCATCAAACATAAATGTTGCTGTTTGTTCTAAAATATAATCTGCAAGCTAGGCAATGAATGAAACTTCTTTGTAATTATCTTAATCAATAAAATTTAAATGAGAAGTTGATAACAATTTTGTATTGATTTTTTTAATGTCGAGCTAAGCAAAGTCTCAAGTCTGACGCAGTAAGAAAAAAGTATAAAAGCTGAACATTTGCAATGACTGAAATCAGTTTATTGTGACTTGGAGCATCTTTAGCAGTGAAAAATGATAGCGAAAATTGTGGCATTAGTTGTTTTGTTAGCAGTTGTTCAGACTCGCGCTGATGAAGTTTCTTTCATTAAACTTGGAACTTACTACGGTTTGTAAAGTCTAATTTTTTGAAAATTTAAAAATAATTTATTTTATCAAAGGCAACTCATTGACAAAGGAATATTACATTCCGAGATATTTTAAGACTCAATGGGTTCACACAAGATCAATTTGCAAAGCTTATGGGATGGATGTTGTTTCGCTAGAAAATGAAGCCGAACATGATAATTTCTTGAGCCTTTGTCGTGTGAACCTAAAATATCTCGAAACTGGCATCAGCACCTACATTGGTGGCATAACATTGGAAGACAAAAATCCAGACGCTTGGTACTGGGTCAACTCGGACCAACACATCAACTATTCACTCCGCTTTTTAGCAGGCGAACCGAACAATTACAATGGCAACGAGCAATGTTTGGCTGTCATGAAGCATCCAAATACCAAATTTTACTTTAACGATGTGAATTGTATGGAATCAGGGGAAAGGAAATTTTTCTGCCAGAAGACAACAAATGAAGTACAGTTCCAGAATTAAAAAAAAACACACCAGACAGCGAAACAAGTGGTTGACGAAGTTTGGCCGAAGAATGTTGAGATAACTTGAGATTCTCTTTCTCTTTAATAACTCAATCAACTTTGTTTGTTAAAAGGAGAATAAAATTTGAAATTTCTATAACTTCAGCCGTTCAGAACGGCCCGTTCTTTGCTTATTTTCATGAATTTATTGGACGCCGGATACAGCGTTCAGCAAAAACTCAAATCAGATGAAATTGAAAAAAAAAATACATCTTGAGATTGAAAGAGCTCAACGTATTAAGATTAAAGAACAAAAGAAAGTCAACAAAGAAAATCTCATAAAAATTAAGATCGAGAAGGACGAGGAGAAGAAAGCAGCTAAGCGACGATCAGAGGAAGCTAAATTGATTGAGAATCAAGAACCGAAGAAAAAAAGAGGACGCCCAGTAAAGATCCAGTCCATTACCATTCCTGAAACATGAAAAGCTTTCTGTCATTCAAAAGATTAAAATAAATTGTTAAAAACTGATTTTATTTCTTTCATTCTTATCATTCTAAATAATTTCAGGAGAGCAGAGCTGAAATAGTGAATAAAAAGTGAAGAAAGTGATGATCATGCAAGAGACTAACAGTTTAAAAGTTGAGTTAAACCGAACAGGGGTCTCCTGGCCTCGACGACCTATGATTGCTATGCCTGATCATCACTCTCTTCACTTTCACTTCACTATTTTCACTCTACTCACCTGTTCGTTCCATCCGCTGATTGTTCTCTGCTTCTTGGTTCCATCCGTTGGTTCATCTCCGCTTCCTGGTCCTTCATCCGAGTCTATATGTACTTTGGGTGACATCCTGAGTCCTAAAAAGAAGAAAAAAACATTAAAATATTTCAAGTTTTAAATCAAGTTTTTACTTACCTTCTGATCGTCCTGGAACTGCGCCTCCACTTCGCTCGCCTCACTCGATGATCCCTCTGCTCCTTTCGATGCTTGTCGATCCAGTCCGCTCCGCTTTTCCGCTGGTTTTCTTGATTTCCCGATGAGATTCTATTCGTTGAGACTCCAAATGTTGATGCTCCTCTAGACCTGAAAAGAAATGAAAAAAATTAGTTTAAAAACTTAGTTGGAAGATGATATTTACCACTTATCCTATTCTGCTGGTGTCGCTGATCCTCCACATCAACTTCTTTAAGCTTGACGACGCTTGGTTTCACCAATTCATTGAGTTTTCTTGTTTGTTTATATTTTTTCAAAGAAAAAATATTTATTTTATGTTTTTCGCGTTCCCGATCACTGTTGATGATTCTTTTATCACTTAAATCACTAATGCCAACTCCCAATATCGTTTTTAATCACTACCGATCACTTTCAACGCGAATTTATAACAATTTAAGTCAATTTACTTTTTTTAGTTAAATTTTCACTGCGCAACTGAGCAAGCGAAATCGAACGGCAAGTTAAATCCTTTAGCTGTGGCAAATACGGCAGCCGAACGGCAAGTAATATCCGAAATTTCATGTTGACAAATCACTCAATTTAGTTAACTTAATTAAATATTCCGATCCCGGCAAAAATCATGGAATGAGTTGATTAAATTTGTTTTCTCCTAAGATAAAAATATTGAAACTCCGTCGACCAGGAAGAAAGTTATTAACTTGTAAACTTTGAGAACAGTCAAAAAGTGTGTTTTTACGGCAAGTTAGGCAGACCACTGTAGTTCGAAAATAGAGTCCAATGATTATTCCGAAAGCATTTCGAAGTCGTAAAATAAAAGGAAACCTTTTGCTACCTTTTGTTTTATTTCGTTCTCAGCATTTAAAGAGGTAACATCAACTACTCGAAAAAAAAATTTATTCTGGAATTTTATCTTTTTAATTTTTTTTTCTTTTTAGATAAAACATAAAAGTAAAGATTATGGAGAAAAGCCCACCACCGATCTGCGCTAAGGAAATGTCAATGAAGCGGAAAATTTCCACTGAAGTTCCAATCGTTGATAGCAAGCCAGATAATGAAACAGAAATAGAACCATCAGAAGTTTCGAACGAGAAGCTCGACAAGAAAATCGTGAAATTATCTGAGTTAAGTAATATGGATCCTTTGAAATGTTTCTCGCGTTTTCTTGACATTCCTGAGATGATCTTCAAACATTTAAGCAGCAAAGACGCTTCAGAAGTCAGTCCAAGTTGGTACAATTTCATCGCTTCGTCGAAAGTTCTCATGAAGAAACTAAAAGTTGTTCTCGATCGTGATTTTGATTTCAACGGCGATGATTTGATTAAGATTGAAGACGGCAGCACAAATTACTACAGCTTCATCACTTCGTCGATTGAGCTTATGAAAATTAAAATCAATTTTCATGATAAAAGTGCAAATCTGTTGGAAGATTTCAATTTGCTAAAGAACAGCTCGAGACTGTATCAAAACATTGAACTCCGACGAAGGGCTGGACATATAAAAAATGAATTTGACTTTAAGAGAGAAGTCGGCGATTACGTGACCAATTCAGAGCTTGATTTTTTTGATAGCAAGCCTTACGAATGGAAAAATGTTTCACTCCTAAATGTTTATTTCAAGAAAAAACTGCATTTGTGGAAATTACTCTCATCGATCCAATCATCAGTCGAAAGCATTACTGTTTGGGACTTTGGTGCCCTAACATTTGAAGATCCATATTCAGAGATTATAACCTTCGAGACTTTAAAGTTTCCAAAGCTGAAAAAACTTAGTTTGCATGGTACAGGCGAAGACAGCTTTATCGACACTTTGTCCACATTTTTTTTAAACTCTGTTGCTATCGAAGAACTTGAATTAATGGACAGTTACAATACAGTTGGCAAAGATGTTTTAACAAAAATGCTCGAAAACTTTGATAAACTGACTATTCTAGTTATTGATTGTTCAGGTATCATAAATCAATTATTCGAAGATGAATCATGGAGACAGTTTAAATTCAAGTTAAAGAGTTTGTCAGTAGATGCTATCAGACACCATGTTCTTTGCACCACCTTTCGGAACTTCCTTATGTCACAAAGCGATTATCTCGTAAAATTGTCGATCTTTGAGGAAGAAGTAGAAGAAGACATAGAACCCTTCGACGTATCTATGTATCAATCTACCATCGACGTGATTATGAGAATGCCAAATCTGAAGAGTCTTTCACTCAGGGATTCTAAAGCATTTTCCGTATACAAAGTTGCAACTACTAAATCAACTTCAATTATTGCGCTGGCTCTGCTCAGCTCAGATCAGCTGATTTTGAATAGCGCTGTCAGCTTAAAATTTTTACTAGATTTAATGCCAAAAGTAAAAAAAATTTCGCTCTATTCAATCGATGAAGAAAAATTGAAAGTGTTAAAATCATTGGATAGAAAGTTTGAAAAATTGACAGTTAGTAGATTAGATGGAGTCAAGATCGAAGAAGTGCAAGAAAGCATGACCGAGAATTGTGTTGTCAAAACATATCGCTAAAGATTCTTTAGTAAAGAAGATCCTGCCAATTTAAACTTATAAATAAAAATCTTCTAAATATTTTCAAAAGCAAATAAAATAATTTTTTCTGACCACTTTATTTTATTTAATTTTTTTTCAAAAATTGAATCAATTTGAATGATGATTACCCCAAACTCTCGCCTCGATCCAATCAAGGTAGGACGACACTCTCGTGTAGACGGTTGGTGAATTATCATCATGTTTACAAGGGAGACCAAACGAAGCTATTCCGATGATGTGAAACAAACAAATGTTTGATGGCGTTGCAATCTGAATTGGTCCTCCAGAATCTGAAAAATTATTTGGTAAAAAGATTTTTGATACAATTTAGTTTTAATGTTACTATGTGTGCATAAGTCTTTAAGTTCTTCGGGAACTCCGGCGCACATTTGACTATCAACGATTCCTTGATCAAGACTCGATCTTTCAAAGAAAGTATTACATTGAGTGTTGTTTACGATGTCAAGTGTAATTCTTGTCATTTCGTCAGATTTTTCTGTCATCATCTTATCAGCTTCTGTGCTTCCATAACCGGTTGCGATAGTCTTCGTGTAATTGATGTTTGGCGTTTGCCAAAGACAAGCTGGACGAATAAATTTTGTAAACCTGGGTACGAAAGGAAAAACCAATTCTTTTTCTGATAATCAACAAAATAAAACACAAGCTCACTCGACGTTTCGCGATAATCGAATCAACGCAATGTCAAAGTACTTTGTTTTTCTCTTAAATTCTTCATGTGAAATGAACTCAGCAACCGGAACATCAAGTTCTGAGAGTCCATCTACTTTGCTATTTATATTCTGATCACCAAGACGGACAATCGTCGGTGGTTTTCCATCTTTAAAATTAGAAAAGGTTTGTCAAGAATATTTTTTCTTTATCTTAATTTACCTTTTCTACAATGAGCAGAAGTCAACACAAAATTTTCTGAGATTAGACAACCAACACACAGAAAAGCAATTGGTTCATCAGGTTCTTCCCACCCGAGAGCTGCCATGTGAGGAAACTCTCCGTTCCTGGCATTTTCAAAGCTAACATTTAAAGGATTTTGATATTCGCAGTTCGATGTCGTGATTGAAGGCATATCGATCGGAAAAGTTCTCTCAATTGTCAATTCGCCGTATTCTTCGCATTCTAACAAAATAAATAAATGAAACTGTGGTTTTCGTTAAACTGTAAAGTTAACTTACTTAACTCGCTGATGCGTTTTGAGCTGATTGAGAGAGTTGCTTGAGTTTCTATTGGACAACAAACAACTGGAGCGCCACCAAGTTCAGCGCAGATTGTTGGCGATATTCCACGATTATAATCATCTCGAGCTTTTCTGCATTTTCTGAAATGTTTGCAAACACCAGGACTGCGATCATGTTTTGTCACACACGAGTCGCCCTCTGCAATTATAAAAAAAAATGTCAGACAAACTTATTCAGAAACAAAAATAATAAAA
Organism: Smittia aterrima; assembly: GCA_033063855.1. NCBI lineage: Eukaryota > Metazoa > Arthropoda > Insecta > Diptera > Chironomidae > Smittia > Smittia aterrima. The sequence continues at coordinate 23,325,780 of CP093831.1, forward strand.
GATTTAATGAAAAGGGGATTAAAATTGTTTTCACTTTCTATCACATTTATTGAATTCTAAGAACTGATTAATAAATTTACCAAGCTCTCCTCGAACGCCAAGCACAAACAACAAGATTAAAAGAGACTTCGTTTTAATAATCATCTTCACTTTTGGACAACTCAAAGACTACTGATCTTTTTTCGGGTCTTAGTAAGACCGTCTTACTCTCACTTATCAATTCCAATTTGCTCAATAAGTGTTCGCAAATCCGTCAGATGTGTGTAAGAGGCATTTGGGTGAAATCATTTCTTGCTTATCATTTGAAAATATGAATTCTTGAATTTAAATGCGGATTTGTTTCTCTCCGTGAAATGACTAATGCGAAAGCTTTTAATGAATCTTCGAGTGAAGGGTTTTCACATGTAAAACGTTTCGTAACGGTTTGCGATGTAAAAAAATCATATGGATTGTAAAACTTAAGATCGCGGCGATAGTTTTATCTGTGGAGATCAATTTAATTTTCTATATAATATATAATATATATTATTTAATATATAATATATATTATTTAATATATAATATATATTATAAAATATATAATATATATTATATCGCAATATATTATTTGCAAAAAAATCTTCTAAACAAAAATCTTCTAAATCTTTTCAAAAGCAAATAACTATTTTTTCTGATCACTTTATTTTATTTAAATTTCTTTCAAACATAGAATCAATTTGAATGATGATTACCCCAAACTCTTTCCTCAATCCAATCAAGGTAGGACGACACTCTCGTGTAGACGGTTGGTGAATTATTATCATGTTTACAACGGAGACCAAACGAAGCTATTCCGATTATGTGAAACAGACAAATGTTTGATGGCGTTGCAACCTGAATTGGTCCTCCAGAATCTGAAAGAATTATTTAGTAAAAAGATTTTTGCTGTAATTTAGTTTTAATGTTACTATGTGTGCATAAGTCTTTAAGTTCTTTGGGAACTCCTGCGCACATTTGATTATCAACGATTCCACGATCAAGCTCCAACATTTCTTTGAAATGTTGTTTACATTGAGTGTTGTTTATGATGTCAAGTGTAATTCTTGTCAGTTCGTCAGAATTTTCTGTTTTTAACGTATCAGCTTCTGTTTTTCCATAACCGGTTGCGATAGTCTTTGTGTAGTTGATATTTGACGTTTGCCACAGGCAAGCTGGACGAATAAATTTCGTGAAGCTGGTAAGAGAAATTGATACTTTAATATTTTCTTTAAGGATTAAATCTAAAACTTACTCGACGTTTCGCGATAATCGAATCAACGCAATGTCAAAGTACTTTGATTTTCTCTTAAATTCTTCATGTGAAATGAACTCAGCAACCGGAACATCAAGCTCTGTGAGTCCATCTGATTTGCTATTTATGTTCTGAGCGCCGAGACGAACAATCGTTGGCGGTGATCCACCTTTCAAATTAGAAAATGTTTGTCAAGGATTTTTTTTTTCTTCATATAAATTTACCTTTTTTACAATGAGCAGCAGTCAACACAAAATTCTCTGATATTAGAGAACCAACACACAGAAAAGCAATTGGTTCAGCAGGTTCTTCCCATCCAATAGCTGCCATGTGTGGAAACTCTCCGTTCTTGGCCTTTTTAAAGCTAACGTTTAAATGATTTTCATATTCGCAGTTCGATGTCGTGATCGAAGGCAAATTAGGCGAAAAAGTTCTCTCAATTGTCAACTCGGCGTATTCTTCGCATTCTAACAAAATAAATAAATAAGTGACTACCTTGGTTTTCGTTAAACTGTGAAGTTTATTTACTTAACTCGCTGATGCGTTTTGAGCTGATTGAGAGAGTGGCTTCAGTTTCTATTGGACAACAAATAACTGGAGCTCCACCAAAGTCAGCGCAGATTGTTAGTGATATTCCACGATTATAATCAGCTCGAGCTTTTCTGCATTTTCTAAAATGTTTGCAAATACCAGGACTGCGATCATGTTTTGTCAAGCACGAGTCGCCCTCTGCAATTATTTAAAAAAAAAGTTAATGAAACAAATTTATTCAGAAATAAAATATTTAAAAGATTTAATGGGAAAACCTTTTTAAAAGTAATTGTTACATAAACAGCAAAATTGTTTTCACTTTCAATCGCATTTATTTTATTCTAAGAACTGATTAATAAATTTACCAAGCTCTCCTCGAACGTTAAGCACAAATAACAAGATTATTAGAGACTTCTTTTTAATATTCATCTTTACTACCGTGCAACTCGAAGACAACTGATCTTTTCTTGATCTTTATACCCAGTTATCAATTCAAATTTGCTAATTTGATATCTCAATAAGTGTTGAAGTATTTGGGTTTTTTTTTTGAAATGATTTTTTGCTTATCAATGGAAATTATGAATTCGTGAAATTAAAAGCGAATTTGTATCTATCTGTGAAACGAATTATTTTGACTACAGCCGTTCTTTGCTTATTTTCGGGAAATACATTCTTCTTTTGAAAAATATTCAAATTTTTATGAATTGTTAAACTTAAGATCGCGGCGATAATTTTATTTGTTTTATTCATATGAAACACCAAGAACAAGTAACAAAGCTCATTAAACTGAAAAGAAATTTAGAAATCTCTGAAAAAATAACGAAAGGGACCGAACTGAAATCAGTTAAATCTTTAATTAAATTAAAGAAAAAAGAACAAAAATTACAAATTGATATGAAAAATTTATTTTATTTTGTTTATTAATTTTACTTAAAATATTTGATTAGACGCGTTCAGCTAAATATGAACATTTAAATTTTTGGTTAAAAATTGATCAATTCCAATGAGCAGTTTATTGTAAACAAAGGATTGGTTTTGCGATGAACCAAATGTCTATTTGATGATGAAGTTTCATCGTCAACCAAGGAACGGTCTACGAGCAATTAAAAATATCACAAATTGAAACACAAAGCGATTTGATATGTCCAGAAAGATCAGAAAAAGATATTCCATAAATATCTGCCTTCTCGTATCTCTCGTCAATGCAAGTGTTGTTTGAGAAGTCGATGACTTTGGAATTTCTCAGAAGACGGAGCATTTTCGCTTCAATCATTTCGAGTAGGTTGCCATTGATTCGTAACTCTACGATTGAGCCTTTGGTCGGCAAGAGGTCAGCGGTGAACTGTTTGATGCGATTTAATGAGAGAATCAATTTCTTTAAGTTCTCCAAGTAACAAAATATTTTCGATGGCAACGAGACAATTTCGTTGGATGACAAATCAAGCACTTCAAGTTCAGTCAGTTCTTCGAATGTTCCTTTTTCTATCGATGAAAAATTGTTTCCGGTGATCTCAATCTTCTTCAATCGATTGAGCCCTGGGAAATCCTTTCTGCGCAAAGAAATTAACTTTGAATTTTTGATGACGATGATTTGGAGATTGGGAAACATTTTTGAGAGTTTCGAAGGAATAAAATTCATTAATTGATCGACGACTTCGAGAGATGAAATATCCGAGTCTTTGTAGCTGATAATGTCATCGTCTTTTTCTATTTGTTCTTCTGTTTCCTTTCCGCAGTTGAGCTGAACAGACAAAACGCATTTTCCAATTATCGATTTTTCAATCATCTCCTTTGTTGTTTCTGGGAAACTGATGTCGATGCAGTCATTGTTTGTTAGATCTGCCTTTTCGATTGATTTAAGTGAATGTAGCAGGTTGCTGCTAATTAACTTCAATTTGTTTCCACTAAGATTTAAGAGTTGAAGATTCGTGAGAGATCTAAATGTTGCTGCTCTGAGTTTTTCGATTCGGTTCATTGACAAGTCAAGTTCCTTCAATGTCCCAACTGCCGCTAATGCTTTCCACGAAATCTCATGAATTTTGTTTCCCTTAAGGATCAAAGTTTGTAGATTCATAAATCCAGTCAAACATGAGTTCTCGATGCTGAAGAGTCCCGAGTAGGTCACATTCAGATCATTGAGATTAAAGAACATTTGACCCAAGTTCATTGGCAGGAAGAAAGTTTGTTGATTTGAAATTGTTAGCGATTTTATTTCTCTTGAGTCTGACATTCCATTGGCGAACTTTTCAATTCTTGTGTTATCAAATTGAACTTTGAAGTCATTGACCATACAAAATGTTTTTTCGCTAGATTTGCATTTCAATTCAATTTTTTCTTCTTTATCAAATCTGTTGATAACGTCTTTCGACCCACACGACTGAAGAGCATCAGATGACATCAAAAATTTTGTTGCCGTATTTAAGTTTCCATCGGAGGAGGCGAATAATTCGTTAACTGTTTCGGATTCAGTCGTCTCTGTTATGTTTGTAGCCATTGCTTCTTTTTGCCGTTTCAATTCTACAATTTCTTTTTCTTTGTTTGATAAAGATTTTTCAATCATGATCACCTTTGACTGATACGATTTCTTCATTGAGCTTCCGCAATTAGAAATAACTTCGTCATTGAACAATTTAAAGTCTGAAATGTCTTGCGGGAATATTTTGTCGATGCAAATGTTTCCACTGAAGACAATCAAATTCAATGTTGATGGTAGTTCTGTTTCAATTCTGCTTAGTTTATCGTTATTCATCACCCATAATTTTTCTAATTTTGAATTTTCCACGAACAAATCTGCAGGCAAGGCAATGAGTTTGTTATTCCTTTGAATAATAAGTTCCTTCAATTCAGTTAAATCCACGAAAAGATCTTCTGGCAATGTCGTAAGATCAGAGTAAGTGACTAAAACTTCCTGCACTTTCTTGCAGTTTGTGAATACATCGCGATGGATCCAAATAATTCTGATGCCCCATATATCGTAACGTTTTATATTTTTAAAGAAATTGCATACTTTTGTAGGAACTCGTTCTGTCTCAGCTTCTTCATGAATCCGAAACATTTCGATGTCATCATTTGTTTTGACTTGAGGATTGTAATTGAAATCGATCGACACTTCTGTGACTTCAATATCATTTTCGGGAACTTTAAGAGTGTCAACACTGCAATATTCCAATCCTCTCTGTTGTCCTAATCCACATTGCAGACGAACGCTCTCGACGGATCCGTTTAAGAAAAAGGCGATCAGCAAATATTTTAAAAGCACTTTCATGTCTTTTCTTATTAAATGTTCAGAGTATACTGAAGCTGCAGTTCGAATTAATAATAATAACTCCCGATTTGTTATCGCAAAATGCAACCTTTGATCTTAATTAATTAATAAATCAATCCGGCCCAATCACATTTCTTAAAGAAAATGGAACACAGATTTTTTTTTCTCGAAAAATCATTGAAACATTTCTCATTGCTTAGTAGATTTCTTCGTTTTGTTCATTGTGAGAAACCAATTATGAAGCAATTAGCGAGACATAATATTTTTGCAGAATAATCTGTAATTAAATTTTATTGAAAAGCTGATAAGAAATTGAAACAGATTCTGAGTTATTTATGTTAATTGTGATGAACTTATCGGAAGTTCTGGCGAATTTTTAAAATTGCTACAATATCGAAAGAGAATGGAATGGAAACCGAATGGAATTGTGAGAGGACTTTTTATTAATCCGTTCATTGCAATTTGTTTTACTTCGATCGTATTTCGAGAAATCATTTTTTTGTTTTGCGACTGGAGCTAAATAATTTAAATAAACCAAAAAAAAAATACAATTTAGCTAATATTAACTCCAAACTCTCTCTTCGATCCAATCAAGGTAGGACGACACTCTTGTGTAAACTCCTGGAAATCTTTCTATTCCACATTGTGTACTACCAAACGAAGTTACTCCAATTATGTGGAACAAACAAATGCTTGATGGCGTTGCAACCTGAATTGGTCCTCCTGAATCTAAAATATGATTGAATTCGTTAGTACAATTTATCAATTGACTTGTTTGAAATTTTACCTCCTTTGCAAGAGTCTCTTACTCCTTCGAGGACTCCAGCGCACATCTGACTATCGATCATTCTCTGGTTCACTTTCCATTCATCATATAAACTATTACAATGATTGTTGTTAATAATATCGAGCTCAACTTTCATTAGATCGTCAGATCTTCCACTGCTTTCTGTTTTTCCCCAACCGGTTGCGATAGTCTTTGTGTAGTTGATGTTTGGCGTTTGCCACAGGCAAGCTGGACGAATAAATGGCGTGAATCTATTAAGAGAAAATGATATTTTAATATTTTCTTTAAGGATTGAATCTAAAACTTACTCGACGCTTCTCGATAATCGAATCAACGCAATGTCAAAGTATTTTGAGATTTTAGGCCTAAATTCTTCATGAGGTATGAATTCAGCAACTGGAACATCAAGCTCAGTGAGTCCATCTGCTTTACTTCTTATGTTCTGGTCACCAAGACGAACCATTGTCGGCGGTGATCCACCTTTCAATTTAGAAAATGTTTGTCAGCTTGACAATGTCAAGAAAATATTTTCTTTATCTTAAGTTACCTTTTGTACAATGAGCAGCAGTTAAAACAAAATTCTCTGAGATTAGAGATCCGCCACATAGAAACTCTATCGGCTTATTAGGTTCTTCCCATCCGAGAGCTGCCATGTGTGGAAATTCTCCGTTCTTCGTCTTTACACCGCCAAAGATCAATGGTAATCCATATTTGCACAATGATTCCCCGATCCAATGCGTATCCGTCAAATAAATTTTCTTTATCGTCAACTCGGCGTACTCCTCGCATTCTAATAAAAAATTGAAAATTTAAGTTTTCTTTGAAATGTAAAGTTAACTTACTTTGCTCGCTGATACGTTTTGAGCTAGTAAAACGAGTTAGTCGAGCTTCGGTTGTGGTTGTAATTTTTGGAGTTGTTATTTCTGGAGTTGTAATTTCTGGAGTTGTAGTTGATGGAGTTGCAGTTTCGGTTGGACAACACATAATTGGGGAGTTACTGACATATTCGCAGACTGATGGTCTAATTCCACGATTATAATCATCTCGAGCTTTTGTGCATTTTCTGTAATGGATGCAGACACCAGGATGGCCATCATGTTTTCTTACGCATGAGTCGCCCTCTGAAAACATTAAAAAACTATTATCAAGACAAAAATCACAGGAATTGCTGACTTTACAGGAAAAACTTTTTTTGTTTATTTTTAGTGATCAGCAACTTTGACTTATAAAACTTTTCAAAAGTGGTTCATCAAAATTGTTTTATAATTCAATCCAATTTAGTTGATTCTAAGAACTGATAATTATATTTACCGGACAATCCTCGAACGCCAAGCACAAACAATAAGATTAATAGAGACTTCGTTTTAATATTCATCTTCACTGTCAGACAACTCGAAAACAACTGATCTCTATTCGATCCTTACGCTCACTTATCAATTTCTATTTCAACGCCAATTTTTTTCTTGTTATGAAACGAGCAATGCGAAAGCTTTTTATGAAGCTTTTTAAATCACAGAATCGGACGAAGAGAGTTTTTCTTTAAAATCTGAAACTGACGTTGCGCTGAGTTATCATAAAGTTTGAGAGATCGTTCTTTGATTTGTAAGATAAAATTAGAAAGAAATAAAAGAGTTGAGAAAAGTGTTTTGAATCGAGAATATTTGTTTAAAGACGTTTGAGGTCTGTGCAATTTATTATGTTGATGGTATTTGCCAGAGATCACTTAGAATTTTTTTTTGCTTTTTATTATCATTAATCAAAAAAATCAATTTGAATAATATTAGCTCCAAACTTTCTCTTCGATCCAATCAAGGTAGGACGACACTCTTGTGTAAACTGCTGGAAATCTCTCTATTCCGCATTGTGTACTACCAAACGAAGTTATTCCAATGATGTGAAACAGACAAATGCTTGATGGCGTTGCAACCTGAATTGGTCCTCCTGAATCTAAAATATGATTGAGGTTGTTAGTACAATTTATCAAATTGACTTATTTCAAACTTTACCTCCACCGCAAGTGTCCTTCCTTCCTTCGAGGACTCCAGCGCACATCTGACTTTCGATGATACTGTGATTCAAATTCCATTCACGAAACAAACTATTACAATGATTGTTCTTTATAATATCGAGCTCAACTTTCAACAGTTCGTCAGATCCTGTTCTATTTTCTGTTTTTCCCCAACCGGTTGCGATAGTTTTTGTGTAGTTGATGTATGACGTTTGCCAAAGACAAGCTGGCCGAATAAATTTCGTGAAGCTGGTACGGAAGCACTAAATTAAACGTTAGTTCAAAATGAAAATGGAACTCACTCGACTTTTTCCGTTAATCGAATCAACGCAATGTCAAAATATTTTGATCGACTCCTAAAATCTTCATAAGGAATGAACTCAGCAACGGGAACATCAAGCTCTGTCAATCCATCTGATTTATTTCTTATGTTCTGGTCACCAAGACGAACCATTGTCGGCGGTGATCCACCTTTCAATTTAGAAAATGTTTGTCAAGAAATATTTTTCTTTATCTCAATTTACCAATTCCACAATGAGCAGCAGTTAAAACAAAATTCTCTGAAATTAAGGAACCGCCACATTTGAACTCTATCGGCTTATTAAGTCGTTCCCATCCGAGAGCTGCCATGTGAGGAAATTCTCCGTTCTTCGTCTTCACACCGCCAACGATTAACGGAGAATCATATTCGCACTTTGATATCGTGATCGAATGCGTATTCATTAAATGAATTTTCTCTATCGTCAACTCGGCGTACTCCTCGCATTCTAATAAAAACTTGAAAATTTAAATTTTCATTGAAATGTAAAGTTAACTTACTTTGCTCGCTAATACGTTTTGAGCTGGTAAAACGAGTAAGTCGAGCTTCGGTTGTTGTTGTTATTTCGGTGGGACAACAGACATACGCCTCGCCACCCAGATGAGCGCAGAATGTTGGTGATATTCCACGATTATTATCCTCTCGCGCCTTTCTACATTTTCTGAAATGTGTGCAAACACCAGGACTGCGATCATGTTTTGTCACACACGAGTCGCCCTCTCATAATATTAAAAAAAGATTAAAAACTCGATTAGTTTATTTCTAGAGTGATTTATCAGTTGTAAATTTGTGAATCTCTTCAAAAGTGATGGAACCATGCTATCACAGCTTGGATTGAAATTGTTTTCACTTTCGCATTCTAAGAACTGATTAATAAATTTACCTAGCTCTCCTCGAACACTAAGTACAAACAACAATATTAATAGAGACTTCATTTTAATAATCATCTTCACTGCCGTGCAACTCGGAAAAAACTGATCTCTTTTCGAGTCTTACTCTCACTTTTCAATTCCCAAAACTTCTCTGTTTATTTTCTTCAAATGAGAAATGTGTTTCTTTATCGCGGATTTGAATGATGGGAATTTCAGAATATCTCTATAAAAGCGAAAGGCTTTCAACTGATGATTCGATTGAGGAAAGGAATTTCCATCGTCGCTATATTCGGAGCTATGAAAGATCAGCTTCTGAACTGACAGGTTTGTGTTCAGATTGAAATAAAATGATTTTTCTTTTGGTGCGTAATCGGAATTAATTAAGTTTGCATATTCAGTCTGCTTAATCAGGTGTGTTAATTATCAAGAAACTCATATTTTTCGGATTTAAAGTTCAACGGAAATTTCAAAACGTTTAAAGGGGCGAAAGTTGAGCTTGGTTATTGTTCAAAGCTTGGTTCAATGATGTTTTGTGATTTTCATTCAAAGCTTGGTTCGAAAAATAGCTTCAAGACGAAAAGACGATTTCATATCGCGGCATACGAATTCCATAAATTTTAATGTTTATACGCGATCAATAAATGTAGAAATGTGTTCTAATTGTAGATAAGTGTCGACATTTTGTAAATCCGCAAAGTACAAAACGATAACGCAAACGAACTTCGAAAAAATTGCATTTAAAGAATTTCACAAATTTCCACTTGTTGATTCAGGCCGATGAATGGCAAATATTACCTGTAAGAGTAATTTCTCATACAGTGATAGATAAATATTAAGGAATATATAAAATATCAGTGATAAGAGCAAACGCAGTGAAGATAACAAATGATTGTGTGTGCCTTTACTAACCGAAAGTGTTTCTAACAAAAATTTGTTTTAACTTCCTAACATTCCTCAAGAAACAACAACTCGATCGTCGACCATGGAGCTGCCGTCGTTTGGTGAGTTTAGCATTGGATGATAAAAAAAAGAAGTTGAATCTTGCGTAAGATAAACGGTTAAGAGCACAGCAGTTTCTCATTAAGCACCTCGACCTGTGTCTCTCGTTGAAGATGAAAATCTGGAGATCGATCGTCACGTCAAAGAAAACTTTAGTGAATGATTTCAGGTTTTCCATCCTACGCAACGCAATCATCGACCGAGTGAATGAGTGAGTGAGTGAGAGTATGGCGAGGAGAAGAAGAAAAAAGCGACCCGGTGACTGTAAATAAATTTATTGTTTCAAAATAATATCGTGAGGGAAGAAGAAGAAGACGAAGAAGCGAGCCGAGTCATCAGCGGAGGGCTCCAAAAAATATTATCACCAGAACAAAAATATCTTCTCGCTGATCTTCTCTCCGCCGCTTCTTTTATTATGCAACCGAAATATTCATAATTGAGTCGTTTAATTCTCATCGAAGTTTATTCAAGCGCGTTCACGCTCGACGGCAATTATCTCTTAGTCTTCTCTGCGATCATTCAAGTTCAAATAACAAACATCGAACGAACGATAAAATTAATTTCCATGTGTGGAAAACCGCCTCATCATCATCGCAATTAACCCAAGCGCGGCAGTTGGTTAATTAATTGTTGGCTTCTTCTCATTGAAGGGAGGAGAGTGTCGATAATAAATAATATCTATCATAAACTCAGGCTGACTATCACTTAATACTCTTCAGCGATAGAAACATCTGGACGACCGTATCGTGTTGAAATCGAAACGGAATACGAGAAATGTTGATATGAATCGCGCCCGATTGTAAAGCAAACAGTTTGCAAGTTGAATGAACGCTTCAAGCTTCACTTGCGTGCAGATATTTTCGCTTTCTTTCGACCAGCAAATCTTTTTAAAGGAATGTCATTTTCTCATTCCAATTGGAAATAGAAAACTTCCTAAACAGAAATATTAGAAAATTGCTTTAATTGATCGAGCGACTTTTTATTTCATTAAATCAATCGAGTTTATCGAAAATATAATCCAATAAAAAGTTAAAGTTGATTGAGTCTCGGCTCACGCAATAAAAGAATTTCCACTTTATCGAATCGAGTCTAATACGATTCCCATCGAATAAGAATCCAGCTGAAGTCCATTAAAACTATTTTCCAACAAGATTTGATCCGAATCAACGCATTGAGAGACATTTAAATCGCGTTAGTCAAAGACTTCTCTAGCTTACTCGAAACGTCGCTCCACTTGATTCATTCTGTCTGATTGAGTCGCGTGTGAATAGTGCAATTGCAAAGAAGAGAGAAAATAGAAAAAGGTCGATTACAATCGCAACAAACCTGAGATGTCCATTTGTGGAGAAGCCTTAGCAGCGAAAGAAATGTTGACATTAGCGTTGATCACAGTAAGATGTCGATGAACGGCGCCCACATACGTTCCGCATTTCCGATTATGATTCATTGCTTCACCGTTAAGCATTTAAAGAGAAAGAGAAACCGATTTCAATTTAATTCCCATCAGATGTCCGCCCACATCTCAAGTAATATTTTGATTGGCCTCTTCATAGTCTCTCCGTTTAATTTCATGTTAGTCCAAAAGAAGCTTGATGATTGTGCAAAACACTTCAATTAGCCAAAATTCGAAGAAGCTTTAAACTAATGGCGAACTAATTTCTTTTGCAAGAAATGTGAAAAATTGTTTCACTTCATAAACTTTTTTCCCCGTGAAATCACGCTGAGATACAAATTCTGTTTATTTAAGTTGAGGTCGAGTTTATTGAATTTCTGGGTTTGAACGATGATGGCTTAGCGTGGCGGCAGCTTATCATAAGTTTAAGTTTATTCTTGTCTGAACCTTGAGCACCTGTACATTTAATTACGATATCAACAACTTCTGTTTATCGTTGGTGTCGCTGACTCATTTATGGCTTGACAAGATGTGTAAGTCAGATCATCTCATGTCGCAACATGATCTATCGTCGTAATTTATAAATCGCGCCCTCTCTCCACTCCACCGAATACTTTTCCTCTTTCTCATTTGTTTTGTTTTTAAACTCATTCACATTATAAATAGATAATCACGAAAAAATGATACGAAAGGCATTTTGGTGTGAAAAATCGCAACGCGAGTCTCAACCTTAAAAAAGGTGACGTCATGAGCGGATCGAATTCAGAGAAAACTACGCCGACATTTGTCACACGTCCGGTGATCTGCGTCTGCTCGAGTCTTTGGTGGAAAACATTGTTGTCGTATTTCTGTTTTTGAACGGTGTCATTAATATTCGGAAATATTTATCTGCAGATGTACAAGTTGTTGTGGGAAGTTTCGTAAACTTCGTCATGCCGATGGTCAGCCCATGGGAATTCTTTCTCCGTGTTAATAATTTTGTTGACTCAAATACTTCACGCACGGATTACTTCGTCGATCGTGACTTTAACACTTTCGATCTCATCAATGAATTCCGAGGAATCTCGACCGGAAACTTTTCGCTGCTTCTTTTATTTGCTTTTCGATGATGTAACACCTGTTCTCTTAGCCTTTATGGCACGACGACTGTCGTGTGCTTCGCTGATTGAAATGCAAACATAAAGCTAGAGAAAAGAAGCGAATGTCACTTGAGCTTGTTGTTTTGTCCCCACACACACTCAACCGTTAACGCCGTCGACATTGGTCCGGAAATTTCTCATGTTTTTGCATATTCAACACAAGTTTTGTCAATGCCATTTGACCGTCGCATGACATCATGATCAAATAATAATGAAACTGCATCTGTTCAAGCAGCAAACGTTTCTACAAACTTGATTGAATCATCAATTCAAACTCGTTGTGATCTGCTAGATGAATTGCCACGAAGAATCGTCAGAGTCAGAAAAGTTCGTTCCATTAATTATCGAGAATATTCAACAAAACAATTTGTCATCTCGTCTTCACTCCCCCGAAAGAAAAACAATTTTACGTAAAATCTCATTAGAACGATTTCAGTGAGATTTCTCTCGCCACTCAGTTTAGTTAAAGAATTTGTCGCGGAACCATCACGAACATCAAACGTCTGCCAGATAGGCGGAATTGCAATTGTGAAAACATTTAATTGTTTTAATTCAGAATGTAATTTGTCAAATGATCTGAATCGGTCTTTGCAAGTTGCGGCGATGAGTCGTCACCAAGTAGCGGCTCGTAAGTTGTTGCGAGCTTGTCATGATGTAAACAATTGTGCTCAAGAAGTGAAAATCTCGCTCTTTATTATTATTTCTGTGTAAATTTCACGAAACAAGTGACATACAACTCAAAGCCAGAAGAACATTAAATTGCTGAGCGTAGTTTGAGTTCAATTTTCGTCGCGAGTAAAAGTGCAGAATGTTGAAGAAGCTGAGAAAAGTCGAAGACGATGAAGACAGTAAGACTCCAAGTGGAGTTAACTGAATAATTGCATAATAGTTTCACTTAATTCGCTGTTATCAGTAACCTATTCGCTTGAATGATCGTGCATTGTAAGGCTGCTCACAAACTTGCTTTCATTTTCATTTGCTACTGTTTGAAAGCTTCTAAATGTGTTTGCATGTTCATTTGTCAAGAAGATAGATTATTGCAAAGTTTTCTTTGACAGCTAAAGCCGACTCACTTAGAAACTCTTTGACGAGCATTTCGCTAGCTCATAATCGTCCTCTCTCGCTTGCTCTCTAAATAACACAACGAATACGACAGACAACTGATAATTGGACGCCAAAAGTTGATAACAGCTCACTTTGTTTATTTTCGCCGCAAAGTTCTGTTCTGTTTAGTTTCGAGATGAACTGGCGCTTCCAACTAAAATCCATTAATCAAGGTGCGACCACCTGCGTGTGCTTAATTAGATTTTAGGCTTCAGACTAATTGTAGCAGTTTCAGTTTTGTCGTCGGCGTTTTCTGCATACAATGAGATTAAATAAAATCATTTCCTTCGTGCTCTCGTCGTCATCGTCGATTGTAATGCGTTTTTCTTTTTCATTTACCACCCACAGACGAACGTCAAGATGTTCAGCAAAAGACTTTTACGAAATGGATCAATCATCATCTGAACAAAGCGGGTCATGAGCCGATTAAGAATCTTTTCGAAGACTTGCGTGATGGGCACAAATTGTTGGCGCTTCTCGAAAGTCTCACCAACAACAAATACGTAACTTTCTCAATAAAGAGTTTTGTTTGATCTTGATCTAATATTTCTCGTGTTTATAGAAACCAGAACGCGGTCGGATGAGAGTTCATCATATCAGCAATATCAACAAAGCATTAAGTGCTCTACAGGATTGTGGAATACGAATGGTCAACATTTCCAGTGATGACATCAACAATGGAAATCCGAAACTCACTCTCGGTCTCATTTGGCTTATTGCACTCAGCTTCGACGGTCAACAACTCGTCACATCACAGGCAATTAGTGGAATTGAAAAGTCTTTGAAGTCTTGGGTCTGTCGATTCACGGAACGTCACGGGTTGAAAGTTAATGACTTTACTGCGTCCTGGAATGATGGACTCGCATTCCTCTACATACTCTACGAAACCATTCCAGTTAAATTTGATTTGGAAGCAACGAAAAAGCTTCATCCGATCGCTCGTCTTAAAATGGCATTTGACTTAGCAAACGATCAGCTTAAGGTCGAGCCTTTGCTTGATCCTGACGATGTCAACTGCGTTCGACCAGGTAAGAAAATATTTTAAATTCATTTAAACTTTTATTAAAGTTTTCTTTATCTTTTAGACAAGAAATCAATCCTGATGTACATTATGTGTCTCTACAACGCAATCCACAAGAATCATCTTGATGAAGATCGATTTGTTGATGATGACATGGATGAAATTGTCTTATTGAATGAAACTAAACAAGAAAGTGACAGTGATGGAGAGACAGAGAACAAGAAGGCAAAGCTTCATCCTAAGTTAGATGATGTTTCACTCGCAAAGTCAATTGAGGATCTCCGAAGACTGACAAGTGAACCTCAACGTCATAGTTTCATTAGCTCAGAAGTAAACATCGTTCAAAGCCTCGAACATCATCCTGGCTTCTCACAAAGTGATGAGATTGATGTTAAGATCGTTAAACCATCACAACGGCCAGTTTCTAATTGTTCAGTTGAGATCGGCGATTATCAGACTGCGATTGAAGATGTTCTTGAGAAACTTCTTAAAGCAGAGGACACAATCGAAAGTGATCCAACTTTGTGTGACAATTTAACAGATTCACGAAAGCAATTCCAGAATCATGAAGAGTTTATGTTGAAACTTGCGGATTATCAAGTTTCTGTTGGATCAGCGCTCGAAGAAGGAACGAAGCTTCTTACAGAGTCATCTGGTTTATCAAATGAGGAGCAACAAGAGATCAAGCATCAACTTTTCCTTCTCAACGAACGATGGGAAGCATTGCGAGTTAAAGCTCTCGACACACAAACGAAAGTTCATAAGCAATTGGCAAAGATGCAACTCGAGAAAGTTGAAGAACTTAAAAGTTTCTTGACATCCACTGAAGATCGTTTATCAAGAATGTCAGACACTGGACCTGGTCCTGAGCAACTCCGAAAACAAATGGAAGAACATAAGTCACTTCAAATTGATTTGGAAGCACAGCAATCACTAGTCGAGTCTTTAAGCAATCTTGTCATTATTGAAGATTCCGAATACTTCCGTGATCTCGAAGATAAACTCGTAGCTCTCGAGGAACGTTGGTCTCATGTTGTCAAATGGACAGCGAAGCGCTGGGAAAACCTTCAAGAACTTAGCTTCAAATGGACGAAGCTTGCTGAGCAGCATCGTATTATCAATCAATGGCTTGACTCACGTGAAACGAAGCTTAAGTCAATGGAAGGAAAAGAAGTTGTCGAGATTGGAGAGACAATGGATCGCATTAAGTGTCTTCAGTACTGCAAGTTTGATCTTCAGACGTTGCAAACGAATGTTGAAGCATTGGATACAACAGTTCAAGGATTGCAAAATGGTTCGCTATCAACTCTAAACATCGGCGATAAGCTTGAAGACATCAACGATCGTATCGAAGCTCTGGGACTAATCGTTGAAGTTCAAGAAAGTCGAATTGAAAGCATGGGCTTCACAATTGAATCAAATGACCCAAGAAGGATCTCAACACCTTCCGGTTGGGAAAACTTTGAAGCAAAACTTGCTGAGCTCGATGGAAAGAAGATTACCGAGCACATCGTTGAAGAAACGATTGAATTGCTCCCTAAAAAAGAACAGGACAGCGAGAAAGTCACTCAGCTCAACGAGAGCATCATGGATATGGTTTATTTCGTGGATGAGATGGAATCGACAATCAATGACATTTATCAACTTGACTTGCAAAATCAACTTATGATGCTTGAGAGACTTCAAGAAAGACTCAAGACGCAAGTTAACGATTACGAGAAAGCGAAAGTTCTTCTTGACGATTGCAAGAAGGAAGCAGCGGAGCTTGGAGTCGAAGATCAACATATTCAAGAGCTGGGATCGAAATATGATTCGATTGGATTCCGAATTGAAGATCTTATCGAAGGAGCGAAGATTGACTTCAAAAAGGAAAAGTTCTACAAGAGTTTAACTGGTATCAAGCTGACGTTAGCTGATGCTCGCGATTGGTACAAGCAACACGCGAACGAGTCAGGAAAAGAAGAACTTGAGAAGCGTTTGGCAGAAATGGAAGCATTAGCAGAAGAGATATTAGAAGTTCGTGAAGTCTGCAAGGACGAAAGTGGCTCTGACTGGTCGGAATGGAAACGAGACTTCCAGCAAGTCGATGAAAGTTGGTCGGACATGAAAAGTGCAATTTCTCGTTTACTTGAAGAGATGAACGACGATGCTCAGGACGATGCTGAAAGTATTAAAGAATTTGATATACAAACTGAAGAAATATTAGCGAGAGCAAACGAAATGGAAGTTTGGCTAGATGAGTTAGAAAAAAATACTCCGACAACAACGAACGATCAGCTCGAAAACCTCAACGATCTCTTCCAAGTCAAGTCAAAATTCCAAGTCTTGAAAGAGTCATGCGAGCAAATGACAATCAAATTCAGAGAGTTGAACGAAACTGGCAGCGAAACTCTTTTGCAAGGCGACGATTTAATTCAAAACAAACGTGACAGCAGCTTCAGTCAATTAGCGAAGCAGCTCACAAAGCTAAACGCGAGATGGAATGAAGTCACTTCACAGGTTTATGCAAGAACTGCAGCGTTAGAATATTTATCGACTCAATACGGTGAACTCAAGACGCTTCTTGTGTCTGAAGCTGGTTACTTAGATAAACTCGACAAACTTTTAAGGAAAAGTCCAGAGAACGCTGCAGATGCTGAAGAAATTTCCGAGGAACTTGATGTGAGTTAAATCTCTTTTTTAATGTTTTAAAAACTATTCAAACTTTTGATTAAATTCCTCAGGACATTGAAAACTATTTGCGCAACAACTCATCGGACTCACGCATCGATAAGATTCAAGAAGTTGGTAAGGAACTTGTTGACTTTGGTTTCTTGAAGCGAGAAATCGCTGACGAGCTAACGACAATGCTCGTTCGTCGTGATCAACTTCATCATCAGGTGAGATCAAATTTATTTAATTTCTCGTGCATCCTTTATTGCCTGCTAATGGATTTTCAATGGAAGCTATCAGCATGTTTGATGTAAATCATTTTCCTGCGACTTTCTCAATGTTTCCATTTCCCCCGAAAACTTTATTTTATCTAACATCGCACCAAGAAATAAATAAATCGTAATCGATCCCAAAACGCAATCAAAAAACTTTTCAGGCCGAGACGCGAATCCAAATACTTGAGAAGGCAGTATCTGAAGCGCAGTCTAGTGAAAGTCAAGTCACCGAGTTGCAACAATGGATTTTCAGAGTTGATGAACTTCTTAACGATTACATTGAACATGATACGACTTTCGAATGTCTTCCTCATGACTTTCAGGTGATTTTTTTACTTAAATGTTTCTCGGACATGAAAAAATTGTTGACTAACACACAAACACACATTGCACACTTAAATGATTAGAACAAAAATAATTAATAAGATGGTGAGGGCGAAGTTTGTTTGTAAGAGACTCAGAACAAACTTTGAACTCTGTAAATAATTTTAAACTCTCACTTACTAATCGATTCTTACATGCATCTCCGCATTGATCGAAAACTGTGATGTCAAGTAATGGAATTTTATTCGTTTCGAGTTCTTTCTTTATCTGAAATTCTAATATTTCCCTCAACAGCGTTTGACAGAAGAGTTCGAGACGAAGAGCAAAGTTATGTCTGACATGAAGAAGCAAGTGGAGACTTACAAGACGAATGGAAAGATTGAAGCCGCCAATCGTTATCAGGATCAGATAAATTTGCTGCAGGAACGTTTTAAGCATTGCCAAGAAAAGCTTGAAAAGTTCACTTCACCTCAAGCAATTTTCGAGAATCGTTTATCTCGAGCAATTGGAGATCTTCGAAATGTTGAGAGAAGTTGTTGTATCCTCGATGTCGCTTCAGCTGGAACACAAAACGCTCACGATCAATATCAACATTGTTTGAAGTTCTATCGAACATTATCAGAAGTTAAACCAGAAATCGAAACAATCATCAAAACCGGAAGACAATTATGCAACGACCCATTAACAAAGGATTCGAAAAAGTTGAACACAAGAATCGATACCTTGAAGCATCTTTACAACTCATTAGGCGACACAGTTACAACAGCCAAGAGTGGACTTGAACGTATCATTCGATTGCTTACACAGTTCAATCAATCAATCGAAATTGTCGTAAAATGGATTGGCAAACAGAAACACGATCGAATGGAAAACAACAACTTTGAAATCGATCCCTCGGCGGTGAACGAAATCGAAGCGGAATTGCGAAAATGTCATCAAGTGTTTGACGAGTATAAGTCGATTGTTGAGAGTGGACATTTGGAAGATATTAGCGATCGTTTGAATCTTGTGGACCGTGAATTTAACGAGTTTCTTAATTTGGATGGCGACAAAAAAGTTTTGAACGAAATGCTCGAAACTTTGCAAAACATTGATCAAGTTCCAATTGAAACTTTGAGGTGAGTTTCATGAAGATTCTTAAATAAATTTAAAAGTTAAACAAAGTTATTTCCTCAGATCATTCGAGAAAAGTCTCTCAACGATATCGCCAAAGTCAGAAGAAGTCGAGAAGCTTTACGCTCAAGTCAACAGAATTGTCATTGTAAGTCTTCAACTTTTCTTTTGCATTTGAGAATCAAAATATTTGTTTGTAAAGTTTTATGGTTGCATTGTGTTGTCGCTCTCGCTTCAAATAAGATTGAAAATTCATCAAAAAAGTTAGCGCAGAAATCACATTTGGAATTAACATCAAAGCTCGCTTTCTGTGTTCGTCCTAGAAATTTTTCTCTTCGTAAACTTTTTCGCAAGGAATGAAAAAAAAATGGTTTAACAAAAAGTTCTTCTATTCGGTGCTGATGGTCATTGGTCTCTTCTCCCGTTGTTCTTTACGACAAAAGGTAAATCAGGCTCACAAACACATTTGATTCACACAAAACTTGTACAGTTGGCACTAATCGGGAACGTCCTGTGAAAAGTCTTCTGTCAGGAAGAAGTCTCCTCTTCACTAATCCATTTAAATGTTTCCGTCTTCTCTCAGAATCATTTCCCTCCTCCCCTCGTTGTATATATAAAGCTCTTGGGATTCATCAACATTTTCTGAAAGTCTAACTTCTGGTGTAAAAAATTATCTAAGAAAGTTATCTGATGATTCGAATCTCTTTCTCGTTTTGTATCACAAACTGCTGCTGCCCAGGACGCAATTGAATTCCATCAGAAAACAGAAAAGCTTTTGCAGAAGTTCGATGATGACACAGAAATCGTTATCGTAAGCGATACGGTTCGTCATCGACGATCACGAACGCCAATCTCGGCGGTTTCAACTGAAAGTAATCGTGAATCAAATGTTGTGATGCCGGATTTACTGTCGAAGAATGGAAGCTCCACAAACTTTTCGGAGACGTCTGCTAATGGGACGAGACCGCGAGACGATAAATTCTCTGTCGTTGAGGTCAAAGAACGAGACTTGGCCATGAAGATTTTGTACAGGAACATTGAGTTTGGCGATCCAAGAGTTGACACAATCAATGTATTCGAGAGTTGTACAAGATTTGAACCGGAACAAGTGGAAACCATTCACATCATCGATGCTTCATCTGATACCGACACAGCCACGTCAACTCCGATTCTTAAAAGGAAATCGCTTAAGTCTCTCAATGGTTCGATTGATGAACTGAAGACGGAGTTGGAAGATGAGCTGAATACAGTTTTTGGCTTCGAGGAATCTGTTGAAGATTTCACTGTCAAGAAGCAGAAAATTTCCTTCAATGGTCTGGTGAAGCTCAACGGAAACGAACGTGACGTTTTACTCGATTCTGAGATTTCTGAAGAACGAGCGATTAAACTTATGAAGCTTCGTCCGACGCTCAAAGAGCTTTGGATGGAAGAACGAAACAGCTTCTATGGACCCGACAAAGAAAATGACGAAGAACCGCTTGAGTTCTCTGATGACGAGGAAATTCCACGTTACTCAATCGAGATGGACTCAGATAGCGATGTGGTAGTTCTAGATTTCCTCAAATTCTTTTATTTTTAATTATCTTTTTTTATTTTAAACGTTTCTCTAAAACTCTTTTCTTCTATTTCTTTCAACAGTCGAGAATCGCGACGCCGAACAACAAAAAGGTTGAACCGAAAGACAAAGAAACTTCATTTACTGAAGAATCTTTTGTTGCTCCTCTATCAACATCATCGCCGTTCACTTACAAGACCGTTACACCTTTAGATCAAAGAGTTGATCAATTCGAGAAGACAGCGCGTTACATGATTAAGAAAATGGATCAGACTTTGCAGCAAATACGAAATTGCAACGATAGTGGCAGCGGCATCGAACATATGAAGCTTTCTGTAGCTCCCGACGCAGCTTTGATTCAATCACAAGGCGACACTTTGATTCTTGAGACTCATGGAAAGAATCCACAATTGACTCAACGTTTAGTTCTGATTCAAAAAGAGCTTCGCGATAAATATAAAGACTTCAAGAACGCGAACACAACTGACATGAGTTTGTTGGAAAAGGTTAACAGCGTCGATCCTGAGAATCAATATTCGCCGAAGGAGAAAGTTTTTGCTGACAAGAAGTTCCCGCAGGATTTGCTTAGATCTTCATCAACATCTTCAATCAAGCTCGACGATCTCGTCTCGAAAGTACTCAAGAGAGTCAATGATTTGACTTCCAAGCCAGTCGATCTCTCGTCAGACGAAGAGCTCAGGAAGAGAATCTTAGATATTGGAGTGAGTTCAGAATTTTTCTTTTATTTTCCGAGAGAAACTCTTGTTTCAAATGATCGAGCAAAGATTTTCTCTTCCCATTTTCCAATCTTCCCTTCAGTCTTCTTTTGACCGCATTACCGATCGCGCGTGAAAATAATTTCTGTCGATCCTTTGCTATTTATAAAGAAAACTCGATTGAAAATCATTTCGCGGCGCGGCTTCAAATCAATTATCGATCGTTTGTTAATTTGTTTGAAGGAAAAAGCGCTTTCGTTTGTTGTTTCGTAAAATAGCTTCAGATAAAAGTTTTTTTTTTGTGTGTAAACACCGGTGGCATTTCCACTCATCTGCTGCCGATGAAAAGATGAAAATCCATGTCGATGTTGTGTAAATTTACAAATCACAAAGAATTCCTCAAAAATAAATATATTTTCGACCGCGATGTGCTATTAATAACTGGCACGCTGCGAAAAGAACGTTGAGGAAAAAAACAAAAGAACAGAAAAACTATTTCGATGCAGATTTGCATAAAAAAATCATCGTGAGTCTGCCGTTGAATTTATTATTTAAACAAGTAGATTAGCTTGTTCGGTTGTCTCGCCAATTGAAGTTGAAGTTGCTCTTCTCCTCCAGAGCTTCATTTTCCTCTTCAAACGTAGAATGAGTTAATGATAGCGACTGACAGAAATATTCTTCAGAGCAAGACACTTCTTATGTTTATAAACAAAAAGTAAAAACGATTTGCAAATTTATTTCTTCGCTTCATCGCAGCGTCGGAAAATCTTTAAGAAATTGAGAGGAAAATAAGATTTTCTTGTGTTTGAGGCAATCAGAGAAACCTTACAAGAAATTATCGACTGCGAAGATTTTTCTCAGAACTTGGAGAGACAGTTAGTTAAAGTAATCCTTTGATTTTTAAAGCTAAAGAAATAATTAACTTTGTAGCTTTAAAGAGAAATCTTTCATCACTTTTAATTATCCCTGGATCGATTTTTTTTCTGCAATTTAATTAAAATATTTTTGTTCAGTCGAAAAACTTAACAACTTTCGTTTCCTGTTAATCAAAATCTTTAAACGCTCCACATTTTTGATTTCACCAAATTTTATCTTTCCTTTGTGTCTTTCGTAGGAGAAGCAAGAAGATTTAAAATTAGCAATTGAGATCGCTTCATCAAACGATCAAACGAAGCCGACCGCGATGGAGTTTTTGGAGAAGGTAAACAAAATGTCAAAACATTTGAGAAAACTAATTTGTTGACTCTCTCATTTCCCTTCTTTTCTCAAAAATTTTCAACTGCTCGTGATTGCGATGATGATGGACAGGCCAAGAAAGACCTCTCATCGCACTGCGATCAAATCGTTATGTCTTTGGCAACGCTCAACAAGCAACGGACGACGGAGAAGCATCAATCACAGTCGATTAAGACAACTGTAACCATCTCGAGTGTATCCAAAAGCTCTGTTGGCTCAACAACGCCAGTTTTGAGCGAAACCAAGAAGATCACATATGATTCAACCTCAACGAAGCAACCACAACACGACTCACAAAAAGAAGAGATAAAGACGATTGATGCTCAAGCTGTCGAAGAAATTCTTCTTGGGAAATCTAAAGAAAAGGCGAAAGAAAAGTTCATGAATGAGGGAGCAGAGAATATTCAAAGAAGAGGTGAGCAAGGTGACTTTGATCGAACTAAAATGATATACAAACCCCAACGCATCAAAATGATTAGCGTCGCCTCATGACATTTTATCAAAACTTTATCTTTTTGAACGCCCTCGGAATAAATTTCATCAAAACATCAGAAAAACATGAAAAATCGTCTGAAAATTTTATTCATATCGCAAGCCGTTGGCAGCAGTTCAAGAAAAAAAGAAGAAACTCAGTTTCAAGTGTCCGATATGTAAAACCGGCGTTGTTGATGCTTCCGTCGAAACGATGTCATGAACGATTTTCCGAAACTCGTTACAGTGAAGCTTCAATTGATTGCGTTATCTGCAATCTATTCGAGACCAAAATCGATGTTCAGTGTTGTCAAGAACTTTCCTAAAACAAAATAATACTTCTCCGTTATAAAATCGATCGCTCACTGTGTCTGCCGAGGAGTTCAGCATTGAAGCATGAATTAAAGAAATTGTGAAGTGGCATGTAAAATGTCATCTGAAATGTGACGTTGTCGAGTATGAGGGGAGCAAAAGAACTTTAAATGTTTGCTTTAAAATGAAGAGGGACTTGAGATTTAATTTGTGAAGGGAGTTTTATCCGAAGGAAGCTCTCGAGCTCATTGAAACAACTAGAATCCTCTTACACATTAAGTTCTAGAATCCCAATAATTACAATCAAACTCACTGAGAAGCCTTAACTTTCTCCTTCGCATGAAAGTCCCTTAAAAAATCTCATAAAGAGAGTTTTTGCAAAGCGATCCCATTTCAAGCAATGCAGCCCGAGAAAGTCCTTTTAAAATGAAATGAAGGAGAGGAACGAACGCAATTGGAGAGTCGACATTCAGAAGTCCATGTGAAAGCATAAACGAGAGAGACAAATGATAATAACTGTTTTCCTGCCTATTTTTCCACTGCTACCCCACACCAAGCCCATCTATGGCACAGAGAAAATGCTAAAAGCGCCTTAATTTCGATATAAGTGCTCTATCGGGTGGTGCGGAATGAGAACCTTACCGGCACAAAAGTGTTTTATTTTTCGCTGTTGTGGCATGTGCTTCTCAGTCGATCGTTGACGTTGCATGCTTTCGGACGCCGCAGCGAGAGGCTTAACCCGAAACAAGATAAGGCACTCGTTGGCCATTACCAGTGATTTACGTTCGAACATCTCGAGGTCGGCTGACGCGTTCTTATTGAAATTTATCGATGCGCCAAAGAAGGGAGCAAAAGTTTTTCGTTTCACGTTGTGCTTCGATTCAACGACAGTGTCAAAGAAAAGGAAAAAGTTTGAGTGTAACCATAAGAAGTTAATTAAAAGTGAGAAAAGTTGTGAAAATCGTTGTCACTTCATTTGAGCTTAAAGTTTTCCTTTCTCCTGTTCGAGGTGCATTAAAAGCTTGCTCTACTTTTTCGTTATTTATTTTATCACTTGCCAAACACAAAAACGTTGAGTTACATCGAGAACTAGTTGAATGAAAGAAAAGGCCTTTGTTGTGAGTTTCCTTTCTTTCTGATTTTTCTCCCTCGCACAATACATGTGAGCTTAAGCGCGAGTAATTAACGTTTGGAGTTAGTGAAAAAGCTTTCCTATTTGTGATTGTGAAAACTGAACAGAAAATGCAGGAAAAAGGAATAAAAAGTGTAAAAGGAAATTAGATGCATCCTCACGAGCAAAAGCCTTAACAACACTTGAGACGACGTAGGCAAGGAAAGTGGTGAACTGTGCGTGAGTCGATGAACTCCTATGAAAGTATTAAAGAGTAAAGCGATTATTAAAAATATAATTTCAACGCCTTGAATCAAAAGCTTTAATCCTTCGAGAGCCAAAACATTCATTTTCTTTCTATGCAAACAATAAAAACAACATGCGACTCTTTAGTGCCGTAATGTGGCGAAAAGCTAGCGAGGCTACCCTCAAACGTCGCACGAACAGAAGTAGAGCACATACGAGTAATTTGGAGCGAGACTAGCTTCAATTTTTGGCTCTTGAAATGCGTCGTTCCATTGCAGAAAATTCAATTTTCCTTTAGCTGCTCCGGGACTTGCTTTCCTTGCCAAACTATATTTTAATCTTTCCATAAGTTACAGAGGAAAATGAAAACTAATTTTAATTTTCTTCCCAAAGATTCGGGATCTAATTACGTTCCGGGATCCTTCACGAAGAAGCAATCGTGCCCGAGCGTAATTTCAGCGAGAAACGCTGCAAGCTTCGACAACTCAATCCTACAGGTAAGAACTTTTAGAAGAAATTCCACAGCAGACAGAGAAGATTTTAAAATAAATTTTCTCTTAGATTTCCGACTGGTTGACGTTGAATCGTGAAATGCTGAAGCAACAAAGTATTCCAGTTGGGAGTATCGACACAATTTCTATTGCCATCGATAAGCAGAAGGTTAGTGATGAGAAAATTAACTTCCCGCTCACGAATTTTCCGAGACGCAAACCTCTTCAAAGTTTTAAAGAATTTCCTTTTCCTTTAACAAGAGAAAATGTCTCCATCTGTGATTATTGATTAAAATGTTAAGGAGACGACTCTTGAAACATGATCCAACTCATTCCACGCATCATTCGTCTCGTGTGGAGGGTTGGAAGGTGAAGCGACGGGAGATCAAGAGTTAATTGATTTTAATCCGGCATGAACCTTCTCCCGTTGCTCCTCTCGCTCGAAGTAGCAGACACTCGAATGCGAATAATAAATTCGAAGCCTTTCGAGGGGTTTTGTTCGACGAGCCATTGATACACCATCATCCATGATGTTACATGACTTCTCAAGTGGCCTTTAAGTGCTGTTTAATTTATCCTTTTTTTCCCTCTTGCTTTTTTATCAGACGCTGCTTCGTGAGTTGGAGTTCAAGAAGCCGCAACTTGACGATCTGGTCAACACTGCGGAAAGCTTAAAGTCAGACGCCAATAAACTGCAATTACAGATGAAAGGTAAGAACATTTTTCCTTTTTTATTTTGTTAAGTAAATATCATTTGTTTGAATGATTGAATTGGCGTGTGATCCAATCAAGAGTTAAACTTCAATTTAAATATTTTGAAACTCTCTTTTGTCAAGGAAAACTTTTTTTCTCATCTTGTTGCTCTCGAACTCGATCAATTGAAGAAAATTGGAAAAGTTTTCCTTTAAAATCTTTCCGTCTTGACTTTCTGTTTGAGTTTCTGTGTTGAGTTATTCAAACAGTTTCCTCATTCCGCCTTCATGTTCAAGCCCATCAGTAGGCTGATTTCCATTAGATGTTTCATTACTCTCGATGTCGCCCTCGCTTTTCGAAATCGGGTTGAATCGAGTTGAACTTTAACAGCGGCTTTTTATGACTGTTGACATTGAACACAAATTGCCTTTTTTTTGCCTCCGCCACCGTTGAATGTTTGTTTTCACTCTCTTTACTT
The DNA here is from genome assembly GCA_033063855.1 of Smittia aterrima. Classification (NCBI taxonomy): domain Eukaryota; kingdom Metazoa; phylum Arthropoda; class Insecta; order Diptera; family Chironomidae; genus Smittia; species Smittia aterrima. The sequence continues at coordinate 23,352,161 of CP093831.1, forward strand.
ACATATGACGCTCTGTGATGATGAAAATCGAGGAAATGAAAAAGCAATTTTGGACTAAATTTACTTGCCCATCGAATTAAAATGGTCAGACGAACAGTCTATTTGAACTTAAAGTGTAGGAAGGCTTCCTCGTCTGAGCTAATTCTAACACGAAATAAAAGCAGCGATTTTCATTTCTCTTTGCCGTCTCATTCCATTTCCGATGAAAAATCGGCTTCCTGTAATTTATTAAACAACAATTTCCCCACCACCCGTGATAGAGTCTCGCAGTTGTCCGAGTGAAAATCACGTCGAAGCATATTTACTCGAAATAGTTTGTTGTGTGTACAACTCGCAGGATGAACATGCGCACGAAAGTCACAAATCTCGAGAAAGCTCTCCTTGATTCATGACGAAAAAGGCAAACTCGGAATAGAATTTTTTACGGTAACGGTTTGTTTTCTTCCGCTTTCCTCCTCATCATCGTCTCATTCATGAGGCAATTCACTGGAAATTTACATGCTCCTTCTTACAACGCTTGTTCGGCCTAAAGGGAGAAGAGCAAATCGGCCCTAAAATACTATTTACTTGCCATCCCTCCTCTCGCAAACTTTATCGACACTCGGAATTATTCATTATCGTTTAGCCGACTCGTTGGACAGGAGTATAAATTTCTGCACACTAAACACCTCTGATGGTTGTCCTTGCAATTAAGGAAATTGAGTCGAAGAGCAGCAGTAGTCGCATCTGAATCATTGACGGATCAATTTATTTCCTTCAACCTTCAAAATGTAATTTGCATATTTCGAGCTTAGTCGGAGGGTCGAGAGCACGTTCGCGACGAAATTCTCCGTTTCAGTCATTGACGATATTTGGGGAAATCGAATAAATTAATTAACAGTCTCTATCGTTTAAGAAGTTTAAATTAAACTCTCGAGTACGTGAGAAGTGGGATGAGGAGGGATTGTCTAGAAATAATTCCTCAGAATTTGCCTACGATTACTCCAATTACTGAAGCTATTTGTGGATTATTCGAATAGAATGCGACAACGTCGTTTAATAATCGCGAAGAGGGGACTTTTTTCTTCGCTTTTCTTAGAAGCAGGTGCAGCTAAGAGACACGATTTCCCATCTGGTTGTTATTTCGTCTTTAAACAATAACAGGGTGAAATGTATCGCTTCTTGCCTTGGAGGCACATAAAGGGAATGTTTTGATGTTCTTAGATGTCGAAGAACGTGAAGAATTTTCATCGTCGTCGTCTTACTCCTCCGCACGCGCCTCGAAGTTTCTGATTTAAAAAAAGCCTAGGCGTCGTCTCATCTTCTATGTGCTCCACTCCATTTCGCTATCTTTTCCTTAATCATAAATCGCTTTTCCTTTTTGCTTCTTCTGTTTGTTGTTCTTTCGGCGAAATGCTCAGCGAAGAAAAATGTTTTCCCTTTGCGATGTTGTGCATGGAAAAAAAGCGAAACTCACGTTGTTTTGTGCTGGCGGAAAAGCCGAGGAGAAAAACTTTTTCGCTTTCGGTGAGGCAGCGAAGAAAATTTGTATTCAGAAATTGTTTTTATGTGAGCTATAATCATATCGAATGGGAATGTTTGTGTACCTTCGTTCAGCCCCTGGAACCGTCTCCACCTCTCCGATCTCGTCTCTTTTCTCCTTTTGGTGCGGAAATAAAAGGCAAGTTGTGTAATATTGGGCTTTTATCAGATGATAAATTACACGCTCTTCCACACACGAAGTGAACTCTTCATTCTTTGCCTTTTGAATATTTGCTGATGATGACAGAAGAAAGAAAGAAAATTCGCCGGTGGGGTTGAGTTTCCGAGGGTGCCGGTTGCGAATTATGAAAGTTTTGCTCTCAAACTTCTCTCGATAATTTGTACCTTTTCATCATCTTGCATATACCGAATGATTTCTGAGCTCTTTGCTTTTGAATGCGAGAAACTTTGTCGTCTTCATGTCTGCTGACAAAGCGGTTTGATGGGAAAAGAATTTTTATTTAATTTCACTTGACAAAAACTTTTATCTAAAAGAAAAGATAAGATTTGTCATCATCTGCTGAAACAAATATTTCGTGGAAGAGTTGAATGGATAATCGATCAACTGCTTCAGGCGGCATCTTCGCACAATCAAACTATTTTGATAAGGGGAGCAAATCTTTTCTCCGTATCGACGAAAAGCGAAGGCTGCAAAGCTCTTGAAATGGATTTGATGAACGGCAATTGAAGCTGAACGATAATGCTCGAGATTCTGTAGATCAGCAGGGGAGGATTACATGAAGCTAACGATTTCTCTTCTCTTCCTATTTATTTCGACTTGTTTATGTGCTGCTACCTGCTCTTTAAGTGAGTGTGCAGTGATAGTGGACAAAAGAAAAATTATCTTTTGTTTCGAAAGCGAAGACGGAAATCATTCAAAGGGAATTCTCTATTTGAGAGAAAATGTTTGAGGATTCCTTTTGTGTATGTGTGTGTGAGTGTGGAAATTCTCTCGGGGAAATCACCATGGAAAAGTAACCCTTTAGACGACGGGTGATGCAAACTGTTCTCTTGTCCTTGTTGCGCTGCTAAATGTGCGACAAGAAAATTTCCTTTTCAAGTGTTAGTGTGAAGCAGGGTGCCGCTTCAGTAAAACTTTTCCGAGGAAAGTCCTTCTCTCTTTTCTCTTCAGTCGGTTGCGAGTACTCGGACGATTCAGTTCGACGCGCTTTTATCTTTATTCACAAAAACCATATTTGAAGCCGTAAAGGAATTTTTTTATACAAATTTAAGTGACAAAAGTTTGATCCTCGGCCGTTCTCCTTCGGTTCAGGATTAACGAGACTTTCTGTGGAGAAGCTTAAGAAAAGGATTTCGAATTGAATAGGAAAAGTTTTGTGTTGTGAAAAAACCAGGATTTTCTTTCCGTCTCTCAAATTTTTTTTCGGCTTTCGAAGAAGAGAAGAAAATTGGAAAATCTTTTTTCCTCGTAGTATTATTCAATAGACTTTTTTACGCACACACTAACACAGACGAGGACGACAACGTTGTGTTGTGTGCTTCGAAAGTCATTCCTGCCACTCGATGTGAAGCAAATAAAGCAAAGAATAATAAGCAGGGACATGCTCCTACTCTCGATGTGTAGTAATAATCATAATTCAAAGGCAGTGAGTGTATTTACTCAGAGAAAGAAAAGCGGTGAAGGATCAGTGCTTGTGACATTTCTATTGCGGCGGGGGCCGAGTCGTTTTTGACATGTTAATAGTGAGAAGAAGATTAAACAAACTCGGAAGTGCTGTGGCACATGAATAGCTCTCGCGTTCAACAATCTATATGCAGGATTAAGTGGAATCTTTTTATGATGGTCATTTCGAGACATGGACACGTTGCTTCATAAATTAAAGATAAACCTACAGCTTTGTGCTCGATTATACGACGCTGCCTTAGAACAGTTTTTCAAGTGACTTTTATAAAATAATTATCGCGCGAGTGTTATCGCAAAACAAGAAGAAAGAAAAAAAAGTTTACAAACAAACTTTCTAACACAAAAGTCATATCAAGGAAGTTCATATCATAAAACGATCTTTTAAATGTTGAAGAGATAACTTCAAGGAAGAAACTTTTTTGCACCATCAGAGATATTTTCATGCTTATTTAACTACCACAAACCATCATACTACATCATCGCTTCCCCTTTTTCCGTCGTTAGCAAAAAGGAAAAAGAAAATTCTCTCTCGAACGCATACAAACATAAAAGAAAACTCTCGCGAAATTTCCATGAATGAAAAGTCGAGAGAAGAGAGTAATGTAAAGTTGTGTTGATATAGAGAACCTCGGTTGCGGTTTAAGCTCTTGTCGAATCTTTTAGTGAAGACGTTGCGAGGAAGCAAATCTCAATTTCCGATAAAAATAATTTCCGAATATAAGACTGTGAATCAAAGTGGAGAAAGTTCACTCATGTACCGCTTCTTCCTTTCGTCATAAATCAAGGATTTCCTGGACGAAAGTCTTTTCTTATCAGCAACGATAATTAACCTTTGAAAGGCTCATAAATCCATTGAACGATGGCACAAGCGGAAGGTCAAAAGAATGAATTATCGTTTGAGTTGTTGAAGAATACACAACAAATTGCCGAGCAAGCGGCTTTGCGAGCGAAAGAAATCGCGATGCGGTCAAAGGTTCCCGAAATTCCCTTGCGTGGTAATAACGGCGAGCATCAGAAAGCGCCGGAAATTCCACCGAAACGTTTGAGTTTAAAGAAAACGTTCGTTGTTGAAGACAACTTTACAAATGGCGAGGATATAAAGCCGATACCGGTTCCCCAAAGAAACCAAGCACAGAAACCTCCGCCACCTGTGCCTCAGAAACCAGCAAGCGCTCAAAACTCTCCAAGGATGAATGACAAACTAGTTCATCCGCAACTACAACCGCAAAACATGTTTCACGAACGTGTCTCACAATCCCCGCAGTTATCAGCAAAGAATCAAAACATTGTCAACATCCTGAATTCCCCGCTGTTCCAGCAGCGCGCGAATCAATACAAAATGCAACAACAGCAAGTTCAACATCAACAATCTCAAATTATTCGTCAGCAGATGAAACCGGATGAAGACTTCGGCTCAGAGGATGCACTTCGTGGAATTGAACGTGGGTTAAAGAACATGGAACGTGCAATGAAGGAGCAGATGACAATGAGGAACATGGACTTTGTCGACGGTGGTAAAGGGAATGAAATGCAATTCAATCCGATGGAGTTCAAGAGATCGTTAGGTGGATCGATAAACTCGCTTGATGGTCAAAACATGAGAGTGATGGGAAATATGAGGCTGAACTTTGACGGTCAGAACTGGAATCAAGTTCGTGGCATTGAACGGAATATAAGCATGGATCAGATGAGGCTTGAAGCGCTGCAAGGTTCAGGTCCAATGAAAGGAATTCCAATGGACATGTCACAACAACAAAACATTAAACATAATATTTACCGTTCTCTTGATCGAACTCTTCCCCTCGAGATTCAGTACTCACGACATCGTCAGCAACAGGAGCTCGACTTTATGCGACAAAACAATCAAAACTTAAACACCCAGCGACAGCAGGGAATGTCACGGGAAGACGTTAATTTACGTCGTCGATCATCGCACGATGAAACTCAATTCATCATGCAACAGCAGCAACAAAAGCAAACGACTGGGAATCAAACGAACATCGACGCTGCCGGTGGTATGCATGAAGATGAACTTGATAATTCTATTCTTTTGAAAAATACGCGATGCTTTTATGAATTATGTAACATTTGCTAGATAAGAAAGAAGACGACAATATGAAGTCTCATGAATTGCTAAACAGCTCAATCCAAAACGAGGACAACCTCAGAGTTACATTATTTACAAACAGAGCCCCGATTCGAAAAAGTTCTCACTTCATTCCGTTTCGCAAATTTCTCTGCCATACACATTCGTCGTCTCTGCGCTCTGCATTTTAATTAAATTTCTTCTGTTTTACGCGTCCATTGAATAATAATTTTCCCGGCGAAAGGAGCAAAGAGCGTCGATTGTCGAGTGTTTTCTGCCTTCATCCTCGAACGGTTTTGTTTTCTCAACATTTGCATAGTTCCATCCGAGCGAAAACACAGAAATCCTCGCTTCTATCTCTGGTCGAATCGTCTGGTTCACTTTCAGTGCATGGGAAATATCCACATGCAGTAGAAGTAAGGCCGAAAGGGGAGAGAGTGAAGGGAAAAGAGATGGATGACTGAAATGTTCTTTTTACGGTTGATGGAGTTGTGCAATTTTGTGTCGAAGCGAACGATTTATGGCCATGGATCTCTTGCTTAATGATGATCCAATTGAGAGCAATTGTGTGGGAGAAGCGACCAAGCTCAGCTTCACAAACATCTGGCTTTAGTTATCGTCCATTTTCGGGTTTCAGTTATTTTTAAATCAGATATGTTACGTAAAATATTTATTTTCATTTACTAAAGCTGGAGCTTTCCCCGTCCCAAAATGTGAATCTGACTTGGACATGTTAAGAATGTGTCTCAAAGGTAAATAATTTAGAAACTTGCCTCCTAGACGGCATGTCGACTCTTTCTCTCTCTTCGCTCATCCGATTGCCTTTTTACTAAAATAGAAAGAACAATTGTAGAGCAACATGCTTTTGTTTGCAAGTAGGGATGCGGAACTGGAAGACTGACGAGATGATTCTTCTAAAGTTGTCGTCTTAAGCACAACCTCGTCCCATTTCGCCTGAGAGAGAAGGAACTAAAGAATTTCCTAATAATAAATTTACAGATGGAAACTGTCGTAATAGCTTTCTGTGTTCTCATTTCGTCGTCGTTGTCGTTTGCCAAAGCATGAAGAGGAAGACGATTTTAATATGCCAGAAGTGGCTCTCTAAGTACTCCTAACACCGACTAATCAATAAACTTTATTGGATGCTTTAAACACTGTCGTTTGTGACAATTGAAATTTAATCTCGAATGTTTGACTTCATGCAAAAGGATGCTTTCATGATTATTATGATGATGATGATGCTAAGTTTGGGCAAGAAAATATTCAAATCAAATTATCAAGGGTCGAAAGCCAAAGCGAGGGATTTTTAAACAACAATCGCCTCGAGGCCGTGTTGCCATTGCGATTCCTTGTTTATTTTTCTCCCATTAACTTTGCTCAAATCTGATGTTGATGAATTCCATTCCGAAAATTAAATTAATTCGCCTAATTGCGAATGCTCATGTTGGGATTTTTGTGTGTGTTGTTTGATTGATGGCGTTGTTCAATTGACTTACCTTTGTCATTTAATCATGGATTTTTAATTATAAAATATATTTGCTCGCAGACACTTGATAGGTTTATGGCTTTTCATTCGAAGTAAAACCACAACTGAACCCCAAGCACTTTTACGAATGAAAAGCCATTCATTACCTTCGTTCTCAAACTGCTCTAACTTTTGCTATTATAGTGAAGCGATCAGTTTAATTAATTCAATAACTTTTTGTTGCTGCGCAAAATCTGAACATAAACCGTTCGCTTTTCATTTTGAGTTGATTTATGTTCGCTTTAAAATTGCACAATTGATTTTTTTACAACAATTCTGATAATGCTCCTTTTGTTCATTTTTCGAACAGTGACCCGCTTACGTGAGCAGTGGGATGAGACATCGAATTGCGTTATGAAGCGAAAATCGGAACTGGTTGCCATGTTAGGCGATTCACAAAGGTTTGTAATGATCTTAATTATTTTGATTTCTAGAAGTATTTAAGACGCAGCTGAAGCAAAACGCTTCATTAGAAATCGATTAGTTTATTAATTTCCGATGAACTTTCTGTTGATCAAACTTCTTCTTTTTCCATTTTGATTTTCGTACATTCACGTTGACCAGATATGAAGCGAAGCGTCAGGAAATCGAAGCCTGGCTCATGCGGATGGAGAGTCGATCAGAGAGGATGGGAACTTCAGAGACACAGTCTGATGTTTTGGACTTTTCCGTTCTCGATTCACAGCAGAAGGAACAAAAGGTTAGACATACATAAATTTACTTTCCGTTTTTTATGACAGTTCATGAAATATTTATGTCCCTCCGATACAGAACTTCCACGCCGAATTGCACACCTACAAGCATCACATCGAGCTTTTCAATCAATTAACGCAAAAGCTTATTGCTGTCTATCCCGGAGATGACACGTCACGGATAAAACGCATGACGGAGACCGTTAATCTTAGGTAAGGTTCACGTTTCTTTCAATTCAACCCTCGCCTTCGACCAAATTCCCTTTCATTAAGAGCTTTTCCTTTCACTCTTTTGTTTGGCCGAGAAGAAAGGAAATTGAGTTTGGAACAGTCGAGATAATCAGCTGGGAATTTTCAGTTTTCCCCAATCTCTGTACGACGACTGTTAAGCTCGTTCTAAATCGTCGAATAAAAGCAGCCATTTTTGCAATTGTTGTGTCGTGCCAACAACTGAGCACTTTCATACGGCTCGATGCATCTCTCTCGTTGCCTAAATCATGATAAAATGTTTTATTTGTTTGCAGATATAAAAATTTGAACAATACAGTGGCGACGCGTGCCAAAAATTTGCATGCGGCTGTTCACTCGCTGCAATCGTTTGATAAATCCGTGGATCAAGTAAGTTTTTCGTCGAAGTCTCTTCTCAGGCTAATTGAATGATTTTAATTAAACATTTTCATTAAAAGTTCTTGGCGTGGCTGAGCGAAGCAGAGTCGTTAAGTGAAACAGTTGAGTCGATGGTAAGAAAAACAAAATTTCTTCTTGGAAGGTAAATTGTATTTTTTACTTTTCTATTTACTTTAGACATCCGAAGGCGGCGAAATTGAACCGAAAGCTCTTGTGAATTTAAAGGTGAGTCTCAACATAAACATTTTCATTTAAAATTTTGTGGTGAAAAGCGTTGGAAAAGCTCGTCAGTTGCAGTTTTCCTCCGATAGATGTCAACGCGGTCGAATTTTCTTTTCTTTTCAATTCCGTTAACCCAAATTTCCTCGTCGACATTGAAAAGAAGAAAATCTCTTATGCATTCTCATGAATGGGAACATAAATTTGATTTTTTTTACCGCATCTTGCGCTCTCATCTGAATGCGTACGAAGGCAGTGAAGAGTTTAGCGGAAGATAGCGAGTGATTCATGTTTATGAGATTGTGGGTCTGAATTCTTTTTGTGGCTTTTCGTTTCAATGACAAAGCCAATGAAAACGCAAAGCACTAAAAAAGCGATTTCCATATCACTCGCAATAAACTCTCCCGTGAGCGTATGCTGAAGATTTGAAATCTTCTTCCACATGAGTAACATTTATGAATTCGTTTGCATACGCTGAGAAAACAAAAGTTCGGCGCTGAAATCGAGGACAGTTTTTAATTAAATTTAATGACACGGAAAATTGTGCTTTCGATTATCGTGTTCGCACATGCTTTGCGTTTGCTTCAGAGGGAAATTCTTGTGTGGATTTAAATTTAAATTTGTTTTTGTTTCATTTTTGTTAATTGTCGACGATATGGTTTAATGTCGAGAGTGAGAGCTTATTTCTTCGATCACTCTTAATGTTATTGATTGGATCTAAGTTCGAGAATTTGTTGCTGCTTCTTAATTGAAGTCTCTGTGGTTTCGATTGCAAATAAAATATTGAACGAGAAAGCAGAATCGGAATCGAGAATTTGCTTAACAAATCCGGAGGAAAAATGTCAAATTGTCAATAAAAATCTGTTGAGCTTCGTTCTCTCTCGATTGTTTCATTTCCACATTTTACGAAGCTGATTTGCTTATTTATGTTTCGTGTCTTCAACCGCTTCAACCCGAAAGAGAAAAGTTTAGTGCAATTCGAGCAAATCAAGTTTTTATTTTCGGTAGTTTGACACATTTGCCACAGAATCCACAAATTTACTAAATCTGATAGAAGCTATAAATAGAAAGGCTTTGTTGTAAACTAAAATCTTCGGAAAACCTTTTAAAAATGATTTAGGCCCACGCCATGTTTAAATTGACTTGAGTTGCTTCGTGTTCGAGTGAAATTTGCTGAAGGCGATTGTTCGATCACGGTCGGTGGTCCCTTAATTAAAATCGCCTCGATACGAATCGACACTTCAAACTGTGTAACTTTGGCTCATTTATCGAATCAGCTTGAATCCAGATTACTTTTCAAACGAAACCTTTATGCGACATCGTATTAATAGAAGGGCCGACCCGTTAACAAGTGCGTGCTCTACTGGAAACGTGTTTTTAGGACGAACAATAATTCATTTTTCAGTGGAAATCCTGCGGATTACCGACCCGTTGTTTACAAGAGCTCATTGTCCGGCCTTGCTCGTTCATTCAATGAATGTGAACTAAAATCAATGAAGCTTTCTTGTTTTTGTTTTCTGCCAGATTTAACAAGCAAATTGGAAATAATTGCAATCATTTAAATGAAGTTCAAGCAATCCAACAAGTTATCGAGTGATATCTTAAAGCTTGTTCTCAAGTCGTCAGTTACATGCTTGTTGAGCTCACAGCTATTTGATTTATTTCCTCTTTTAAGTTATTAATTGCCACTTCTGGCTTGATGCAACGACTTTAATGGCACTTTGAAAGCTAAATTTCATTTCAAACTTTCTCTGCTCTCAAGAACTTTTCCTACTCGAATAATTTACGTCAAAAGCAGGAAGCGCAGCGAATTTCTCACATTTTTTTCTTTCTTCGTTTAAAAAGTTTGAATATTTTTTTTGCGCTTGCAACATCAAGTGCCTCAACTCGTTTGCTTCATGAGAGTCTAGAGAGAGAGGAAAAGTTTCGATTTATTCAATTATGATAACGGCGACGAAGTTGCTTCTGTTATGGAAATTCAATCGGGTCCACTCGGCTTCTGCTTCAATGTCCTTAAGGCACTCTCTGCAAACAAAGCGTCAGATTTTTTTTTATCATGGAATTCAAAATATCAAAGAGAATGAGAAACGGAATTTAATAATATCCAGAAGGCGCTCTGCGGACTGATAAAGAAGTCGAACAAACTGAACTTCTCGTTAGTCAAATCACAAGCGTTTCTCTTTATCATCACTGTGATGCATAAGTGGCGCTTAACACAGAAACGAATTCGAATAAATGCTCCAGAAGTTTTGCTGCTTCTGCTGAAGATCAAAGGAAAAAAAAGTATGAGATTCAAAACAGATGAAAATCCGATTCAGTTTTTAATTAATTTTCTCTCGTACTACAGAAGCAATCAGAATTTTAAAACAACTTCATCAACATAAATAATTTTCTACTCGATTCTGTTTATAAATCTCTCGATTTTAAAGGATTCATTGAATTCTTCTTGGAAATGAAAATCAAAACAAGAAAATCTCTTAATCGAAATGCTTGTGCATAGTCTGCTCGATGTTCCGGCATTCCAACAGTCAGCAGTTCATTCATGAATCAGCAAAGAACTCTCTCGCGTAGGTTTAAGCTAATATCGACCTTGTCTGGTGTTCTTGAAAAACATTCGGCAATCATTGAAGGTTTTTCCACTCTCTCGAGAGAAAGAAAATGAGAAATGATTTTTCCTGAGAGAACGAGAGAGAGAATGTTACTTGAGCTGCTGTGATAATGATGATGATTCTGATCATGACTTCACTCTTCTCATTCAGCATCACAGAGATTTGTTGATGTTGAGGAAAAACCGACAATCGCGTGCTCAGTTGTAGCATTGAAGCGCGTCTGTTAACATCATAATGCGGTTCCGCGAGTTAAAATTTCTCCTTACACTTTGCATTCCTCTCTAAGCTGCCTCTGTGTGAACTCAATCGCTGGACCTCAGTGCGGTTAATAAATTATTGATTTTTAAGAGGCAGAAAAAAAAGGATTCAAAATCATTCGCTCCGACAAACACATGTGGATTACGCGTTCGACAAAGGATTTATTTTTACGGCAAAACCTTCTGGATTATAAAAAGTGAATCGCCTTTCATGAGAATCTCCGTCGATTTGTGTTTGAAAGGACTTTTATAGTTTACATGGAAACGCTCCAGTTACTTAAAAATCACTTTGATGAACATTCCGCTGCTGTCATTTCGCAATTCTATTTGGATTATTCTGTGGAGCAGTGAATGACGAAGCTTTGAGGCTTCTAACGTTTAAGTGTGACTTTGACATTATTTTATCATCAACGTGAGCTGGTTTCAAAAGGATTACTCACCTTGAAGAACAAACAAACTCGTCGTCCTTGGAGAGAAGAAGTCTTGTGGAAGAAAAATTGTAAAGAAAAACTTTAATTAGTTGTGGAAAGTGGGGCGAGGAAGAGAGAGAACGCTTGGAGCTTTTATGTGCTAACATTTTAACGCGGCCTATTAATCATATTCGCTCGTCGCTGTTTTATTCCTTTGGGCTTATGCTGCCGTTGACGGTGGATTAAGCATAAAACACCGAGGAACAACGCTGTAGCTTGTCACCACTCACGCTCGCTTTAATTAATATTTATTGGCCCGTTGCAATTAATTTAATTTTTTGTTTTCCCTGAATTTTTCACGCTCGTAAACCGGAGACTTTTTGGTTTATTTTAACACGGAACAGTTCGACAGCAGTGTCACAGTTAAATGAAAATTTAAATTAACAAATTAAACATTTAAACGTAATTAGCGAATGATGGCAAAATGTCATTAACGCACTGCATTTAATTAGCGAGATTGTCAATTTTAAATTAAAAAAATTCTCGAATGAAAAAAGTATTTTTTATTGCCCGAAATTTTTATCCGTCGACCTCTGTTTACTGTAAACGGCGGTTCAGAGATGGATTAAGTGACTACAATTCTGGACAACAAACAAAAACATAATAAAATTGATGGAAAAAGTTTTCGCGTTTTTCCCATCCGCTTAGTGCTAAGAGGAAAATTGTTTGCCTTTTAAAATTGAATCAATGGATGAGCGAACGGTTTCGATGTGACACGAGAGAGAATCTGCGGAAACAAATTTAATAAAAGTGATGCCGATGTTAATTTCCTTGATAGACTTTTTCACTTCGTTACGAAATTTCGCTGCTGCTCGAGTTCACCGACGAGTCAAGTTTGTTTAATTTTCTTCGTGATCTTTTAATTTGCTTTAAATTGGAAAGTCACAGATCCGTCAATAGAGGCGAAGACTTGGCAAGATGTTGTCGACTAGGCTGATTAATCTTTAAAGTCTACGATGAGATGAGAAACTTCTTCGCTTGGAAAAAGAAAACTTTTATTTAGCGATGAAGTCACGCAATATTGTGTTTCACGAAGATGAAGTTTCAACTCGGCAAAAAAGCGCTTCGAAGAAAAGATTCTCAATTTTCATAATTTTTCCTTTCATCGCGAACTTTGTAGAAGAAAGAAATTTATTTTGTTATTTTAAAGTTTCGAAATTATAATTTTCTCGAATAAATTTCCTTAAATTGCAACACGACGAAGTTTAAACTAAGAAATTAATGAAACTGCAGCATCGGAGAAGCTCAGACAGAGAGAAATTGTCCATCAAACAATTTAAAACAGCCATCGACATAGCCAAAGGCAACTCAAGGAAAAACTAAAACAGAAACAATCACAAAAAGCTTTCAATTAATGAAAAACATTTTAAATATTTTATTGCGAGAATTTGTGCATTTTATGCCGGCTCGAAGAGAAAACTCAATCGAACAAAAGGCTTGCGAATCTCATCCGAAAATAAAAGCGACGAGACGAAAAATATAAAAGCAAATAAACTGAAATGTTTGTTCAATTCTGAAATGAAAAGTTTTGTAGTGTCGATGGTGAAACACGAAAGTCCATTCTCGGTTTTGTGATCGAAGGAAGAAAACATTTCAAAAACAAATTTGCTGTGACAGAATTTTAAATGCGCATAAAGCTCCAAGTTTGCGTTCCTCCGAGATCGTCTCCTGACAAATCAAACTTTCTATTCCGACAGTGAATCGACTAAAGTGAAGAAGTTTCATCGATTTTTTAAATGAAGCAACATTAACGAAGAGTGGAACGAGAAAATTGTGAGAACTTCGTGTCGAACGAGAGTTTAATTATTCACAATTGATAACGACAGTGAACGAATCATTAAAAATTCTCGAAAGATTTATGATCTGTTTGCTGGTGGTAGCGTAAATTGCGCAACGATGATTCGATAAAATGAATGTTTTGTGTTGAAATCGGATTAAAAGCGAAGGAATTCATCGTCAATTCGAAAAGTTCAGACGTGGATGTGATAAGAAAATCGAGATTCGTGATAGCGAGAGCTTCGAGTAATTTTTCTGGTGATAAAAACCTTCGTTCGCAACATCATTCCACTTAGTTACGTGACAAAGATTGGAACATGTCGCAAATATTAGATTTTAAAGTTGCAACTTTAATCAAACTACGCAAAGAGCTCGACCTTGTTGACCCGTTCTTGTGTGTGCAAATGCCGTAGGGATTGAGTGTTGCAATTAAACCCAAAGTCAAATAGAACGAGGACGCAAAAATGGCATCGAATCCAATTTATCAACAAAACGGCAATCATGCCAACGGCAAAAGCTCTCAAATTCCTCCGTTCACCGCCAACAATGGCAGCACACTTCACAAGAGTTCAAGTTCACATTTTATGATTCCAAATAATCAAATGAATAATGGAAAGGTCGATCCAAGTATGCCACCTCCAAATGGCTATCGTGTTGCTCCGTCGAAGTGTCCCACCAAAGCCGAAATCGACTATCATCTCGAGAACTTTATAATGAGTCGAAAGATTGCACTCAATGGTGGAAACGAGCTTAGAATCGACGATAAAAACATTTCACTCCATCTAAACAATCCGTTCACACCATCGCCTTATGCCCAACATCAGCAGCCGCCGCATCAACAGAAAATTTTTATGCAACAGCAGCAACCGTCATTTCCGAATAATTTACACTTTAGCGAAACAATCAATGAAACGACTCTGGATCAATCACGGCCTAAACGTCCACACTCCATCGCTGTGTCATCTCCAATCAATCTTAATACGTCCCTCAATAATGATCTCAATGTAGCGACTCTGACTCGTAGACAGAAGATAACCACGCCGAACATTGTGACCGGTGGCATGATGAATAAAATTACGACAACCGCAGCTGGTGAGCAGAAGGTGAATCCGCAGTACTGTTCGCCTATAAACTTTGCGCAATTAAATCACTTTAATGGGAATGGAAGTTCGCCAAGTCCCGGGCGAATGCAGGCGCCATTTCGGTCCCTTAAAAGTGAGTTTTCCTTATACACTCCGCCCTCTCCAGTTGCGGTGAGTGAGGCGAACGGTCATCAGCAGAATCAGCCGCCCAATGTTCCCCAACGGAGATCTCAAAGCATTCCTCGCCAGGTGATAGCACAAAACTTTTCAGTTACTAATGGCCAACCAGTTTCGGGCACGCAAACCCTGAATCGTCCACGAAGCCTCGACAGATACAGCAATGTTGGTATGAGAACAACAAATGCACATTCTTCGCCTCACAATCAGAATGTAAGTGCAATGAAGCAATCCATTACTTTCCACGGACAGCAAATGCTAAACCAAGCTTGCTATCAGAACGAAATTTACGAAGAAGTCGGGCAACACATGAAGCAGCAGCAAATGAAGAAGGATCGACCGATTTCCTTTGCATATGGAACAGTTCCGGAACAAGTTTATTTAGAAAATCAGCTAAGAATGTACCAAGAGCAGTTGAAGAACATAACTGAGAGTATGAAAAAGTATCAAGAGCAATCACGGATCCTGAGCGAATTGAAACGACAACAAACACTTGAGCGACAGAAATCATCTGTTCCGACTTCGAAAAGCGACTCGAAGCTTTCGCAAACTCTCAAACTTAGCTCAACAACGAGTTTAAATTCTGTCGCTGATGAAGTACAAACGCCATCACATCAGCTTCGTTTATTTTTAGACAACATTCGGAACTCAATCAAAGAACCGTCGTTTGAAAACGACGTCAGCGATCATGAGTCGGATGGAAATGGCTCAAAATCAGATGCGGCGATGAAAGTTGTAAACAAACCGGATGAGAAAATAAACGCTCACGCGTCGAAGCCAAATAATGTTGAGGTCAAGACGCCGTCGGATAAGCTGCGTCTGTTTCTCGATGCAATTCGTCACAATCAAAACATCGAAACACATCAAAGGACGGACGTGCCCAAAGCGATACCTGAAGCCAACGAAGAAACTTTCGAGATGAAAAGAAGTGAAACCTTCTCGCAAGTGACAGATAACATAAAGTTACTTAATCAGGACTTGGAATCGTTTAACGACAACTCGAACGTTATAAGCATTTCTAAAAACATGGACCAAATCCTCGACGACTTCAACCGAATGGCGTCGTTGCTAAAGACAAACAACTCCGTGGATTATTTACAAAAGTGCTCGGAAGCGTTGAAACAAACGACAGAGCAGATACGACAGTTGAACGGCAACAATTACTCATCGGATGACAGTTCGTGTAGTACAACGCCAGGAAGTATTCGCGAAGCCGTTCAGAGTCTTCTGCAAGAGCCTCGCAACGGCTTTCAAATCATGGACGACAGAATGTCAATATTTATCGACATCATGGAACAACAAGACAGATTCAGTCAGGTAATCATTTTAAGATCTCTCTATTTCCCCGGCATCGCATATGCGGCCCAATAAACGAGATGGAAATTGATGATGGGTTAAACCATTCGCCCTCGAGAGCGAAGGCAAAAGAATGATGCGTGTGGGTGCTTGGGTTATCTCGTCTTTCATACTTCGACATCAATATCCCATTTACAACACGCATCTTAAGCAAAACTTACTCTCTTCGACAAACCAATCAATTAATCTTCATTCAATTTTCCGCTTCTTCTTTGACACGAGCTCCCTCTCCCCTTTTCTCAATTCCTCAAGGATCGATGAAGGGAAAAACGTTTTTGTGGAGTGAGTGACAAAGTTTGTCGAATGATTTTTTCCTTTGAAGTTTCTAAGTAAATCAGCAAAACTTATTAACATTTCAGTTTAGTGTTAGACGCATCAAAGCCAGACATCGACAAATGTTTATTTAATCTAATACTGCGATTAGCCAACGCGGAGAGCAAAAACTGGCAAATGATTTTCTCATCTTCTCAGTTGATGATTATGTCCGATCAGTTCTTTTAATTGACAACCTTGAATGAGTGATAGTTTAGTTTATAAACAATCCATCAACACGAGAATGTGTTGTTTGAGATTGTGTCCATTAAGTTTTTCTCATAAACTTGTTTTATATTTATTTGTCTGTAAGTCTGTCTGCTTTTAAAGAGGCGTGGCTAATTTAAAGTTCTTTAAAATTAAACTTTGTTATCAATTTCTTCTTTTTTTCTATCAAAAAAAAACTTTTTCATCTGTTGCAAGAAGATGAGGACAAACTTTTCACTTCACACGAGATAAACTACATTTATTATCTTGAAATTTTGGTAAATAGCTTCGGCTGAGAATATTACGTGAGATTATGCATCGTCTGTTGCCGATTTGCAAACAATAGAAAGAGTTTTGAGCCTTTAAACAAAAAGTTCTAAATGAGATTATCTTGTGCAACGTCCGCCTCACTTCCACTTAAATTACGACTCTTTGTGATGTTTTTAATTATGTCTGAACGAGAAACGAAATCCACTTTGTAAGCGTTTCAGATGGGACGCTTCAGATAACCCAATTTTCATGTTGTGTTCATGCTTCGCATTCACTGCTACTTTTCTGCTTTATATTTTGGCACAAAAGCACGACCGAAACGACTAAAAAGGAAGCTGAGCTTTACGAGAATGTAATTTGTGAAAATTCTAAGCTACTCAACTACATTTTTCAACCTAACGAAGCTTGCTGGTAACAAAAGAGCTCACAGGGAGGCTGAAAGCTAATAAAACGATTGCAAATATTTGCCAAAAACAAACTTCAAATATTGTTGCTGTGAAAAAGTTTAACACCTGACGCTGAAACGTTTATGGAGCATTTTTTTTAAGATCTCACGTTTCCGCTTCATTTTGTTACCAGCAAAGCCAAAACGTTTGTGAATGCTTGAAATATCTTCGCGCTCTCTTTATTTAACGGGAGACAGTCGAATGGAGGGAGCACAAATAAAACCTGTTGAAAGGCAAAGAAAAGCACAAAAGTGAGAAGAGATAAAGGAACAAAAAATACTCCGCGACATCGTAGTCGTGAAAATCATAAAAGAAAAAAGCTTAAACGTGAAAGTTTTTTTTCCCTGTGAAGGATGCGATGAGCTTTATTACACTTCGTTGCGTAAATAACCGTGAAACATGTTTTATGAAACTTGATGAGTTTAAGCCGATAACGATGTAAATGTCGGGATGGGATTATTGGATTTGCACGTTAATTGATTAACGTGAACATGACTTGATGCTGCATCATGAAATATTCCATTCTGAACTCTAAAAAGTTTCATTAAATATTTGTTAGAAACTTGTTAACAGATAATTTTATCGCTGTTATGTTTTCAGTGAACAAATAGGAAATCGATGATACGTTAAAAGCGCGAAATTAATGATAAAACATCAACCGCAGTCGAATGAGATTTCATTGCGTTTTAATTTCGCTGCTTCCCAAACACAAAACTGAACCATCAATCGAATTGACGTTCAATGACGATTATGTTGAGGATACTTAACATCGTCAATGAAAATTACTTTTAATTAGAATCGTTGTTAATGAGATTTTATCGATTTTGGTTTGAAAACAACGAGCAATTGCGACGACGGTGATTAAGCAAAATCCACAATCCTCCTCGGAAAATATTTCGAGTTTTCATTCTTCGCCCAAAAACCTCAAGCTGCGCCATGTTGTGCCGATGTATGGCTCAGTCATTCAACTGGCATTTATCAAGCTATTTCTTTCCATTGCATTGTGAACGAGCATGAAAGCGTTGCGTCATGCCTAGCCAAATAAAAGTTTTATAAATATATTTCTCCGTCGTTTGAATCCCGCTGGGATTTCTCTCTCGGATTTCCGTCTTCTCCTCATTCAGCGCTTTCTGTTCCGAACTCATGAGCAAATGAGAGTCGTAAAATATTTCACACCATTGCCAATGATAACAACGATCAATAAATTAGTTTGTTTCATCCCGTTTTCCGTAATAAAAATTTTCCCATTTGTTGTGAATGTCCGTTCATAATTGATAAAGAACGACTGCACATTAGTCGACAAATGTCCAATTAAAGTTAATTACATTTCTAGATTGTGACACATTTTCACTCATAATTTACTTCCTCCCTTTTGCATTGTCCCTTCGACCGGAAGTTCAAGAGGATGAGTTGGTCGCAAAACTTTTGCTGAAAATGGAATTTTTAATTTTATTTATTCAGGTTCAGTTAGACGAGAGAATGAAACACTCGAGCATGTGAAGAATGTCTGACTGAGAGTTTATCATGCAAAGAGTAAAACTTTGTGGTACGAATAGCTTTGGATAGCTTCGTCGCTTGCTTGAGCTGGAGGACAGGGAACATGATCTAAATAAACAAGAGAAAACTATGCGGAAAGCTTCCACAGAAGACTCTCGAGAATGTTGTTGAGGAATTCGTGTCGTTGACGAATTTTTTACGATCTTTGCTTTGAAGAATAGCAGGAAAGAAAAGTTAAATATTTCACAGGAAAAGTTCAATTGCTTTTCACAATTTCCTTCGACCACTTCAACAAAGAATTGCTTCACCAGGAGAATGAGATTGCGTGATGTTACGAATTGATTTTCTCAGCGTTCGTTCGAGATTTCCATTAAAGGGTCGAAGTGAAATGAATTCGTGTGAGAGAATCTCGAAAAGAATTAAGAGCAACTCGATATTGAAAGCTTTTCATCATTTACTTCACAGCAAGATGAAAACGAAAGAAAATCTTTTCTCCTCACATTCACGATGATGTCGTTTCAGACTCGAATGTTTCAATTGTTCGAGTTCTTTCATTCATTCTTCAACAACTCATTGTAATCACGATTTTTATGCGCTTTTCACGAGAAGAACTATTTTGAATTGTTCTTGAGTGCAATCGATTAGTGATGAATGGAGTTAATTCTCGTTCACTTTAAATTGCTCAAACAAATGATGACGAGTTTGCAGATTGTAACAATGTCTCAATCAATTATAGTTGAGAATGTTTTCTCACTCAGACATCGAATCCAATTAGACTTTCTTCCTTTTTTCGACACTAAGTCCATTAAGTTCCTTTCGCAATTATTCTTCTAACAAACTTCATCGCATTAGTCTCTAAGAGAAAAATCGTAAAATAATTGCGAGTCGGCTCAATTAATTAATGTTTTCCTGACAAATGATTAATTGATTCTCCTAATCCCAACTTGTTGAGAGAGAGAAAGAAATACTCGATTGTTTCGGGTCACAATCAGTGTCCTAATTGGTTTTTGATTAACTTGGAATTGCCTGGAATCTCGGTAAAGATATTTTTACAAGTCGATGAGAGGGAAAGAGTCAGTCGCCTTGGAAAATATTCTAAAGCTTTGCCAACTTGAACATGAAAACTCAATTTTAGTGGCCAAAGCATTTAAATGATTTAGCCTTGAAATTTTCAGCTTCCAAGCGAGAGAAAACTCAATTCTGCAAAAGACTTTAACCGATTGCCAAAGCTAACGTTACGTTGTTGGATTCATTGAAATTGGCAATAAATTCACTCGCCTTCTGTGTTGTCGATTCAAGATCATTCTTCTACTCTTCGG
Source organism: Smittia aterrima (assembly GCA_033063855.1). NCBI lineage: Eukaryota > Metazoa > Arthropoda > Insecta > Diptera > Chironomidae > Smittia > Smittia aterrima. The sequence continues at coordinate 23,372,254 of CP093831.1, forward strand.
ATGGGAGCGAACACAATGTGCATGACTGGACAGCAATTGGCAATTCAATTCAATTTTAAGACTTGAAAACAAATGGCTTGCAACTGTCGATGTCGTTTGCTCTCATCCTTTTCCTTCCTTTATCTATTTGTCGCGAATGCTCTGCAGGCATTTCAATCGAACTTTTTGGGAGGAGCAATGCAGAGAGTCCATTCTCATATTTATAAGAAAACAATCTTTCAAAACGATTTGTTCCAACTGCAACTGACAACGAAACGCTTTTAAAACTTGTCCTCTTGAATCAGAACGTGAACTAATATTTTTCTTTCATTTTTTTCCAGGTGAGTTATCAGAACAGAAATCCGAATTCTACAGAATATTCCAAGCGTTTTGAGGTATTGTTTGAACATTTGTTTTAATTAAAATTCATGCTTTTGACAAATGTTTAGCGAGCGAGAAAAAAAATTCAAATACGCATCTGAACGTGAAAGTTTCATCAGAAAAAATAATGAGATTTTCGTTTGCGACGAACAAAACTAAACATTTGTCTAGAAAAAACTTATGCAATTCGTTTGAAATTGCATTGCATGATACGAAGCAGACGAGCAAAGCCTGACTTGATATGAGACGCAATTTAAACTATCATAACAATGACAGAAGAGATTTTCCCTCAATCTCTGTCTCGCTTTCAATAAAAGCTTTCTATCGACGTGTTCTAGTAAAATATGTTGAGTTACGTACTCGGCGAAGTGTTTTGTGACAGTCCACAAGATGAATCTTCAATCGTTACTGACAGACAGAGAGACAGAAACGTATTCTTCTAATTTATTTCGGAAGCTTATGATTTAAAAATTCTCTTTTTCCTCAATTTCTGTTTTACTTTCTTTGTTGCAATAAATCCTGAAAATACAACTTTTTCTCGCTTCTCTGAGCCAGAATAAAATCTTGTCTCCTTTATGGAAATTCGTCATTTGTTCGGTAAAGTGCAAGAGTTTAAAACTCTTTCGAAGTGAACTTGTTAAATTCAATTTAAATTTTGTTTTCTTCGTAACCAAATCAATATTGATGTCGATGCCTGAAGCGTTTACGACGAGTGTGAGAAAAGTTTTGTTGGGTCTTCGTCGACTTCCGGTTAAGGAAGGAAAATTCAATCTTCATGAAAACAATCTGCTCGGTTACTCCTTCTCAATTTATCATTCTAAGCGTGAATATGCTTCTTCTCGGAGGCTTCGCAGAAATTCATAAAATATTGAATTGAGCGAGTGAAAAACATTTTCCATAAACCGATGATTTATCGCCCTCACTTAAATATTTCTCATAAAAGTTGGAATGTTAAAAGTAAATCGTTCATAAAGCGAGAGCATTTTGATCCTTTCTTGTTTTCAATTCTCGTAATCTGGAATTGACATGAAAAGTTCTAATAGAACGTTTGAGTCTTCAGGCCTATCGACGAACAAGTGTTTCCAGAAAGTTAAACCTAATTTGTTACTTAAATAATGAAGTGAAAATTAATTAAAAATTCGCGGAAGAAAAAGTTTAAGCGAAGGCAACAGCCTGAAGCCTACACTCGACTCGATATTTACTAGAAAACTTTTCAATGAAGACAGAAGGTTCGAAAGCTGAGGAATTAGTTTTAATTAACAATATCAATAACTTGTTTATGCGCATGGCTGGTAAATTGACAGATAATTTCGGGTGGACGCAGTTGGTATTAAAAGGCAATTAATATTGGGCGAGAACTGTTGAGAAAGCAATCATTTAACTTGAGGATTCAAACGATAATTTAATTAAAGAAAACCAGGAACTGAAATTACTTTCTGTCGCGTATTCCTATGAAGTCCAAAAACTTTTTTGTTTGTTTTGTTTTCAACATCAAACGTTGAGAGAAAATATTTATTTGAAGTCCAAAGTCTCATAAATAATTCTAAAGCTACTCGATTCGCCACTGCTCGTATGTCTGTGGAAGGCAAAACTTGATTTCCTGAAAACTGAAAAATCGATAACTCCTGAAATATTCATTGCTCTTGCTTGTTCTCTCGCTTTGTCAACTGTTGTGTGATTGCGTTGCGCCTCTCAAACGTGTCATAATTCATGCAAAATGGCCAACGCCTCCCTCATCCACATCATCTCGCATGAATTATTTAATTTGATTACTTTACAAAATCACTTTCTCGTAGTGTGAGCGAGAGATGAAGGTGGAAGCGTCTGTTTAAACTTTTGCATTTGCCCTTTCAGTGTTTGGGGTCGTTGAGAACGATAATCTGTTGTGGATTCAAAGGGTGGAAGTTTCAGAATGTAAATAGCCGAGAACGAATCTGATTTTCGTATTTGTTTGGGGCTCTCAGATTACGGTCGTTTTGAGGGAATATTTGAAAGCTATCGAGGGATCGCGGCAAAGTACTCATTACGTGAAAGTATCTCTCGTCACTTACAATCAAAATAAATTCAATCATTAAAGAGTTGATTAAAGTTTAGTGAAGGAAATGGCAAAGACAATAAAGTTCCCCGTAGCGTATTTCAAATTAACGTTGAAATGCAAAATAGGTTTTTGTTGTTGGCAATAATTTTCATTTCGAATGCACATTCTGCTTTGAAATTTCCACGCTTTCCTGTCATGCACTCGGGAAACGGAAAATTATTTTCTCTCCCGTTTTTTTTAATTGCGGAATTTTTCCTCTCGTTGAGATGTTGAAGAAGGTTTGACGTAACGACATAAATCGCTTTCTGCATAAAACTTCATGACCCGTATGAGCTGTTTATAGTTCTGGAAGAGGTTTTAATTCATGAGGAAAACTTTATTAAAACTTTATTATGTGACAAGTCCGTGTTAACGATAACGAGTTGGAAACAAAGCTGAGGAAAAGCTTTTATCATGCTGCGGGTGTAAATCATTAAATTAATTTGTGTTGGGGCTGCTTAATTAATGAGGCGTAATGTTTACACTTCCACATTTATCATTTTCGAACATCAACTCAGAATGGATGATGTGTGATGAGATATCAAACAATGCGTGTCCTTAAATTCTCCTTCGTCGAAGGAACAAAATGTTTCTAGAAGATTAACTAATCACCAGCCGCGTCATCACTTTCTTCTTGGAATTCTCATAAACTTCTCGTTTTTCAATTCAATTTATTGCATCAAAACGTTCTGACAGAGAAAGCTCATAAGCAAATGGACTTTCTCGCTTTGAAATCATTTTTCCTCGTTTCAAGTTTCATTTTGAATGAAGAAGCGAATGAGAGAGAAAGAGGAAAGTGCATTGAAGCTCATTCAATTCAATTACCGTTTCGTGATGGGATTTCGTAAGAACAGTTGTTCATTCCTTCAAAGATTTCCGCTTAGCAAAGGAAGAAAAAAGTAAAAAAATTCAAGTCCAATTCATATCTTCGATCTCTCGAAGTTCAAAGGACGTTTAATAAATCATCCGACATCTCTTTCGTCTTCGAATCTCTTGAGCAAACCTAATCAGAGTGAAAGAGGAGAAAAAACTATCATTGAATTAGATATTGGGTCGGGAGCTTGCAGCAGTTTGTTGTGCTATCAGACATTTATCTCACTCGCTTCGGCCCAAAAACAATTCCCTCGGCAAACCGGAAAACATGAAAACTTTTTGCCTGCTCGTCTCGCTTGCTGTTATTTCCGTCTGCGGCTGCACGAATAATGAAAACATTTCGTGTTTTTCTATTAGTTTGTGAGCGAAGAGGAACGAGAGTTGGTTTGTTGGCAACCTGGGGCTTCACATCTCTGCAGATGTACACGAAACCGAATTATGAGCCTTCAATATCTCACCAGCAACTCGATTCTCATGGACCTCGTTGAATGATTTATTCTTCTCGTGGCTCTCTAAGAAGTTTCTTGTGATCGAAAGGCTAAATCAGAACGAGACCGATCATAATTCATTTAAGTTTTTCTTGTTGTCGTTGATCTCTCAATGGGCCATTATCTCTTTATCTCTCTCACTCTCTCTCCTCACCGAACAATAAATTTCACATTTCTCGTCTTTGCCTTTTCCCCGAAAACTTTCTTTAGCCTTCATAGCCTTACTGAGACGTAATCCCGAATAATCCAGTCGTTGGTGAAATTAATGGAAACGAAAAACAAGAGAAAAATGTTTCTTTCACTCTTTTGTGTTTCACAATTTGTTTTGTTTGAAGAATCCTTTGGTCAAAGCAAGAGAGAGAAGAAGCTTCGGTATTACAGAAAAAGCTTAAAACTTTTGTTTTTAAATAATTCACGTTGATACTTTTATGCGGTGTCTGTTTTTATCTTCAACTTGTTTCAAACAATTTCAACAAAAAGGACAAAATGTTTTTTAAGTTTCAGACTAGAACAAACCATGAACTAGAAAAATTTAAATGAAAACTTTAATTTTTTTCTTTCAACTCTTAAAATCTTTTTCATGAGTGATGTGGGAAATTTTCTGTTTTCAGTCGAACGTGGAAATTTCAATGGCATCAAATATTTAATCTATGATGATTCAATAAGTAAACAAATCATTTTTTTAATATCAACTTTTAACGAACTTTTTCAAAACTTTGAAACGTTTCCTTTCCCTTGTTTATTTACAACCGATTCAACTGAAGAAAGATTGCGAACGCGAAAAATCAGATTTCATATTTTTTCGAGTATAAAGTGCATTGTGAAGTAATTAAAATGAATCAAGAGCGAGAAGTGCAGTTGAATGATCTGCCGAACGAGATCTTGACCAAAGTTTTTCAGTATTTGGATGTCAAAACTTTGATGGAAACATCTCTCGTCTGCAAGAAGTAAGTTTTACCATTTTTTTTTTGTTTACATCCTGGTTTTATGCAAGTTTGAATTTCAGATGGAACGACATTATTGGACAGGATGCTACAATCATGAAGAAGATCAAGCTTGAATTGGATGTTTCTCGAAGACATTCAGATGAGATAGAAGATATTCAGATGCTGCCAGAGAAGTTCACTCGAAACTATCAAGAGATCCAGATTTTCGGAGGTTTTAATGAAATTGTGGACGGTGAATTTATGGAACCAATTTTGATACCATTTGAAATGATATTGACGACATTGACGAATTGCTCACAATTGCGAAATCTTAAAATTAAAAGATGCCCAATTGAAGAGGGAGAAATGACAAACTTCAACAAGTTACTTGCATCGATGACGAATATTGAGACGTTGGTCATTGAGAAGGCGGAATGTGATATCGATCTAAGTCTTCTTAATCGTCTGAAAAAGTTGCACCTGTTTCATTGTAAAGTAAGTCAAATTACCTAAAACGTTTTTCTTAAGTTTCCTTCATTAAAAAAGTTTTATTTCAGATTCTAAAGTTTCCTAAATCAGCTCAGTTGACCAGTTTAAAAATCTCATGCCCAACGTTAGAAAATCTTTCTGAATTTATCTCATTTCTGGCCGATCAGAAAAGCCTCGAGAACCTCTTCATTAACTGCGACGCTGTATGCACCAGCAACATTCGTTTTGACCAAATGCAAGCAATTCGATTTCCTCTAAAGAAGCTTTCAATCTATGGACGTAACAACTGGTTTGGATCGGAAGAAAATTTGTTGCTCTTTATGAAAAAGTTTTTGAATACTTTGGAGGAACTAAGTATTGGACCTGGATTCCCAACATCAGCATATGAGATGATTTTTAACGAATTTCGCAAACTGCAATCGTTGCACGTTTGCCCCGATGACCTACCAAAAGAAGACTCATTTTACTTCAATATTCGTCCAAACTTCTCAGTTCAAAAGCTTGCTCATGACTACTTTCGACCTGATTTGACAAGCATGAAAGGATTCATCGGCAAACTTCCAAATCTCCAAACTCTGGAATTGCGCGATTCAGATCTTTCAAAGGACCTAACGATAGTCATCGCCAATAAACTCAAAAAGCTCAAGAATCTCGAATTCTCCGGACTTTTCGATCAAACTTTCGAAGGAGTGAATATTCCAAGTTTAAGAAAGACTCATATCAATCAGCTCCGTTACTACAAACGGCAAGAATGGAAACAAATGATCAAAGTAATGCCAAACATCGAAGAATTTGAAGTAGAATGTGACCACTCTATGAATCATTTGAATCTCAAGAGTATCAAAATTATCGGTGAAGGTTGGCCTCAGCTGAAACACGTCAAATTAGGAGAAGGATTTGTTGCTTCAAAGAAAATGTTCGATCTGTTCCTGTCTAACTGCAAGAACTTGAAAACCATGGAAATTCGCGAGGATGCATTCAAGTCAGATGAAAAGAAAGAAGCAATTTTACGCGAAGTTCAACGAGATGGATTCAGTTTCGTTATTGTTAAGTATAAGAAAAACTGATTCTGTTAACATTGTTCCAAAAGATATTTTTTGTATGAAAACGAGCGAGGCAAGCTCACAACTTAAAACTGAAATAAAAGGCTGTTTAGAAAAACTTTAAATTTGTCTTTCAACTCTTGAAATGGTTCTCTCGTTTCGAATAATTTTCTTTCATCTCCATTTCTCGTTTAACGTTTTCCTCGCCGTAGAGATTAAATTTTTAATTGCACGAAGCAGAGAAAAACTGAAAGCTTAATCCACAAAACTGCTTTAATTCCTTCGCCGAGTCGTAATTTAAAATTTATGCTTCATTCTCTTGCTTCTACAACGTGTCGTTAATATAAAAAGAAAATCTTCCATCGCGTCATCACAATTCTCATCGACTCATAACTCAAAAGGTTTTAATTACATTTTCCACTGAATTATCTTTTCAGGATTTGCAATCGGAAATTGAAGCGCATCGCGTGGTGTACGATCGTCTCGATGGAACCGGAAGAAAGTTGCTCGGCTCGCTAACATCGCAAGAGGATGCGATTATGCTTCAGCGTCGATTGGATGAAATGAATCAGCGCTGGAATCATTTAAAGTCAAAGAGCTTGGCAATAAGGTGAGAATAAAGTGAATAGAATAATCAGAAGCGCAGATGTTCTCTCAACTTTAAATGAGGATGATTGACATAAGAGCCGCTCTTATGAAGAATTCCCCCGTGTCGAGTTATTTTGAAATGCAAATCTAAAAGCTTTGCGTCACTCAACCCGAAGAGGAAGCGAAGAACGACACAAATCTGTTAAGCGAATGGCGATGCATCATCTGCTCGACGGTGAATGGAATTATTCGCTTGAAGCTCATAAATTATTTACCAACTGAGTGCTTTGAGCGTCACGAGAAAACGCGGTGGCAGTCGCAACGACAAGCAGATGCGATAAACCGAGAAAAAAGTCTTTCTACCGACCTCCCACTTGGGGAATTTCCCTGAGTTAATTTTTCATTTCATTAAACTTTTCATTCTGAAGAGTCTCGCATCATCCCTCGCCATTCTAAACCGCACATCTCGAAACAGCTTAATTGCTTTTTCCGTTTGCATGACAAACATAATTAAGACCAAACTCGCGAGTTTCAACCAAATGAACATGTTTGGTCATTCCAGTCCGTAACTTCATTGCCATTCGAAGCCTTCTAATCACCATTGTGTGGTTTCCTGTTTCTGTTACTAGTTAGACGCCCGTTCTGCTCATGCACGGTTGAGTTTCAAGATTGCAAATTGTCTCGAGTTCATGAGAAAGTAATTTGAGAGTCTTCAAATAACTTCAGTCACAGACTTCTCCGTTTAGAGTTTTGATTTGAAAATATTAACAGAAAGCTACGACTGATAATTGAAATTTCATTTCGGATTCTAATTATTTGCATATACGAGCGCGTCAACTAAACACCTAATTGAATTGCCATACGTGCTTCATGTTTATGCTGATCAATGGCAGCTCTCAATAATTTCAATAAATTATTTAAAAGCATTTCTCGTGCAATGAGAATTTTCCATCTGCTACGTGACATTTCAGTTGTGTGAGGATGACATTGCGAAGATTGAAGATGAAAACTTTCTTCTCTCTTCATGTGTCATTAAACTGAATCTCATCGCTACATCAACATAATGGATCGTTATGAATACGACAAGATTTGGCTAAGAATGTGATCTAACTGTCGCAATTTGTTTCTCTTCTTTCACAGAAACCGTTTCGAGTCGAATTCTGAACACTGGAACGCTCTGTTGCTGTCGTTGAGAGAAATGACAGAGTGGGTGATTAGAAAGGATACAGAGTTATCATCCATCGAGAGAATGCACAGTCCTGTTCGTGGAGATGCTGCTAGCTTGGCAAAGCAACTTGTAAGTTTATCATCATCATCTCAGTGATTGACGAAGAGATGGCGCTTCAATGAAAAGTTGTCTCCTCAGCTTTCTTTTCGAAGTATTTAGTTGACTTCAATCAAATCAATATTGCAGATGAATGAAAATTCTTAACAAATATCGATTCTAAGCCTTTTTTCATTGTGCCATAAAAGACTTGGGACGTTCGCTTCGACGAATCGACGTTTTATGATATTTTCATTCTTCAATAAATTTCAATGGCTCAATATATAAAAGCAACAGCAATAAATGGATGAGAACGTACCGAGGGAGAAAAACTATCTGCAAGGGATATAAAATAACATGTCGCTCGATGCGATTCATTCTTCTTTTGCAAACGACCCGAAATTTCTCATTCCGGAGAAGAAAAAAAAGGATGAAGAAAGCATTCGCAAACATCTTCCCTTTGTGTCTCGCTTTAGTTGACTTTAATGGAAAAATCAAACAGAAGAATTCGTTTCTCGACGAAGAAGTTAAGTTTAATGTTCATGACATTGAGCAAGAGGAAAGAGAATTGCTGGAAAAACATTCAAAGAACTTCTCTTAAGGAATTTTTCGCGAGAAAGCTTTTTCATCGACCTTTGGTCTGTGTGTTCATGAAAATAGGAAAATCATTAGTTGAGTGTCTCTTGAGAAATTGCAAATCTCTTAAGACCTTGTGAGGAATTCAATGAAGAAAACAAATAACGAAAAAAGCCTTCACACTGAGTATCTCGATCTTCTGAATTTTTTCTTGCCTCTTCTCCTTGGCGAGGAAAGCTCACAACAATGAAAAGATTAGGATGAGAACTGGCGGACTGGGATTTGAGGACAGAGAAATGTTTTTCTCGTAAAGACCAGAGAAAATTGTCTTTTGAGAAATTGAATTGTTATCTGTGCACTGAGCAGCAAACAGCAAAAGCCAGCCAATGATTTTTATGAAGCCGAATGAATAACAAACAAAACGACAAAAGAAAGTTAAACAGGAAGCGGAAAATGCCGCTAGCTCTGCTCTGCTGCTGTTTATAGTTCTCATTGCACAATTCCCACAAGAAAGCATTGAAAGGGATGAAGACGTCGACGTAAACATCCTAAAGGGATGCTATTAAAGACAGTAAATATTTTTCTCGGTGTTTACAACTTCCATGAAAGTTCATGATGACTTTTAGAGCAATTTGATTGCAATGCAAGAGAGAAAACTTAATTTTGTATTCTGTTGTTGTTGACGCTAGCAGTTAAGGAGACAACTGAAGTTCTCGTAATTGAAAGTGAACAACTTTTCATTCCTTCTCCTTAAACCAAACCCTTTTGTCATTCCCAGGATGATCACAAGGCATTCAGAAGACAACTTGAAGACAAGAGACCAATTGTCGACAGTAATCTTCTAAGCGGGAGACAGTTCGTAGCAAGCGAGCCTCCAATTTCAGATGCGAGTGACTCCGAAGGTTCGTAAAGTCGTAAAGAAACATTTAAAAAAACATTTTTTTCAATTTCTTATTTTCCTTCACAGCATTTGATGCTGACTCACGCTTCGCATCAGCAGAAGATCAAAATCGCGAGCTCACAAGAAGCATTCGCAGAGAAGTCGCAAAGCTCACGGAGCAATGGAATCATTTGATAAATCGCAGCGATAACTGGAAACATCGATTAGACGAGTACATGACGGTGAGTTTGCAATTTCTTTTTGATCCACGACAATTTCATTAAAACTTCGCGCACACATCAAAGCCGCAAACTTTTCATTTCAAAGCGGTTTCATTTAAAAAGAACGTGAATGAAATAATTTTCCTCAAAGCGCTGAAGTTTTGGCATCTGGAATGATGAATGGTCGTCGTCGACGAAGAAAAGAAAATCTTTCACGCGTTAATCCTGAAAAACTGTTGCGATAAAAAATATTTGATGAGACGAGAAGAAAAATGATTCTTCAAGGCGACGACACGGGAGCGGGGGGATTGTGAGATTTCTGAGGCTTAAGTGAATATTCAGGATTATCTTACGCGTGTTGTTGCTTTATTTAAACTTTTAAAGAATTTGATATCAATCATTGCGCAACTAAAGCTTTCATAAACAAATGCCGAGCCTTCTTTTGTTTCTCTAATGCTTATGCTTGTTTATGTAAGAGTCTCTCGCGATAAGAAATGAGCTGAAGTGTAATCATTAAAAATAGTTCTTGACATAAGTGCTTACGCTTTCGTGCCCTTCCTAGTCTTGTTTGCATTTCATTTCAAATTGCCTCTCTTGTCGTCAACTCATGTCAATGTCAGGAGTCTGAGATTGCTTTTTATCTTAATTAGCATCACCGCGGAACAGAAAAACTTCAAATTGTTATTCAGTCGCGTGAGCTTTTCATGGAATCGTTGGCTTCAAGTTGCAATTCCAACTCAACCGCCGCCCATTTGTTTCATTCATTCTTTCTCGTCTAGTTCTCTATTCCTCTCTCGGTTTCTGAATTCGTATTTCTAAGCTGACTAATGCACCGTAGCCAAGTAATTATTCATGATTTTGATGTGTTTATGCGCGACAACGCCATAAACGGTTTGAGTCAGAAAAGCGAGAATAAAAGAATATTTCGGTGCTCGTTGTGTGGTTCGTTAAATGAATTTCTGTGCGTTTTGTCCATTTAAAGATGATCCGTTTATTGCATATCGTAGGCTTTGTCACGTTAACTGTTGTTAGGGCTTTTTGCTTTAGAAGATTTCGAGAGTTGAAAGAGAGTTTCGTTGACTCTCAGCGAATGAAAAGCCCTCCATTCAATTTCTATCTCTCGTCGATGCAGCAGAAGCGTTTAAACGAGTGTAGCAATGAAATTCCGCTAATTGAATTCAAATTTTATTGTTTTTCTAACTGACATAGCATTCGCCAATTTCTGTTTATTTACATCCCGAAGCTCAATAAGAATCGATTCGAAATGCAATTCGTTTATGTCATTCGGTAACTGAAACGAAATAAAATTTATTTTCTCTATTGGATCATGAACAATCGCTAACGCACCTAGAACCGAAATGAAAAGATTCATAAAAGTGAGAGAATTTCGTTTTCCTTTTGATTCTGCTTTTCGTTCTTAAATCATTTCACTGCCGGCATTCATGAGCTTGTGTGTGTGCATTCATTTCCATTTTCAATGTTTATTTAAACACGTTTTAAAATATTTTAAAGTTCTCTCGATTCTGTTTCTGTTTCCACTCCGCCGCGATCCATTCAGTTTGAATCGAATTTTCGTCGCGCTAGCACATCGTGCATCGTCCGTGTTTAGTTTTGTTAGTCGCGTCGCTGTTTTTTGTTCGTTATCGGTCGTCGTGGTTCAAGTGAATGTTATATCGGTTCGTTGGAAGTGAAGGGAACTGCATGAGCGACTAGAAGACTAAAGACAAGATTGAAATTTAAATCTGGAAGTTATTCGAAACTTTTCGGTTTTATTTTTCAATCCGTCGTCGCTTTTTGATGTGCCAACGACTGATATCAGGTTGCTCCACGAGACAGTCAACGATTTAATGAAATTATCCAGAACGATTGCGGAAAAAGAGAGAAAAAAGTTGGAGGCGGAGAGATTTCCGTTCGATGAATATTCAAATCGAATTAAAGCGATTGACTTTGAATTTCCCTCGTGACTCTAAATTTCTCTCGACTCGAGTTCAATTCTGTGGCTTTTCCACCCTTAACGTCGTCCTTCGAATGTCCGGCCACAGACGCCCTAAGACGACAAACTGCTGCTGCTGTGAAATTGGACTTTTAATGTCGACCATGTGAACTCATAATTTCTGTGCTTCGGAAGATTCTTGACGTTTGCGTTAGCCTTTTAAGAAGGAAAAGAGAAGACGAAACATAATTTTTAATACGGCACACAACACCATCGTTGCGCCATGTGATAAAGTTCTCTCTCTTTGCTGTCGTTCTTTTCCCTCCTTCGCTCGATTGAGACACAAAAACTCGCATAAATTCTCGAACTGCTTTTGCCTTTAAGCTGATTAAGATTTTTTTGTGGCTCCAAACTCGTCGTTGTTGCTGTTTGTGGTGTCATTTTTTATGTGTCATGCGAAAAAAGCGAAACAATCATAATTCTGACGATGGAGAAAATGTTTTTCGCTTCAGGCTAACAGCAAAAACTTTTATGAATTCCTTAAGTTGTTAAATCGAAGAGTCTTCGAACGAAGTATTCGAAGCACTTAAGTGGAAGACGATTCCTCTTGAGCGACGCCTACAAGAACTTCCGCGAACTTGTAGCCGTTCGTCGCTTGCAAAAGTCTAACGCCACCGATGCATAAATTGCGTTGAAACTCGAGTAACAGCAGAACAATGAGTCACGAGTGCTAAAAATAGAAATGAAGTTCGTTCCCGCTTCAACAAGCAACGTCGCCGGGTCGAAAACGCGAAGAAATTTATTTCATGTCTCGTCGCTTACGCGATCTTGTTTTCTTTTGAATTATTTCTCATTCTTAAAAGATTTCCTATCTCAAATCGCCGGTGAATGCTTCCAACATGTGTTCGGAAATTGCTAAAGAGTTTCGTGGACGCGACGAAACTGAAATGTGAAATCTAATCCAAACTCTTTTCAGTAGTCGCATTCACATCTCATCAAACACAAAACGATTAATTCATTTGAAGTTTCCATTAACGAAATCTGTTTAAATTCCAACGAAAACAGTTTTACTTAATGTTGAATGTCATTCACGATGCTCATCTGGTGTTTACGAGAAGAGAAACTAGCGGCGATTGCCCGCAAGTCAATTCATCGCCTCGACATTTATGTTGCGAAGCTAATTAATTGAGAAATTTAAATGAACTCATCGGGAACTTAAGCGCTCATTGATTTGATGAAGTGATGACTTGTTGATCTCAGACTTAGAGATTGACTGACAAAAGAATTCGTAAACAAATATTTTAAAACTGGATCAGAAACTTTTTTTTTTGTTTCAATTTTAACGACGAATCTTCCAAGAAAGGATTTTTAATTAGTCGAATCTTCGCGAACATATGTCGAGAGGATCATTTCGCATTTGCATTCACTTCGAATGTTCGTGTGGGCATGACGAGAAGATGGAAATATAATTAACTTTGTCATTTTTCTTCGCCCTTCGTCCATCAATTCAATTTGAGTCATTCGTTAAGTGGACAGCTTCGAAAATCATAAAAGAGAGTCTCGCCAAATTGATAAATTGAAATTCACTTAGGAGAACTTGTACTCGCCATGAATATTGAATCATTTCTCAAATGAAAGACGCGACACAAATGTTTCAAATAATAATAATCCTGGACTCAGGTCACGTTCGATGCTTCTTGGGGAATTTCTCGCCTCCACTTTCCTTTCATTATCGGTGATTTCAATGTCGACATTTCTCCATCTGCAGCTCAAAAGCGAAACGCGTGATTGTGTTAAGTGAACAAATTGATAAAAGCGCACATCATCGAGCGACTAAAAAATCCGTCGCTCCAGCAAATTGAGTGAAACGAAAAAAGGCGAAAAAAAAAAGTTATTCGATGTGAAGCGAATTAATTGATAACGAACGAGAGAAAAATGCAATTGAAGTCGAACAGCAGCATGTTGAGCTTAACGAAATCAATTGACATGGCTTCGACGACGTCAACCTTATCGATAAAAACCAACATCGAGCGTACGGCCGACGGTCGGTTTGTTGTGAAGAAGGCAAATAGCTTGGATGATGAGTTCAGTAGCGAAGCTATAAGCAGTTGCAGTGATAACGACGAGAAAATATTTACAGCCATGAAAAGACAAAGTGAGGATTGTCAGAACGAAATTGACTTCGATGTCGATACGAGTGACGCGAGTGATTGCGATTCAATGTTGGATAACTTCGATGTGACTCTCGTTAACGAGACTGAGAGCTATAGCCCAAAAAACGATGCTGAACGAATGTTCTTCGAGGTTGTCGAGGTTTTACGCTTCGAACAAGAGGTAAACCTTTCGGAATTATCTGAGATTTGTTGTTATCATCAACTCATGAACTAGCATTGGAATCTTTTTGCTGGGGTTCACGTCGAAAGGTTCATTGCGACAGAAATAAATTTGCAAATCATTTGATTCCGCCCGTTTGTTTATTGTTTCATAGCCCAAGATTAGAAATTCATGAGTTGTCTTATCTCGACAAGCTTATTTGTCAGTGGAATGTTTAGGACAAAATGAGATTCTTACTTACTGTTGGTTTCCGAATAAACTCTCGAAGCTTTGCTGAAGAGATTCGAAAACTAATTCGACAGAGAACAGTGAAACGAGTCTTTATCTTTCGCCAAGGATCGAATGTCTGGAGTTCCATTACGGAATCATAATTTGGATTCCAGTAAAGTGACTTCATTCAAAAACAAGATTTCTCTCTCCCACGCAATTTTCCCACTTAAATTTGTTAGTTCAATGTTTTCTCGTTAGTTTCGCTGTAGTCGTCGTTAGAGACAGATGAAATCAAATCAAGATAACTCTTCTTCTAGACCAACTCAACCTTTGTCTAATTAAACCATTTAGCGAAGAAAACTTCCTTTAGACACTCTCTCCACAAAAGCATTCGCTAATTGCTGTAAACTCACTTAAATTACGTTCATTTTTCATGAACTTTGTACTCTTCCTGTCAACGAAATTACTCAGTAAATAATTCACGTTGATTGATTCTCTTACACTTTCTTCTCAGGTCTTCCTCAATCTTCTTACGCAAATGAATCTTTAATCTCTTAAAGTGTTAAACAAGGGAAGTGTGACAGCGGGTGACTCTAAAGTTTTAATGCGCTCGCTTTTGCTTTTCCTGCAAAAGTTTCTAGAAACGTAAACAATAAATTTCCGTGTTTCGTGTTTTGTTGTTTACGTTTTGCCAACACCACATCAGCTCGATGCGGGAAAAGTTTTCGTCTCTGTTGTCGTTTAATTTAAGTTTTTATAGTTTTCTTCGTTCTCTGGCAACCCTCATGATACGTTGTTTGTGCTCGTAAAACTTTATTATGAGGTTGAACATTGTTTGCGCCTAGTTTGAAATCCTTTCTTGAGCAAATATTAGTTCATTCTTTATAATCTTCCTGCAACAGAGACAGAGAGAAAGAACTTCGTCGTTTTATGGGCGTCAAAGTATAAATGGAGCCTAATTAATTTTCTCGCTAATTTAACGAGTGTTGAATGATTTTTCGCATGAAAGCTCGAAATGAAATCAAATATTTGTCTCATTAAATCGCTCTCGGTTTCCCACTAATGCATTTCATAGGATTTATCGTTTTAATCTTGTCCGCACAGCCCAAAGATCTTGTTATCTTCTGTTTGATGTTTGCTCAATGCTTTCGGATTGAAATTGATTCCCATCTTGAGTCAAAACGACAATAAACTAATTTATGCGGCTTTGCTTCGGTAAATTTAACGTCAAGCGATTTGTGGATTTGTTATCGATGTGATTAATTTGGAATTAATATCAGAACTTAACTTTGTTTATGTTAGCGGAAATGTTCGAACGTTAAATTGAAAGCTCAAGCTAAGCGACTTTCGGAATTTATGTCACGACGACGACTACAACTTGCAATTGCGTAATGAAATTGATTTCCATTGTTGTGCCTTTTTAATTGTTCTCGCTTGAGATATTTCGCTCGAGACTTGAAAACTCTCGTTTGTCTTATTTACAAAAAAACAACATCAAATAGAATTTTTCTGTAATAGCATTCGAAATGACAGCGTTAAGTGCACAAGCTTGTGGAGCTTTCCTCGTCATAAACTAGAACAATGTTCGCTCTCAATTTCTTTACTCCCTCAGCGCTCGATGTAAAATAAAACAACTTCCACTTCTCGGGTTGCAATTTTCCCAAGATTTTCTTTTGAAGTCGACTTTTCTTAATGGAAGGAAATAAAGTTTCAATTAAAAAGAAAAATTTTATGTCTTGATCTTGGTGCAAAATATCTCTTCTGGGAATATTTAATTCTTTCGAATGTTTCTTCAAGCTTTCAAAGAAAAGTTCTCCCTTTTTAATTGCAGTAGGAGAAGGAGAGAAAAGATTTGAACTACGTTCTTTACAGTTTCCAAGTCTTCAATTTGCTGATGAAAAAGCTTCTCCATTTACACAACGAAATATTTCTAGAAGTTTAATTTCTCTCCTTCTCTGTGTTGTTCTCATTTTAGCAAGAGCATCACAAACTTTTCATTTCGCGACAGAATTTGATACATTTCTGTTCTTCCGCTTGTCGTGCTGATGATGAAGCACCGTCAACAACTTTGAAGAATTTCTTTAATTATTTTCTTTCCTTTTCAACGATTTTTCTTATGACAAACAAAGCAATGTCATCGGATAATTTGAAACTGTTTGTGCAATGAATAAATTCAACTTTCGAGTTCATTTGGGTTAAAGCGATAGAAGAGAAAAAGGGTGTGACAGCTATTTTTGATTATTCTACAGAAATTTTGAGTGTGCAATGATGTGTGCAACGTAAACTTCCGATGACGCAATGATTTATGAAACTCATTGTTCTATTTCTTTCTTTCTAGAAAATGCGTCAATTCCAGAAAACCCTCGAGGACTTGAGTTCACGTGTGAGTCAAGCCGAACAACTGGCACACTCATGGCAAACCCCAGCATCAGCGAACGAAGCCGTCGATCAAATGCAGTATTTGCAACGACTTAAAGACCAAATGACGACAGCAGGAGCTCTGTTAGACGATTGCAATGAACAGCAAAGTTTCTTCACCGCGAATCACGTGTTAGTTCCTAGTCAGTGCTTGTCGAAGCTTGAAGATTTAAACACGCGTATGAAGCTGCTTCAGATGGCAATTGATGAGAGACATAAAGTTCTTGTTCAAGTTGGCGGAAGTCAGTTGAGCGCATCGATGACCGACAACAATCGAAACATGCACAACACAGCGGGAACCATTGGACCCGTCCCCAACCTTTCAATGAGTGTAAAGTCGCCCTGGGAAAGAGCCGCAACTCCAGCTAACGTGCCTTACTATATCAACCACGAACGTGAAACAACGACTTGGGATCATCCAGAAATGATTGAGCTGATGAAGTCTCTTTCTGATTTGAACGATATTCGCTTCTCGGCCTATCGAACGGCCATGAAACTCCGAACTGTTCAGAAACGTCTCGCCTTCGATCAGATTCAAATGTCAGTCGCAATCGAACGCTTTGACATTCATGGATTAAGAGCGCAGAACGATAAACTCATCGATATACCGGACATGACGACAGTTCTACATTCGCTCTACGTGACACTTGAACAGCCGATTGACATGCCGCTAATGCTTGATCTAGCAATCAATTGGATCCTAAATGTCTACGATTCACAACGAACTGGTCAGATTCGAGTGTTGAGCTTCAAAGTCGGATTGATTTTGTTATGTCGAGGTCATCTCGATGAGAAATATCGATACTTGTTCCGTTTGATTGCTGACACCGAAAAGAAAGCAGATCAACGAAAGCTTGGACTTCTGCTTCACGATTGCATTCAAGTTCCAAGACAACTTGGAGAAGTGGCAGCTTTTGGAGGATCGAACATTGAACCTTCGGTTCGTTCATGCTTCGAGAGAGCTGGAGTTAATCAGAATGGAGATCTCCTCGAGACATCAATTGAAGCTCAACATTTCCTTGGTTGGCTTCAACATGAACCTCAGAGTCTTGTTTGGCTTCCAGTAATGCATCGACTGGCAGCAGCTGAAGCAGCGAAACACCAAGCAAAGTGTAACATCTGCAAGGAATATCCCATCGTTGGCTTCCGCTATCGTTGCCTAAAGTGCTTTAACTTTGACATGTGTCAAACGTGTTTCTTCCATGGCAAGAACGCTAAGAACCACAAGTTGACTCATCCAATGCACGAATATTGCACAACAGTGAGAGAATTATTTATTTATTCCGAAATATTTTCTTAAATTTAAATTTTCTTCCCTTTTTCAGACGACCTCAACTGAAGACGTTCGTGACTTCACTCGAGCATTGCGCAACAAGTTCAAGTCACGTAAATATTTCAAGAAACATCCGCGGGTCGGTTATTTGCCTGTTCAAAGTGTTCTCGAAGGCGATGCTTTGGAATCTCCGGCGCCAAGTCCTCAGCACACAACTCATACGATGCAGAACGATATGCACTCGAGACTCGAAATGTATGCATCGCGTCTGGCACAGGTTGAGTGTGGAACGAGAAGCAATTCAACGCCAGAAAGTGATGATGAACACCAGATGCCAAGTCAGTTCAATCATACTTCGAATGGCCCCAAGTCACCGAATAATGAAGTGGAAGAGCGTGAGGAGCTCGAGTCAATCATCAAGGATCTTGAAGAAGAGAATGCGACACTCCAAGCAGAGTACGACAGATTAAAGAACAAGCAAACTCCAACATCGACACCTGACGATGCGCAAACAACTCCAACGCAAGGTGGAACAGGTCAAGGACAAGTAAGAGACAAAAAAACTTTTCAAAGAACTTTTTTTTGATTTAATTTAAATATTTTAATTTAAGGACATGATGGCTGAAGCTAAGCTACTGCGACAACATAAAGGTCGACTCGAAGCACGAATGCAAATCCTTGAAGACCACAATCGTCAACTCGAAGCTCAACTTCAAAGGCTTCGTCAGTTACTGGATGAGGTTTGTAACCCAAAATTCATTTGTAAAAGTTTAAATTAAAAAATGTTTCACATTCTCTAAAGCCAAATTCAACAAGAGCGTCAACTCTTCAAACACGATCGGTTACGGCTTCGCAACTTAACACGGAATCGCCCGCCAGACTCCAACAGAATGGGCATTACACAGAACAGAATTCAAGTGAGTTTTCTCTTCTTAATTAGAGTCAATATCAATTGGATTTAATTGACATGGTGATGGAGACTTTGTCTCTGGGTGGTTGAATGAAAATTGAACAATTCACTGGAAACTGAAACCAAAACTAACTTCACAATTCAATTAACAAAATCCTTCTCTTCTGTCTATCTCGTTACTTGGTTGGATTGGGTTAGATGGCACACAAGATGGAAATAACACTTTAGGAATGGGAACTGCACCGGGCGCACTCATGAATGAATCCATGTCGATTAGGGAGGAACGACCGCCACCGCCTCCCCACACAAACCTCCTACACATGGCTGGTAAATTTCATTGTTGATAGACTGTCCGCATGCTACTTTGATTAATGATGAACGATAACACGTTTAATTGCATGATTTTTAATTGAGTTCGAGTCCGAATTGATTGTCATGTGGCGAGCACAGAAATCACGATGTCTCGGAATGAAAAATGATTGCAATTTCAAGCAGATTAATCTCTACTAATTTTTCAAAGCTTTTTAACAAACATTTTTCTTCTCTCTCTCTTTCCCCTTTGACTCTTCTGTTAACAAAATCCTCAACCAAACAGGACGAATGTAAATAGCAAAAACAAGAAAGAACCAACCCAGCCGACCAAAGCCAGCCGTATCGGATGTGGAGAAAAAGTTTGTTGCCGAAACAATTAATTAATTAGTCATGAGGATGGACGAAGAGCCGATTAAAATTAATTCCCTTTTTCTGTGGTTTTTTAATGACGAATACTTAAATAAGCTACGCAAATAAAAAAAAACTCGACGAGAACTCACAAAGAGGAGGTGCAAAAGTTTAATGAATAAATATTAATAATAACATTAACTAGATTAATAAATAATTAACAATACTGTCGATAATATCGCGCTTAAAGCTGGTAGATGGAACATTAACTCTCACTCATTCTCTCATTGAGCTACTTTTGTATAATTTCAATTTCTTCCCTCGAACGCGAATGTCTAGGCGACTTAAATAAGGCGCTGAAGGACCTCGTCAACGTTATAACCGATCAGGAAATTGAGCAAAGCGATTTGAACGAGAACGAGATTGAGTGAGCGATGCTGATGAAGAATATTTTAATCATAGCGTTAACGCACTGGAATTAATTAGAAAATATTTGTTTGATAGATAAAGTAAATTCTTTTATTTGTTGAAGAAAAAGAAATTCTTAGAACGAAGTTCATTCCCTTTGTAAACTCTTTTGTACTTGAGATATATTTTCAATTATATTTCCTCTTTCATCTCATAAGTAATAAGCAGAGAAACTTGACAAGAAACGCTGTCAAAAAGCAATTGTTTAATGTTTGTTTCTTAATTGGTTTTATTGCTTATTTATTACAATTTTTTTATGTTTTAATTAGAATCACGTCGCTGCAGTTGATTTATTGCTGTGCAGACATTTTAATGAGAAAAACTTTTTGCAAAACGAAAAAAAAAAACCAAAAGTAACTCAAACTTATCAGAAAACTAAAGTTAAAGGCATAAATATCATTAAATAATCGATAAACAAGAAAATATCATCAAATTTAAGCGAAATTGGAGTAAGCGTAGTCAAAGTTTGATAAGAAAATTGCATTAGTCAAGAAGTCATATCAGTTTTAACGAATGGAAGTTAGCAGACGTAAAAATAAAGAAGAAAATTTGTTATTGGCAATGAAAATTGTTTTTCCTTCGACCATTTCCACCAACACAACACACCACAACTTATCAGAAAGAATCCAAACATATTCAAAGTGTCAATTCGATTTCGTTTTGCATTTACACGAAGACGTGAGGAAACAAAATAAAATCTCAGACTTTAAAATATCGAAGAATATCACATTTCAAACTAATATTTCTGTGAAATATAAACTTTTGCTCTATCGATTTAATCCGATTTACCAACAAGACTTCAACTTCTTTCCACTTTATAAAAAAAAATCCACAAATCTAATCATTCAAGCGAGAGAATCTTGCATGTCCTGTAGAGCTTGTTCAACTTCAGAAGTTTTCTGCGAATTTAAAGCTCCATTGAACTCTTTTAAACAGTTTTTTTTTACCACGAGATGAAGACCAAAAGGGAAATGAGAACTAATTCAATTTTTTTCAATCGAAGAAGTGAAGCAAACTCGATCTTGCGTATCGAGTTGAGAGAATCTTCAAGTCTTTCCCTTGGCTGACTCTTAAGAGAAATGAAAATCTACAAAAGTCACAACCAATGTCTAACCAAATAAGAAAGGAGAATGAAAATGTTTTAAAGTATCAACTTGTTAGTAGTTTTTATCAGAAATGGAAGCAGACGGAGATGAAGTTACGATGCACTTTTATTACTCACATCCAATATGACTCCTCGTGTTTTCCTCCTCGACTTTTAGATGAACAGACATCAATTTTTATAAATGAAACATATCGAAGAAAACAACAAGCGAATGAAACGAAGTTAATGGAAACATTTTTGTTAACGACAATCAAGTTTTGTTTTCATTTTCTCACAAAACGATTGAGAAGTCAAATCGGAAAAAATCTTCAACAAACACTTGCTCGCAAATTTATCAAAACAAAAACTGAAATATCTTGAAAAATAATTTGGAGCACACTAAATATTGTAAAGCATGATTATTGGAAACGACGAGATAACAAATTGGAGGATGAAGTTGTTACACAATAAATGAAAATAAAAGTTTTCTTGAAATATAACAAACATTGTCTTTGTTATTAGAATGTAAAAAATATTTCTTTGTTTAAGTGTATTATTTCAGCTCGATCATAAAAAGAAGGTTTTAGCAGTTTGAGGACGAACTTAGTGAAAGGGCTTTTTATCCGAAGTTTTTCGAACTTCAGAAAGGTCTTGAGCTCATCGACTAAGACAAAATAAAGAAACTCAAATATTTTCCTTCGCATAAAAGTCACTACAAAGTTAAATGCAAGGTCTTCATGCCCAAAGACATCGACACAAAATGTTGAAACACATGAATAAGGGAAAACCCAACGAATGTGACGAAAACTTTATTGAATTTTCGTGACGACAAACGACATCATGTTAACCAAAATGAAATAACAGAGAAGATAAATGTTTAACTAACCATGTCTGCTCGATTTTTTTTTTCAGATGGAAACTTTCAAGTTTGTTCGTCGAACAATTTTATAAGCTCATCGTAGCCCCCCCCCCCTTCCCGCAGAAGAACGAGACAGAAACATAAAATAGAATTTGTTAAACTTTTCAACCTTTTAAATCCGCTCGGAACTTTCCAGTTTATTCTTTAACAGATTTTCCGCAAGAAGAAAAGCTTAAAGATGAAGATTTATTTTCTCTCTGCAACCGAGGCATTGGTGCAAAAGCAACCGATGCCGAAATATTTTATGTTTCCTTGTTTTGACTCATGAATTTCATTTATGTTCTCGTGAAAATGCCTTTCATGTTCATCCGCGCTGAGTTTTTATGAGTTCTCCATTAAAAACGTCACTCGCATTGCAGATTTTCACAGCTCTCAGTGGTTTACCAAGAACCTGTCCGCTTAACTATCCAATTTTGTGTGTCTGTGTTGAAAGCTAAATCAGACAACTGAGTGTCCTTGAAAGTCCTTGGCTTTGAACTTTTTCTCATCAACAGGACAAAATTAAAATTAACTCAGTGTCGAATTACATTTTTCATTCGTTTGTTGACCGAGCTTTATGATAATCGAGATCAGATTAGCAATTTTCTCGTGGAATGAAATTAATTGATTTGTGGTTTTGAACATTCCTTAAATGAATTCCTTCTGTGTTCAAGGAAGAGAGAGATAGAGAGCTATAAGGATTAGGAAAATTTCTTTGTCAAATCTATTCTCCGGGTTTCATTGGAAATTCAAATTTTCCTTTTGAACATGAGAAGATCTCTGCACAGCAAAGATTTTGCTGACACATTTTCTCGACTCATTTGCACTTTCCGAGATATTCGAAGCATAATTTTTGAGCAGCTCCGAGCAAGAACAATTTATCTCGAACCTTAAACAGAGAATTTAAAGAGAAACACTTCCGGCAATTGCGATAAGAATCGTAGAGCTTTGACTTTTAGAAACGTCAGTTGTAATTTAAAATGTTTCCAAGGATTTCTTGTCAAGTTGTTGAAAAATTCATTGCTTGAGATTTGTAAATGAATTTCCAGCGATTATTTCTACGAAATGATCAAATATTTAACATCAAAGATATTTCTACTGAATTTCAGAATTCGTCTGTAAAAAAACTCATTTCGTCATCGACTTCTCGTTGCGCAAATGAAAAAAACAAACGTTGCTCTAAAAAAACGTGCACTCGCATTGTAATCGCATGTTTAATTAACGTTGTTAATATTTGAAGAACTGTAGAAAAGTTAGCCTGCAGGCTGATCCATGGATCGGATCCATGGATCCAAATAGATGCAAAAACGAACTTTGGATCCATGGATCGAAAAGGGGAAATCTAATTTTCAAATCTTGATATTTCGATCCATGGATCTAGGATCCGTGGATCCAAAAGGGATTTTTTACTGAGAGCGGGTTCTCGCTTCATGGATTAGGGATCCATGGATCGAAAGGGAATTTTTATTTAAAGTTCGTTTTTGCCTCAATTTGGATCCATGGATCAGCCTGCAGGCTAACTTTTCTACAGTAATTTTAATCTCAGATTGTCTTCACTTTATGCCATTCCATAAGAATAATTTTTGTAAACAAATTGCGAGCAACGAATTAAAATTCGTGACCATGATCACCCTACTTAAGTTGAAAATCGCGAATGACGTCGACGGCGAATTTGATAAGGCGTCGATAAGTAATAAGTTGATAACCTTGTTAAGCTTTTCTTGGAAATATTTTTTGCGAATTGAAAATTAATTGACAATCCAACAATTAATTCCTCAAATTGATAAAAGATAATTGAACTGTTTTTGGTGCTTTTCACAAAGATAAATATTTTGCGACAATAAATATTCGATAAGTTTTCTGTTCAAGCTCATTCCGTTAGCTTCAGTCTTTCTGTAAACATGTGAGTCAGTGAAAGTGAAAATAATTAAAACTTAATTTATTTTATTTCGACAGGCGATCAATATTTTTCGTCGTCTTGATACTTAGCATTACAATCAAAATCTCTCAAGGAGTGATTTTCGATTGCAAATTCTATTCTCCTAGTTGGAACATCATCGGAGAAGTTTACACTTGCGACGCAACTGTTCTTACTTCAGAAAGTGGAGTAATTCTTGAGAATGTGCGTGGGAGCCATTTAGCAGGAAAGAGCAATCTCGACGTCGAGTACTTGTATTTTTACAATCAAGACTTAACTTTCATTCCGAAAGAAATCGAAAAGTTCTTTCCAAACCTAAAAGGAATTGATATTCGATATTCGAACTTAGCTACGATATCGTCCGAAGACTTGAAGCCTTTTCCGCAGCTTTTAACGTTTGTATTGAATATCGGAAATTTAGTTTCTCTTGACGGCAACTTATTCCAGCACAACTTAAACCTTAAATATGTTAGCTTTACTTCCAACAAAATCGAACATGTCGGACACAATTTATTGGGCGGATTGAACCAGTTGCAAACTGCTGACTTTCAAGATAACTCTTGTATTTACTGGTATGCAAATTCTTTGGAAGATATCAGATTGTTGAACGAGCAACTTCCGATTCTCTGTCCACCAATTGAAGTTGATGAATGCAGTGATCAACTTTTACTTTGCAACAGCGAAATTTCTGATTTACTATTGCAAAATGAAAATTTAACCAAATCAAATGAAAAGGCAAATGAACGAATCGAAGAACTTGAGATGTTAGTCAGAGAATTACTTGCCAGTACTTGTTCTTAATAAAATTGTTATCAAATTGTGGAATTTTCAATAAAACGTCGTAATAAAGATTTCGATAAATGGCTCAACTTTTAAATTTATCAGAACTTTGGACTTTGAGTTAGAACTTTGCCTATGCATTTTGACTTTGCCTTTGTACTTCTCTTTGACTCACAACCAGCAAAATGCCGAAACGATTGAGAAAGATATCAATCAACTATTCTTATAAATTTGTAGTTCAACTGAATACAAAAAATTTCTTTTATTGTCGAATTGACAGTAACATTTGTGTTCTATTTCGTCCGTAGATTTGATGTCCACTGCTGAATAAATATTTTCATTTCGAGTTTTTTGAAGTGTCTCTATAAATTTTAAAGCAAATCAGACCAACAAGGCTTGAGCACTTTAATCATTTTCCTGAAATATTAAAGCAATCGGATTACACATTTCAATACATTTGACCTCATTCATCTGACGACAACTTTCCAATGATCAACCTCTGTTAGATTACAAATGTAAATGATTTAATGAAATCATCCAGACACTTTCATTAACTTGTTCATCATGGCATTATCGTTGCCTGTGATGAGAAAATCATCAACGTGTACCAAAAGGAACACGACTACTCCCCCTGATTTGAACATATACAGGCATTTGTCCGCTTTGCTCAAATCCAATTTTGCAAAGACTTTCGTTCATTGTTTGATTCCAGACTCTTGCTGCTTGTTTTAGTCCGTACAGGCTTTTCTTTAAGCGATACACCTTGTCTCCTGCTTCAAACCCTGGAGCCTGTTTCATGTAAATCTCTTCTTCTAGTTTGCCGTTCAAAAACGCCGTTTTGATGTCGTAGTGCTTGACCGTCCAATTCCTGGTTCCGGCCACTGACAGAAGCATTCTGAAGGTTGTGTTTCTTGCGACTGGAGCAAATACTTCATCATAGTCTTCACCGTGTCTTTGAGAGAACCCTTGAGCTACAAGTCTTGCCTTCCTTCTTTCAAGCTTTCCGTCAGCATTCATTTTGTTTGTGAGAACCCATTTGGAGCCGACAACGTTCTTTCCATAGGGCAAGTCAACCAGTTCCCATGTTCCATTCTCCTCGAGTGATTTAAGTTCCTCCATTATTGCTTTCATCCATTCGTCTTTGTGTTTTGATTTCAAAACTTGTTTTAAAGTTTTAGGTTCCGATTCGTCTTCGTAGACCGTCTTGTGGGCAACAGCTTCTCCAAAACGATCCGGCGGTTGACCTAAATTAGATCTTCCAGACCTCCGCGGCATTTCCTCAACAATTGAGTTTTCATTTTCATATTCATCGTCACTTTCCTCATTTGCGGTTTCAAAAGATTCATCCAAGTTATTATCATCCAATTGAATGACTTGTTGTTTTTCTGGAGTTTTCTCTTCTTCAAAGAAATCAATTTCCAATCCATCAATTTCTTCTTCCTCAATTTCATTGAATTGAGTCTTCGATTCCAAAAATTTGAAGTCTCTGCTGACAATGATTTTGTAATTTTCATCAGTAAATCGAAAAGCTTTTGAGTGAGAGTCATAACCGACAAACTTCACCTTTTTCGCTTTATCGTCAAGCTTCCTTCGCTTTTCATACGGAATCATCACGTAAGCAGGAACTTTCGATTTACATTCAAACATATGGAGAACTTCCGGTTTTACCGTCAACAAGTCTATTGAATACAAAATTTGCAGTACAAACTGCTTCTGCCCAAAAACTTTTAGGAAGTCCTGACTCAGTCAGCATTGTTCGAGTTGCTTCAACAGAACTCGACTTCAACAGAAAAAATCCCTTTCGATCCATGGATCCTTAATCCATGAAGCGAGAACCCGGTCTCAGTAAAAAAATCCCTTTTGGATCCACGGATCCAAGATCCATGGATCGAGATATGAAGATTTGAAAATTAGATTTCCCCTTTTCGATCCATGGATCCAAAGTTCGTTTTTGCATCTTTTTGGATCCATGGATCGGCTTTCGCATCTTTTTCCGATCCATGGATTGATCGATCCACGGATCCAAATCTCGTTTTTGCATCAATATGGATCCATGGATCCGATCCATGGATCAGCCTGCAGGCTAACTTTTCTACAGTATTTGAAGAGCTCTTCAAAGCTTTTAAAGCGAACTTAGTGGATTTTAATGATCGACTCGGATGAAGGCCCCGAGTTTTTAATTATGAAAAACTCTTCAATAACTCTCTAAATGTTTACGCAAAAATAAAATTAATGAGAACTTTTAAAATAAAATCTCGGAAAAATCGATAAAATTGTTTTTGCTGTTGAAATCGCTCACTGTCGTCGTGGTTTTCTACCTGCTTTTCATCGCATATGTGACGATAATTTCAGTGCATGTTCACCTTTTTGTTGTGCTTCACATGTGTTTAAGGAGAAAGAGTCCGCGATTTTCACGTGCAAAGAGAGAAGCGATGCATGAGGAGGGAAAGAGGTTTCCAGTTAAATTCGCCGTGTGGTGCAGACGGTAAAACCTCTAATTCCCGCAATTATGATGCATTAACGAATGGATAAACATTTGAGTTTATATGAGGAACACAATAGCGAGCTGCTAAACTCAAAAGAGCTCTCAATCGAACGAAACTCTTTAAGGAATATTACAAATTTCTAGTTCTCGTTCGAACTTTCATGAAAGACCCGGAACCTGGAATCTGTCGCTATCATTGAAATATATTTTTATCCAGTTTGAAATCAAAATATTTTGATTCTCTTCCTAGCAAAGCAGTGAACTTTCATAAACTGCTTCCGTGCTTCGAGTGAGTTCGAGACAATTTTCCTCCATCTCGTCGAGAGATGAATGGCTGAGCATTTTTTATTGCGCCGTGCGGGATGTGAAATTTATATTTCTGTGGCTTTTTGCACAGACACCGCAGGCTGACGTTGGCCTCGTATGAAGAAAAGGGTTGCACATTGAAATAATTTATGAATTTGTCAGATTAATTCGCACACGTGAGTTGGTCTGCAATTTTTCAGAAGTCGAGCTGATGCGAGAAACATTAAATTCGAGGGGAAAGTAGAGAATAATTTTGTATGATTTATTCAAGCCAACGTGTTATTGTTTGAACTCAAAATTTCGCCACTGGAATAGGAAATTATTAAAGTGCTTTCGTCGAGAGCTTAAGAGAAGTTCGGGTAGCCATTCAATTCAGTTTTTTAACAAAGAAAAAAAAAGTTTTTTTAAGATTAAATATGGATTTATTTTTTGTTAACTTTCAGTCTTGTCATTTGATGATCACACTTCATGGTCACCCTAAAGCTTTCTTGTTTCATCAGATAATTTGAGAAATTGTAAGAACAAATATTTTTTCTTTCGATTCTCGTTGATAATTTATTTCCGATTTGCCCAATCATTTATCAAACTCAATTGTTTCGTCAGCAATTTGTTTGAGCATTAACCCGAATGTTATTTAATTTATCATCACAATTATGATTAGAACGAACAATCGAATGTCTTTAACCCGATTTGTTACTTGACGAGGCTTTTCCGCTATGGCTCATAAATTTTCATTGGTAGTCTCATCATTCGAATGAATTCTCAAACGATGTTATCACTCATCGGACTTTATTTCACCTTTATGAGGATTTATTGGAGCGTTTCGGTTCGGAAGTGCTTTGCAATAAACAAGTCCAATAAATGTCCATCACAGACCATCAAATTTTATTCGTTCGGCAATTACAATTGAAAGACATTTTCATGGGAATTGCGAAGTTTGCTGCACGCAGACTTCTCTGTTGATTCAATAAAATTAAATAAAGGAAGATATAAATTTCCGGAATTTAATTTTTCTCTCCCTCAAAATGGTTTTCAGTTTCAAATCACGCACGAAGAATCTCCAAGTGGTTCCTTTCTTATTTATCGACCGAGAAGCCGTAACATGAAATGGCCATTCGAAACATCTGAGGAACGATTTGATTTCTCTATTCTTAATATTGAAAAACTTTTAAGGCATCGAAGGCCCAAGACATTTGAAACCCAAGAGACCGGCAAAGCTTTAATATCTGGAAAATACCTAAACGACAAAGTGTTTCGTTCAACTAAGTGGACATGAAATAACTAAGATTTGTGAAGCATCGATTAGAGTTTTAAAAGTTTAAAAATGATTTATGGACCTCAGAGCGGATTAAGAGGAAATCTTCGGACGAGGGAGAATGGCCATTAATTTCCCGTAAACTGAAAATACCAAAAATTTCAATTTTTAGCTTTTTAATAAACCAACGATTCACAGCACGTAGAAAAGTATTTTATGGTCGATGCGATAAAGACCGAACGAGATATTTTTCGGGAAATGAAAACTATTGAACAGAAATTTCAGTTCATCCGTTGCCATTGAGCATTTTCCAATTTTCCTAAGACTTCTCTTCGATGTTTCATAAAATATTTACGAGTTCAGGCTTGATTCGCTCTCGTTGATAAACGAAAGACTTTCATAAATCATAAGATGTTCGGTTTCCCTTCACAATCTAAGAACGAAATGGAGACAATCTCAAAAGTTTTCAAACTTGTTTCCATCTGCTTCTCAAAACTTGAATGAGTGCACAAAAAACCTTCAAGTTTTCCAACATTTTTCTTCCTAAATGTAACATTTTAAAAGCTTTTCATCCTCTCAAATGTGACTTCAAGGGTGATTGAAGCTAATAAAAAATATGTTTACACAACAAGCCTTTTCAAGAGCACATTCAAGTGAAGCACTACATGTGGAACATCCTTTTACCTACGACGAGTAGGGAAATATTATTTAAAAAATTAAGTTTTAAATCGCATAAGCTTCTAGACAAAAATGATTGTTCTTCAGCTTTGATTCTCATAAAAAGTTTAAACAAATACAAGTCACAATTAAATCAATAGAAAGATTATTAAAAAATGTAGGTCGGAGTAATGCAACCTCATGTGAAATATTTTTAATTCATTTCCTCATCAACGAAGGACGGATCTCTCGGTTGGCAGCATCCCCTGCCATCAAATCAACATCGAAAGCAGAGCATGCACATAAAATATAACGAGCTGTGAACGAGACAAGACCGTTTGGGAAATCATTTTCCGAAGAACTCAACGATAAAGTGCCTGTTTATAGTTTCGTGATTTAATCTCTGCAGCTGATAACGTTATGCAAATTGCTTTCGTGTTAAGTGCAATCTGCTTCCTTTTGAGCATCAGACACCAACTTGATGGAGAAAAGAGCTCAGATATAGGAAAACTTTTTCAATTTTAATTTAAACATTTTTGTTTCGAGGGAAAAAATTGGCATCAAAGAAAAAGCTGATGAAATTAAATTTTGTGGACAAAAAACTTTCTCATGTCGATCTCGTTTGAATGAATATTCATCACGTTTTTGCTGAAGCCAAACTCTTTTCAATAAATCATTTCAATGATTTCACAATCATTTGGGTTTTTGTTTGAAGTGTTATTAAAATTGTATTATCTGATGTTGAGTGCAGTTTGAAGAGCTTAATGTTACCTTGGATTCGTTCGTCATCGACGTCAAATTTATAAACGAATTTGTATTGAAACAACTCTAACGAAATTGGAAAAGTCAGCCTTCCTGTTCTGAAAACTGTTCAAACAAGATTAATTTTTCACTAAAGAAGACTCGGCGAACATGCTGAATGAACAAAATGAATGCAATTCCCTTAAGCAAGCATCTTATTTTCTTCGCCAATTATCGTCGACTTTAACCGAACAGAATTTTCTTCCCTCTTGTTGTTATCTTCACTTGACCAGACGAAGCAGTTTTCATTATTTTATGCTTCTTGCTGTTCACTTTTACGAGGCTTTTGGATGTTGTTTCTTCACTTGATGAAAATGCAACAAAGAAAACTTTTGAAATGCAATTAAATGAAAAGGGAAATTCGCTTGAGGCTACTTTAAAACTCAGATCAATAATTTAAGTTGAATTAAAACTCTAAAATAAAATAAGTAACTTTCAAGAAATGAGCTTTGGACTTTCAAGCCAAAATTTAAAATTTTAAAGTTTTCAATTAAACTATTCATATGACAAACTCTACGCGAGAAACAAAGCTAACTAACAGATCATGAACTTCATAAACAATCCCAACGCTGCCGCAATTGAAACATGAAAACTTTTGTCTCTTAGTTCAGAAACTTTCTGTATAACAATATTACCATCATTTTGTAAAAGTGAACTCTCCACATTCGCTCAACATTCTCCGAAAACTTTTACTTCGTTTCGTAAATTATCTCACTGCAAAAAGCGCAACGACGACGACAACGACGTAAAAGTTTAAGGAGAAAAGATAAATTTTCTGGATGCTTAACCACATCAAACATAATAAAATTACAAGACAAACTTTCAACTTGAATTTATTTTGAAATCAGAAAAATTAAATTATTTTCAAAACTGAGAAGAAATAATCTTCTTTAATTTAAAGAGCTTTGAGTGAAAGAAGAAAAGCTCGACAACTGATGTCTCTGCTCATTTTAAACTTTACGCAAATTAACTTCATTCATCACTAATCGCTTGCACTCACAAAACTATTCAGAAAATTTCCTCGAAGAAAGCGCATGGAGCAGACTTTTTATGGTTTCCGTGAGTTGGTGAAGTCTCAACGAATGAGAATGAGAAAACGCGAACAATTGAAATGTTGAGACTGAAACGACATCGTCACGAATGAAAATATTATTTTCTTACATTTTCATCTTGCTGTGAAGTAAATGATGAGGAAAAGCTTTTAATATCGAGTTGCTCTTAATTCTTCTCGAGATTCTCTCACACGAATTCATTTCACTTCGACCCTTTAATGGAAATCTCGAACGAACGCTGAGAAAATCAATTCGTAACATCACGCAATCTCATTCTCCTGGTGAAGCAATTCTTTGTTGAAGTGGTCGAAGGAAATTGTGGAAAGCAATTGAACTTTTCCTTGTGAAATATTTAACTTTTCTTTCCTGCGATTCTTCAAAGCAAAGATCGTAAAAAAATCCGTCAACGACACAAATTCCTCAACAACATTCTCGAGAGTCTTCTGTGGAAGCTTTCCGCATAGTTTTCTCTTGTTTATTTAGATCATGTTCCCTGTCCTCCAGCTCAAGCAAGCGACGAAGCTATCCAAAGCTATTCGTACCAGAAAGTTTTACTCTTTGCATGATAAACTCTCAGTCAGACATTCTTCACATGCTCGAGTGTTTCATCCTCTCGTGAAAGTTTGAAATATAAAATTCCATTTTCCAGAAAGTTTTGACTTTAACTAAGAATCATTGATTGAATAAACTTTGTTCTTGACCGAGAAAGAAAAAATCTTGTTAGACTTTAAAATATTTGATTGTACAAGATATTGCTCAATAATTCTCAATCGACGTAAAGATCATAAATCTTTCGAGAATTTTTAATGATTCGTTCACTGTCGTTATCAATTGTGAATAATTAAACTCTCGTTCGACACGAAGTTCTCACAATTTTCTCGTTCCACTCTTCGTTAATGTTGCTTCATTTAAAAAATCGATGAAACTTCTTCACTTTAGTCGATTCACTGTCGGAATAGAAAGTTTGATTTGTCAGGAGACGATCTCGGAGGAACGCAAACTTGGAGCTTTATGCGCATTTAAAATTCTGTCACAGCAAATTTGTTTTTGAAATGTTTTCTTCCTTCGATCACAAAACCGAGAATGGACTTTCGTGTTTCACCATCGACACTACAAAACTTTTCATTTCAGAATTGAACAAACATTTCAGTTTATTTGCTTTTATATTTTTCGTCTCGTCGCTTTTATTTTCGGATGAGATTCGCAAGCCTTTTGTTCGATTGAGTTTTCTCTTCGAGCCGGCATAAAATGCACAAATTCTCGCAATAAAATATTTAAAATGTTTTTCATTAATTGAAAGCTTTTTGTGATTGTTTCTGTTTTAGTTTTCTTTCCGTTGCCTTTGGCTATGTCGATGGCTGTTTTAAATTGTTTGATGGACAATTTCTCTCTGTCTGAGCTTCTCCGATGCTGCAGTTTCATTAATTTCTTAGTTTAAACTTCGTCGTGTTGCAATTTAAGGAAATTTATTCGAGAAAATTATAATTTCGAAACTTTAAAATAACAAAATAAATTTCTTTTTCTTCTACAAAGTTCGCGATGAAAGGAAAAATTATGAAAATTGAGAATCTTTTCTTCGAAGCGCTTTTTTGCCGAGTTGAAACTTCATCTTCGTGAAACACAATATTGCGTGACTTCATCGCTAAATAAAAGTTTTCTTTTTCCAAGCGAAGAAGTTTCTCATCTCATCGTAGACTTTAAAGATTAATCAGCCTAGTCGACAACATCTTGCCAAGTCTTCGCCTCTATTGACGGATCTGTGACTTTCCAATTTAAAGCAAATTAAAAGATCACGAGAAAATTAAACAAACTTGACTCGTCGGTGAACTCGAGCAGCAGCGAAATTTCGTAACGAAGTGAAAAGTCTATCAAGGAAATTAACATCGGCATCACTTTTATTAAATTTGTTTCCGCAGATTCTCTCTCGTGTCACATCGAAACCGTTCGCTCATCCATTGATTCAATTTTAAAAGGCAAACAATTTTCCTCTTAGCACTAAGCGGATGGGAAAAACGCGAAAACTTTTTCCATCAATTTTATTATGTTTTTGTTTGTTGTCCAGAGTTGTAGTCACTTAATCCATCTCTGAACCGCCGTTTACAGTAAACAGAGGTCGACGGATAAAAATTTCGAGCAATAAAAAATACTTTTTTCATTCGAGAATTTTTTTTAATTTAAAATTGACAATCTTGCTTTGCGGTGACCCTTCTGCAGTACTTGAAAGTTACTTGAATTGAAAATTCTGTCAAATTATTTCTGTTGACAGATGTTCTGGTGACTTAAATTTTTCCTTATCCATTGCTAAGAATCGATGTCAAATAAAAAGTGACCTTATTTCTTCAGGTCAGGTCTTTTTTGTGAATAACTCGCTCATTGCAATTGAAATGAGAGTGAATGTAAATGAGTTCACTGAAATACATTTAATAATTGAAATATTGTTTATTCATCTGCTTTCTGTTGTTTTGAATTACTTTTTTGTTCAGATAAGAAAATCCTTAGAACTTTTGTAATACGACTTTAGCCTTTAAAAGAGGAATCGATTACAACTGACCAATAAATTTCAATTAAAGCGAGCGCGACAGGCGATAAGCTACGTACAGCGTTGGTCGAGGTTGTTTTATTTTTAAACCCAAGGGAATGAAAGAGCAAAGAGAAATTGTGATTATTATGGCGTGTTCTTGTACAAGTTGAACTCTACAAAGCTCTTTCACATTTCACAGCAGAGGCGACAAAAGCTTTCGATCGAAAAACTTTATTTTTTCTTCAATGAACAGCAAAATAAACATTTTCCTATCAGCATCGCAGTTGCGTCAAGACTAAGAAGAAATTTTATGTTGCAATCTCTTTTTCCTTGCGAAACTTCCTGATCATCATCATCATTGAATCGTCATCAAGCTCTAAATTATTTTTCTCTCTCGCAATGTTTGTTGGAGAGAATATTTGAAATGAAATATTTTCGAGCATCAAAGGATTGCAATCCATTGCTGATTTGAAATTTTAATGAAACTTGTCAAAAGGAAATAATTCAAGATATTGACAAATCCGTTTGCTATGAAATGAATGTTTGTTCATTCATTTTCTACTCATCAGAGAAAATTTGAAGTTTCAATAAGATTTTAACACTCTTGTGTTCAGAATGGAATTTTGCAGAGAGGAAACATAAAGGAAGCTTTTTGTAGAAAAAATAATTTTGTTGAGTACATCATCAGTCTTTGTTTCAAGTCGAAGGAGTCACGAAGAGATTTTATTTCTTTTGTTTTTAAAGAGTCACACTGCAAAAAAGATTGAATAGAAATCCTCAGAAGGTTTACACACAATTTTGACTACTCTGAGCCATTCTGGAGACGGAAAAGAGCCTCAAAAATGAATCTGTACACTAAATAATCTTTCAGAGTGATCAGCCACTCAACTGAGAAAGCAATGACTGTAAAAGTCAAGCTTGTTGACCAAATAACGAAGCCAGGTTCAAGTAAATGCATGTTCAGTATTTTTGGTTCATCAACTGTCAAATATTTCAATCTTTGCTTTCGTACTTTTTCCTTCCAGACTTCCTCAGTATGATAATTGGTGATTCCAGCGGTGAAGAGCTGCTGAGACTTCAAATCAAAGATTCCAACAAAATGATGATGAGCTGGAAACATTAAGCCGCACATTGTAATGTAGAGAACTTCTTTTCTCACTCTTTCAGCAAAGCGTCCTTTTGTTTCCGCCGCGACTTCTGCTTCGTAGACGAGATCAGTTTGTACGACTCCTTTGAAATCGGGTTTAAAGAAGTCTTCAAAGTTGAAGTCGTGTCTTTGAATATATTCATTGAAGGGTCCATCGTCTATAGACATTTTTATTGAATCAATTTCTTCTTTAGCCCTGGAAATAAAAATATTATTTTTTTTTAAATTTGAAATAAAATAAAATTTAACCTTTTGCTTATTTCTGATTCTGGAAATTTTTCTCGATAGCCTAATTCCATGTAGAAAGTGTAGCCTTGCTCGATCATCTCATCGACTGTTTGAATTTCTGGTTTCATTACATCTTTCTGCATGAACTCGTACATTTTGCCTTGCCATGCTGTTCTGATGATCATGCAGAACAAGATGAACAACATTGTCAAATATCTCGCGAAATTTCTTTGAGGGACAACGACCTGCGAGATTCCGAAAAAGATCTGAACAACAATTAAAGTTGGTGTTGTGACGTTCGAGCCAATGACGAAGTCTCTTATCGATCGCTTCACAAAATGCAAAATCAGAATTGTGGTGAATGTAACAACAAAAGTCATTGCAATCAAAGCCCAAGTGAAGAAGTCGAAAGGCATCAGCAACTTCTCGTATTCAGAATAGCAGTCACTCGGTGGAACTGCCATCCTTTGAGGCAGATAGTGAAAAGGCCAAGCAATAAATTTCAGTCGTTGATCCTTATTCTTCTCATACTCATTATCCTCATAAGAGAGTCCACTTTTTGTTTGATAAAAGGACTCCACTATATTTTTTTTATTCCTTAAAACAAAGAATATCAAAATTAAAATATTATAGCAACAAATAATAAAGAAATATTTATCAATTACCAATGCATGCCTCTATCCAAAACGTTGTCGTAGCAACCTTCTTGCATATTGACATCTGCGTAGTTGCCTCCATCAGGAATTATTTGTTTTAGTCGGTAATTAAGAGGTCGACTCAATGCTGGCAAAATCGAATCAATGAACGCTTCTGTTCGTACGATATCGTAATCTGTCCACCTTGCAGAGATTAAAATTTCGCAATTGTGAAAGCTTTTCAACTTTTCGGACACGAATTTATCGTTTTGCCATTTCTTCGTGAGTTTGTTGAATCTGTTGACTTCCAGTAAATGAAGTTCACCACATTTCTCAGGAGAATACCAAAAGAAGGTCATCAGCTTAACGTATTCTGACTCATCAACTAGAAAGTATTCGTATTGGATGACATCCCTTAATGCGATTTTAACAGATTCAGTCCAAACATATTCTGAGACGCTAAGAGCCAACCTTTCGATGTCTTCGCTGCTTGTTTCTTGACAATACACGAATAGTTGCAAAGGCTTGTAATATTCGTTTGTTAGAATCAGTTTTTTGTTGAAATCCAACAGCTTATCAAAAGAATCGAAGGTCAGGAACGCTGATGAGTCATGAAGAATTATTTTGCCGTCAATCTCCAGGTTCTGGAGCTTGAATGGCATTCCCTCCTCGTTCAATCTTTTGAGCATCAGCCACGTCATCGTTTCTGAGTCGATTCCATAATTTTTGATGAACATTCTTGTTTCCAATCGAAACAAATGATTTGTTACGTTCTCAAAAGCCAAAGAAAGTGAATCGTCTGATTCCAAGATGCTGGGTATGTCACAAACAACACTGGCACACAAAAATATTATAGCAAAAGTCTTCATTTCAACTTTTTTATTCAACAACGACGACAAAACTAAAGTTTCTGATTTTCATGAAAGTTCCAAGTTTGCTTGAAAACAGTTTACATGAGAAATGTTTGACATTTTAAGGATTATTTCTAATTATGTGACGACCGATGTTTCACGTGAGGCATTTAATTGATTGATGGAACACACAAATGTCAAGATTAATCTTCAAAAAATCAATTGTGATATGTATTCCCCATTTTTAATAGCTACCTGAGCCTCTTTGGACACAGAAAAATGCCTCCAAAATGTATCTGTGTACTAAATAATCTTTCAGTGTGATCAACCATTCAACTAAGAATGCAATGAAAGTAAAGATCAGGCTTGTTGACCAAATAACGAAACCAGGTTCAAGTAAATGCATGGTCAGTACTTTTGGTCCATCAACTGTCAAGTATTTCAACCTTTGAGAGCGCAATTTTTCCTTGTGCACTTCCTCAGTTTGATGCTGAATGATTCCAGCGGCGAAGAGCTGCTGAGACTTCAAATCAATGATTCCAACAAAATAGTGATGAGGAGGAAATTTCATCCCACACATAGTCACGTGAAAAACTTCTTTCCTCACTCTTTGTTGGAAACGTCCTTGCGTTGCTTCTGCCATTTTTGCTTCAAACGCGATGTCTGACTGTACAGCTCCTTTAAAGTCACTTTCAAAGATTTCTTTCTTGAGCATTTCTAAATTTTGTTCTCTGTTCTTAAAGTTTTCTCTGGAATTTTTAAAAAGATTATTTTTATCCCTGTGTCGTATTCAAATGAATTTTCTTACACTTTCGCAAATCTTTTGTTATCTTGGCGTTGGATGACTTTGAAATAAAAGAAAGGGTCAACGTAGAAAGTGTATCCTTCCTCGAGCATTTCCTCAACTGTTTGAACTTCTGGTTTGGCGACATCTTTCTGCATGAACTCGTACATTTTCCCTTGCCACGCTGTTCGAATGATCAAGGAGAACAGAATGAATAACATTGTCAAGTATCTGGCAAAGTTTCTCTTTGGCAAAATGACTTGTGCAATCCCAAAAAATATTTGAATAACGTTGAGCGAAGGTGTCGTAACATTTGAACCAATGACGAAATCTCTGATCGATCGTTTGACGAAATACAAAATCAGAATCGTCAGGAATGAAGCAATAAACGACGATGCAATTAAGGCCCAAGTGAAGAAGTCGAAAGGCATCACTAGCTTCTCGTATTCAGAATAAAATCCACCAGGCGGAGCTGCCCATCTAATTGGTTGATATTCAACAGGCCATGCGATGAAATCTTGTCGCTCTCCTCGGAGTTTATCATTCTGGCTATAACAAGAAATAATAAATGTAAATTGGATAGAAGAAATGAATAACTTAAATAATTTATTACTTGTTCCATAACCTGTCGATTCCTTGGTAACAACCTTTCTCAATCATGAAATCTGCGAAAAAGTTGTTTATCGGAGAAATTTCACGATAGACGTCTCGATACCCGTTGCGAAAGTTCAGATTTGTGCTCAACATTGACATGATCTTTGTTTCAAAATCTTCATCCATTTCGAATTTTTCTTTAGTAGCAGAAAAAATTTCGCAATTGTGAAAGTTTTTCAATTTTTCGAACTGAAATTTATCGTTTTCCCATTTTTTCGTGAGTTTGTCGAACCTGTTGACCTCTTGTAAATGAAGTTTCCCACATTTTCCAGGTGAGTACCAAAGAAACGTCATGAGCCTCACGAATTTCTCCTCATCGATTAGAAAGTATTCGTATTGGATGATGTCCTCTAATTCGCGACGAAAATGAAAATATGAAGTAAGCTGGTTATTTAACCGATTTGTTCCACCAGTCGCAGCGTTAATTGGCTTTTCCTTAACGTCGAAAGCCAATGTTTTAATGTCTTTTATGGTTGCCCTCTGACAATATACGAATAGCTGCAGTGGTCGGTAGAATTCGTTTGTCAGGTTTAGATTTTTGTTAAAATCGCGAAGCTTTCCGAATGAGTTGAAAGTCAGGAACGCTGATGAGTTATGAAGAATACTATTGCCGTCAATATCAAGGTTCTTGAGACTAAAAGGCATTCCCTCCTCGTTCAATCTTTTAAGCATGAGCCACGTCATCGTTTCTGAGTCGATTCCATAATTGTTGATGAACATTCTGGTTTCCAATCGAAACAAATGATTTGTAACGTTCTCAAGAGCCAAGGAAAGTGAATTGTCTGATTCCGGGATGCTGGGTATTTCACAAGCAACACTGGCACACAAAAATAATAAAGCTAAAGTCTTCATTTCAACTTTTTTATTCAACATCGACGACAAAACTAAAGTTTCTGATATTCATGATGGCTCCAAGTTTGCTTGAAAACAGTTTACTTGAGAAATGTTTGACACTTTAAGGAATATTTCATTAATTATTTGAAGAACGTTAACATACGTGCTCAATAGTTTGACGGAATTTTCAAACATTCTCCAGTGGACAATGTTCACAATAATCAAGATATTCTCGCTAAAACACTAAAAATCGATTTTGACATGTCTTACAACGACTTAAGAATCAATAGAGAAAACACTTTCTATTACAGAACTCATCCTTCTAAAAGTAAAAAGGGGTTGAATGATTGTTGTTTTACGTACCATTCGTCTTGTCTTGAGTTTGGTACATTTTTAATAACTACCTGAGCCCCTTTGGACACAAAAACATGCCTCCAAAATGTTTTTACACACAAAATAATCTTTCAGTGTGATCAACCATTCAACTAAGAATGCAATGAAAGTAAAGATCAGGCTTGTTGACCAGATGACAAATCCAGGTTCAAGTAATTGCATGGTCAGTACTTTTGGTCCTTCTTTTTTCTTCAAATGCTTTAATCGGTCTACGCGAATTTTCTCTTGAATATAATCTTCAGTAGAATGTTTAATGATTCCAGCATTAAAGAGTTGCTGAGATTTTACATCGAAGATTCCCACGAAGTGATGGTGACGAGCGAAGGACATTCCACACATTTCAATGTGAAGAATTTGTTTCCTCAATCGGTTTTCGAATCGTCCTTTCGAATCTGTGGCCATCATCCCTTCAAGTATGGGACTCGTTTGCACAACTCCCTTGAAATCGGTTTCAAAAATTTTTTCACTTTCGAACAATATTGCGACATTAGTTTCATAAGCAATTTTTCCACTTAAAAAAAGAAAATATTTAAATAATTAAGCTTTCATAATTAAATTTAGTATTAACCTTGTCGTTATTTTCGAATACGGATATTTCCTAGCGAAATCACTTTCCATGTAGAACAAGTAGCCTTTCTCGATCATCTCATCGACTGTTTGAACTTCTGGTTTGGCCACATCTTTCTGCATGAACTCGTACATTTTGCCTTGCCAAGCAGTTCTGATGATCAAGCAGAACAGAATAAATAACATCGTCAAGTATCTGGCGAAGTTTCTTTTTGGCAAAACGGCTTGAGAGATTCCGAAAAAGATCTGAAGGACGTTTAGTGTTGGTGTTGTGACGTTCGAGCCAATGACGAAGTCTCTTATCGATCGTTTCACATAATACAGAATCAGAATTGTGGTGAACGACGCAACGAATGTCATTGCAATCAAAGCCCAAGTGAAGAAGTCGAAAGGCATCAGCAGCTTCTCGTATTCAGAGAAATTCTCAGTTGGTGGAACTGCCAATCTTGCAGGAGCGTACTCAGCAGGCCAGGTAATAAAGTTTGGTCTCTTAACAGGCAAACTAAAAGTAAAAAAGTCTTAAAATGCGATTACCAACAATATTGTATTGTTACAAGAATTCTCTCCATCTCTCTTTATTGTAATTAGGGTTGAAGCATCCATCAGAAATTTTAACTGCTATTTCTTTCTTCTTGCCACGTTCTTCTCTTCTATCGCCAAGTGACATTCTTCTATAGTTGAGATGCTTCTCCAATATTTTTATTATCTCGTCAGCATACAACATAAACAGATCAGTGCGGAAAAATCTAGTTTCGCAATTATGGAAATTCGTCATCTTTTCAATCACAAATTTATCGTTTTGCCATTTTTTTGTGAGTTTGTCGAATCTGTTGACTTCTTGCAAATGAAGTTTTCCGCATTTTCCAGGCGAATACCAAAGAAAGGTCACGAGTCGAATGAATTTCTCTTCTTCAACGAGAAAGTATTCGTATTGAATGATGTCTTCAAGATCTTTTCGAAGATAGTAATCACCAAATCGATCAGCGACATTTGAGGGCTTTTTATCGATTTCTAAAGCCAAAGCTTTAATGTCTTCTATGCTTGCTCCTTGACAATACACGAATAGTTGCAGTGGCTTGTAATATTCGTTTGTTAGAATCAGATTTTTGTTGAAATCGCGAAGCTTTTCGAATGAGTCGAAGGTCAAGAACGCTGATGAGTTATGAAGAATTTCCTTTGCATCAATCTCCAGGTTCTGGAGCTTGAATGGCATTCCCTCCTCGTTCAATCTTTTGAGCATCAGCCACGTCATCGTTTCTGAGTCGACGCCATAATTGTTGATGAACATTCTTGTTTCCAATCGGAACAAATGATTTGTTACGTTCTCAAAAGCCACAGAAAGTGAATCGTCTGACTCCAAGATGCTGGGTATTTTACAAACAACACTGGCACACAAAAATATTAAAGCTAAAGTCTTCATTTCAACTGTTTTATTCAACGACGATGACTAAACTAAAATTTCTGATATCCAGGATGTCTTGAACTTTCCTTTAAAAATAGTTTACACGAGAAATGTTC
The DNA here is from genome assembly GCA_033063855.1 of Smittia aterrima. NCBI lineage: Eukaryota > Metazoa > Arthropoda > Insecta > Diptera > Chironomidae > Smittia > Smittia aterrima. Next base: position 23,413,613 of record CP093831.1, read on the forward strand.
GACAAATGGATTGATTCGTTAATTACCTTGAGAACATTTTTTACTTCTGACCTACTCATAGTACGACAAAACTTTCAAACAATGTTCAAAATAACATTTTTATCAGTTGACTCAATCACAACAGCAAGCCGAACAGATTTTTTTTTATAAAGTCGTCAGGGGAATGTGTTGACGTGCTGACTTTGCATTCTTATTGGATCAACAAATTTTCAAATAAAAAAACAAAGTCGACTAACGCGACTTTAATTTTTATATAAGATTAATATAAATTAATACAATTAATATAATTTCCCTACGAAGCTTTTATTCAAAAAAGAAAATTTCTCTCACATAATCTGTTTTCAAATCAAACTTTATCGAGTCAAGTTATTTTGTAATGATAAGTCTACTAAAAGTAATTTGGTAGAAATATTCATTCATCGTTTGCATCGAGATTGGTTCCCATTGCCTTATCGCTTCACCGACCAAGTCTTTGTAAAGAAGTCGCCAGTATTGGTTAAAGAAAAATTTTCTTTCATAAATTATTTTAAGCTTTCGTAAAGCGTTTTTTTATTAATAAACGCAATGTGTTCAGCATAAATTTCCTTTCAAATAAATAAGAAAATCACATCAATAGCTACTTTATTATCAATTATCAAGTTGTAATCCCAGTTTATACCGTTTTCCAGCTTGTTCTCCAACTTGGAATTGTAAAATCGAATTCAAACGTGGAAATAACATATTTCCTTTCGGTGCTGGCAAAAATGTTTGAATGAAATTTCTAATGCATTCATTAAGCCTAGGATCGTTTAGCTTGCAGATACGAGGAAACGGTGCTGGAAAAATTTTTAATGTAAAAATATTTCAAATCTTTTGTTAACACAAACTCTCAAATAAAATGAAAAATTTCAAAAGATTCTTACGCAATTCAATGTTTGAGCCAATTCGTACTCCGGCTGCGACTGAGAGCACACACGCAATGACAAATATCACTTTCATTATCAATCTAAATATTGTTCTGTCGTGAATTAGAATCAAGCGACGTCTGAAGGATCACGAAAAAATCTTTCCCTTTTATACAATTTGAGAAACTTCTTTAGTTGTTTCTTTCAACTTGGGCCAAATTTAAAGTTAAGTCAATTTTATTTGTTAAGGAGTTCAAAGGTTGTTTGCTGCTTACATACCAATAAAAGGTTTTGTACATATAACAAACGTAATTTTTAAACTTGCTCAGCCGTTTTATTAAAAAAATTGATGCAACTACATTAGTCACAAATTTTTCAAGACAAAACTGTTGCATTTCCTGCACATCACCTACTTGTAAACAAAGCCGATTGATACACAACAGAAGCCTTCTTTCTAATGCGCAAAAATATCTCACAATTTCGAAAACAATTTCTGGAGTCGCATCTTCAGACCAGTTCTTCAAAGTCACTTTAAAGAGGCAAAATGAGTTCGGTTAGGGAGTTTCATCCATAGTGGCAGCTTTGTCCGTGGTCCCACGATCGTGGTTGAGATAACTCGCGAACGCGATGTGCTAGCGAAATAAATTTTTCACAGAAATAATTTTTTTCGAAAACGGAAGCAATGCATAGATCTATTTATTAAATATTATTTGATATTTAGAATTTGGCCAAACAGGATTTTTTTCTTGCTTTATTTGTATAAGTCGTCAGGGGAATGTGTTGACTTTGCATCGTTATCGGATCAACAAATTTCCGAAAAGAAAAAATTAAAGTCAACTAATGCGACTTCAATTCATATATGAGAGGTTAAAAATAGAAATCAAATTTGTTGGCAGTAAAGTGACTTAAGAAACCTCCAGTCTTTTTCAAAATTTATAATTTCCCTTCGAAGCTTCTATTCAGAAAGAAGAATTTCTTTTAAAAATCTGTTAGCAAGTCGAACTTTATCGGATCAATTTATTTCGTAATGATAAGTCTTCTAAAAGGAATTTGTGAGAAAAATTCATTCATCGTTTCCATCAAGATTGGTTCCCATTGCCTTGTCGCCTCACCGACCAAGTCCTTGTAAATAAGTCGCCAGTATTGGTTAATGAAAGTATTGGCAAATTTGTCTGAAAATTTTTCCAAGGTTAGAAAAGTTTATGAATCGAATTTTGGATCTTACTCAAGGATTCGTCTGGGAAAACTCCTGAAATTGAGACCTTCATGTCCTCAATAGCAGTCGGACCCATATCGGCTCTAACAATCTTCATGTAACCTTCGCCGTTAATGTTCTCAATGATGCCTTGAATATTCCATTGGGCTTTAGTTTCTTTCAGTGTGAAATTGAAATCTCCTTGCGATGGGAACTCCAGACTTCTAAATTTCATGATCCCATTGTAGTTTGCGCCAAAGAATATTTTTGGAATAGTGACTTCGATTTGCAATCTCATGCCTTCTTTGAAATTCGACTTGACAGAATGTACATTGGCCCCACTCATTCCAAAAACTCTAACTTTTCTCAAAATGTATTGTGCATCAATCTCGTTGTTCTTGTAACCGATTGTCACCGAATCGTAAATGAAAGGATCGACCTGTGGAAGTTTAATTCCATTGGCTAGAGTCTTTCCTTTCGATGCTGGCAAAAATGTTTGAATCGAATCTCTAAGGCATTCATTACGCTTTGGATCATTTAACTTGCAGATACGAAGAAATGGTGCTGAAAACATTTTAATGTAAAAAAATTCTTTGTTAACACAAACTCTGAAAAAATGAAAAATTTCAAAAAGATCCTCACGCAATTCAATGTTTGAATCAATTTGTCTTCCTGCTGCGACTGCGAGCACACACGCAAAGACAATTATCACTTTCATTCTCAATCTAAATATTGTTCTGTCTTGAATCAGAATCAAGCGACGTCTGAAGGATCACGAAAAAGATATTTCCATTTTATTCAAGTTGAGAAACTTCTTTAGTTGTTTCTTTCAACTTGGGTCAAATTTAAAGTTGAGTCAATTTGATATGTTAAGGATTTCGAATGTTATTTGCTGCTTACATCTTTTATTGGTATAAAAGATTTTGTACATAAAACAAAAATAATTTTTAAACTTGCTCAGCCATTTTATTAAAAAAAATTGATATAATTACATTAAACACAAAGCTCTTGAGACAAAACTGTTGCATTTCTTGCATATCACCTCCTTGTAAACTAAGCCGAAAGATAAACAACAGAACTGGTCTTTGTTTTTTGAAAAAAAAGTTTTTTCGAGTTTAGTTTCTAAATTTTTTTTTTTTTGTAAACAAGTTTCACTAAAATTCTTTAACAATTTTATTTTTCTTTCTGCAGCTTTCATTCTACAATTATGTGACTTTTACCTTCCAATCACAGTAATGTTCATAAAAAGTCTAAAGGATCATGAAGAAATTCATATCGGTTTCATAAAAACAAGTTTAACGGTTATTTATGCGCCTAATTGTAATAAAGCTTATCGAAGCCTTTTTTCTGATGCGCAAAAAATTCTCGTTTAAGCTTTTTGTTTCTTCAGTTCGTATAGCTCTGTCATCATTAACACAATTTCGAAAGCGGCTTTCTAGAGTCGCATCTTAAGACCAGTTCTTCAAAGTCACATTAAAGAGGTAAGATTAGTTCGGTAGCCGATGTACTAATGAGCTGAGTTTGAAACGAAAATGATATTTTGAAAACTAGAGTATTGTTATCTGGTGTCAATTATTTATCAACAAAAGTAATGCAAAGTCCAATGGACTTAGCCCATTTCTTATTTTCCAAGAAAAAAGCTTAAGTAATTTCGATAGTCGCTTTTGTAGATAAGGTAAAAAAAATTCAGAAATGTAACACGCGTACGAAAAGCGTGCGATTGACAACATACTTCTTGTTTAATTTTGTGGTTCAAGGATTAGTTCTTGTGATTGAATCTGTTACTTTCTTCTATGGCCATTGAATTTAGGAAACAGCAAAATTACAAGTTTATTTTTATTTCTTTAAATTTTAAACCCAATCCAAGTTTTCTATAAGGTTTTGAGAACTGAAGCAAAATTTAATTTTAAAAACCAATTTTAATGGTTTGTTTCAAATATAGAAAGATATGAGGTATTCTAACCTAATATCTTTTTTTTTCTACAAATATTGGGATGGTTCAAGTTGTAGAAAATTCAATTTTATCGCAACCAATAAATATTACAATACTCTACCAAATATTTGTAAAAATCTTGTTAAACCTTGTGCGACAACGGTAGGCTCCAATTTAAACGCTAATGCTACTACAACAGCAGCAACCATTGCGCCACATTTGACGATCTCCTGATTTCGATTAGCGGCGCGCTCGTTAGCTCTAAAGGCAGCTTCAGCTTTCTTTTTTTCTTTGAAATATTTTATCATGTAATCTTGCCTCTCAACGGAAAAAATTTCTAATTTTTCATTGAGTTGAGCTTCATACTTTCGAGCGTGTTCTTCGTTTCCCATTTTTTTCTCATCTGCATACATTTGTAATGTCATTGATTTACTCTCCTCGTGAAAGAGGATGAGATTGTCTTCATTAAGCAGATGTTCATTATTTACGATATTTTCCTTGTAAAAGTTCATGCACTTGTTGATAAGAATGTTCATTTGTTTGTCGACTGTTGACTCGTAGATTGACTGAGTCTCAAGCAAAACATTTGACTGAAAAAGCTCTAAATATGTTTTAATGTATTCGTTAAGCTCAGGAACCTTTAAATATTCTCCATTGATTTTTTTAAAGACCAAACCCTCCTCTCCAAAAAGCTTCTCAATGATGATTTTAAGCTCATCTTTGAATTCTTCTTCCATTAGTTTCCATTGTCCATCATAGTCCAGATTTCTTGCAACTTGTTTACCAGGATGAGGCAACAAACAACATTGAATCTCATCAAACGAAGACTTAATGAACTCTCTCACTGTTCTCAATTCTGGCTTTTGCTGCGGCTTGATTTCTAAGACCTTCTTTAAATATTCCTCGCCACCATCGACGCCAAATGAATAATCATTGGGGCTTTGCCAATCTCTTACTAGAAACAGCAGATTTTGGAAAGGCCTCTCGTCCGAATTTGTATTGTCGATGGCAGAAAATTTTGCAAAGTCCGTCGCAAATTGAAGATATTGTAATTGATCCTCTTGAATATTTCCCGCAATGTTGAGAACTTGAATCGAAGAAATCAAAGTACCAAGGGTGAAAATTCTTGAGTTATCTGCCGGAGAACTTTCATCATCAAAAAGGCCCTGAGTATCCATCACCATGATTGCTATGTTCTCGCCGGTGGTGTCGAGAGTATGCAAAAATATATCTGACCAAATAACAACTCCAGTTGTATCACGAGAACTTCCTGATCGCCACGAAAAACCTTTCAAGGGCTCATCAGCTACTCCCATCCAGTTTTTTTTATTGTTATTATCATTGTTAGGATTTTTTATTGACGGATACTGAGGAATAAAATATTAAAGTAAAAACGTTTAGTAGCAAAAATAATTCACTGACATTTGCATAAAGAAATCGAAGACAGTAGTCTAGAAAGAAACTTTTGCCACGTCTAAAAGCTCCAATAATTGAGAAAATTACGATTTTCCGATTCTTCACTTCCGGATGCAAAAACATTTCCTCAAGCTCTCCATTATCGACGATCACTTTGTTTTCTTCATCAAATTTTAAAATATTTACTGGCCTTCCAAAAGGATGAGGTTTGTCCATTTCAACTGAATTTTGTCGTCCAACTGAGTTGAGTTTGAAACGAAAGTGATATTTCCACAACTGGAGTATTGTTATCTGGTGCCAATTATTTATCAACGAAAGTCCATGTCTTTCTTTAATGCAAAACGACTTACAGGGTGGCGAAAAAGAAGGGTCGCATGTGTTAGATTGAAAATAGAAGCTGTTGGACAATTTTTACACAACCTTGCAACATAAACGAATTCGCAAAATTTAAATGAAATCGCGCTTATCAATCTTTAATAAATTAATGAAAAAACAATTTTATTCAAAAAAAAATGGCGGACAATCAAATTAAGAAAATTTAACTGAAACGAATCAAATCACGATAAAATCAGGAAGAATTCGAACAAATTGCAATCAGGACTAATTTAAAGGCTCTGGACTTTCTGCATTCAACAAAACTGTAACTCAGCGACAAACAGACTCATAGCAAATGAAATAACATCAAAGATTGAAGCACTTGGTTATGTATCACGCAAACGTAGCAAAACTGAAAGATTTTGATTTTGGTAAGTTTTTCTCTTCCTTAGAATGTAAGCTTTTAAAAAATAATAAAATATTTGAAATACGCTGTTTGGTAGTTGAGAAATCACATAAAATAACTACGACACTTCTTTTCCGCTACCCTGTAGTGATAACATTATCGTCGATTTTGATAATTAAAGGCAAGTTAGAATTAATATTCTTTATCTTCAAGTTTCCAAGAAAAGTAAACTTGAGCTTGCTTATCTTCTTGAGTGATTATGCGTTAGTCGTAAAGTGAGATTATAAATCGAGTTTTTATCTGAAAACATTTTTCGATTGATCGTAATAAAACTTCTTGTTAATAATTTTTAAAATTAAATTCTTATGAAATTTTTATTAAAAATTGTATTGATTCTTAGGCAATACTTGGGGCCGACGGATAGGGTGGGATGGGAAAAGGTTTATTTACATTTTAAAATTATTATTAATTTAATTGTGTAGACTTCGTTGACTTTTTTCGAGCTATCCTTAAGTTCTTGAGACTCTTAGGCTGTCGTTAAGGGTCAGTAAAGGTTCCAATATATCATTTACATTGTAGTAATGAAATTCATTTAACCGATTGAGTGTCCGTGCTTGCGAAGAATTATTTCGATCAGTCTCCCTTCACTTGCAGTCACGTAAAGTACATTGCACTATATAAACAATCTGATTGGCACTCTTGCATAAGTAGATTTTACACATATTTAATTTAATTTAATTTCTAGTCTTTCTACTTTTGGCGTAGTTGCAGTCATTTTTACAGAACTTAATGTCAGCACAAAAGTTCAAATCAAATTATTTCGTAATGAGAAGTCTTTTGAATGGAACTTGTGAGAAGAAATCATTTAACGTTTGGAGCATTTGAACGCAGGTTCCCCATTGCTTTATCGCCATATTTGTTATGTCCTTGTAGAAAAATCGCCAGTGTCGATTGAAGAAGGAAACGACCATATTGTCTGAAAAGTTTTTCAATGTTAAAAATGTTTTTAAATCGTTTCATGGATCTTACTCAAGGTTTCGTCTGGGAACATTCCTGACATTTCGATCTTCATGTCGTTGATATCTTTTGGTACCATAGAAGCTTTTATAATCTTCAAGTAACCTTCGCCGTTGATATTCTCGATGATGCCTTTCATATTAAAAAAAGCTTTGAATCCTTTCATTGTTATATTGAAATCTCCTTTCGATGGGAAACTCATGAAACCGAATTTCATGTTCGAATTGTAGTCTGAGCTTGTGGACATTTTTGGAATAATGATTTCGACTTGCAACTTCATTGTGCCGTTTATGAAACTTGACTTGACAGATTGCACTTCGGCTGTGCTCACTCCAAAAGTCTTCATGTTACTAAAATCGTAATCTCCATTAAATAACTGGTTAATGTCCTTGTATTTAAACGATCTCTCGTCGGGAATGAAAGGATCAATTTCTGGAAGTTTAAATCCATGATGACCTTTTCTCAACTCCGGTAAAATTGTTTCAATTGACTCTTTGATGCATTCATTGCGCTTTGGATCGGTGAGCTTGCAGATGTGAAGAAATGAAGCTAAAAAGATTTTATTTTTATTTTTAAATGTTTCACGATGTTCACGATTAAACTTCAGTTATCATTTCAAAGCACTTTTTAACACAATTTATCAATTGCACGAAGATTCTTACGCAATTCAATGTTTGGGTCAATTTCATTCCCTGCTGCGATCCCTAGCAAACACGCAACGACAATTATCACTTTCATTTTCAATTTTCGAATATTGTTCTGCGTCGAATCAGATGCAAGCGACGTCTGGAAGATCAAGACAGAAATGTTTCTCTTTTATACAAGTTGAAAACATTCAACAGGTGTTCGTTTAAACTTTAAAACAACTAGGCTAACGGGTCTAATTGAAAGTTGTGTCAATCTGATATTTATCAAAAAGTTATTAAGAAGATCGAAAGTTATTTACCGTTTACAGACCGAAAAAATATTCTGCGAATTGATCATAAAAAAAAATTAAAATTTCTTAGTCGCCGATTAAAATTATTCATTGACGATCCCGTAGAGGTCGCCAACCGCTTTCATTCAAGAAAAAAAATTCACGATATTGCATCACATACGAATGATTCAACTGTTATGCTTATGCACATCTACTCAACACCATGACGAAATATTTTCTTTTGATAACACAGAAAACACCAGAAACTGGTTTTCGGTTTTTTCGTCAATTCCAAGTTTTGATTTTTACTCTTTTATTTATTGATTTGATCGAAAACTCTTCAACAATTTAATTTTTCCTTGAGAATAAAAATATTTATGTGAACTGAAAGAACATTTCGAGAGAAGTCCTTCGATTGTTACATTTACAAGTTGTTTAGGAGTTTATGAAATATTTTTTTCTGATTAGTGCGATGTCTCCATTTTTTGGATTAATGCTCAAATCAACTTAGTTTTGTTGATTGAATCAACTTGATTACGTTCGTAATGAAAATGCAATCTTGCTCACCTCATCGCTGACATTCACCACTTTATTAGTTTTCTTTTCGAGCCGGCTTACGTTGCAGGTTGAATTCATGTTCACATTTTCACGTTAATCAAATTGCAAGCTGACCTAACAACCTCAATCCGACGGTTATATCGTTATCGGCTTAAACCAATCAAGTTCCATGTAACATGTTTGATATGTTTTGAAGCTGCTGAAGAAATTTCAAAAGACCTTGAGTGTCCAATATCATGATCGCTATGTAGGAACGCCACGATTTTCCGTTTCTTGTCACTCGTTTCTTGTAATCAGCATTATCGACGATCACTTTATTATTTTTTATCACAATTTAAATTATTCACTGACCTGCCAAATGGATGAGATCCATATCAAATGAGTTTTGTCGACCAACTGAGTTGAGTATAAAACGAAGGGACTTGGCATCTGTTGATAAAGTTTTTATCGGTTGATTTTTGGAGATAATTAAAAAGCAAAAGATTTATTCAAAGGGTTCTTTATCCATTAGTTTCCATAAAAAATAAAATCAAGTGACTTTGTCGGATCAAATTATTTCGTAATGAGAAGTCTTCTGAATGGGATTTGTGAGAAAAATTCATTCAGCGTTTGAAGCATGATTGGTTCCCATTGCTTTGTTGTCTCATTGAGCATGTCCTTGTAAAGAAGTCGCCAGTATTGATTAAAGAAAGTATTGGCAATTTTGTCTGAAAAGTTTTCCAAGGTCAGAAATGTTTATGAATTGAATTTTGGATCTTACTCAAGGATTCGTCTGGGAAAACCCCAGAGACTGAAATGTCCATGTCGGTGATGTCAGTTGGGACGATTTCGGCTTGAATAATCTTCATGAAACCTTCGCCGTTAATGTTTTCGATGATGCCTCTGATATTCCATTTGGCTTTGATTTCTTTCATGGTAATATTGAAATCTCCTTTCGATGGAAACTCCAAATTTCTAATTTTCATGTTTGCGTTGTAGTTTGCGCTTGTGAGCATCTTTGGAACAACGATTTCGACTTGCAACTTCATGTTGCCTTCTTTGAAATTAGACCTCACTGATTGCACTTTGGCTGAACTCAATCCAAAAGACTTAATGTTTCTCAAATGGAAGTCTCCATTGAAGAACTCGTTGTTCTTAAAATTGAACGTCACGGAATCGGAGACGAAAGGATCAATCTGTGGAAGTTTAATTCCATTTTGACTCTTTCCTCTCGATGCCGGCAAAATGGTTTTAATCGACTCTTTGATGCATTCATTGCGCTTTGGATCGTTGAGCTTGCAGATGTGAAGAAATGAAGCTGAAAAGATTAAACAGAGAGATATTACTTGATCGGCCTTGAAAGGTTAATGAACTCGTTTGGCATGTGACCAAACTCTCAAATAAAATCGAGTTCTACAAAAATTCTTACGTAGTTCAATGTTTGAGGCAATTTCCCTTCCTAGTGTGACTGCTATCAAACACGCGACGACAATTATCACTTTCATTTTCAATCTTTAAATGATGTTCTGTCTCGGATCAGAAACACGCAACGTCTGGAACACTAAAACAAGAAATCTTTCTGTTTTATACAAGTTGAGAACTCCAATAGTTGTACGTTTAAACTTTAAAGCAACTTGGTTGGCGGGTCGAGTTGAAAGTTGCGTCAATCCTGTTTATAAAAAAGTTATTAAGAAGATCGGAAGTTCTTTACCGTTCAAAGACCGGAAAAAGAATTTGTGAATTGAAAAAGAATTTATGAGCTTCATCAGTCGCTGATAAAATTTATTCCTTGATGATCCCGTGAAGGACGCAAACCACTCGACGAACTTGATGCAAGTACCAAACATCTACTTAATACCACGACGAAATAATTTCCTCTGTAAACAACCGAACAGAAAATAACAGAAACTGGTTTCGCTTTTTTCGAGACATTTTTAATTTTTGTTTGTAAACAAGTTGCACAAAAACTCTTTATTTCTTCATTCGCGAATCAGAAACAATCGGCGTCTGACGATGAAAAGCAGTCTAGAGTAACGGTGATGGACTTTCAACGTTTTAGAATACTTCGGAACCATCTCTGAATACAAGACTCAATGTGCTAATTGCGTTGTTTGCTGCTCCGTTCAATTGATTTTCCTTTCGAGCCGGCTCACGTTGATGCTTTAATTCATGTTCACGTTTTCACGTTAATCAATTTGCAAGAAAACCCAATAATCTCATTCCGACGTTTACATCGTTATCGGCTTAAACTCATCAAGTTTCATAAAATATGTTTCACGGTTATTTACGCAACGAAGTGAATCTAATCGCACCCTTCGTTCTAATGGGAGAAAACTTTCACGTTTAAGCTTTAAAAGCTTAGCTTTTTATTTTTCTTCTCACTCTCGTGCTTTCAACAGGTTTGAGCTCCTTCTGTTTACATTAAAATTATTACACTCAGTTCGTGTGACTCAAAATGGTTTTATTGATCTCGCTCTCAAGCAGAAGAAAACGAGTTTCTCTGAATAACAAAAACAAAACTTTGTTGTTAATTGTTTTAAGCCGAAAGAGCTCGTTCAAAATAAATTCGAATCAGTTCTTCTTAAGACACTCACTTCAAAGGAGATACTTCAGAATCAATGAAGATTAAATTCTATTTTTATTTCTTGGCAATTGCTGAGATAATTTATTGCGTTAAAAGTCAAAATGTTGGAAACGAGAGAATCAGTCAAATTAGTGAGCGAATCTTCATCAGAACTTCAAGATAACAATTTTCAATATTTTAGAATGTAACGAATACGCTAAACTCGCTGAGAAAGTGACACTTTACACTTCTTTGTCGCTTGACTCAACTGTTCAGGACTTGAAGAAAGAATATTGCGATATCTCCGCGGGATTGATTGTCGATGGAGTCAAGGCAAATCCAAACGAATTTCCGCACATGACTGCCATTGGATATAGAGATATGAATGGAGAAATAAATTTCATTTGCGGAGGATCTTTGATAAGCGAAAGATTCGTCATGACAGCCGCTCATTGCAGTCGAAACGAGTGAACCTCAACAATTTCTTTTATAAACTTTCAAATTAACTTCAAAAAAAATTTTTCAGTCAATTCAAGGCAACGATTGTGAGACTGGGAACTCTTAAACTTAAATCCAGCGAGCGTCGTAGTCCCGCGAAAGATTACGAGATTCAAACCTTCATCGTCCATGAAGATTACGATCCCCAAACGAAACAAAATGATATCGCGCTCGTTAAACTGAAGGAAGCAGTTGATTTGTCGAACTCTCAGAGGATTCGACCGGCATGTCTATGGCAATCCGATAAATTCAATCAAGATTACGCTATCGCGACGGGATGGGGAGCTTTGCAAAATCAAGGCGAAGGCTCGAATGAGTTAATGAAAGTGAAACTTGATTTACTGGATTCCGATGCATGTCAGTCTCTCCTAGGATCAAGCATTTCGATTGGGGCAGGTCAGTTCTGCGCGGGTTTATCAGGAAAACGTGACACGTGCCAAGGAGGTAAATGATTATTTAAGAAAAAGAAATTTCTTTTAATTAAAATCTTTCTCAGATTCTGGTGGCCCAGTCCAAGTTGTTTTGCCAAAAAATAAATGCGTCTCATTTGTCATTGGCGTGACATCGTTCGGCGATCAATGCGGAACCTCAACTTCACCTTCTGTCTACACGCGCGTCTCATTTTACTTGGATTGGATTGAAGCGAGAGTGTGGGCGTGAAAAAATATCCTCAACTCACTTGATGAGAAAATATTATTAAAAGCTTAAAAATAAATTTTAAATGTAAACAAAAATAATCTTTGCTGTCTCATTAGAGTTCTGTTTATCAAGTAAAACCTTCTCTTGCTAAACGTGAAGCATCTCACGTATTTCGTTTGTTTGGAGACTGAAGCACGCTTGATCTTTCACAAACAGGTTTCGATCATTCGCACCTCAAACTTTTTATTATTCGCAAAGCTCAACATTCTTCTTCAGCCTTAGTCATGTGATTGATCTGAAGTCGCGATTGTCTCTTCTGAAAGTGATTCCCAATTTATATTGAAAAATCAAACATGAAGTCTTTGTTTAAGAAATTTTGTTGTTTATTCGTTTTCTTCATTCTGATAAAAGTTCTCAAGTCAAAGCCGGTTGACAAGTTAGTGAAACGTGAATCATTCCAGAACGAAAATTATTATAACTTCACGTGCGGAAAATATTTAAATTTGTTGAGTTATTTATAATGTGTTAAAGACCTTGTAAATTGCAGATACGAACTCAATAATGGTTTGGTTAGGAAAGAAGAAGGAGAGCTTCAAACTGACGGAGACTCATCGTACTACCGAGTAAAAGGATTTTACAGTTTTGTGGCAGGTGGCGTACGACGAATTCATGTCATCTACACAGCTGACGAAAATGGATACAAAGCGAAAGTGATAGACAAACTCTCCAACATTACGATGAACAGCTATAATCGTGTCAGCGAAGCAGTCATCAAAACTTTGATTGGCGGCGGATGAGTCAAAGAAACAAATAAAAATATTTTCAATGTATTCGCAGAGTTTGAAAATATTTAATGAACACGTTTATTTGCAGACTTCGAGTCTGGCTTGTCGCATTTACTTTGTTGTTGCGTTGTTTCTCATTACGGTAAGATTTGTACGAAGTGTGTAAGTTTGCGCCTCTTATGTCTTTAAAGTTCTCACCTTATTGCCAAGCTTTTTGACTTTAAATGATTCCAGCGCTGATTCATTTCATCCAATCGACGCTGAAGCATAATCGCATTCTCTTGCGATCATAGCGAGACGAGCAATTTTCATCCGGTTCCATCGAGACGATCGTACACCACGCGATGCGCTTCAATTTCCGATTGCAAATCCTGAAAAGATAATTCAGAGGAAAATGTAATTAAAACCTTTTGAGTTATGAGTCGATGAGAATTGTGATGACGCGATGGAAGATTTTCTTTTTATATTAACGACACGTTGTAGAAGCAAGAGAATGAAGCATAAATTTTAAATTACGACTCGGCGAAGGAATTAAAGCAGTTTTGTGGATTAAGCTTTCAGTTTTTCTCTGCTTCGTGCAATTAAAAATTTAATCTCTACGGCGAGGAAAACGTTAAACGAGAAATGGAGACGAAAGAAAATTATTTGAAACGAGAGAACCATTTCAAGAGTTGAAAGACAAATTTAAAGTTTTTCTAAACAGCCTTTTATTTCAGTTTTAAGTTGTGAGCTTGTCTCGCTCGTTTTCATATAAAAATATCTTTTGGAACAATGTTACCAGAATTTGTTTCTCGAATACTTAACAATAACGAAATCGATTCCATCTCGTTGAAATTTGCGTAAAATTGCTTCTTTCTCTTCATCTGACTTGAATGCGAATTGTCCCTCGCGAATTTCCATGGTTTTCAAGTTCTTGCAGTTAGAGAGGATCATATCGAAGATTTTCTTTGAATTATCAAATTCTATTCCTAATTTGACGCGTCTAAGCAGAGGCCAACCTTCAGTGATTATTTTGATATCCTCTTCAAATAAATATCCTGAAAGGATACGTTGTACTTCGAATTCTTCGATGTTTGGCATTACTCTAGTCATTAGTTTCCATTCTTGCGGTTTGTAGTTACGGAGCTGATTGATATGAATCTTTTTCAAACTTGGAATATTCACTCCTTCGCAAGCTTGAGTAAAAATGCCGGAGAATTTGAGATCATTGAGCTTTTTGAGATTATTAGCGATGAACATCGTTAGATACTTTGAAAGATTTGATTCGCGCAGATCCAGAGTTTGAAGATTTGGAAAGTTTCTGATGAATCTTTTCATTCTTGTCAAATCAGTTCTTGTGTAACCATGTATTCTAAGCTTTTGAACTGAGAAGTTTGGACGAATATTGAGGTAAAATGATTCTTCTTCTGGTAGGTCAGCGGGGAAAACGTACAATGATTTTAGTTTGCGAAATTTGTTGAAAATCATCTCGAAAACTGATGCTGGGACGCCATGTTCGATTTTAAGTTCCTCCAAAGTATTCACAAACTGTTTCATGAAGAGCAGTAAGTTTTCTTCGGAGCCGAACAAGTCTGTATAAGTAGAGAGCGAAAGTTTCTTGAGAGGAAACTGCATCAATCGAATTTTTTCAAAACGGATGTTGCTGATGCATACAGCGTCGCAGTATTCAATTATGAGGTTCTCGAGGCTTTTCTGATCGGCCAGAAATGAGATGAATTCAAAAAGATTTACAATCGTTACGTATGGGATTATTAAGCTGGTCAACTGAGCTGATTCAGGAAACTTTAGAATCTGAAATTAAACTTTTCAAATGAAGGAAATCTAAGAAAAACATTTTAAGTAATTCGACTTACTTTAAAACCAACCACGATCAACTCCTTCAGACGATTAAGAAGACTTAGATCGATATCCCAATCCGCCTCGTAAATGGTCAAGGTCTCAAGTTTCGTCATTGATGCAAGTAACTTGTTGAAATTTGCCTTGCTTTCCTCTTTTAATGCGTGGCTTTCAATCTCGAAATTTCGCAAGTGTGAGCAATTTGTCAATATCGTTTTAATCAATATTATTTCATGTGACGTTAGAATTCTCTTCACACATTTGTCACCGAATATCTTGATCTCTTGATAGTTGCGTGTAAACTTCTCTGGCAGCATCTGAATATCTGCATGTCGAGAAACATCCAATTTAAGATTGATCTTTTTCATGATTGTTGCGTCCTGTCCAATAATTTCGTTCCATCTGAAATTCAAACTTGCATAAAACCAAGAAACAAACAAAAAAATGTTAAAACTTACTTCTTGCAGACGAGAGATGCTTTCTTCAAAGTTTTGACATCCAAATACTGAAGAATGTTTGTCAAGATCTCGTTCGGCAGATCATTCAACTTAACTTCTTGTTCCTGATTCATTTTAATTACTTCACGATGCACTTTAGACTCGAAAAAATATTAAATTTGCATTTCCGCGTGCGCAATCTTTCTTCAATTGAATCGGTTGTAAATAAACAAGGGGAAGGAAAAGTTTCGAATGATTGTAAAAGTTCGTTAAAAGTTGATATTAAAAAATAATTTGTTTGCTTATTGAATCATCATTGATTAAATAGAATTAGTATTTGATCTAAGTGAAATTTCCTCGATCGACTGAAACAGAAAATTTCCCACATCACTCATGAAAAAGATTTTAAGAGTTGAAAGAAAAAAATTAAAGTTTTCATTTAAATTTTTCTAGTTCATGGTTTGTTCTAGTCTGAAACTTAAAAAAACTTTTGTCCTTTTTGTTGAAATTGTTTGAAACAAGTTGAAGATAAAAACAGACACCGCATAAAAGTATCAACGTGAATTATTTAAAAACAAAAGTTTTAAGCTTTTTCTGTAATACCGAAGCTTCTTCTCTCTCTTGCTTTGACCAAAGGATTCTTCAAACAAAACAAATTGTGAAACACAAAAGAGTGAAAGAAACATTTTTCTCTTGTTTTTCGTTTCCATTAATTTCACCAACGACTGGATTATTCGGGATTACGTCTCAGTAAGGCTATGAAGGCTAAAGAAAGTTTTCGGGGAAAAGGCAAAGACGAGAAATGTGAAATTTATTGTTCGGTGAGGAGAGAGAGTGAGAAAGATAAAGAGATAATGGCCCATTGAGAGATCAACGACAACAAGAAAAACTTAAATGAATTATGATCGGTCTCGTTCTGATTTAGCCTTTCGATCACGAGAAACTTCTTAGAGAGCCACGAGAAGAATAAATCATTCGACGAGGTCCATGAGAATCGAGTTGCTGGTGAGATATTGAAGGCTCATAATTCGGTTTCGTGTACATCTGCAGAGATGTGAAGCCCCAGGTTGCCAACAAACCAACTCTCGTTCCTCTTCGCTCACAAACTAATAGAAAAACACGAAATGTTTTCATTATTCGTGCAGCCGCAGACGGAAATAACAGCAAGCGAGACGAGCAGGCAAAAAGTTTTCATGTTTTCCGGTTTGCCGAGGGAATTGTTTTTGGGCCGAAGCGAGTGAGATAAATGTCTGATAGCACAACAAACTGCTGCAAGCTCCCGACCCAATATCTAATTCAATGATAGTTTTTTCTCCTCTTTCACTCTGATTAGGTTTGCTCAAGAGATTCGAAGACGAAAGAGATGTCGGATGATTTATTAAACGTCCTTTGAACTTCGAGAGATCGAAGATATGAATTGGACTTGAATTTTTTTCACTTTTTTCTTCCTTTGCTAAGCGGAAATCTTTGAAGGAATGAACAACTGTTCTTACGAAATCCCATCACGAAACGGTAATTGAATTGAATGAGCTTCAATGCACTTTCCTCTTTCTCTCTCTCATTCGCTCTTCATTCAAAATGAAACTTGAAACGAAGAAAAACGATTTCAAAGCGAAAGTCCATTTGATTATGAGCTTTCTCTGTCAGATAGGTCTGGTGCATTAAATTGGAAGCAAAAATTTGCGAGCAAGAGGATGAAGAAAGGTCAGTCGAATGAATAGAAAAATTGAGTAAGAACGTGCTTAAATATTTCACACCAGAGAGAGAGAAAAATTTTCGTTTTTCTGAGGATTGCAAAACGGAAAAATCTTTTTCATTTCCGACTTAACTCGAAAAGCTTTCAGACTCGTAACAATTGAAAGAAAAGTTTCCTTAGAAACTCATGTGCAAGAGATAAATTTCTTTATATCTTCTTGATTGTGGAAATGCCAAAGCTTCTAAGAACATATTTTTACATTCTTAGGTTTACACTGAAGAAGCATAAGTTGTGAGTCGTGATAATGAAAACTCAAGTGAATATTTCTTGGTTTATTGAAAACATTTTGTGATTTATCTTGTGAACAAAGTTTCTTTCAAATAGCTCGAGGATTATTGGCTTCTCGTGTCAATTAAAGAAACAATTCTCGGTTTGAGAAATGATTAAGAAATGATTAAAAGCCTTCGCTTCATGAACGATTTACTTTTGACATTCCAACTTTTATGAGAAATATTTAAGTGAAGGCGATAAATCATCGGTTTATGGAAAATGTTTTTCTCACTCGCACAATTCGATATTTTATGATTTTGCCGAAACTGCGAGGCCGCCTCCCGAAAGGCACAGACATGAGCATATTCAGACTAAGAATGATGAATCGAGAAGAAGGCAACGAGCAGATTGTTTTCTCGAAGATTAAATTTTCAATTTCGAGCCGGAAATCGAGGAAGACCCAAAAAGTTTTCTCACATTCGTCGTAAACCTTGAAGCGCTCAACGAAATCAATTTTGATTTGGTTAAGAAGAAAACAAATTTAAATTCAATTTAATATTTTTTGGATCTATGAAAAATTCATGATACAGCTTATGAGAGTTTTATAATTTGAAATGCAATTGATGATTGAACATCTGCTCGATTCCTGTTTACAGTTTCCTGAAGTTTCTCATCGAGAAAAGTCAACCAAACTCGGTTTGTGTGGCAAATGTGTCAAACTACCGAAAATAAAAACTTGATTTGCTCGAATTGCACTAAACTTTTCTCTTTCGGGTTGAAGCGGTTGAAGACACGAAACATAAATAAGCAAATCAGCTTCGTAAAATGTGGAAATGAAACAATCGAGAGAAAACGAAGCTCAACAGATTTTTATTGACAATTTGACAATTTTCTTCCGGAATTGCAAAGCAAATTTTCCGTTCCGATGCTGCTTTCTCGTTCAATGTTTTATTTGCAATCGTAAAATTTTCTTCGAGTCCCGCAGAGACTTCAATTAAAAAGTAGCAACAAATACTCGAACTTGAATCCAATCAATAACATTTTAAAGTGAACTCTGATCAATTGCAAGCGAGCAGAAAGTTTCTCCTTCTTTAACAAGCAATAAATTCTCTCAGGATCAAAACTCCATTCACAATGTAACTCAAATCATCTTTGTTGTGTTAACTTTTATTTTCTTTTTATCGTTGCGCAAGAATTTATGGAAACTTCATAATTTTTTCTTGTGCAATAAAGAAAGTCTCGCTTTATGATGTTTCTGCAATCTTCTCGAGTCGTCAACAAAATATTCATGTCGTTAAATCCTTGAATACTTTGTTAAAATCTTCTCCATAACCAAATTGCAATAGCCAGCGGATTAAATGGGATCAAAAAATATTTTCAAGTTGAAAAACATTTTTTTTATTGATTTTTCTTTTTCAACTAGTTTTTGTTCATGTAAATACGCGAAAAGCAACGTTTTGCATATGAAATGTGTGTGCCCGGAGAAGCGAAATGAAATTGTAATTCTCTCATAAATCATTTTAAATATTCATAAATGCAGCGAGTGACGGTTTTAATGGAAAACAGCGACACATTAAAGTCCGCACGGCAATGAGAAAATCGATCGGAAAATACATTAAGTGATTTTTTATGCCACGTTCAAAAAGCGATTCGATGCTGCGCTGATAAAATTAGCAACAAAGAGAACATTGCTGATAAAAATGAAATATGGACAGAACTTGTCTGATGTCGGTGATGAAAATTGTCTGGGGAAACTTGTTTTATGTCGACTGAGATAGTTTATCAGTCGACAGTGCTTTAAACACTGCACTGAGATGCTTGAGGCAAAATCAGAGCAATGAGATGCATCCGTAGCTTCTCATAAAGAGTCGAACGAGCAGTCATTGAGGTCTTCTGTTTATTTTCAGTCCACGTTTCGATGATGAGAGAATGTCATCAAAATCCTCTCACGCAAAAATATTTCTCTCACAATTTCGAAGAGAAATTTTTTGTAAAATGATTTTGTCGCACGAAACAATTTTATTATGCTAAACGAAACCAACGAAGGTTCTTCCCTTCTCAATGTGTAATGAAATCTTCACTGTGACAGAAATTTAATATCCATGATTGAATTGAAAAGATCCAAAGGTGATTTGGGGTTGGATTAAGAGCAACATATGTTTTACGCTTCAGCAGTTTTCCATTAACAATGATTTTTGTTATTATCAGGTTGATGTCTCTCATGAACTTCTAAAAAGTTAATTATTGCGGCATTTGAAGAGAAACAGAGTCAAAGAAATCGCAATAAATCATTGAAGGCTTGAGAATAATTCAAAATTTGTCAGAAGCTTTCAACGGAGCTTAAAGCTTTTAAAAAAGCTTTCCAACAAAAAGCTTTCTGTTCAAATTTGAACTTTTTAAATCAACGAAGAGTTATGTAAACATTCTGATGATGAACTTTAAATTACCTTCCGCAAAACCATCGTTAGTTGTAAATAACAAAAGTTTAAAGGTGAATCACACTGATCAGTGGCCGAGTTTGGCGATTAAAACTTTGTCATTATGATATGAATCATGATGAAACCGTTTGTTTAATTGCGCGCAGACTTTTTTTTTATAAATTCTCGGTTGATTTTGTTATTTGCTCACTCGAGTTTGTTGCCGCGTGGGTTGTTGAACAAGAAAATATTTTTTGGTTTTCAAGATGAAAGGAGATTTCGTTTTACTTCTTTTGATGATTTCAAAGTGCACAACCTTTGAGGTTCAGGTAGATTAAATCTTATTAAATTTATCTTGAAATCTTTCTCTGAATCTCATTTCTTTTAGCCTCAATACGCGCATTATAATATTCCATTAACCACATTGCGATATTACCACACGGGAATGGAATGTTCTGGTTCCTTGACTTGCATTCTTCCGAAGTGTGAACTTACTCCGAATGAATATGGTCCAGCAAAAATCTCCACAGGTTGCACTCTCCTTCGTCCACTTACGAAAGTATTTGTAAGTTAATCAGTGAGGCTCCTAATTGTTAAAACAAATCGAAAGTTTATTTAAAGGTCCAACAAATCACTGAACGTAGAATCGGACTCGGAGAGTATCGTCCAATTATTTCGTATCCTCCTTTCGAATGGTGCGAAGTCATGTAAGAAATCATTCTGTCGCAAGAATCAATTTTATTATTCTCATTTTATTACAGGATGAGCTCATACTTCAATCCTATCTACAAGATGGCTGTGAGCGTCGTTAGCAACTCTGTTCCGGAACTTCTTCACCTTTGTCCTTATTGGGTAAATTTAGTTAGAAAAATAAACTGCAACTCATGATGATTTCTATTTATTCAGGGTCCAGTCTATGCAAACAATATCACGCTCAATATGGAGAAAGTCTTCATGCTCTTCGCTCCAGGAGAATATTCAAACACGATGACAATCTTCGATGACGCAGATCAGAAAATTTTCACCATCAGAATCTTGTCAGTTGTAGTTTAATTATTTGTACCAACAGTCAAATGAAATCTCGAAAATTTATTGCACGAGAAGAATTTTCTTGTTTCATTTCTAGTCGCGACACAAATTTTTCCAGCAGCAACGTCATGGAAAATTTTCCTGGAATATCGAAAGCTTTTCGGAGAGCTTCGTAAGACTCTCGTCGTCTCGCTCCGTCCTCTGCATTTTTAAGGCGTTGTTGACTTTCGAAACGCATAGCCAACAAGTCCTTCCATCCTTCCAATGTTCACGATGATCCATATAAAGCACATGAATCGAGTGGAAATGTCACAGTTTACCTTTGAGTTTTGTTGGAGAAAGATCCGTTTTCTGCCAACGCCGCCCTCATTTCTGACTTTAATTTCTCTCATAGCACAACACAAAAGACAGTGGAAAGTTTGAAGAAAGCGAAAATTATTATTTCCTTCGACCAACCTTCGAAGAGAATCAAAGAGCGAAAGGCTCTTTAGTTAGACGATTATTTATTCAATTAAACTTTGCATTCGTGTGTTGTTAATAGCTCGAGAAATTTATTGGAAAGGACACAAAGGCGAGCAAAGAAATAAAAGTGAGAGAGTCTCGTGTGTGTGGTGGAATAATAATTTTTATGTAACCATTTCTTTTTTATGCTTTCGCGCAGCAAGCAAAACAACAAAAGGAATCGTTTGACAAACACAAAAAATTCCTTTTACGGGGGAACCCTTTTTTATTGCGGATCGTCGCAATCTTGTCGAAGGAAGTGAATAAAAGTTTTTTCCTGTGGAATATAAAAACGACAACAAGAGAACAACATCATGGCGCAAACAAATTGGTTCTGTTTCATTCTGTTCAGTGTTTTATTCACGAGCCAACAGATTGTCGCAGCAATCGACCTAGCCCGCCTCTACGGACACGAAGGCCACGAGGTTCAGAAGAGAAGCGGTAATTATTCCATACATTTTAGATTAAATAGCTTTAAGGGAAACAACGCTCGCCGTCGTCGTAGATAATAAACCACGGTGAATCATCGAGAAGCTTGTTTGAAGCACTGGACAATTTGTGTTCATAAAATTCTTTCCATTTTGATTATAAATTGCTCTTTGCTCAATACTTTCCCATCCGTAACGAGAGCAGCATCTGTCGAAGAGTTTGTTGGTTTACATTCGCCATTCGTTATTTGAATATCTGATGCTGTGTCAATTTTAGAAATGCTTTGAAACACATGAGACACGAATGAGGACATAAAAGGACTTTTAGGAGCAAGGTTTCCCTTTTATATTGGGACGAGGTTTGTTGTTGAAAAACCTCGATAAATCGACATTGTAAAAGTTCTTTAAATTATTTTATGTTGAGCAGATTAACTTTAAAGAATACTTCCTTGATTCACATCAATTACTTTTAAAAAGGATTCACTGCATGCTTCAGAGACTTACACATCTCAGATTATTTACGACTGATTTATGAGCGAGCGAGTGAACTGCTCGTGAAACCATTCAATCTCCTGATGGTGTCATAAATGTTATTTGACATCATGTTATCGCCTAGCTCGCATCATTCAACACGCGTTATGTCAAACGGTAGCTCCGAGACATCCATTTATCTGCCTTCGTTTTCAAATTCAAACCGACTCGAAGCGGAAATTTCGAGTTTTATTCGCAGTTAGACAGAATGGAAATGGCAACCTGTTAGCTTTTCGACGAGTGAACGTTGAAGCTTTATGCTAATGAGCTTTTCATTTCGAGAAGAGTACAAAAGGTGAACACATGGGAGACTCATGATAGGTCATCAATTAAGTGGCCAAGTTTGGATTATTGCATTTAATTTCTAAACACGCCTGTGACGAGCCTGAGCCTACAACGCATTGTTAATGCATAAGGTTCAAAGGCTGAAGTAATTGGAGAATATTCTCGGTTATGTCAATAGGGATTTGTGTTCATCCTTTCGTGCACTTTGACCTTTCCGACATTTGTTGAGATTCCTTTTAAATTAGTTTCGTTACTTATGTAAGTTGATCTTATTTATTCACGTCGAGATCTCAACTTGTGATACTTTCTTGTGAGAAAGGAAACTGAAGTCTTCACCTTCGTTAAAAAATTTTCTTTAAGCGAATTCTCGAATTACGATTCTGCATAAGAATTTTAAATTCGTTTCTTGTGAATATTTCATTTTATTCGCGTTTTACAACGAAGCATAAAGAAGCTTAATCGTGTTGGGGGAGAATCTAAACGACGGAGTTGTCAGTTTATCGAGAAAGCTTTTGCAGTGAATCAGTGAGCAAACAATTTATTCACTCGAAATCCGCGGTTTTAGGAATTCGTCAGCGAGCTGACGATATAACAAAGATAAAGCATTTGCTTCGAGGAAAATCGATAGCGAGCGAACATGTTTTTCACCTTTTGCTCATCTGAAACATCGTTTATTGAGCTCAACACTGCAACTCTCTTCTCACTTCCCCTGGTGGATGAAGTTAATTGAGCTGTTTTAAAATGGAAAAGTTTTCTCGGAACAAGCCAAAAGTCGACTTTGTGTAGGATTTTTCACCAGCAAATTGCGTGGGAGAAAAGTTTTCTTTCTCTTAGGAAAGCGAAAAATCGTCTTGTCGAGTTGAGCAATATAATTATGCAAAAGTGATTAACATAAAACGATCTTTAGTGTTGCTAATTAGCGTTCTGTCAACTCCTTGTGCCTTTTTGTAAGTCTCGCTCGTTTCATTTCGCTTCGCTGATCGTAAGGATCCTTCAGAGATTTCGCTTAGACACTCGAGAACAAGGAAAAGTTTTTAAAAATAATTCGAGTAATGAGGATCTATCCCCGCTCGGGTACCGGAGACTTGTCTTAATTAAAACATCCTTGATCTATCGCTCGACTAGAAAAGTTTAAAAGTTCACAGTCTAATGTCAGAGGTTGAGCTAGGTCCTCTCGTTCAAAAGTCATTAACATGCAGATTTGTTAGGATTCTCGGAAACGAATCTTTTAATTTAATTTTCTTTAAGATCGTTTAGCTTTCATGATGAAAAAGGAAGTGAAAGACCTTTCTAATTGGATTTCATTCTAAATGGAAATGATGCTTGTCCTTTCAAATCCATTTTCATAATTAAGTCGAAGCTTTCTGACCTGCAGCGGATTCCGCATCATTATCATCCTCTTCCTCTTGTTGTTCTTTCATAAAAGAAATTCACAGAACTCAATTGCCAGAGCAATGGCGTGAAAAATAATATTTCCCAGCGCCTTCCCTCATTGCACGCAAAAACATTTCAAATAACTTTTGTAACTTCTTCACGCTGAATAAAATTTAAAGCGATCCAAGGTTCCATTTCGAGGAAAATGGGTCTTCCCTTGTTTTTGCAAGATGTCTTAGCAAAACAACGTTAAGTGCTGTAGTTCCCCTTCTCAACACTTTTTGTGTCAACATGAGCGATGATTCTCATGAAAAACAAACGGACGAAGGTTTGGAGCGTTAAACAGTTTTCATAAACGACGAAAAGGTAGAAAGAAGAAACTTTCCGTCGCCTTAAAGCTCACGCTCCTTTCTCGTTCTTGTGGACTCGTTTTTATTTGTCTCAAGGCACCCAAAACGACGGAGAAGTTAGAGCGCAACAAGTCTTGACGATTTAAAATATCCCGCATCGATTTAATGCTTTTTATGGTTTCCCACATCCCGCGGCTAACGTCATCGCCCAGAATAATTGAATTAATTTAAAAATTTCCAAGATCAATTGATAATTAAATTATTTCTCGTTGCTATGTGCATAATATTGATTTAATTTCTCGCTTAGTCTCCTCGGAGAGAACGCCTTGACTTTGTGATATTGTTTTCATTAGATCGAGTTTCCCCATGGCTCGGCTTCCTTTTAATGATAGACGAGAAATCTGAATGTCTATCTATCAAATTAAAGCTTCGCTTGGAGATATTCCTGCAGCAGGACTCGTGCTCTCAATTATTCCCAAACCATATTATTAGGTTGTCGATGTGGTTGAATCAGTTGTTGCATTGAATCGAAGGCTTTTCTCTCTCGTAGATCAGATTTCAATAATTTGGTTTTCAATTAAGCTCAGTTACAAAGCTTATGCCAATGATGATGATGATAAAGGCAATGACGAAATTTTAACTCAATTAATTAATTATTCAACAATCGTGTGATCCGGCTTCGTAATTTTAAACCGCAAAATCACGCGAAGCCTTTTCAAACAAACGATTAACGTTCGAAGGAAATTATTCCACTCAGCGAACTGAAGGGAAATAAAATGCTCCAGCTATAAAGACGATAATAAATCAATCGAGATCAGCTACAGCGACTGAGATGATTGATAAATTATATTCCTCGAAACGATTCGTCGACGCGTGCTCTGGGAGCGATAAACAATCCTTCGAACTCGATTAATTGATTTTACTGACGCGTGTTCCCATTCTAATCTTTCTATTACAGATGCCTGTCATCCATATGAACCGTTCAAGTGCCCGTCAGACGGAAATTGCATTTCAATTCAATGTAAGTTTAAAAATAATTTTATTTAAAGTGTCAGGACTTTGAGAACGAAGTTAGTAAAGGACTTTTCATCCGTTGGAAGAGCTTTCCATCACTAGCTCAAGACAAACTCTTCCTTCGAATGAAAAGCCCTAAAAATGATTGACTTCGCATAACGATGCTTAATTCTTTTCATTCACAGATCTGTGCGACGGTGCACCTGACTGCTCGGATGGTTATGACGAAGACATGCGATTGTGCACAGCAGGTGAGCCCACCCACTAACGACTGTTATTTGTGTCATGACAAAGCTTCGCCTATCTCTAAGCTTAGCTTTATATTTCGTGCACGATCCACCTCCAACGCATTCATATTAAAGCGAAAATGATTGAGTGCTAGAAAAACAAGTCACGTCTCTCTAATTAAATTTTCATTACGAATGGATTTTCAGGACTGCAGGCCACGCAGTTTCATTAGGACGAGTCCGTCTCTGATTGAATTATATCGCCGATGACTTTGCTTGATTCCCTGAGAAACTTTCTCACTTAAAACTTCCTCGCATTTATATAACTACATTAAGTGAAAAGTTTCTGTATAAAAACGAAGTTATCCACTCGAGTGAAGTTCCTTTGACGACATAGCAAGCTTTTCTCTTGTGAGTGATGTTCACTCTGAATGTGAAGAGCCCTTTAAATGTTTTCATCGCTTTCAGCGAACGAGAGAAAGAAGGAAAATAAAATCAGGAAGCGATAAACTCGAATAATCGTTATGAAACTAACTTAGATTGATGTTGAGTATGAATTATTCACGAAGCTTTAAATCTCTCGAGTGTTCCATGACGTCAAAGGTTGAAATTTGAAATTTCGATTCGAGTGGGAAATTTGAAATTTATTTGAATAATCCTGTTTGCATCACTGACGAAAAAACATTTGAAGGATCCGTCGTCGCAATATCGACACTTTCAAGATAGAAAAAGTTTCACTCACTTGTCAATAATCCAATGACGACGATTTCCTCTGAAGACGAAGAGCTAGCAAAAGGAAAGCGATTCCGAGAAATAACATTTTCTTGTCCTTTCACTCGGAACGGGGCTTTCTTAACTTTCAATACTTTTCGAGCTGAATAAAGTTCTCGCCGAACAAATCCAACTTTATCAAAAGTTTCTCCCTCCGTTTGTGTTTACTTTTGCTTTGCGCTCTCTTCATCCATTCATTCGACATGATTGCAACATCATTCGACGTTGAATAATATTTATTCTCGACTGAAAGCAATCGCCTACGCTCCAGCGACTTCTGCCAACCAAACCAGCGATTTAATTGGAAATGAATAATTGAAAAAAAAACCTTTGTTCTTTCTCAACAGCAAAGCGACCGCCGGTAGAGGAGACGGCTTCGTTCCTTCAAAGCCTTCTGGCTAGTCACGGACCAAACTACTTAGAGAAGCTTTTCGGAAGCAAAGCGAGAGATGCTCTAGCACCGCTTGGCGGAGTGGAGAAAGTGGCAATCGCTCTAAGCGAAAGTCAAACGATTGAAGGTGAGAGTTGAAGTTATTGAAATGATTTGTCAAAGTTTGTGAACTTATTTCTCAAACAGATTTCGGTGCCGCACTCCATCTAATGCGATCTGACTTGGAGCATTTGCGCTCTGTCTTCATGGCTGTTGAGAATGGTGACTTAGGAATGTTAAAATCATTGGGAATCAAGGACTCGGAGCTAGGCGACGTAAAGTTCTTCCTGGAAAAATTGGTCAACACAGGCTTCCTTGACTGAGTTGCGCCAGAGCCACTCTCGCCATTCTACTATTCTGTCCCGATCGGCCCACAATTCTACTCGTTCTTGGGCCCTGGTTTCGATGGTTACTACTAAGAAAGCTTCCGTTCTCGCTACTGCAGCCTCATATCGATTACCTTTATTATCATTTTAATGCATAATTTGCGCGCTTTGAATTTCAAATGACGACGATGATGATGAAAAGAGACACCGCGTGCGTGGGGCGACCGAGAGCGATGAGAAATAAATTATGATTGAGGAAAAGTTTCGCTTGACGGAAACTCGACGGCGAAAAATTAATATTTTTTATAACTGACACAAACGCGAAAGAAAAAGTTTTGAGTTTCCATCAATTTGAGCCACAACTCGTCGGAACTTTTCCCTTTAGTCGTCGCCCTGATGAACGATTTGCTGCTGCTGGGGAATTTGCGAAATAACCGTTTAAGTGAACAATCAGCGGCCGCATTTCATTTGATCTCCCTGACGATTTATTCCAACGCGCCGTGTATTGAGTGTGAAATAAATTTCCCTCACAATCACCATAAATATTAATTTCCCATGGAGCTCAAATCGATTTTTCAGCGGAATTTTGCTATTCGCTTGCTCTCGCTTGTTCCATCGCGAGCGTGTCACACTCCTCGTTACTCAGAAGGGGAAACAAAGTTTTATGCGCAACAAGTAAACTGTAATGAATTTACAATTTCCGCTCCAACCCCCCGCAGCAGCAGCATCCCAAAATGCTAATGAAAACATATCAAATTGAAAAATTATACATATCAAAGATGAAACCTTATAGCGCTATAGCGATGTGAAGAGAAATAAAAAGAGTCGAGCACGAAATTTCATCCGGGAAAACTAAAGCTGGAAAGTTTCTCGAACGAAATTTCTTCAATCTGCTCGACCATTACGTCCCCATTTCGATTTATGACAAGACTCGAAATATAAAGAAAAAAAATTTGGATAATGAATTAAAAAATATTAAACTTTACAATGAAGAAATTTTACATTTTAATTGAAGAGACACAATGAAGTTTTAGCAATTTTAACAAGACATCTGAAGGAGATTATAAATTTAGAGAAACCTTGAAAGAAGAGTAAACGTACCTTAACTTTAGATGATAACGTCTGGTGAAAGGGGAGAAGAAGTTCGAGAGTTGAAATCCCGCAAAAACCAAAAATTTTCCTCAGCCACTGCAACTCGGAAGCCACGAATGAGATTAGAACTCAAGTCAAGCACAAACTCGCGATAAATTCCTCAAGCTTACTCTTGATGAGATAATTCGGAAGCATCTTCGTTGAAGAAAAGGGAAACGTGATGTAGATTGAGTTTTAACTTAATTTTTTCCGGAACTATTCAGTTTCAAACTGAGATTGATCGAATTTGCTTGGAAACAAGTGATTGAATTTGAAACAGGAGCGACATGATGCACCTTCCTAAGAAGAAGTTCATTAAATTGCCATGAGAAGCTGAAGCTTTCTCGTTAAATGAAAAAAGATCTCAGTCTTATTAAATTTCTCGAGTTTGCCTTGAAGCTACGTCAGGTGGATTGAAAGACAATGTAGACAAATTCTGATTACTCATACTCCCAGCTTTGCCACGTGTCTCTCACTCAACTTCATGTCAAATAAACGTTCCTCACTTTATTTGTGAAACTTTTCTGAACAAAAGAAACTTTTCTAAAAATCAAAAACAAATTTCAAGTTTTTATCTCAAATTTGTTGAAACGAAAAATAATTTTTTAATCGAAATTGTGGTTCGTTTAGAAATTATTTCCACAAATTGGAATTGAAATTCAATTGTTCATTTCCGGTTCGAAGTTTTGGGTTTCGACTGAAGTTGAGAGACTCAGGATTTGTGTGTTTATTGTTTAATAAAACAAAGCTCGAAATTTCCGTTCATTTCTTCCACTTCCGTGTTATCGCGTTTCCCAATTACTTTCTGCAATCTAACGATGAGCGAACAAGATCATGTGCTGAGTGTAATCCTAAATTAAAAGCTCTGATTAAAACTTCACTTTTCTACTATCTCAAAGAATGAAAAATTAAAAACAAAACATATCAGAAACGAGGTGAAAGGGTAAAGAGCGAAACAAAAATATGAGAAACATTGCGATATGATGAAAAGCGAAGTGAATATTTTAAATGTGTAATAAATTCTATTTTTACAAGCTTTCTAAATGTAAAGTTCCCTATGGAGAAGTCGACACATAAATTCTTCGTGTGTTTCAGTAAAAGCAAAACAAATTTTCCTCTTCCCCAATGAAATTGAGGCGGGAAGAAAAGGTTATTAATATTTATGAATAAATTAATCGTAATTCCTTTCTTTTGCTCGTCCGTTGATGTTCCTGGAAAGGAGAGCAACGAAGACAAATCAGCGCTTTTGTAATTTATTCTGTGACTTTCCTAGAACAACACAAGAAAAGGTTTAAGTGAAGAATTCTTCGGTTGCTTTCTCGTGCTTTGCTATTGAGCTAATCGTGCACGAATGTGAACCTGACCTGACCTTTTAGCGAAGCATCTCACAACAACCTTCTTTGATTTTTGACAAATACAAAGCTCGAGAAAGGTCTAAGCATGTTGATGAACTCTTGTTCAACAAGAAAATCTGTTTTACTTTATAATTTCCCTCAAAAGAAAGCAAAGGAACTTAAATCACAATAAGAAAATAATTTTACATGCGCTGAACTATGTCACAGAGATCGACATGAGAAAACATTGACAAAAGAAAAAGATTGAAACGAAAGTTTATTTTGTATTTTCCGTCTCCTTTCTCGTTTATGTTTTGACAAGTTAATTTAATAAAAATAAAGAAAAACCAGAAAAATGGGAAAATCCATGAGGACAGAAAAGTTCAAATTGTTTGAAGCTTTATGGCAGGATTTTCAGCTTTGCTTTCAGAGAATTTTATGAGAATCGCGGCGTTTTATAATTCACAAGACTGCGAGAGCAGCAGGATAAAGTTTAAAGCAAAGTCTGGAACTTAAATCGTCTTTCTTACTTTGCAGTTAATCAAAAAATTCCGAGTCGACCGAAATATGCAAAAGCTTCAACTTCCACAAAGACCAATACGAAGTTACCATGTCTTTAAATTTCACTTACAGCTACGGAGCTTGACAGAAGTAAACCAACTTTCGGTATTTGAAATAACAACAAGCTTTGGAAACATTAAACCTTCGACTTTTCTCTCAAAAAGCTCAACCTTTGGGAGTTTCACGAGTGGTTTCTCTCCGGGCAACGACAGATGCTTCAATCTCCATTCGTTGCGGCATCATATTCGTCTGAGAGCATCGTGAAAATCCAATTGTCTACTTGCTAACTCATTTGGGTACTCGATTAGAGGAAGGATTCCTTAGAAGTGAATTTATCAATGCAGTGCCGTCGTTAAATCGACTTTAGTTCGTCCCACATTTGATGTTACGTCAAACATAATCCAATCTAATGCCGAAGATGAGAAATTATTGCCCACTAAGAGCATCATAACTTCGTCCGTGATTCGAATCTAAATGGAGGGAAAGGTTGAGAAAGTTTCTTCATTGAAAGTCAAGCTACCAGTGTCATCGGGAAACTTCATGAAACTTTGATGAACTTCTCCCGTATTCGTATGAATAAATGTTTCAAAACTTTTCATCGCATCGTGGTATGAAGATAAATATTTATTGCGTGACCTTTTTATCGGTCTTAAGCGCGAGAAAATTGAAGTTAATGTCTCGACACTTGAACCGTTGACATCAGTGAGTGAAAAGTTTCGCAAGGGATTTTCCCTTAAAACACAAAGTTTAGATAATATCTGAGCGAGAGTTTTCACATCACCAGTGACTCATGGGACTAAGGTTGTGGGTCACAAATTGCTTTAAAAGCTCTTCAAACAGACTGTCCAAGATTCTGTGGAAACTTCTTGTTTGAGGGATTTTCATGTGAAAGAGAAAACTCTGTTAATGTTAGAATAAAAGTCCTTCGTACATAAACCGCTGCTAACTCGTTTTGTCATTAAGATTAGGAAATGAAATAAAACTTTATTTCTTTACATTTTCTTTAGAAAGTTGTTTTCTGAAAACATTTAGTTCTTAAAAGACAATCGCAGCTTTTAATCCTTGAATAGAAAACAATAATCTTGCTTGCTCTTTGCTTTGTTATTAAATTTAATGTTAACAAACTTTCGCTTACTTTACAACAAAATTTCAAACTTCTAAACATGAAAACTTTCTCAAAAAAAGGAAACTTTAATATTTACGAAGCATAATGTGAGATTACGTTGAGGTTGTGTTAAGAGCTTTTCTCATGGTTTCAAAAACTTTTAAAATAATTTAATTTCCAAAGGAAAGAAATTCGATTTTGGGAGATTTCCGATAAGATATGCTTTAGTTTGTTCATGTTGAAAGATCTTTGATTAAAAGACTTTTGATTATAATTCTTGTCAATTTTTAAAATAGTTAACTTTTTCTTTTTAATTAAATCTGAGAATTTGGCTTTAGGGCAACATTGATCCAACTCCAGATATTTTATTTAAGATTTCTTATCGTCTCCACCATTTAAAAAGTAAACTTCAATTAAAATTGAATGAATGACTAGATTTTCGATTTTTAATTGATCATTTCGAAGCCAATTGATGTTTCATTCAATTTAATTGATTTGCCAATTTATCTTCTTCTCGAAAGAATTTTTTGCTTAACGTGCGACAAGTAGAAATAAGAAGGAAAAAATTCTTTCATGGGACTAAGGGCAGTAAAAAATCTACATTGACATCATTGTTTACTTTCGCTATCTACAGTAATCTTCAATAGCCTCCGAATGAGCCTTTAGGCAATAATTTCAAAGGAACGAATTCCTAGACTACAAAAATAAATGTAACACAAAAATAAGTCTCTGTTAATTGAAAGGCTTCGCTCGATGATTTATAACAAAGGACATTTTAGGCTCTAACAATTAGGCCTAAGTCGTCTCATCACTAATGAAGAGCGATGTCTTGGAATGTTCTTGTGGATAAAGAAATGAAGGTAAAGTTGCTTCAATATTTTCTTTAGCCTCTTTGAAGCTCACGTTGCCGCTATCTATTTACTTAGCACCGTTCAGCAGTGACGTTTGCTGCGATGTATTGCTATTGTCATTGTTGTTGCTATGGTCTCCCTGAAGCTCTTCATATTCCTTTTGCAAATCACTCAATTGCTTTCTAAGTCTCACGACCCTTGATCTGAGTTCCTTTTGCGAGCTGATGATGGTTTGAATCTGTTGTGTTATCTTCTTCGTTTGCTTTGTTGTGCTTTCACAAACAAACCTGAGATATAACTCTGACCATAGAACGAGGCTTAGTGGAGCAACTGAAGGCCAAATGATTGCTGGATTTGGCTCGTAAGCTGGGTTAAGCAGAGAAGTCATAACGTCAGGTCGATTGAGATGCGACCATAGACTTGTAGTCTTATTGAAAGCCATCAGTTCCATTCGTTCACACTCTGAGTCGGCGATGAACGTTCCATATTGCGAGAAGTAACTGTGTTCGAATAAAATTATCAGCAAATGAGAGTCAAACTCGAAGCTGCAAGGAAACTGAGCGAAAAGCTGATAAACGCAATCCAAAAATAGAACAAAGCTCGCTCCAGATGATTTCAGTCGATTTGACGTTGATGTGTAACACGACTGAGAATGTCGAGTTCCGAATGGATGTCCGCCTTGCAGCCATTCTCGGTCAATTAGAGCTTGCAATCCCCTGACAGTACGACAGTCTGGATTGAGGATTATTTGCACAAGTGATGTCACGATCAAAGTTGAGTCCATTCCTTTTCCGCCGTGAACTAAAACAGGAGCACCATCCTGAGCCAAACATTGTGCAACGATGCAAGAAGTATTCAATGCATTAAGAACTAAGGAAAGCCATCCAGAGTTCTCAAGACGTGACAGCCACTTCTCTGTGGTCGTTGCGGTATCGTTGCATGCCTCGACAAGTTTCGCAAAGCATTCGAGGATTCCTGACGGATGATTGAATGTTCCAATCGGTCGAATCACTTTCTTCCACTGACTATAATGTTGTTCGTTCTCGCCACATGACTTGGAAGGATTTTTCCCTCCGCCCCAAGTGTCGACAATAAAGCCTCGTTGACATTTACTTAACAAGGAGTTAAGAATTGCTTCGTCAGCTCGACAACGTTTCGATGAGCTTGGATTAGGTTGAGACGATTTCATCATCACAGCTCCGTTCTCATGTCGATAGCTCAATAAAGGAAATCTTCCTTCTTCGCGAAACGCAGCTGATTGAATAATTTGTTCGTCTGTTATTGACTTGGGAACCACAAGAGAACTTGAATAACTCGGGCAAATATCGTAAGTCTTGTTTGTGCTGGTAATTCTCCATTCATCTCCAGCTATCAGCTTCGAGAATTCAATTTCAGGCCTAAAAATTAAATATTCAATTAGCGAAATCAAAGATTTTTCATTCCATATGCCACACTCACCTAAACATTGTGAAACCATTCTCCAATAAACTATACATCGGTCGATAATAGAAAGCGTACAACATCTTGGGATCTCTAATACTGCTCAGTTGTTCAATCGAAGAAGCCACATTCAGATAGTCTTGAGCACTTCCGATTTCTATCGTCACCAGACGCAAATCTTTACACTTCAAAAGTATTCGGTGACCTTTTCCCGGGATGTTGTAGTCGATTAGTTGGTTGTTCACTAGATACGGCTTTCGTTCCACTGTATCAATGTTTTGATGCAGCAGCTGAAAGTGGAGTATTTTGTTATTGGCGCAATCTTCTCTCTTATCACAAGCAATTTACCCATAACTCTGAATTTTCATTCCTCGAACTGATAATAATGTGAGAAAACGTCAAACAGAAGCTTCCAGCAATCGGATCCTTTAATTGACTGTGAAGAATGACATTCTCCAGCTTCGGAGTTTTAATTAAATCGATGAATTCCATCAGGATAATTGAATTTAAGGCAAAAATTAGACGATGGTGTCAACTTCTGTTTATAATTTCTTTTGTTCGTTGATACCCTGCGACAAACTGCGCTGATTTGTTGTCTCTTTCTTTCCACTCATTTAGTTTGACGCCCTGCGAAAGGGAAATAGCTACGACAAGCTATCAGCAAATTGAAAATTCTTCAGTGAAAAATATTGTTTAAACTATCAAAGTAATAACTAAACTTGCCGAAAAGTGCTGAAAATTAAAGAATACGATGACTGCTCATGACCAAATGCGAGCAATGCTTGACCAGCTCATGGGAACAGCGAGAAATGGTAAATTATTTCCCACGTCCACAGCAACAACAAACATCCAGCTAACAAAATTTTTTTTCAACTGTTTTTAGGTGAGCCAGAATTTGCGATGAAATTCAGCGATAACAAAGTATGCAAAAGCTTCCTTGTTGGCTGCTGCCCGCATTCCGTGCTCGCAACAACGGTGAGTATTCAACCTCGTCCTTCATACCTGTCCTCCGTTCGATATCTTCTGAAAGTTATCACACCACACACATCAAGTCTTGATCTTTAGTTTTTGATGATAAGAATTCCCTCTCAACCACCCACACCCAAAAGTCTCTTTTGATATTTTAATCAACTCAATAAGAAAAACAATTTTCCCCTTCTTATCTCGTGACTCTCCGTGATGCACCAGCTCGATAAACGAAATGGTGGTGTGGAGTTGATTATTGAACGATGCTGGATGTGTAGTGTCCCTTAAGATTGTCAAATGATTGTAGGCCGAGAGAGATAAAAATGATATTGTTGTAAGTAGCCGAGTTTCCTCTGTGTTAACGGATGAAGTCACGACCTCTGGTCGCTGTTATCAAATTGTTGATGAAAAGTTCAGAAACATGAGAGCGCTGGAATCAACGATTTGACATCCGAACACAGAGAAACTTTTCAGACAAAGATTCCGTTTTTTGGGGTACGTAAAAACAAACAAACAAAAAAAAATCCTTTAAAACAAAAACTTTTCAATTCAAAGAAAAACACAAACAGCAGTTTTGTAAATTTTTAAAGAAGGAAATTTAATTGAAAATCGTCGTCGATCGTTGATGATGAACCAGGAAATGTAAGCATTTCTCACTTTTCTTTGATCCACTTGAAAATAAATCGAAAATTGTCTTCCGAAAACTCTTCTCGTCTTCACTCATGTACCGTTTGAACCCACAAAAACATCGTTCGTTGGTAAGACAAAATCAAAAATCATAAAAACAAATTGTAGATGATGATGAGCATCAACTTGATTTACTTTAAATTAAATATATTTAATTAATTTTTCTTTTCACTTTGCGTAAGAAAAGATTCTTCATTACTTTAAATAGCCCTTTAACTAAACGAATCTTGTGTTTCGCAACCCTCCTTGGGTCTGGGACGCTTTTCTTCTCTTTGCTTTACTTTAGCGAATGGATTTGGGTGAATGTCCGAAAATTCACGATTTGGCTTTGAGAGCTGACTACGAGAAGGCTCAACAGAAGAAAGATTACTTTTACGACGTTGAGGTAAGTTCAATTCAATCTTCTATCGTCAACTGATGATTAATAAGAATTATTACAGGCAATGGAACACCTAAAAGCTTTTATTGCTGATTGTGATCGTCGAACGGAAGCAGCAAAGCGTCGCTTGGCAGAGACACAAGAAGAGTTAACAGCAGAAGTGCAGACGAAAGCAAATGCCGTCCACGAGCTTGCCGAGGAAATAGGTAAAAAGCTAGCAAAAGCAGAAGCCCTTGGAGAAGCCGGGCAGGTTGAGGAATCCATGCAGTTGATGGGTGAGATTGAAGAATTGCGCATTAAAAAGGCTCGCGCCGAACACGAATATCGGTCAAGCATCCCAGCGAGTAGCTACCAGCAGCAGAAATTGCGGGTCTGTGAAGTGTGCTCTGCTTATCTCGGCATTCACGACAATGACGTGAGACTTGCTGATCACTTCGGTGGAAAACTTCATTTGGGTAAGAAATTAAATTCGAAATGATTTAGAATCAAATGATAATGAACATTTCTGTCTAGGTTTTCTTTCGATCCGTGAGAAACTCCAAGAACTTGAGAAAACGGCTGGTCCACGCAAGAAGGAGGTGAGAGGAAGCCGCAGTCGCTCATCATATGATGCTGGAGCCAGCAACCACAACGACCGTCGCCGCTTCGTTGGAGCACGTGAGTTAGATGGCCGTTCAAGATTGCATCGGTCAAGGAGCCGTGAACGCAAGTATGACTCCTCGAAACGAGATTCGAAGTCGCGACATGAACGTCGATCAAGAAGCCGTTCCAGAAGTCGCGGAAGTCGCGGGCATTCTTCGTCGTACAAACGTCACAGATCTCGCGACCGCCGCTAAACTTCACTTGACTTCTGACCCGCTAGCCAACCGATTCCCTTTCAACTGTGTTTAATTAAATATTTTCATGAACTTCTTGCCTATTCAAAAAAAAACAAATCAAAACCGTCGACACTTGTTACGAAGTCCGCAGTTCAAATGTGGACAAATTTAACAACAGATGAGTTCCCTAATTTCTCTTTTTGTGACATAAAATCAACAGAAGTTCTCCGTGGTTAATAAAGTTTTATTAAAATTGAAAACAATGTTTTTTAAAATAATTTCATGTTTCAGAGGTGGCCAAATGAATCAAGTCGAAAAAAAGTAAAATTTTTCTAAACTGCTTTTTATTCTTTCGTATTTTCATTTCACATTGCAAAGAAAGTTTTCGAGGAATGTTAACAGAATCAATGTCTAAAAAGTAAAACAGCAGAAAATGTTTGAATGCGTTCTTCGGTGATCGATTTCAGCTGTTCATCTGACGATTAAATTCTTTTCCTGGAATTCATCTTATAGTTTTCTTTAGAAAAGGCTCGCGGTCGCAATAATAGAAAGTTTTATGATAGGATAACTTATGAAGTCAGCATGAGAATTTAGATTGAAAACGATATGAAACTTCATTTTGAAGGACTCGAAGCTTTCTCCCTAGACACTCTTTCAAATGAGAACTGTGACTAAATTAGAATATTAAACTTTTATTTCAGTTTTAATTGGTGAGCTTAATTCGCTAGTTTTCACATGAAAATATCTTTAGGAACAGATTTAGCAGAATCAGCTTAATGCAGACGATGCTTTTATTTTTTCCTGAGAATTTCTAATTATTCATTTAGATTTATGATTGCCATCTGTTTGAGACAATCTTTCAATAATATTTTATTGAGGATCTTGTTTCAACCCACAAAAGTTTCTTACCTAAAGATGAAGACCTGATTATCTCTTTCTTCGTATCAACCCACAAAAGTTCTTAAGAAGTTTATTACTCTACCTAAGTGAGTGTGAAAAAGGATGAATTATCTTTCTTTTATTGCTCCAATCAGTCTTTTGCATCTTTCCATGAAGCAGATAATGAATATTGTTTAGTATAAATAAGATCACAAACTGAAATAAAAGTTAGTATTGAAAATAATCTCAAGCTATCCACATCAGTGCAATTAAAACATTCAAAGAAATTTTTAAGAGAAACGTGATTTGTAGTGATACATAAAAAAATCCGCAAAATGGCAGAAGAAAATCAGAAAGTAGTTAACATCTTACATGAGAAGTTGAAGAAACGCGAAGGATCAATCGAAGATCTTGAACAAGCGCTGTCGCCTTCTGCAAAACCATCGGAATGCGTTACAATTCCACGCGATGAACGATTAGAGGTAATTTTATCAAAATTTAAATTAAAAAAATTTGAATAAACATTTATTTTCTTTAAGGTGTCGCAACGTAAAGGACTTCTTCCGCATGCCATTTACAGAGTCAGTGTCAGCCGTTGGCCTGATTTACAAAGCCATCACGAACTGAAACCGGTTAAGACTTGCAAGTATCCATTCAGCGCGAAAGAGAAGGAAATTTGCATTAACCCTTTTCATTACAATCGAGTTGAGAGTCAAATTCTCCGGAGTCCAGTTTTGGTCCCACGTCATTCAGAATTTCCATCAACTTCTGAAGATGGAAACGGAAATGGAAATCAAGAGCAAGCGCTACCAAAAGGATACCAGGTAAGATGCTCGAACAAATCTAATGACATGATCCTAAACTGCAATATCTTACTTTAGGAACCTCCGCATTGGGCCAGCATTGCTTACTACGAACTCAATCGTCGGGTAGGTGAAGTTTTTCACTGCAAATCCAGTGAAACATCGATCATCGTTGATGGCTACACGGACATTTCAGCAAACTCAGAGAGATTCTGCTTGGGCCATTTGAGTAATGTTAACCGCAACAGTTCGGTCGAAAAAACTCGACGTCACATTGGAAGAGGTGTTCATTTGTATTATGTCGGCGGAGAAGTTTACGCAGAGTGTCTCTCTGACTCACCGATCTTCGTTCAGTCTCGAAACTGTAATCATCATAATAGATATGACCCCAACACTGTTGAGAAGATTTCACCGGGATATGCGTTAAAAATATTCGACAATTTCGAATTTGCGCATCTGTTGTCGCAGTCAGTCGATCTTGGCTTCGAAGCTGTTTACGAACTGACGAAGATGTGCACGTTCCGAATGAGTTTTGTCGAAGGATGGGGCAAAGAACATAACAGGCAAGACGTCACATCAACTCCATGCTGGATGGAAATTCATTTGCATAGCCCACTCCAATGGCTCGATAAGGTTCTCATTCATATGGGAAGTCCTCTTACGGCTGCTCTTTCTGGTGAGACCGAGTCAAGTTGTTCCTCCGATTTTTCTTAGATTAGATTAGATTTACGCTCGTGGGTGCCCACAGACACAATCCCATTTCACTAATATTCGCCCACGATTTTTCTTCATCAATAAAATTTTATTGACGATCTTGTTTCAACCCAAAAAAGGTTGTTACCTGAAGATGAAGACTAATTATCCTTTTCTTTGTATCAACCCACAAAAGTTTATAAGAAGTTTATTAATCTACCTAAGTGTGAAAAAGGATGAATTATCTCTTTCTTTGTATTGTTCCCATTACTCTTTTGCATCTTTCCATGATGCACACAATGAATAAGTATAAATAAGATCACAAATTGAAATAAAAGTCAGTATTGGAAATAATCTCAAGCTACCAACATCAGAAAGTTTTCAAATTTTAAAATAATTGTGTTTTTAAAGTGTAACATACAGTTCCCAAGATTCG
Organism: Smittia aterrima; assembly: GCA_033063855.1. Taxonomy (NCBI): domain Eukaryota; kingdom Metazoa; phylum Arthropoda; class Insecta; order Diptera; family Chironomidae; genus Smittia; species Smittia aterrima. Next base: position 23,452,722 of record CP093831.1, read on the forward strand.
TATTGCAGCTTCTTCAGTTTAGTTCAAAGCCTTTGATTGAAGAACATGAAGCTGTCAAATTATTTTTTGATCTCATTGTTCCTCTGTGGTGCCGTTAAGAGCTTTCATCTGGATTGTCTATTTTACGATCAAGAGTGTTCTATGAGTACGCTTCAAGTCTTTGAAAGCGACAACGTAGTCACGGAAGTTTCTGGAATTCAAACATCTGAGATCAAAACAAACGACGACGTCACTTCATTCTGGATACCTAAAATTGTTGAAACTAAAAGTGTTCCTAAAAAAATTTGCAACTTCTTCCAAAACATTGAACAGTTCCATTTTCAAAGTAAATTTATTACGGAAATCGATCGGGAAGTGTTCGCAAATTGCAGAAAAGTGTCTGAAGTATATATCACTCAAACTTCTCTGACGACATTACCAGATGATCTTTTTATAGATTTAATCGAGTTAAAAGAACTTTACCTTGGCGATAACAAATTAGTTTTCTTGCCGACAGATTTGATCGTAAGAAATTTAAAAATAGAAACATTATCAGTGAACAACAATCAACTCATCTTTATTGACACTCAGCTGCCATCAACATTAACTTCAATTAACTTTCGTGGCAACGTTTGTATCAACGAAAAATTTCCGGATGACATCACAAACTTCAAAGCGTTTATTAAAGAAGTTGCTTCTAATTGCGAGAGCCCAATGAAGACATTGTCAGAATTAAAAGTTAAAAAAGAAATTTTTGAGAGTGAGGAAATCGGTTTTGTAGCAAACATAACTCAACTGTTGTCGACCATCGAATATCTTCAGATTGCGTTGATAGAGAAAGAGATAAACGTCAACCAACTTGAAGAGAAACTTGACAACTGTAATCAGAATCTCACATCAGTCCAGGAAATCAACGAGAACTTAAACGCCAACGTAGATAATATCGAAGAAAGTTGCATTCCAATGAATCACTTTGTTTATTTCTTCACATTAGCGATAATGTTCACTCTCATTTTGGTAACGACTGTGACTTTATCACTACTTCGTGGTATAAGGAATTTAAATAGGAAAATTCTGAATTCTGAAGAGAACATGAGATATTGATTAATAATTTTAATTTAAAATCAAGAAATAAATAATAAAACGAGAAACTTAACTTTTACAAAGTTTAAAAAATCATCTGCTCATACACTGTCGACAAGATATCGTTTGGCAGATCATTTAACAGAGTATTTGAATGCAAAGTACCGAACGATAGTCTAACAACCTCGAATTCACATACTTTTGTTATCATCGAGTGAGAGCATGAACTCCATAAAATAAATTATTTAAGAAATCTTTTTTTCTAGAGACCCAGACTCAATTTTCAGACAGAATTGTTCAACTTTGATATATTTCTAGACTAACCACGCAAAATATTATGTTTGCGATAAGAAATGCTATATTTACATTCTCGAGATTCATTTTACAGCTTCAGTTTAGCCAAAGCCTTTGATTAAAAAACATGGAGCTGTGGAAATGTTTTTTGTTTACTTTGTTCATCAGAGGATTCGTTGAGTGCTTTCAATTGGATTGTCATTTTTACTACCAAGAGTGCTTGGTGAAAACACAAAACATCCTTGAAAATGACGACGCAGTGACTGACGTTACGGGAACTTATACATCTGAGATCAAAGCAAACGACGACGTCACGTCATTTTGGATACCTCGAAGTATTAACACAAAAAGTGTTCCCACAAAAATCTGCAACTTCTTTGAAAACATTGAACGATTCCATTTTCAAGCTAACTCAATTACTGAAATCAATCGCGAAGCGTTCACTAATTGCAAGAAGGTTTGGAAAGTTATTATCACACATACTTCTCTGACGACCTTGCCAGAAGATCTTTTTATGGATTTAATTGAGTTAAAAGAACTTTACCTTGGTGACAACAAATTAGTTTTCTTGCCATCCAATTTGCTTGTGAAAAATTTCAAACTGAAAAGATTAGACGTGGAAAACAATCAACTCATCTTTATTGACGTTGATTTGCTATCAACATTAATTTCGATAGACTTGAGTGGCAACGTTTGCATCGACACGAAATTTCCGGAAAACATCGCTGACTTGAATGTGTTCATTAAAGAAGTTGCTTCGAAGTGCAAGTGTCCATTGATGAAATCTTTTCTCTCTAAGGAGATCGCGGTAAATAAAACTTTATCAGAAAGAGAAGAAAAAATTACGGAATTGAAAAAGGAAAAGAAAAAGTTTGAGAGTGAGAAAGTCGCTTTAGCAACAAATATTACAGAACTGTTGTCATCTATCGAAAACCTGAAAGTCTATACCGGAAACTTGAAGATTGAGATCGAATCATTTAAGACGAACAACAGTCAAGAGTTTACGAAAGTTGTAGAAGAAAATAACATTTTGAGAATAAATAATTCGAACCTGATAATCGAATTGAAACAAAAAGAGACAAACGTCAGCAAACTTGAAGAGAAACTTGTCATTTCTGTTGAGAATTACAAATTTCTACAACAAAATCTCACGCAAATCAAGTTAGATCATGAACAATTCATCGAGAATATGGAACTCCAAGAAATCAATTTTGAATCATCGCTTGAAGGATATCGTCAGAATCTCACAGCTGTCAAGGAAATCAACAAGGACCTAAGTGGAAAAGTGAAAATCACTGAAGAAAATAGCATTGCCGTGACCCACTTTGTTTATTTCATTGCACTAGCGATAATGATCGCTCTCAATTTGATAACGATTGTGACTTTATGGCGAACTCATGTTTATTCTAAGAAACAAAGATTGAGTTATGAAGTCAGCATGAGAAATTTGATTGAAAACGAATAAAACATTCGACTAAATGAGAAATATAAACAGCTTTTTATTTCAGTTTTAATTGTGAGCTAAACTCGCTCGTTTTCACATAAAAATATTTTTGGGAACAATCTTATCGGAACAACTTTTCATCAACTAAACTAAACTTTTTTCTAAGACTTATTAATAATGAAACTGATACCAACTTGTTTGGCTTGCCGCAAGATTTCTTTTTTTCCGGAGATCGACTGAAAGGCACTCTCAAAGATATTTACACGTTTCAAGCCCTTGCAGTTAGATAGGAACAGTTTGACAATTTCTTTTGAAGCCTTAAATCCATCTCCGAACTTGACATAAATCAGTTGAGCCCAACCTTCAGTAATGATTTTGATAATTTTGACATTTAAGATTTCATCTTTACGAAAATCTTCTACTTCGAATTCCACGATGTTTGGCATAGCTCTGACGATTTGCTTCCAGTGTTTTTGTTTGATAGGATCGAGCATCTTGATTGTGATCATTTGCAAGCTTGGAATCGTCACTCTCCCAAATGTTTGATCGGAAATTCCGCCAACATTAAGAACCTTGAGCAAAGTGAGATTGCTGGCGATGCTCATCATTAGTTCCTTTGAAAGATTTGAGTTGCTAAGAACCAGAGTTTGCAGATTAGGAAGTTTGCCGATGAAACCTTCGAAAGAAGTCAAGTCATCCCTGTCGCAATGAGTTATGAAGTTTTTAACAGACAAGTTTGGACGAACATTTTCATATAAGGCAAAATCATAAGGAGCGTCATGGATGTATACTATTAATGCTTTCAATTTGCAGAATTTGTTGAAAATCATTTCGTACATTGAAGCTGGGAAAACATCTCCGATCTGAATCTGCTCCAATGAATTCGCAAATTTGCTCATGAAAACCAATAAGTTGTCTTCGGAGCCTAACCAATCATATTTACAGATAGAAAGTTTCTCCAGAGGAAACTGAATCGCTTGCATCTTTTCGAAATTGATGTTGTCATTTGTAGTGTTGCATTCTTCAATTAATAGATTCTTGAGACTTTTCTGATCGGCCAGAAATGAGATCAATTCAGAAGGTTTGAAATCATGTAATCCATACAATCGTAAGCTTGTTAACTGAGCTGATACCGGAAACTTTAAAATCTGGAATAAAAAAGAATGAAGAGGACTTCAATAATCATTTTAAATAATTTGACTTACGACAATGTGACTAAAAAGTATTAACTCCTTCAGGTTGTTAAGTTGAGTGAGATCGAGCGACATTGAGACTTCGTATTTGCTACAACATGTCGAATCCAAAACAGTTAAAGTCTCGAGTTTAGTTATCGACGCAAGCAATTTGTTGAAATTTTTCGTCTCTTCCTTTTCAATTATGCAATTATTGATCTCCAGATTTTGCAAGTTCGAGCTCTTCTTCGATACCAGCAATAAAGTATGTAACAAAAATAACATTTGCCATTCGTCTTTGCTCTTATAGTTTCCGCTGATCTTGATCGTTTGATAGTTTCGAGTGATCTGCTGTTCTGGCCGCATCAGATTATCTGAAGGAAGAACATTCAAGTGAAACTTGATCTTCTTCATGATAGTAACGTCCTGTGCGATGACTTCATTCCATCTGGATATGGATTAAGAATCATAAAGTAACAAATTTGTAATAGAAAATCAAAAGTCTTACCTTTTGCAAACAAGCGAAGATTCCAACAAAGTTTTGACATCTAAATGCTCAAATACCTTTGCCACCATCTCACTCGGGAGATCATTCAACTGAATTTCTTGTTCTTGGATCATTTTAATGCCTTTCACGTTGTTTTTGGACTCGAGAAATATTGAATTTAACTTTTTCGCACGCGGCAAATCGTTTTCGGTTGAATCGGTTGAAAACAAACAAGGAGAAGTAATCAGTTTTAAAAATTTTAAAAGTCGTTGGAAATTAATGAAATAATTAAATTAAACTTATACACAAACTACTAACTAAACACAAAGCCTCTCGACGGTGTTTTTCTTTTATTTCAAGTCGTAAAGTTTTAAACAATCGATTAAGTCCAGCATTCTCGAGATTTGCTCTTTAAACGAATCCTTCTTAAAGCATCGACTGTTGGTCTGATGATCAAAAGGTAAAAAGTTTCCAAAAATGTTAGACTAGAAACTCCAGCAAAAAGTCCCAGAATTCCACCGATTCTACTCAGAAAGTCAATCGCAGGGAACTGTCGATATTTTTTGAGAACAATGACTTCACTGTCCTTAAACCTGAATTTCAATGTGACTTCTTTATCGGAACTGCAAATGAAACTTAAGAAAATATTCTTTCTAAAAGTAAAATATTTAACTTTTTGCTGAAATTCTGTGCAACACGAGTTCTGACTAATTCCATATCGTAGCTGATAGAATCGCACAAGGGCAAACAATTTCGAGCAAATTTTCCGTTGCCGACAATTGTCACGTGCACTAACACGCAAGACAATCGCGAGAGATCGCAAATCTCCATTGATTTGTTTCTGATGTAATTGAAAGGAGCGCAGCCGCATTTCTCGAAGGTGACTTCACTTAGAATTTCCAGTTCGCAATTTGACTTCGAGTAATGCTTGAAATACTTCAATTGAAATTCATCAGCGAAATAGCATTTACGATAACGAAGATCCATTCCTCTGATGCTCTCGTCTGACCTGATAACTTCTGGTTTAATCAAAATATCCATCGATGTCCCGTAATTTAGTTTCGTGAATTTTGTTTCTTCGATATTTAGCGGAACTTCGTAAGGAGAGTGAATGAAGAATCCAGCACGTCTACATTGTTGGTTTATTGCTCTTTTGTTTTTGAGATGAGTATTGTTGTTGAGCGAAATCATGAAATTATTATTAAAATTAGAAGAACTCGTCCATGGAACACGAACTGTCGACTTAATATTCCTTTTAGTTTGAATGCGAAAGAAATCTTCTGAAACTCTGAAAATTCAAATGCTTAGAAGAAAAATTTAAATGAATTTTGTTGTAAACTTACGTTTGTGAGTTGAAAACTTCATCAGCCTCGAAAGCGTTGAAAGTGAATCCGATTCCGCTTAACAAAAATGTCTCGGCATATTTTGCAATTGATTTCCCTTGCCAAGTTGCATTTCCTTCGTCGATCCAAAGTTTTTGTGTGTTTCTTGTGATGTTCATTAACAAATCAACGAAGTCTGAGTTCTTTAAGTAATTGAAACGATTTTCTTGAAACTTTTTGTAAAATGTTTCGCTGCAAACAAACATTTCAACGATCGTTCTGAAATCATTGAATTTGAAATAGTTTAGAAAGTTTAAAAATAAATTCCATTTCTTACTGAAGTGTGTTAAGCCGCTCAAAGCAATCAGGACAAGTTTCTATTCCATATAATATTTGGTTCGCGAACTGTGTAAGAAGTTCGAAGTACGAATGTTCGAAGTCGCCACTGATCGTGATTGCAGGAAAAGGAATCTAAATTGATGACAAATTTGACGATCATGAAAAAGTTTAGAACAAGATTCAACTTACTTCGTTGACATCGATAGGATTGCTATCTTGTGTTATAGAAACAATTTTTGATGAAAATTTCTGATACGAACTGGTCGACATTGAATATATGCCAAAGATCGAGAGAGCGACTGCAAATATCCAAAATATTCTAAAATAATTAAAAGTCAAATTTGAAAAACTGAGGAAGTCAAAATAAATTTAACTTTGCTAGTTTTCCCTTCTCAACAAAGATGTAGTAAAAACCGTGAACTGATGATTATCCCAATAAACTCTTTGATAAGCTTTTAGCTTCGTCGTTTTGTAAATCAATTTGATTTTGATCCGGAGAAATTTTCATCGAACGATTTAGCAGAATTCGAAGACTGAAGAAGTAAATTATATCGATAACTGACAATGCAGATAATCCAGCAAATAAACCTAAAACAATAATTCGAAACATTCTTTCATTTACAGAATAAATACGAACCCAATAAACCGCCCGTGAATGCTATGATGTCAGCGGTTGTGTAAAGTTTGACTGATCCATTTTCCCAGATTTGATTCCATTGACGAATTGATTGTAATCGAAGTTATCAACAAGCGGACACAACTCATGTGCGTGTCGTCGAGAACAACAACAAAGGGAGTTTTCATTTGTTTAGTGACCAACTCAGAAATCCATAATCCAGTGAAAATCAGCGAAACAATTAAACTGAAAGACCAGAAGAGTCTGAAATAAATTTCAATGAATTTTCTTACGAAAACATTAAGAAGATGTTTTTCTAAACCTTTCAATAAAATGACTTCTTGAATGTCCAATGTAAGCCACTCCATAAATCGTTGATTTCTCGCAATAACTTTTCAAATACGACTGAAACATTTCGATAAACAAACTCGACTGACAAATCAAATGAAAATTTGAATCGCGTGATTTAAAAAAGTCTCACATGAGCTTTGACTTCGGGTAACTGATAAAATTTTTATTCGTTTTCAATTAAATTTCTCATGCACACTTCATAATTCACTATTTTCTTATTTAAATTCCTCAAAGTGTGACGTCGCCATAGAATGATTGCGGTTATCAAAGCGAATGCGCACATGTTCGCTAATGTAAAGAAATAAACAAAGTGATTCATTGGAATGCAACTTCCCTCGATGTTATCTACTTTGGCGTTTAAGTTCTCGTTGATTTCCTGGACTGATGTGAGATTCTGCGAACATTCTTCAAACGTAGATTCAAAAACGATTTCTTGGTCTTTCATATTCTGGATTAATTGTTCATGATCTGATTTGATTTGCGTAAGATTTTCTTGTAAAAATTTGTTATTCTGATTACAGTTGACAAGTTTCTCTTCAAGTTGGCTGACGTTTGTCTCTTTCTCAATTAACGAAACTTTCAGGTATTCGATGGTCGATATCAATTGAGTTATATTTGTTGTTAAAGCGACTTTCTCACGGAGCTGTCATCAACTCTGAATTCAATAAATTTCCGTGGCAATGTTTGCATCAACAAAAACTTTCCTGATGACATCACAAACTTCAACTGGTTCATTAACGAAATTGCTTCTAAATGCGAAAGTCCAATGAAGAAATCTTTCCTCTCTAAGGAGATCGCGGTAAATAAAACTTTGATAAAGAGAGAAGAGACAAACGTCAGCCAACTTGAAGAGAAACTTGTCATTTCAATTGAGAATTACAAATTTCTACACGCAAATCAAATCAGATCATGAACAAATGATCGAGAATATGGAACTCCAAGAAATCAGTTTTGAATCATCGCTTGAAGGATATCGTCAGAATCTCACAGCTGTCAAGGCAATCAACAAGGACTTAAGCGAAAAAGTGGATTTCACTGAAAGAAATTGCATTGCAGTGGCCAACTTTGTTTATTTAATTACACTAGCGATAATGATCGCTCTCATTTTGATAACGATTGTGACTTTATGGCGAAATTATGTTTATGCTAAGAAGCAAAGATTAAGTTATGAAGTCAGCATGAGAAATTTGATTGAAAACGAATAAAGCATTCGATTCAATGAAAAATATAAAAGCATTTTATTTCAGTTTTAATTGTGAACTAATCTCGCTCGTTTTCACATAACAATATCTTTGGGAACAATCTTATCGGAACAACTTTTCATCAACTAAACTAACATTTTTCTAAGACTTATTAATAATGAAATTAAATCCAACTTGTTGATTGACTTGCTGCAAGATTTCTTCTTTTCCGGAGATCGACTGAAAGGCACTTTCGACGATTTCTACAAATTTCAAGCCCTTGCAGTTAGACAGCAACAGTTCGACAATTTCTTTTGAAGCCTTAAATCCATCTCCAAGCTTGACGTAAAGCAGTTGAGCCCAACCTTCAGTAATGATTTTGATAATTTTGACATTTAAGATTTCATTTTTACGAAACTCTTCTACTTCGAATCCCACGATGTTTGGCATAGCTCTGACGATTTGCTTCCAATGTTTTTGTTTGATAGGATCGAGCATCTTGATTGTGATCTTTTGCAAGCTTGGAATGTTAACTCCGTCGAAAGTTTGATCAGAAATTCCGTCAACTTTAAGAACCTTGAGCTGAGTGAGATTGCTGGCGATTATCATCATTAGCTCCTTTGAAAGATTTAAATAGCTAAGATCCAGAGTTTGCAGATTAGGAAGTTTGCCGATGAAACCTTTGATAGAAGTCAAGTCATCCATGCCGCCATAAGTAATGAAGTTTTTTACTGACAGGTTGGGGCGAAGATTTTCATAAAAGGCAGTCTCATAAGGAGCGTCATATATGTATATATTCAATGTTTTCAATTTGCAGAATTTGTTGAAAATCATCTCATACATTGAAGCTGGGAATGCATCTCCGATATGAATCTGCTCCAATGAATTTGCAAATTTTCTCATGAAAAGCAATAAGTTGTCTTCGGAGCCTAACCAATCATATTTACAGATTGAAAGTTTCTTTAAAGGAAACTGAATTGCTTGTAACTTCTCCAAATTGATTTTGTCATTTGTAGCTTTGCATTTTTCAATTGATAGATTCTCGAGACTTTTCTGATCGGCCAGAAATGAGATGAATTCAGAAGGTTTGAAATCATGTAATCCATACAAGCGTAACGTTGTTAATTGAGCTGATTCCGGAAACTTCAAAATCTGAATAAAAAAAAAACAATGAAGAGGAGTTGAATAATCATTTTAAATAATTTGACTTACGACAATTCGACTAACCAGTGTCAACTTCTTGAGGTTATTAAATTGAGTAAGATCGAGCGACATTGAGACTTCGTATTGGCTACAACATGTTGAATCCAAAACGGTTAAAGTCTCGAGTTTAGTCATCGACGCAAGCAATTCGTTGAAATTTTTCGTGTCTTTCTTTTTAATTATGCAATTATTGATCTCCAGATTTTGCAAGTTCGAGCTCTTCTTCAATGCCATCAATATCATTTGCCATTCGTCTTTGCTCTTATAGTTTCCACTTATCTTGATCGTTTGGTAGTTACGAGTGATCTGCTCTGGCAGCATCTGATTATCTGAAGGAAGAACATTCAAGTGAAACTTGATCTTCTTCATGATAGTAACGTCCTGTCCGATGATTTCATTCCATCTGTAAATTGATTAAGAATCATAAAGGAACAAATATGAAAAAGAAAATCAAAAATCTTACCTTTTGCAAACAAGCGAAGATTCCAACAAAGTTTTGACATCTAAATGCTCAAATACCTTTGCCACCATCTCACTCGGGAGATCATTCAACTGAATTCCTTGTTCTTCGATCATTGTAATGCCTTTCACGTTGTTTTTAGACTCGAGAAATATTGAATTTAACTTTTTAGCACGCGGCAAATCGTTTCAGATTGAATCGGTTGAAAAAAAACAAGGAGAAGGAATCAATTTGAAGTTTGAAAAAGTCGTTGGAAATTAACTTATTCGATACTTTTATATTTTGAAGTTTGAAAAGTCGTTGGAAATTCGTCGGTGTTTTTCTTTTATTTCAAGTCGTAAAGTTTTAAACAAACGATTAAGTCCAGCATTCTCGAGATTTGCTCTTCAAACGAATCCTTCTCAAAGCATCGACTGTTGGTCTGATGATCAAAAGGTAAAAAGTTTCCAAAAATGTTAGACTAGAAACTCCAGCAAAAAGTCCCAGAATTCCACCGATTCTACTCAGAAAGTCGATCGCAGGGAACTGTCGATATTTTTTGAGAACAATGATCTCACTATCCTTAAACCTGAATTTCAATGTGACTTCTTTATCAGAACTGCAAATGAAACTTAAGAAAATATTCTTTCTAAAAGTAAAATATTTAACTTCTTGCTGAAATTCTGTGCAACACGAGTTCTGACTAATTCCATATCGTAGCTGATAGAATCGCACAAGGGCAAACAATTTCGAGTAAATTTTCCGTTGCCGACAATTGTCACGTGCACTAACACGCAAGACAATCGCGAGAGATCGCAAATCTCCATTGATTTGTTTCTGATGTAATTGAAAGGAGCGCAACCGCATTTCTCGAACGTGACTTCACTTAGAACTTCCAGTTCGCAATTTGACTTCGAGTAATGCTTGAAATACTTCAATTGAAATTCATCAGCGAAATAACATTTACGATAACGAAGATCCATTCCTCGGATGCTCTCGTCAGACCTGATAACTTCTGGTTTAATCAAAATATCCATCGAAGTCCCGTAATTTAGTTTCGTGAATTTTGTTTCTTCGATATTTAGTGGAACTTCGTAAGGAGAGTGAATGAAGAATCCAGCACGTCTACATTTTTGGTTTGTTGCTCTTTTGTTTTTGAGATGAGAATTGTTGTTGAGCGAAATCATGAAATTATTATTAAAATTAGAAGAACTCGTCCATGGAACACGAACTGTCGATTTAATATTTCTTTTAGTTTGAATGCGAAAGAAATCTTCTGAAACTCTGTAAATTCAAAAGCTTAGAAGAAAAATTTAAATGAATTTTGTTGTAAACTTACGTTTGTGAGTTAAAAACTTCATCAGCCTCGAAAGCGTTGAAAGTGAATCCAATTCCGCTTAACAAAAATGTCTCGACATATTTTTCAATTGATTTCCCTTGCCAAGTTGCATTTCCTTCGTCGATCCAAAGTTTTTGTGTGTTTCTTGTGATGTTCATTAACAAATCAACGAAGTCTGAGTTCCTTAAATAATTGAAACGATTTTCTTGAAATTTTTTGTAAAATGTTTCGCTGCAAACAAACATTTCAACGATCGTTCTGAAATCATTGAATTTTAAATATTTTCGAAAGTTTAAAAATAAATTCAATTCTTACTGAAGTGTGTTAAGCCGCTCAAAGCAATCAGGACACGTTTCTAGTCCATATAATATTTGGTTCGCGAACTGTGTAAGAAGTTCGAAGTATGAATGTTCGAAGTCGCCACTGATCGTGATTGCAGGAAAAGGAATCTAAATTAATTGATGACAAATTTGAAAAACTTGAAAAAGTTTAGAACAAGATTCAACTTACTTCGTTGATATCGATGGGATTGCTATCTTGTGTTTTGATGAAAATTTCTGATACGAACTGGTCGACATTGAATAAAAGCCAAAGATCGAGAGAGCGAATGCAAATATCCAAAATATTCTAAAATAATTAAAAGTCAAATTAATTTGAATAACTGAGGAGGTCAAAATAAATTTAACTTTGCTAGTTTTCCCTTCTCAACAAAGATGTAGTAAAAACCGTGAACTGATGATTGTCCCATTAAATTCTTTGATAAGCTTTTAGCTTCGTCGTTTTGCAAATCAATTTGATTTTGATCCGGAGAAATTTCCATCGAACGATTTAGCAGCATTCGAAGACTGAAGAAGTAAATTATTTCGATAACTGACAATGCAGATAATCCAGCAAATAAACCTAAAACAATAATTTAAATTCATTGTCAGATCAAAATAAATACGAACCCAATAAACCGCCTGTGAATGCTATGATGTCAGCGGTTGTGTAAAGTTTCTTGTAAATAAATTGATAAAACTCATCGTCTTTAAATTTAACTTCAACAATTGAGCTAATGCGATCTACAAATTGATTTGGTTAAAAGGAGGAATGGTTAGATTTTGAAATATTTACTCGCTGTAATCAATAATCTTCAGCTCAACTTCAAAGCGATGTCTCTTGCAGGGATTTAAGCAAGTGCAGTGTGATTTTGATTTTGAGAAATTTTCTTCGATTTTCTCAAAACATTTTGAGTCTGCCACTCCACAGATTTTTGTCGTTTTATCACGAATCATCCAAAATTGAACGCAACCACAAGCTGCCAATGTAAGATTTGTCAAACATTCGTGATCACAATTGATTCGATTGTAAACTTTGAAGTATTTTAATGATTTTTCTTTTGGCAGATAACAATCTCGTCTGGAATTAAAGAAATAATTTAGACACTTCAATTTGATTTGCAATCTCACTGTTCTGGGTTGACGTCTTCAATTGATTCGTCATAGTCAACCAGGCTTGGTATAATTCTAAACAAGTTTGTTCGATTGAAACCTGAAATATAATTCGGCAAATTCCCTGAAATTATCTCGAAAGGATCGTGAAATATTAAGTGAAGTCCATCTTCGATATTTGTTGAAAAGAATTTAACTTTTTTTTTGTATCTTCGACTTTCTTTAAACTCAGCGTGAATACCAAGATCAGCGCTTGATGTCTTCAAAGGATAATCATGGAGAGTCGATTCTTCAAAATGGCGATCATTATGTGTTGCGAATGATTTGTTGTAATAAAAGTCACTCGACAACTCTTTGACATTGAAAAACTTTTCATTCTTTGGAAAATTGAAAGTGAAGCAAAAACCGTTTTGACCAATGACTTCCGTGTAGTTGACGTGAAATTTATTTGTCCAGTTTCCTTTATCGTCTGCGTCTTTGAATTTATATCCAAAAAAATGAGAAAAGTCATTAAGTCGATCAAAGAAGTTTTCTGTTGAGATGGACAAATCGAACGGAGAGAGAAAATCGTCTTTGGTGATTAAACTGAGAACCTGAAGTCGCTCCAATCTGAAAAATTTAAGTTTTCATTTTCTGAATCAAAGAAAATTATTTATTTACTCAAGTTGTGTAAAGTTTGTCTGATCCATTTTCCCAGATTTGATTCCATTGACAAATTGATTGTAATCGAAGTTATCAACAAGCGGACACAGCCCAGGGCAGATTGTCATCGACGGAAAATTAATTTCAGACACGTGAATTGGCGTGTCGTCGAGAACAACAACAAACGGAGTTTTCATTTGTTTAGTGACCAACTCAGAAATCCATAATCCAGTAAAAATCAGCGAAACAATTAAACTGAAAGACCAGAAGAGTCTGAAATAAATTTCAATGAATATCTAACGAAAATATTAAGAAATCTTTTCTCTAAACCTTTCAATAAAATGACTTCTTGAATGTCCAATGTAAGCCACTCCATGAATCGTTGATTTCTCGCAATAACTTTTCAAATACGACTGCAACATTTCGATAAACAAACTCGACTGACTAATCACATGAAAATTTTAATTGCGTGATTTGAAAAGTCTCCCATGAGCTTTGACTTTGGGTAACTGATAAAAATTTTATTCGTTTTCAATTAAATTTCTCATGCACACTTCATAATTCACAATTTTCTTATTTAAATTCCTCAAAGTATGACGTCGCCATAGAATGATTGCGGTTATCAAAGCGAATGCGCACATGTTCGCTAATGTGAAGAAATAAACAAAGTGATTCATTGGAATGCAACTTCCCTCGATGTTTTCTACTTTGGCGTTTAAGTTCTCGTTGATTTCCTGGACTGATGTGAGATTCTGCGAACATTCTTCAAACGTAGATTCAAAAACGATTTCTTGGTCTTTCATATTCTGGATTAATTGTTCATGATCTGATTTGATTTGCGTAAGATTTTCTTGTAAAAATTTGTTATTCTGATTACAATTGACAAGGTTCTCTTCAAGTTGGCTGACGTTTGTCTCTTTCTCAATTAACGAAACTTTCAGGTTTTCGATGGTCGATATCAATTGAGTTATATTTGTTGTTAAAGCGACTTTCTCACGGAGCTGTCATCAACTCTGAATTCAATAAATTTCCGTGGCAATGTTTGCATCAACAAAAACTTTCCTGACGACATCAAAAACTTCAACTGGTTCATTAACGAAATTGCTTCTAAATGCGAAAGTCCAATGAAGAAATCTTTCCTCTCTAAAGAGATCGCGGTAAATAAAACTTTGATAAAGAGAGAAGAGACAAACGTCAGCAAACTTGAAGAGAAACTTGTCATTTCTGTTGAGAATTACAAATTTCTACAACAAAATCTCACGCAAATCAAATCAGATCATGAACAAATGATCGAGAATATGGAACTCCAAGAAATCAATTTTGAATCATCGCTTGAAGAATATCATCAGAATCTCACAGCAGTCAAGGCAGTCAACAAGGACTTAAACGCCAAAAAGTGGATGTCACTGAAGAAAATTGCATTGCCGTGACCCACTTTGTTTATTTCATTACGAGGGGCACACCACATGAACGCGGATTCTACTACTTCCTGTTAAGCTCGTACAAGATACTAATTAGTTTTGCAAAATATTTGAGCTAATTAGCTTAAAACAATTTACAGAATAAGAATAAGTTGATTGGTTTAGGCACAGTAATTTTTTAAATTTACCAAGTCGCCAACAAAAAAAAATTCCTCCGATTTTTTTTTTGCAACATTATTTACCTCGAACTTTGAGAGACATTTACTCAACAGCGAATAACCACAAAGCTTGTATCTTTTTTTGATTTTGAAGTTCTATTTAAAACAAGTCTTTAAAACTTATTTATTGAGTACAATCGTGCAGACTCCAGTCTTGGCAAAGCTTTCGGTGGAGGTCTGTCAAAAATGGCGATCACTCAGGAAAACATCGACACTGTACGCGACTTAACCATGGAAGACCGACATGTGATACACAAGGATATTCGGACATGTCTGGACATTGCTATGAGTCGAAAACAAAAGATCATAAGTTTACATATGCAAGTGAGGAAAATAAAATCCGCTGAGCGCCGCATAATTTTTACCATTGCTAGTAGTGATACCTCATGAATTTATCAAAATCATCTTTATCGGAAAACACAGTAAATTGTTCTGTCGTTCGTATTTGAGCTGAATATAACGAAATTTGCACGCTCTCGAGGCTCATCGAAAAATCGATCGCCTCGTTTGAAGTCAAATCTGCTCATATTACTACAATCTGTTTTTAAAATCGTTCAACAGTTATTGTAGATTGGTAAACAACGATTGATTTGAGAGAATTCATCTCGTAACTCCAGAAAAATCTTTCTAACCGAAGTAACATCCTCCGTCTTGAAATTGCAAGACTTTGCCCAGCTCTAGGAAGAATTGATTTTATGAGCAAGACTGAAATCGTAACTTTCAAAAATCTTCTGAAATGTCTTCACATAAGGCCCGATAGTATTTAACCTTCACAAGAATCATTCAAAAGTATCGAGGTAAAAAATTATAGTTGCTTGAAGATGTAGCCGAAGAAGAAAAATGGCCATTTTGACTAGCCTTGCTTTGTAGTGAAAAAATTGATACAAGAATTGCTCCGATTGAACTGAAAACCATTTTAAATTCGTTGAAACATACTTCTCAAAGCATTAGATTTATCTTCAGCTCATCATCTTAAGTAGTTTCTTCTAATCCGGGTTCATGTGGTGTGTCCTACGTACACTAGCGATAATGATCGATCTTATTTTAATAACAATTGTGACTTTATGGCGAACTCATGTTTAGTTAAAGAAGCAAAGATCGAGTTATGAAGTCAGCATGAGAAATTTGATTGAAAACGAATAAAACATTCGACTAAATGAGAAATACAAACAGCATTTTATTTCAGTTTTAATTGTGAGCTAATCTCGCTCGTTTTCACATAACAATATCTTTGGGAACAATCTTATCGGAACAACTTTTCATCAACTAAACTAACATTTTTCTAAGACTTATTAATATAGAAATTGAATGAATCCAACTTGTTTGACTTGCCGCAAGATTTCTTCTTTTTCGGAGATCGACTGGAAGGCACTCTCGAAGATTTCTACACGTTCCAAGCCCTTGCAGTTAGACAGCAAGAGTTCGACAATTTCTTTTGAAGCCTTAAATCCATCTCCAAGCTTGACGTAATTCAGTTGAGCCCACCCTTCAGTAATGATTTTGACAATTTTCAAAAATTGAATTTTGACATTTAGGATTTCATCTATACGAAAAACTTCTACTTCGAATCCCACGATGTTTGGAATAGCTCTGACGATTTGCTTCCAATGTTTTTGTTTGATACGATCGAGCATCTTGATTGTGATCATTTTCAAGCTTGGAATGTTAACTCCTTCGAAAGTTTGATCATAAATTCCGTCAACTTTAAGAACCTTGAGCTGAGTGAGATTGCTGGCGATTATCATCATTAGCTCCTTTGACAGAATTGAATCGCTAAGATCCAGTGTTTGCAGATTTGGAAGTTTGCCGATTAAACCTTTGATAGAAGTCAAGTCATCCATGTCGCCACGAGCAATGAAGTTTTTTACTGACAAGTTTGGACGAAGATTTTCATAAAAGGCAGTCTCATAAGGAGCGTCATATATGCATACTATCAATGTTTTCAATTTGCAGAATTTGTTGAAAATCATCTCATACATAGAAGCTGGGAACGCATCTCCGGTCTGAATCTGCTCCAATGAATTTGCAAATTTGCTCATGAAAAGCAACAAGTTGCTTTCGGAGCCTAACCATTCATGCCCATCGATGGAAAGCTTATTCAGAGGAAACTGAATTGCTTGTAACTTCTCCAAATTGATGTTGTCATTTGTAGATTTGCATTCTTCAATTGAGAGATTCTTGAGACTTTTCTGATCGGCCAGAAATGAGATGAATTCAGAAGGTTTGAAATCATATAATCCATGCAAGTGTAAGCTTGTTAACTGAGCTGATTCCGGAAACTTCAAAATCTGGAATAAAAAAGAATAGAACATTCAAGAGGAGTTCAATAATCATATCAAATAATTTGACTTACGACAATGTGACTTTCCAGTATTAACTCCTTCAGGTTATTAAGTTGAGTGAGATCGAGCGACATTGAGACTTTGTTTCGGCTACAACAAGTCGAATACGAAACCATTAAATCCTCGAGTTTAGTTATCGACGCTAGCAATTCGTTGAAAATTTTCGTGTCTTTCTTTTTAATCATGCAATTATTGATCTCCAGATTTTGCAAGTTCGAGCTCTTCTTCGATACCAGCAATAAAGTATGTAACAAAAATAACATTTGCCATTCGTCTTTGCTCTTATAGTTTCCAGTTATCTTGATCGTTTGATAGTTTCGAGTGATGATCTGTTTTGGCAGCATCAGATTATCTGATGGAAGAACATTCAAGTGAAACTTTATCTTCTTCATGATAGTAACGTCCTGTGCGATGACTTCATTCCATCTGTGAATTGATTAAGAATCATAAAGGAACAAATATGTAATAGAAAATCAAAAGTCTTACCTTTTGCAAACAAGCGAAGAATCCAACAAAGTTTTGACATCTAAATGCTCAAATACCTTTGTTATCATCTCACTCGGGAGATCATTCAACTGAATTTCTTGTTCTTGGATCATTTTAATTCCTCTCACGTTGTTTTTAGACTCGAGAAATATCGAATGTAAATTTTTCGCTCGCGGCAAATCGTTTTAGTTGGAATCGGTTGAAACAAACAAGGAGAAGGAATCAGTTTTTAAAATTTTAAAAGTCGTTGGAAATTAATGAAATAATTAAATTAAACTTATACACAAACTACTAACTAAACACAAAGCCTCTCGACGGTGTTTTTCTTTTATTTCAAGTCGTAAAGTTTTAAACAAACGATTAATTCCAGCATTCTCGAGATTTTCTCTTCAAACGAATCCTTCTCAAAGCATCGACTGTTGGTCTGATGATCAAAAGGTAAAAAGTTTCCGAAAACGTTAGACTAGAAACTCCAGCAAAAAGTCCCAGAATTCCACCGATTCTACTCAGAAAGTCGATCGCAGGGAACTGTCGATATTTTTTGAGAACAATGATCTCAATATCCTTAAACCTGAATTTCCATGTGACTTCTTTATCAGAACTGCAAATGAAACTTAAGAAAATATTCTTTCTAGAAGTAAAATATTTAACTTCTTGCTGAAATTCTGTGTAACACGAGTTCTGACTAATTCCATATCGTAGCTGATAGAATCACACAAGGGCAAACAATTTCGAGCAAATTTTCCGTTGCCGACAATTGTCACGTGCACTAACACGCAAGGCAATCGCGAGAGATCGCAAATCTCCATCGATTTGTTTCTGATGTAATTGAAAGGAGCGCAGCCGCATTTCTCGAAGGTGACTTCACTTAGAATTTCCAGTTCGCAATTTGACTTCGAGTAATGCTTGAAATACTTCAATTGAAATTCATCAGCGAAATAGCATTTACGATAACGAAGATCCATTCCTCTGATGCTCTCGTCTGACCTGATAACTTCTGGTTTAATCAAAATATCCATCGAAGTCACGTAATTAAGTTTCGTGAATTTTGATTCTTCGATATTTAGTGGAACTTCGTAAGGAGAGTGAATGAAGAATCCAGCACGTCTTCATTTTTGGTTTATTGCTCTTTTGTTTTTGAGATGAGAATTGTTGTTGAGCGAAATCATGAAAATATTATTAAAATTAGAAGAACTCGTCCATGGAACACGAACTGTCGATTTAATATTTCTTTTAGTTTGAATGCGAAAGAAATCTTCTGAAACTCTGTAAATTCAAAAGCTTAGAAGAAAAATTCGAAGGAATTTTGTTGTAAACTTACGTTTGTGAGTTAAAAACTTCATCAGCCTCGAAAGCGTTGAAAGTGAATCCAATTCCACTTAACAAAAATGTCTCGACATATTTTGCAATTGATTTGCCTTGCCAAGTTGCATTTCCTTCGTCGATCCAAAGTTTTTGTGTGTTTCTTGTGATGTTCATTAACAAATCAGCGAAGTCTGAGTTCTTTAAATAGTTAAAACGTTTTTCTTGAAACTTTTTGTAAAATGTTTCGCTGCAAACAAACATTTCAACGATCGTTCTGAAATCATTAAAATTTAAATAATTTAGAAAGTTTGAAAATAAATTCAATCTCTTACTGAAGTGTGTTAAGCCGCTCAAAGCAATCGGGGCAAGTTTCTATTCCATATAATATTTGGTTCGCGAACTGTGTAAGAAGTTCGAAGTACGAATGTTCGAAGTCGCCACTGATCGTGATTGCAGGAAAAGGAATCTAAATTGATGAAAAATTTGACGAACATGAAAAAGTTTAGAACAAGATTCAAATTACTTCGTTGACATCGATGGGATTGCTATCTTGTGTTATAGAAACAATTTTTGATGAAAATCTCTGGTACGAACTGGTCGACATTGAATAAAAGCCAAAGATCGAGAGAGCGAATGCAAATATCCAAAATATTCTAAAATAATTTAAAGTCAAATTTGAAAAACTGAGGAGGTCAAAATAAATTTAACTTTGCTAGTTTTCCCTTCTCAACAAAGATGTAGTAAAAACCGTGAACTGATGATTGTCCCATTAAATTTTTTGACAAGTTTTTAGCTTCGTCATTTTGCAAATCAATTTGATTTTGATCCGGTGAAATTTTCATTGAACGATTTAGCAGAATTCGAAGACTGAAGAAGTAAATTATTTCGATAACTGACAATGCAGATAATCCAGCAAATAAACCTAAAACAATAATTCGAAACATTCTTTCCTTTACAGAATAAACACGAACCCAATAAACCGCCTGTGAATGCTATGATGTCAGCGGTTGTGTAAAGTTTCTTGTAAATAAATTGATAAAACTCATCTTCTTTAAATTTAACTTCAACGATTGAGCTTATGAAAAGCGATCTACAAATTGATTTGGTTAAAAAGAGGAACGGTTAGATTTGGAAATATTTACTCGCTGTAATCAATAATCTTCAGCTCAACTTCAAAGCGATGTCTCTTGCAGGGGTTTAAGCAAGTGCAGTGTGATTTTGATTTTGAGAAATTTTCTTCGATTTTCTCAAAACATTTCGAATCTGCAACTCCGCAGATTCTGATTGAGTCATCTCTGAGCATCCAGAACTGAACGCAGCCACAAGCTGCCAATGTAACATTTGTCAAACATTCGTGATCACAATTGATTCGATTGTAAACTTTGAAGTATTTTAATGACTTTTCTTTTGGTAGAAAACAATCTCGCCTGGAATGAAAGAAATAATTTAGATATTTCAAGTTGATTTGGAATCTCACTGTTCTGGGTTGACGTCTTCAATTGATTCGTCATAGTCCACCAGGCTCGGAATAATTCTAAACAAATTGGTTTGATTGAAACCTGAAATATAATTCGGCAGATTCCACGAAATTATCTCGAAAGGATCGTGAAATATTAAGTGAAGTCCATCTTCGATATTTGTTGAAAAGAATTTAACTTTTTTTTTGTATCTTCGACTTTCTTTAAACTCAGCGTGAATACCAAGATCAGCTCTTGATGTCTTCAAAGGATAACCATGGAGAGTTCGTTCTCTATAGTGGCGATCATTATGTGTTGCGAATGATTTGTTGTAATAAAAGTCGCTCGACAACTCTTTGACATTAAAAAACTTTTCATTCTTTGGAAAATTGAAAGTGAAGCAAAAACCGTTTTGACCAATGACTTGCGTGTAGTTGACGTGAAATTTATTTGTCCAGTTCCCTTTATCGTCTGCGTCCTTGAATTTATATCCGAAAAAATGAGAGAAGTCATTAAGTCGATCAAAGAAGTTTTCTGTTGAGATGGACAAATCGAACGGAGAGAGAAAATCGTCTTTGGTGATTAAACTGAGAACCTGAAGTCGCTCCAATCTGAAAAATTAAAGTTTTCATTTTCTAAAGCAAAGGAAATTATTTATTTACTCAAGTTGTGTAAAGTTTGTCTGATCCATTTTCCCAGATTTGATTCCATTGACAAATTGATTGTAATCGAAGTTATCAACAAGCGGACACAGCCCTGGACAGATTGTCATCGACGGAAAATTGATTTCAGACACGTGAATTGGCGTGTCGTCAAGAACAACAACAAACGGAGTTTTCATTTGTTTAGTGACCAACTCAGAAATCCATAATCCAGTAAAAATCAGCGAAACTATTAAAGTGAAAGACCAGAAGAGTCTGAAATAAATTTCAATGAATTTTCTTACGAAAATATTAAGATATCGTTTTTCAAAACCTTTCAATAAAATGACTTCTTGAATGTCCAATGTAAGCCACTCCATGAATCGTCGATTTCTCGCAATAACTTTTCAAATACGACTGCAACATTTCGATGAACAAACTCGACTGACCATTCACATAAAAATTTTAATCGCGTGATTTGAAAAAAGTTTCCCATGAGCTTTGACTTCGGGTAACTGATAAATTTTTTATTCGTTTTCAATTAAATTTCTCATGCACACTTCATAATTCACAATTTTCTTATTTAAATTCCTCAAAGTATGACGTCGCCATAGAATGATTGCGGTTATCAAAGCGAATGCGCACATGTTCGCTAATGTAAAGAAATAAACAAAGTGATTCATTGGAATGCAACTTCCCTCGATGTTTTCTACTTTGGCGTTTAAGTTCTCGTTGATTCTCTGGACTGATGTGAGATTCTGCGAACATTCTTCAAACGTAGATTCAAAAACGATTTCTTGGTCTTTCATATTCTGGATTAATTGTTCATGATCTGATTTGATTTGCGTAAGATTTTCTTGTAAAAATTTGTTATTCTGATTACAATTGACAAGGTTCTCTTCAAGTTGGCTGACGTTTGTCTCTTTCTCAATTAACGAAACTTTCAGGTTTTCGATAGTCGATATCAATTGAGTTATGTTGGCGGCAAAATCGATTTTCTCACTCTCAAACATTTCATTTTTCTTCTTCAATTCCAAAATTTCCTCTTCTCTCTTTATCAAAGTTTTATTTACCGCGATCTCCTTAGAGAGGAAAGATTTCTTCATTGGACTTTCGCAATTAGAAGCAATTTCTTTAATGAACCAGTTGAAGTTTGTGATGTCATCCGGAAATTTTTTGTTGATGCAAACATTGCCACGGAAATTTATTGAATTCAGAGTTGATGGCAGCTCCGTGTCAATAAAGATAAGTCGATTGTGTTCCACAGATAACGTTTCTAATTTTATATTTTTTACCAGCAAATTGGATGGCAAAGAAACGAGTTTGTTGTGTCCAAGGTTAAGTTCCTTTAATTCGATTAAATCCATAAAAAGATCTTCTGGCAATGTGATCAGAGAAGTGTGCGTGATAAGAGCTTTCGAAACTCTTTTGCAATTAGTGAAAGCTTCGCGATTGATTCTAATTATTGAGTTAGTTTGTAAATGGAATCGTTCAATGTTTTGGAAGAAGTTGCAGATTCTTGTCGGAACACTTTTTGTGTTAACACTTCGAGGTATCCAAAATGACGTGATGTCGTCGTTTGTTTCGATGTCAGATGTATAAGTTCCCGTAACTGCCGTGACTTCGTCATCGTTTTCAAGGATGGTTTGTGTTTTCACAGTGCACTCGTAAATTCCTTTATATTCATTGAAACCACAATTCAGTTGAAAGCTCTCAATGGATCCGCTGATGAAACAAATGATCAGAAAACATTTTAAAACTTCCATGTTCTTCGATTAAAGGCTTAGACGAAACTGAAGCTGTAATAAGAATCTCGAGAATATAAATGTAGCATTTCTTATCGCAAATTTAATATTTCGCGTGGTTAGTCTAAAAATATATCAAAGTTAAACTTTGTATGAGTCTCCAGATAAAAGGAAACATTTGCTCTCACCGATATTTTGAGATAAGTCTGTTGTTGTTGATGCGAAACAACAAGCTTGGTCACTAAACTCTTCTCTTTACAAAGTAACTTCGGGTATTTCATTATTTTTATGCAAAGTTCAAAACAGTCCAACAAAATTACTTCGCATACTTTTGGTTTTGTTATCTCAAATTTTAAACAATAATAATAAACCACTTGAAAATAGCATTTCATAATTGAATTCATCTGTCGCCTTAAAAATTAGCGGTGACGAAAACTTGCGATATGAACTTCGAGATTTGAATACATTTCATTTTTTTGCAGAAAAAATATTAAATTTTGCAGCTTTCGTGTGAACTGAGAACACAAGCATGGGAATTTTGATTAAATAAGAAACCCCTTTGACTTCTTTCCTATCAATCGACATATTTTTATTTACAAGAACCGTTTTAAGATAAGTTTCTTATTTCCTGAAGATTGTAGACTTTCTTTACGGGACGGTTCATGCAATAGTCATATACAAGCGAGAAAAGAGCTTCGACTGCCAAGTAAAAGAAAACTGATAATATCAAAGTTCCAAGAAAATCGCCAAGAAACTTTTGGAACTGAAAATGAAAGAAACTTTATAAAAGTAATCAAATCGTTCTCTCGAATCGTTCACTTACAAAGAGAAAATTGTCCAAATTGTAGGCATGAGTCTCGATCGAAACAGTCCAGCGTTGATACAAGTAACTAATGAGATACATGGCAAGCGTTAATCTTGATATCGGTTGCCATTCTGGAAGTGAGAGCAGCCAACGAATAGGGCCACCACTCTTGAGCTTATGACAAGCAAAAATGATCCAGGAGGCTCCAATTGACCAAACAAATGCTGAACTTCCTTTGAGGATGGAGCTCTCTGCGTTTGTGAGATTATAGTTTAAAGTTCGAGTTGCTGGGAACTGCGCAGCTATTACAAGAGTAACTGCTATGAGAGCAACAATCCAAAGAAATCGAACAAGATGTTTATTCATCTTAATCTCTCTTTCTCTTGATTGAAAGATTATGAATCCCAGAAACAATCCAATGAACCAAGGCGCCATCCTTATGTGAGTTGGAATGATAAAATCTGCAATGCCAGACTGTGGCATGACGGCCCTGAAGTTACGATTCAAGCAAAATCTAATTTGGTTGAGCGAAGTTGCAATCGCAATTGTTGGTAAAATCCACACAAACTTCCATCCAAGCTTAAGAGCTGGATGAATCAGAAGTGGCGTGATAAGAAAAAGTTGAAAATCAGCTGACAAATACCAAGAATGACCTGCGCAAATATTTTCAGGATTCCAGTAGTTCTGAATGTGAAGTAACATTGGCAACCAACTTTCACGACAAGTATTTGGATCTTCAAAGTCACGAAAGGATTCGTTGCTATGTTGAAGTATCGAAGTAGAGACGAAGGCTAACGCTGCAAGCAGTGGAGTGTATCTCACGTAACGGTCAAGAATTGCTTTCCAAACATTGAATTTCTTTTTACATGTATAAAATAAATCGAGAAGTTTCATTGCGTAGAGCAAACCACCAATCACTAAGAAGGTGTCAACAGGAAGAAAAATAAAAGCTGACATAACAGCAAATGGCCAATCTCCTTCTGATCTATCCATTACTGCCATCATGTTAACTGATGGAACAAGAAAGCTTATGATTGTTCGATGTGCATAAATAATTGCAACGCATGAAAAAACTTTGAGTCCATTAACGCAGCTGATGACCTTCGAAGATGGCTTTCGATTGATTTTGAAGAGATTTTTATCATTCGTGTAAACAGAGAACGCAATCAAAAGCTTTTGGGGCACTTCCTCCGAGATTCGACGTAAAAGTAAATCGAAAGCTGTGCTTGCAAACATGAGAATGACGATTAAAGTTGTCACAGATCTGAAATCGAAAGACAGTTGTTTAAACATTCACAATTTGTTTCAGACATTTTCTCACATTACTGCGGTATCAAATTCATCCAGTGGCAACGACCTCATGTGACATTTGACCCCATCAACTATTAAACCAATTGGGCTCAAAAGTTGATTGAAAAAAGCCAGAGCTTTATAAGTTGAGCAAGTCTCAGGAATGCAAACTGCATTTGTTAATCCGCTGCCATTCCAATTCACTAAACAGTACTGGCCATCGATTGTGCCAACGTCTTTAGTTGTTTTTGTAAAGTTCAAACATTGATTCAAGTTTCCATAGCTAAATGTGTTTCCATCTAAATATCCTGAGTTGATTTTTCCCCACGAGTCAAAAACTAGCAACAAAAGAATCGTCGATTTGAGTCAAATCATTTGACCCAAAGTTTATTTAAGTTACTTACGCTCCAATGCCCAAAGCTCTTGTTCCTTAAATGCTTTAGTGAAAGCTTCTAATTGTTGGTCACATTTGACATCGTTCTGAGATGAAAAAACTTCTTTCACAGTGACAATGAAAAATAAAATCACAAAAATAGTTTTTCGAGACATCTTCACTCAACGAAGAATAAAACTGAAATTGAGCAAGCAATATTTTTTCACCGCACTTGGCAAATACAATTTAACAACTGAAAACACAATCATATGTTGTAACTCCGAAATCTCAGACATTCCAGGAGAAGATCAAATTTTTCTGCTCTTCTGCAAAAAAGGGAGCTCAGATTAAATTGAAGCTGCATTAGACAACTCGGGAGTATATAGATGCAAATAATTTTTTTAATCCTTTATTACGCTTTTACAATCTTCCTTGAATTATAAAAGTTTCGAATAATTTAATTTCCAACGATTTTTAAAACTTTTAAAATATTTCCTTCTCCTTGTTTTTTTTTCAACCGATTCAATCTGAAACGATTTGCCGCGTGCTAAAAAGTTAAATTCAATATTTCTCGAGTCCAAAAACAACGTGAAAGGAATTAAAATGATCGAAGAACAAGGAATTCAGTTGAATGATCTCCCGAGTGAGATGGTAGCAAAGGTATTTGAGCATTTAGATGTCAAAACTTTGTTGGAATCTTCGCTTGTTTGCAAAAGGTAAACTTTTTGATTTTCTTTTTCATATTTGTTCCTTTATGATTCTAAATCAATTTACAGATGGAATGAAATCATCGGACAAGACGTTACTATCATGAAGAAGATCAAATTGCACTTGGATGATTTTCCTTCAGATAATCAGATGCTGCCAGAGCAGGTCACTCGTAACTACCAAACGATCAAGATCAGCGGAAACTATAAGAGCAAAGACGAATGGCAAATGTTATTTTTTTTACATACTTTATTGCTGGTATCGAAGAAGAGCTCGAACTTGCAAAATCTGGAGATCAATAATTGCATAATTAAAAAGAAAGACACGAAAAGTTTCAACGAATTGCTAGCGTCGATGACTAAACTCGAGACTTTAACCGTTTGTAATTCGACATGTTGTAGCGATCTCACTCAACTTAATAACCTGAAGAATTTAATACTTTTAGGTCCCATTGTCGTAAGTCAAATTATTTGATATGATTATTGAACTCCTCTTTAATATCTATTCTTTTTTATTCCAGATTCTGAAGTTTCCGGAATCAGCTCAATTAACAAGCTTACACTTGTTTGGATTAGATGACTTCAAACCTTCTGAATTCATCTCATTTCTGGCCGATCAGAAAAGTCTCAAGAATCTATCAATTTTATGCTGCAAATCTACAAATGACAACATCAATTTGGAGAAGATGCAAGCAATTCAGTTTCCTCCAAAGAAGCTTTCCATCGATGGGCATGAATGGCTAGGCTCCGAAGGCAACTTATTGCTTTTCATGAGAAAATTTGCAAATTCATTGGAGCAGATTCAGACCGGAGATGTGTTTCCAGCTTCAATGTACGAGATGATCTTCAACGAATTCCGAAAGCTGATTGTATTGGAAGTCCATGACGCTCCTAATGATATTGCCTTTTATCAAAATCTTCGTCCAAACTTGTCAATTAAAAACTTCATTATACATTGCAAGATGCCAGCCTTGAATTCTATCAAAGGTTTAATCGGCCAACTTCCAAATCTACAAACACTGGATCTTCACCGTGAAGATCTGTCAAAGGAGCTAATGATGAGCATCGCCAGTAATCTCACTCTGCTCAATGTTCTTCAAATCTTCAATATTTCTGATCAAACATTCGAAGGAGTTAACGTTCCAAGCTTGAAAAAAGTCACAATCATTAATCTCGATCGTATCAAACAAAAACATTGGAAACAAATCGTTAGAGCATTGCCAAACATCGTGGAATTCGAAGTTAAATATTTCGCAAGAGATAAAATTTTAAATGAAAAGATTGTCGAAATCATCAGCGAAGGTTGGCCTCAGCTCAAACGCGTCGAATTAGGAAAAGGACCTGTCGCTTTGAAGGATGACCGACTTTTCCTGTCTACTTGCAAAGACTTGAAAATTGTAGAAATCTTCGAGAGAGCCTTTAAGTCTATCTCCGGAAAAGAAGAAATCTTGCGCCACATCAAACAAAAAGGATTCAGTTTCGTCATTAAGAACTAAAGTTTGTCAGAAATAAACAAAATAAATCGAAACACAATTATTGATTATCGATTTTATTTAATGTTTTCAATAAAGTTTCGAAATTTAATTTCAACTTTTTGTTTTCATCTAGAACTTTTAGCAATTCAGCACTTTTTTCCATTTCGTTTGCGTTGATATGTTGAGTTATGTTCGCAACCAAAGCGGTACTCTCACTTTCATTTAACTTTAATATCGTCTCCTTCAATTTTGCATTTTCCGCTTCCCCACCTAACAAAGTTTTGTTGAACGCGATCATAGAGCCATTTCCACTCTCATTAAGTTTTGATATTGTCGCCTTCAATTTTAAAATTTCTTCTTCTTTTTCTGATAACTTTCTATTTATCGTAATTTGCTTTGAGCGGCATGACTTCTTCATTGGGCTCTCGCAATTAGAAGCAACTTCTTTAATGAACAAGTTGAAGTTTGTGATGTCATCCGGAAATTTCTTGCTGATGCAACGCTATTTGTATTTGTTGGAACCCAATTCGTTTAAAACTTGAGATAACATAACCCGAAAGCAAGCGAATTGGATATTGTTGGAATGTTCGTCAATGACGAATCGTCATACAAAAAATGAAATAGTCGAAGATTTGCTGTCAATTTTTATCAGTGAACTGTTGGGTTTGCAATGATGGAAAAAAAGCTCGCATTGCTCGATCTATAAATCTTTCTTGGAAATTCCAGAATGCGACTCGTGCCAATTTGATAACAGTCCTGACGTTTATAGACGTTCACTCTCGTATAAACAAAGAAGAACCAATGACCAGTGGAGCTCAAAAGTATGCTGTCAAAGAATGATAAAGTTTATTGCCAAAATGTTTATCAGAGTTCGATTAAAGTTTTAATAGTTTGTTAATTACAATCACAGCTAAGTTTCTTCAGCGGTTACTGCATTATTGTGGATAAAAGGTGCAAACATCTGCGCCAGCTCTAGCGTGATATTCTTGATGGGAATAAATTCAGATATGAAATTTCAAAACTTTCAAATGCCTACAAACAACAGAACTGCTTTGAAATTATTCGTTTAAAAAATTATAAAACAAAAATTTGATTTCTCGGAAAAATCTAAATTTATTTTTTGATCGAGCAATGCAAACCCGAAAGCTTTTAAATAAATGTGGAATAAATTTGGCTACAAAGTCTTATCGGCTTTTTCTTTAATTGTGTGCAAAGTCTTGAGTAGCCGAAAAATCTTTAATTCGCACACTTTCGGTTTTGTTATCTCAAATTGCTTGTGATGTTGCAAGACGAGAAAAAATGTCTCAGTTAAAACGACCTTCATCACGTTTTCGTGCAACTGCTGTAAACAAGGAAACGTCAGAAATCTTAAAGAGCAGCTTGCCAATTGTAATCAGAATATCAAACTTTAACAACAAAATGCAGATCCGCCTATCAAAACAAACGATGACGAAATATTTTTCTTCAGCTGGAGAACTTGACATTGAACCAACCTTAAGCTTTAAACCACTTTAAAATATAATAAAATTAAAAATAAACTTTTAAGCCAGCAACTCAGTAAAAGAAATTAATAAAATAATTTAAAAAAAATATCTCGGCCGACATTGCAAAATCCTTTGCATAGACAAGAAGTCTCCAAATGACGTCACTGTTTCCAAATTATTAATTAAATTATTCCTAATTGACGAGGTAGAGGAGAAACGTTGCAGGATCTTTCAAAAGTCAATGCGAAGAAGGAATTACAAAAAGTATTTAATTTTATTATAGCAATTTGGTTTTAATTGTCAGTAAGATGCCACTACACGAGATTCTATGATGCAGTTGGTTTTGTGATGTTTGATAACGTCTCCAGCAAATTCTCGTAATTGGATTTTAAACTTTTGTTTTCGTCTAGACATTTTAATATTTCTGCACTTTTCTCCATTCCGTTTCCGGCGCAATCAGTCTCAAGTTCTGCAATATCGTTTTTTAAGCTCTCGATCGCTGTCATCAGCTGAGTTATGTTCGTTGACATAGAGAAATTTTCAACTTCAAGTTTTTCCTTTTTCTTCTTTATTATCGCAGTTTCCTCGCTGAGCTCGTTAAATGCTGAGATATCTTTTGAACATTCCTCAAGCGATTTATTAACATTTGTCTCGTTCGCTTTAAGATTAGTTTGAAAAATTGTGTTATTCTGATTACAGTTGGCAAGCTGCTCTTCAAGTTTGCTGAAGTTTTTCGTTACCTCTGTCAATGAGATCATCAAGTTCGAACTATTCGATTTTAAAACATTATTTTCATCAAGAACTTTCGTAAACTCTTGACGGCTGTTCGTCTTGATACCGTCGATTTCAATGTTTAAATTTTTGACAGTTGTCATCAATTGCAAGTGTTGTCACGAAAGTCTATCGTTGTCAATGTTGATGGCAAATCAATGTCGATAAAGATGAGCTGATTGTTCTTCACGTCTACTGTTTCTAATTTTAAATTTCTTACAAATAAATCAGCTGGCAAAGAAATGAATTTGTTCCAGAAAAGGTGGAGATGTTTTAATTCGATTAAATCCGCAAAAAGATCTTCTGGCAAAGTCGTCAAAGAAGTCATAAGGATAGCCACTGTATGCACTGTCTTGCAGTTCGTAAAAACTTCGCGATTGATTCGTTTAACTAATTTGCCTTGGACATCGAAACGATCCAAGTGTTTAAAGAAATTGCAAGCTTTTGTTGGAGCTCGTACAGCCTCAACGTCTCGATGTATTAAAAACCATTTGACTTCGTCGTTTGTTTTAATCTCTGATGTGAAAGTTCCCTTAACTGAGGTGACTGCAACATCATTTTCAAGGACTTTGAGTGTCATCACATTGCATATCTTCGTCACTCCAATTAATTGATACACACAATTCAGTTGTAGGCTCGCAACGTACACGACGAAAACAAAAATTATCAGAAAATATTTTAAGAGCTCCATGTTCTTTGAGTAATAGCTCGAACAGTACTGAAGCTGCGAATGCAAATCTCGCAAATTTAAACTCATTTGGATTATCTCATGCTGAAATGCTATTTATATTTAGTGACGCCGATTCTGTTTAAATTTTGAGATAAAGAAAGTGTGTGAACTCAAGATTGTTCGGCAATTTGATACAAATAAAGAAATTTAAGTTAGATTAATTAACAAAGCCATACACGAACGTGTAAGAACATCTTCGTTATTCTTATTCAGCATAATTTTGAGCTTCACTTCCGTGTCAGAACGTCTATAAACATCAGGACTGTTATCAAATTGGCACGGGTCGCGTTCTATAAACAATAATTTGATTTCTCGGAAAAGTGTGCCGAGTCTATTTGTAGATCGAGCAATGTGACCTCTCTTGTTCGCCAATGCGAACTCGAAAGCTTACACAGGAATGTAAAAAAAATTAGTCCACAAATTATCTTCGGCTATTTCTTTATTTGTGTGCAAATTGCCGAACAGTCCACTTAAGTTTCATATAAAACCTGATACTTTCCGATGAAACAAATCATTCGAATTAGAAAAATGTTGTTGAAAGTTGTACTTTTAGTTGTGTTATCAATTATTCAGACTCGTGGAGACGAATTTGGTTTCATTAAGCTAGGATCTTACGAGGGTTTGTAGAGAAACGATAATAAAACACTAAACTCTCTTTTGAATAGAATTTTAAAAATTATTTTAATTCAGGCGACTCATGGACAAAGGAATATTACTTGCCGAAATATTTTAGGTCTTTTTGGGTCAACACGAGATCGATTTGCAAAGCTTATGGAATGGACGTACTATCGTTAGAAACTCTAGTTGAACATGATGCATTCATAAGATTATGTAAAGCGAATGCTCATTTATTCGAACAATATACTCATATTGGTGCCATTGGATTAGTACCCAAAAGTCCTACAGATTGGTATTGGATTACCTCAGGAAAACACATTGGCTATCCACTCCAATTTGCACCTGGTCAACCGGATCATTACTTGGGCAAACAAGATTGTTTAGCTCTTGAAAAAAGAGGAAATACATTTTATTTCGATGACACTCATTGCAACAACAGTGGATGCAATGAAACCTGTGAAATAAAGTTTATCTGTCAGAAGATAATATTCAGCGCTAATCAGAATGGTCAACCATCCGAAGAATCTCCCCAACCCTAAGGACAACTGAATCAACCGTTACTCAAATAATTTTTATTCCAAATTAAATCTCAATAAGTAAATTATTCATTAATCTTGAAAGAAAATAAATCATTTATTGAAAAAGAAATTTCCCAGGTAACTGACTTAGATCTGCCTAATTATCTCAGTTTCAGAATGTTAGAGTCTTCGTATTAAATTACGCGACAAGAGATTGGCCACATTCTGAAGCAAAATACATCAGAAATGCTCAAAGTTAACTGAAGCTGCCATTGTGAATTTCAAAAACTTAAATATTAAATTTCTTATCGAAAACTTTTAGGCTTTGCTAATTGTAAACACAGTCGCGTTATCTCATGCCGAGATGCTATTTACTCGGCTTTGGCTAAACCCATTTTATTTAAAATTCAAAATAACAAAACCGAAAGAATTTATTTCAGAAATATTTTTATTTACAATCATAATTTAGAATCGTTTTCCGATAAGTTTCTTGTTCCCTGAAGATTGTAGACTTTCTTTTCGGGACGGTTCATGCAATAGTCATATACAAGCGAGAAAGGCGCTTCGACTGCCAAGTAGAAGAAAACTGATAATATTAAAGTTCCAAGGAAATCGCCAAGAAACTTTTGGAACTGAAAATGAAAGAAATTTTATAAAAGTAATCAAATCGTTCTCTCGAATCGTTCACTTACAAAAAGAAAATTGTCCAAATTGTAAGCATGAGTCTCGATCGAAAGAGTCCAGCGTTGATATACTACACTGATAAGGTACATGGCAAGCGTCAATCTTGATATCGGTTGCCATTCTGGAAGTGAGAGCAGCCAGCGGATGGGGCCACCACTTTTGAGTTTGTGACAAGCAAAAATGATCCAGGAGACTCCAATTGACCAAACAAATGCTGAACTTCCTTTAATGATTGAACTCTCTGCATTTGTAAGATTATAGTTTAAAGTTCGAGTTGCTGGGAACTGCGCAGCTATTACAAGAGTAACTGCTATGAGAGCAACAATCCAAAGAAATCGAACAAGATGTTTATTCATCTTAATCTCTCTTTCTCTTGATTGAAAGATTATGAATCCAAGAAACATTCCCATGAACCAAGGTGCCATCCTTGTATGAGTTGGAGTGTCAAGATTTACAAATGCGACATTGCTAGTTTGTATACCGGATCTGAAGTGAAGATCCAAGCAAACTCTAATTTGGTTCAGCGAAGTTGCAATCGCGATTGTTGGTAAAGTCCACACAAATTTCCATCCAAGCTTAAGAACTGGATAAATCAGAAGTGGTGAGATGAGAAAAAGTTGAAAATCAACTGACAAATACCAAGAATGAGCCAAGCAAAACCTTTTAGGATTCCAATAATTTTGAATGTGAAGTAACATTGCCCACCAACTTTCACGACAAGTATTAAGATCTTCAAAGTCACGAAAGGTTTTGTTGCTATGTTGAAGTATCGATGTAGAGACGAAGACTATCGCTGCAAGCAGTGGAGTGTATCTCACGTAACGGTCAAGAATTGCTTTCCAAGCATTGAATTCCTTTTTATGGAAAGAATCAAGAAGTTTCATGGCGCAGAGCAAACCACCAATCAATAAGAAAGTGTCAACAGAATATGTTCCAGATGCAAAAATGCCAGCAAATGGCCAATTTCCTTCTGGTCGATCAACAGCGGCGGTTATCAAGTTAATTGATGGAATATAAAAGCTTATCATCATTCGATGTCCATAGACAATTGCAGCGCAAGAGAAAACTTTAAGACCATTAAGGCAGCTGATGACCTTCGAAGATGGCTTTCGATTAATTTTGAAGAGATTTTTACCATTCGTGTAAACAGAGAACGCAATCAAAAGCTTTTGGGGCACTTCCTCCGAGATTCGACGTAAAAGTAAATCGAAAGCTGTGCTTGCAAACATGAGAATGACGATTAAAGTTGTCACAGATCTGAAATCGAAAGACAGTTGTTCAAACATTCACAATTTGTTTCAGACATTTTCTCACATTACTGCGATATCAAACTCATCCAGTGGCAACGACCTCGTGCGACATTTAACTCCATCAACATTTAAACCAACTGGGATCAAAAGTTGATTGAAAAAAGCCAGAACTTTGTCCGTTGAGCAAGTCTCAGGAATGCAAACTGCATTTGTTAATTCGCTGCCATTCCAATTCACTAAACAGTACTGGCCATCGATTGTGTCAACGTCTTTAGTTGTTTTTGTAAAGTTCAAACATTGATTCAAGTTTCCGTAGCTCAATGTGTTTCCATCTAAATATCCTGAGTTGATCTTCCCCCACGAATCAAAAACTAGCGAAGAAAGAGTTGTCGCTTAGACCTAAAGTTTATTTAATGCAAACTTATTTAGGTTACTTACGCTCTAATGCCCAAAGCTCTTGTTCATTAAATGCTTTAGTAAAAGCTTCTAATTGCTGATCACATTTGACATCGTCGTGAGATGAAAAAACTTCTTCCAAGGTCACAATAAAAAATAAAATTACCAAAATAGTTTTTCGAGACATCTTCACTCAACGAAGAATAAGACTGAAATTGTGCAATATTTTTTCACCGCACTTGGCAAATACAATTTAACAAGTGAAAATACAATCATATGTTTTAACTGCGAAATCTCACACGTTCCAGGAGAAGATCAAATTTTCCTGCTCTTTTGCAAAAAAGGGAGCTGCATTAAACAACTCGGGAGTAGATAAATGCAAATAACTTCTTCTTTATTACGCTTTTACATTCTTCCTTGAATTATAAAAGATAAAAGTATCGAAAAAGTTAATTTTTCAAACTCAAAATATAAAAGTTTCGAATGAGCTGATTTTTAACGACTTTTAAAACTTCAAAGTGATTCCTTCTTCTTGTTTTTTCAACCGATTCA
The DNA here is from genome assembly GCA_033063855.1 of Smittia aterrima. NCBI lineage: Eukaryota > Metazoa > Arthropoda > Insecta > Diptera > Chironomidae > Smittia > Smittia aterrima. The sequence goes on from CP093831.1 coordinate 23,487,311, forward strand.
ATCTAAAACGATTTACCGCGTGCGAAAAAGTTACATTCAATATTTCTCGAGTCTAAAAACAACGTGAAAGGAATTAAAATGATCGAAGAACAAGGAATTCAGTTGAATGATCTCCCGAGTGAGATGATAGCAAAGGTATTCGAGCATTTAGATGTCAAAACTTTGTTGGATTCTTCGCTTGTTTGCAAAAGGTAAATTTTTTGATTTTCTCTTTCATATTTGTTTCTTTATGATTCTAAACCAATTTACAGATGGAATGAAGTCATCGCACAGGACGTTACTATCATGAAGAAGATCAAGTTTCACTTGAATGTTCTTCCATCAGATAATCAGATGCTGCCAGAGCAGATCACTCGTAGCTACCAGACGATCAAGATAAGTGGAAAGTCTAAGAGCAAAGACGAATGGCAAATGATATTGATGGCATTGAAGAAGAACTCGCACTTGCAAAATCTGGAGATCAACAATTGCATAATTAAAAAGAAAGACACGAAATATTTCAACAAATTGCTTGCGTCGATGACTAAACTCAAGACTTTAACCGTTTTGGATTCGAAGTCAAAATCGCTCGATCTCACTCAACTTAATAGCCTGAAAAAGTTGACACTGGTTAGTCATATTGTCGTAAGTCAAATTATTTAAAATGATTATTGAGCTCCTCTTCATTTTTTTTATTCTAGATTTTGAAGTTTCCGGAATCAGCTCAGTTAACAAGCTTACACTTGTATGGATTAGATGACTTCAAACCTTCTGAATTGATCTCATTTCTGGCCGATCAGAATAGTCTCGAGAATCTATCAATTGAAAAATGCAAAGCTATACACTCACTCATCAATTTGGAGAAGTTACAAGCGATTCAGTTTCCTATAAAGAAACTTTCAATCTGCAAATATGATTGGTTAGGCTCCGAAAACAACTTATTGCTTTTCATGAGCAAATTTGCGAATTCATTGGAGCAGATTCAGACCGCAGATGCATTCCCAGCTTCAATGTACGAGATGATCTTCAACGAATACCGAAAGCTGATTGTATTGAAAGTGTGCATCCATGACGCTCCTAATGATATTGCCTTTTATCAAAATCTTCGTCCAAACTTGTCAATTAAAAACTTCATAACTCATTGCGGCATGGATGACTTGACTTCTATCAAAGGTTTCGTCGGCCTGCTTCCTAATCTGCAAACACTGGATCTTAGCTATTTAAATCTTTCAAAGGAGCTAATGATGAGCATCGCCAGTAATCTCACTCATCTAAAGGTTCTTAAAGTTGACGGAATTTCCGATCAAACATTTGAAGGAGTGGAGATTCCAAGCTTGCAAATGATCACAATCAAGATGCTCGATCGTATCAAACAAAAACATTGGAAGCAAATCGTCAGAGCTATGCCAAACATCGTGGGACTCGAAGTAGAAGATTTTCGTAAAGATGAAATCTCAAATATCAAAATTGTCAAAATCATTACTGAAGGTTGGGCTCAACTGATTTACGTCAAGTTTGGAGATAGATTTAAGGCTTCAAAAGAAATGTTCGAACTGTTGCTGTCTAACTGCAAGGGCTTGGAACTTGTAGAAATCTTTGAGAGTGCCTTTCAGTCGATCTCCGAAAAAGAAGAAATCTTGCGGCAAGCCAAACAAGTTGGTATCAGTTTCATTATTAATAAGTCTTAGAAAAATGTTAGTTTAGTTGATGAAAAGTTGTTCCGATAAGATTGTTCCCAAAGATATTGTTATGTGAAAACGAGCGAGTTTAGCTCACAATTAAAACTCAAATAAAAAGCTTTTTATATTTCTCATTTAATTGAATGTTTTATGCGTTTTCAATCAAATTCCTAATGCTGACTGCATTTTTTGTTTTCATCTAGAACTTTTAGCTACTCAGAACTTTTCTCCATTTCATTGGCTTTGATATCAGTTTTTAATTCTTTTTATTTACAATCCTAATTTACAATTGTTTTCCGAGAAGTTTCTTGTTCCCTGAAGATTGTAGACTTTCTTTTCAGGACGATTCATGCAATAGTCATATACAAGCGAGAAAGGTGCTTCGACTGCCAAGTAGAAGAAAATTGATAACATTAAAGTCCCAAGCAAATCGCCAAGAAACTTTTGGAACTGAAATGAAAGAAATTTTAAATAAAACTAAAACGATTCAAAACTTCACTTACAAAGAGAAAGTTGTCCAAATTATAAGCATGAGTCTCGATCGAAACAGTCCAGCGCTGATAAACTGCACTGATAAGGTAAATGGCAAGCGTCAATCTTGATATCGGTTGCCATTCTGGAAGTGAGAGCAGCCAATGGATGGGGCCTCCACTTTTGAGTTTGTGACAAGCAAAAATGATCCAGGAGACTCCAACTGACCAAACAAGTGGAGAAATTCCTTTAATGATTGAACTCTCTGCATTTGTAAGATCATAGTTTAAAGTTCGAGTTGCTGGGAACTGCGCAGCTATTACAAGAGTAACTGCTATGAGAGCAACAATCCAAAGAAATCGAACAAGATGTTTATTCATCTTAATCTCCCTTTCTCTTGATTGAAAGATAATGAATCCAAGAAACATTCCCATGAACCAAGGCGCCATCCTTATGTGAGTTGGAGCGTCAAGATTTACAAATGCGACATTGCTAGTTTGTATGCCAGATCTGAAGTGAAGATCCAAGCAAACTCTAATTCGGTTTAGCGAAGTTGCAATCGCGATTGTTGGTAAAGTCCACACAAATTTCCATCCAAGCTTCAGAGCTGGATACATCAGAAGTGGCGAGAAAAGTTGAAAATCAGCAGACAAATACCAAGAATGAGAACCACATAACCTTTTAGGATCCCAATATCCCAATAGTTCTGAATGTGAAGTAACATTGCTCACCAGTTTTCGCGGCAAGTATTAAGATCTTCAAAGTCACGAAAGGTTTTGTTGCTATGTTGAAGTATCGAAGTAAAGATAAACATTATCGCTGCAAGTACTGGAGTGTATCTCACGTAACGGTCAAGAATTGCTTTCCAAGCATTGAATTTCTTTTTATGGAAAGAATCGAGAAGTTTCATGGCGGAGAGCAAACCACCAATCAATAAGAAGGTGTCAACAGAATATGTTCCAGATGCGAAAATGCCAACAAATGGCCAATTTCCTTCTGGTCGATCAACAGCGGCGGTTATCAAGTTTTTTGATGGTACAAGAAAACTTAACATCATTCGATGTCCATAGACAATTGCAGCGCAAGAGAAAACTTTAAGACCATTAAGGCAGCTGATGACCTTCAAAGATGGCTTTCGATTAATTTTGAAGAGATTTTTACCATTCGTGTAAACAGAGAACGCAATCAAAAGCTTTTGTGGCCCATCCTCCGAGATTCGACGTTTAAATAGATCGAAAGCTGTGCTTGCAAACATGAGAATGACGATTAAAGTTGTCACAGATCTGAAATCGAAAGACAGTTGTTCAAACATTCACAATTTGTTTCAGACATTTTCTCACATTACTGCGATATCAAACTCATCCAGTGGCAACGACCTCGTGCGACATTTTGCCACATCAACATTTAAACCAATTGGGCTCAAAAGTTGATTGAAAAAATTCTGAACTATGTCCGTTGAGCAAATCTCAGGAATGCAAACTGCATTTGTTAATTCGCTGCCATTCCAATTCACTAAACAGTACTGGCCATTGATTGTGCCAACGTCTTTAGTTGTTTTTGTAAAGTTCAAACATTGATTCATGTTTCCGTAGATGAATTTGTTTCCATCTAAATATCCTGAGTTGATTTTCCCCCACGAATCAAAAACTAGCGAAGAAAGAGTTGTCGCTTAGACCTAAAGTTTATTTAAGTTACTTACGCTCTAATGCCCAAAGCTCTTGTTCCTTAAATGCTTTAGTGAAAGCTTCCAATTGTTGGTCACATTTGACATCGTCGTGAGATGAAAAAACTTCTTTCAAGGTCACAATAAAGAATAAAATTATTAAAACTGTTTTTTGAGACATATCCAATCGAAACAAAATGTATTAAGAGACTAAGATAAAATGGAGCCAGTCATATTGGTTTCCTGCATTTGGCTAAAATTATTTGCACAAATAAAAATACATTCATGTGTTGAAATTCGCAATTTCATATTGCGAGTTCGTTGCAAGTTGTAGTTCTTTTGTCTTAATACTGAAAGTATTACTTCCGCAATTGGTTACTTTCGAGCAATGCGAAACCGACTCAAAATATTATTTGATGAAGCAGTCTGCTCAGAGATTGATGTAAAATGGATTGTCAATTCTTCTGTAGTTCTAGCTCTTGGAGTTGGTTTACGCAGCTTATGACCATCGAAGATAGCTTTCGATTGATTTTGTGGAGATTTTTCTCATTTGTGTAAGCAGAGAATGCAATCAGAAGCTTGTAGAGCTCTTCATTTGAAAATTCACGAATAAATAGATCGAAAGTTGTGCCTGCAAGTATGAGACTTCTGATTAAAGAAGAAACAGTTCTGACTGTTGTTCAAATATTGAGTAGGGGGACCAGTCCTGAGCTCGCGAATATTCTCTCAGCACTTAAATATTTTTTGAGTTTTACTCGAAGGTGAAAATAAGCTCATCAACTATCAAACTCTCTTGAGCGGCCGGGGATTTTTTGTTTTATTTGTCATCTTTTAAATCATTATGTGAAAAAAATGTTTTTAATTACAATCAAGGTTCCAAAGATAAATTGCATTTGCTGATGATAGTTTCCTCGAAAATCTTCTTCGATGATTCTGGGAAAGTCATGTTGATGCAGACGTTGTTGGTAAAATTTGCCGATTTGATTAAACTGAGAGAAGTCAAAATGTTGTTGCTAATAAATTCCAATTTGTTTCCGCTGAGATTCAATATTTCAAGATCGATAATAGGTTTGAATATTTCCGTGGTCACTGTGACCAGCAAGTTGCTCTCTAGATTTAGTTCTCGAAGAAATCCAAGGTTATCGAAGGCGCCGACTTCAAGTTTTTCAATTTGGTTCTTTGACAAGTCAAGCTCCTTTAACGTCTCAGCTACAGCCGCGAATACATTCACCGGAATCTCCTGGATTTTGTTTCCTTTTAATTTCAACACTTGCAAGAAATTAAATCCACTCAAAAATGAATTCCCAATGTCGAAGAGTCCTGAATCAGTGACAACCAGATGCAAAAGATCCGGAAGCACTTCACCCAAATTTTTCGGCAGGAACAAAGTTTGTTGCTTGTCAACAAATAAATATTCTAAATCTTTTGGATTCATAAATCCCTCGGATTCTTTGAAGAAATTTTCAATTCTCGTGTTATGGAATTCAACTTTGAAGTCAAGGGCAATGCAAGCGCTCTCGAATGTTTCTGATTTGCAAGTTAAAGAAACTTTGTGTTGGCTTTTGCTGATAACATCGCTCGAAGCACAAGAACGGAGAGCTTTAGATGAAACCAACATTGACTTAGTTGCTGCTTTCAAATTTCCATCAGCCGAGTCGAATGACAATTTACATGAATCCAATTCCTCATTCGAATATTTTAATTTATCCTTGAGCGTTTCCAATTCATCTCCGGCAAGAAGTTCTTTCAGATTTTCCGGGTCCAAACATTTTGCTTTAGTGCTGTCGGTAATTAAATAACTGCATCCGATATCTTCGAAGAAAAAGGAAATTTCCGGGTGACGCTGAGTTATTCTCGTGTCCATAATTTTTAATTTTATGTTGTGACTGAAGTCAACGACGCGTAATTTTGGATTGAAGTCAAATAAATTGTCAGGAACAACTTGGATCTCATTTCTTTGTAAAAGGAGAATCTCGAGATCTGGAAATGGTTTTATGTCCGATTGACGAATTGACAGCAACTGAGAATTTAAAATTTTAATCTTTCGTAGCTGTGGTAGAAACTTTTCTAATCCTCGTGGAAGGGAGTGCATTTCTTGGTTCGTAACAACAAATTCTGTGATGTTTTTGCCATCAAATCTTTCAACAACCAAATCGTTAATTGTCGGTCTATCGGTGAACGGCACGTAAATAGAATTTACAACGCAAGTTGTCAAGCCATTGCCCAATTCAGTTCCATCAGGGCTCGCAGTGTCACATTTAATGTGAAAGCAGTCAATTGCAGATAGCGCAGCGAACAAAAATAACACGACGAGCCTGCTAATCAGAATTAATTTTATTTTTGTTGACACTAAAAATAATTTGTTATCAAACCTCATTTCACTTAAAATGAATAAATATTTCACTGATCACTTCAACGACTTGAAAGCAAATGAAATTAGAAAAAAAAATGCTCATTCTTACTTTCATTTCGGAGCATAAAAATCTTATCATCGCGAGAGAGATTTTGGCGGGATGACCTGTGTTTCACTTTTATTGATAAGACCGGAACTTTTCAGACGAAGAGAGTTCGTACATCGGCAGTTGATTTTAAATATGAATTGTCTTGATCCGAATTTTTTTTCAACATTAGCATTGTTATTGCTCAAAGATGCGAACTGAGAATCGTGTCAGTTACAGAAAAGTTTTTCTTCTCGTGATCGATCAAAAAAATATTTCGCTTCGAAGGATTTGAAGTCGAAATCAAAATCACTGCGAAGGGAGTCGAAGACGGAATAATGTTCACTTGATTAACTTCCGTTTTAGCATCGCTGGTTGTTATTAGGATGGATCTGAAGTCAGTTTCTGATTGACCGAAATTTCTTTTCGATTGATTAACTCAAATTACGGAGGGTCGGGCATTTGAACTCCGAACGAACGACGACGACAAGTTGAATGAGTTTTAATCAAAAATGCAAATATTTAATTAGTTTCCTTGTGATCTTGATTGCTCGAGTTTGGATTTGTGCAATCGAATGGAATCATCGTTGAGTGTCCCATCTGACCAAACGAAGACAATTTCTCTCTTAACAGGATTTGCCATTTCACTTTTCTTTTCTGCTGATGCATTCGTCTTGTCGTAATGAAATGTCCATAAATTAAACGAACTCAAATATATTTATGAAGAATGCTCTCTCTCTCGTTTTATGATGATGTCTGTGTCTCGAATGCAACATTTAATGTGCTCACTGCTCAGAGGAAACTCAAAGTGTGAAAATAATTCAAAGGAGAATTATTTCGATAATTGAATTTTCCCAGAGAAAAGCGAAGCAGCCTCTTCGATAAAAAGAAAACATTTTTGTGCAATTTTCGTTTCTGGAAGAAAACGATGAAAATATTTTATTTCCTCCCGAGGGATTGCGATGCCTTCAAGTACATTTGAGCCAATTTGGTCAATTTGACCCTAAATTCTCGCACCAACCGAATTATGAGACTTCCCACTCAGATGAGTCCAAGTGCAATAAAAAGAATTTTCGCATTGAATCGAATCCTCAAAATTATTTATGACGAGTGAGTGAGTGAGAGAAGTTTTTATTTGCTTCATTTGTGTGAAGAATAAGTTGAACAAGATGAGGAGAGTTCAGATGATCAGATGTGCAAATATATTTATTTATGATAATTCAATAGCTTCGTTTGTTTCTCTCTCTTTCTCTTCTGATCCGAAATCGAAGAAACGAAATGAAATGAAAATGTTGATGGAACCATTAGGAACATCATCAAACCCATCACGAATCGCCCTTCGATATCTCATCTGCCTCTCAAACAATCGAACGTTTACAATTGACTTTCCACTTCACTCCCTAAGCTCGAAAGCTTAATTGTTAAATAATTATTCAGTTGCTCATGAACTTCAGAATCAAATCGACTTCCTGCCTCGAAACAAAAGTCCAAGCAAAGAATTTCACTTAAACGAATCGAACGTGAACTTTTCTATTCAATGTCATTTAACGTTTCTGAACTCCAATAGCAAAGAGTCAGCTGTTCGATTGTTTCAAGTTCTGGCTTCATGTCTACTGAAGGAATTAGGAATTACCGCCACGTGGTTTACGCTTCTTCGTCAGTTCAACAGTGGCTAGTCGCTGCGAGTCGCTTCACAAAGTAAGAAACGTCGCATGCATTTCAAATCAGTGTCACGAACGCCGAAAAATTTTGTTCGAATGTGTTTGTGTTGTAAGAGAAGCTGGGGATGACCTGAGATAGTGTTGGTTGGGGCAAATGGGCGGTACGTGACTTCTTATCGCTTTGCGCGCTGTTTGTTGTGCAACACACCGACAACTTTGGTTGTGTGTAATGATGATGCCTTCGCGTACGTTTTCGTTCATTCTGCTTTCGGGACGTGATTGGTTTTACAATAAAGCTCCGCCTCGTCGTGCGCGACATGCTTTCTTGCGGAGAGCAGAGCGACACGACACGTTCGACATGACATTCGTTTGAAAAGTGATTTTTTGCATCATAAATTTGACCGTCTCCGATGATGAATCGACGACGATTCAATTGCAGGTCAGAGAACGAGGCGAAAACAAAAAAGTCGTCGGCGATCGGAAGCATGCGAAGTGTCTGGGCAACAAGTAGTTTCACTCTACTTTTTATCAATCGATTTACGGATGGAAACACGTCGCATGGACGGATTGGTTATGCTGGACGAATTTTAAGTAAGAATATCGGGACGAGAAGTCTCGAGGAGAAGGAAGGAGCGAAGTAAAAGTTATCATCATGTTCCATACGTGCCCAAAACACGAGCGAGCGTTTGGCTACGTTTCCTTTGTTCTCTCGCTCGCTGTGATTGCGTAACTTCGTCTGATAACCGACAACGATGGTTCATCTTTAACTCAAAGTCACGTCACTTCGAGTAATTGCAGTAGACAAGCGATTGAACTGTTTGTAATTGAAATCAAATTACGTCAATAAAACTTCTTCCTCGCTTCCCGTTTTAACATTTTGACGAAATTGTTTTAAATTTACATCTCGAGAGTCGTAACAATTATGTCGCATGTGGGTTAATTGCGATGTGTGTGCGTCGTTAAACGTTGAAACCCTCTCGAGAGATAAGCGAAGAACATTTCACCCTCCGCAAATGAATTTGCATCGAAATTATTCATTCGTCGTTAATTATTGCGCAACATACACGAGACGTCGATCGACATTTGTTGATAAGCGAAGAGTTTTTCGTCAGAATTTTGAATTTGAGACGAAAGAGAAGGAATCAGAGAGAAGAGCAATAAAGCACCGGAAATCTCTAATCTGTACAAAATTTTAATTGTTTTCCACCTTTTTCACTCGACGTATCATCGTCTTTGCCACTTATTTACATAAATAAGACTTGACAGTCACAAATAAATTATGAGCAACACAATCGTAAAGGTTTCGTTGTCTTCCTCTGAATGAATGGTCGCTCTTATCGTCACTCGACAATCTCGGGTAATCAGAAGTCCCTCGAAAGAGCTGAAATTTCTTTTTGTCATAAATTTCCGAATTTTATTCTGAAATGATCATAATTTTCTCCACGCAACCTGATCTTAATCTTTAATGGCTTTATAGCTCTTCCATTCAGAAACAAAAGTCAACTCACGTGATTCACAACTCTTTCGAGAAAATTAAATTTAATCTTTCGTTGGCCGATTGTTGAATCTTCAAGTGGCACTTCTCGTCTTTACATCTCTCGCCTGACTTCCACTCACAGCACGAGCGACAAATTAAACATTTTTCCATCTTAAAACAAATCGCCCGTGACTAAAGCGCAAAGTGATAAAAGCGCAGCGAAAATTCCTTTTTTTCTTTATTTAAAAATTCCTTTTGTTCCGTTCGCATCGAAATTCGCTTTTCCTCCCTTTTTCTCCTAAAGAATGAATAATTTTTCATCATCGTCGGGGTAATAAATGCGCTCTGGCAGATTGCAGGGATTTTTTAACACTTGCTACTTACAAGCTTGAAACATTACATTATTATGTTAATGTTTTTTATTCTTCTTTATTTATTTTTTTGGGCATAGAAAAGAAAACACTTCGCAATCTGCCGCAGTCGAGAGAAGAAAGAAAATTCCGAACGTCGAGCGAGTATTTTCTAAAATAATTCATATTTATTGCCGATCGGGACTTGTATGAATGACAATTGCGTGGGTGTGAGTTTAATGTCGACTAATAAAGTGTTTTCCTCTTCTCGAGCGCGTAAAACGTCGACTTGTGCATTTAAAAGAAAATAAAAAAGCAATAAACTTCGATTCCTCGCGAAAAGAAAGTGGAGCGAATGAAAAATGACGAGAGAGGAAATATTCCCTGATGTGACATTTGTAAAACATTTAACCAGCGATGTTTACAACGACAAAGGATTTTTATTGCATTTTAAACTTTTTTCTTCTTTCATTTCGATGTTCTCGCTCATCAATTTTTACGGCGAATAAATATTGTGAGGAGAGAAGTCGAAATAATCCTTTTGAACGCGATTCGATTAAGTTTCTTCCCCTTTCTCGTGTTCGGGTTGCGCTCGGTAATGTTTAATGACACAATAAAAGGAAAATTAGATTATCGTCAGAGGAAGACACTGCTCGGTGGGAATTTACATAAATTTCGCGCACTTCTGAGCTTCAAACGAAAGTTTTCTTTCAAAATCTTGTTAGAGAAGTTTGTGGATTTAAATCAGAAGTTTCAACATTGAAATTGCAAAGCAAACTCGAAATTTATTCGGTTTCACCCCTCGAGGCTAATTTGAATGAAAGAAAAGGGTTAGCAACAGCGATTCGCGCTTATCGTGTGTGTTTATCTCGGCAAGTCATACAAAGGATAATTATGATCAGTCGCTAAAGGAAAAGTTTCCGCTTATCAATTTCAATAAATAATTTTTAATTGTTATTGCTTTGGCAAACAAAGTGCGATAAATAATTAAAGTCAAGTTCTATCTTTTGCTAAATATGAGTCATAAAAATTAAATTATCGTTTCTACCTCTCCGACTTTCTTAAAGACGAAGTTTGCAGTGAGATTTGCTTCGTCGTCGAAGGTAAATTCCCGGGGAATTAATGAGCAATGCTTGTAATGTCGTGAGATAAATTTAATTCTCGCTCTTTGTGGCCACGACTTCATGACACATTCTCGGCTTTATCGACTGCTGGTGTGAAAACATGAAAGACATTTTAGCCTCGCAGCATGCACGCTGACTTTTATTGCTCACCCGTTTCACTAACGCGCTGATCATTTCTCATCCTCGAGTTAATAAACAAATTTGAAACTTATGCCTTTTGTTTAATGTCGAGCGAGCGAGGGCTAGAAATGTGAATTAGCATTTTTTCAATTTCCTGAATTAAAATAAATCGCATGGAAGTGAGTGCTGCCGATTAATTTGTTAAGACTTTGCCTTCGAGCAAATGTTTCCTTAAAGGAAATCTTAAGTTCATTAAAATTAGCATAAAGAACTAGTTGAAGTTCCCATCGACTCACGAGACTCAATTTTATTTATTTCGTTAATGTAAAACCTCGAAGAAAATCTCCCGGTAATGTTCTCAACAAGATTTTGCACTCAAGCGTCAAAAGTTCAGAGGAAAGTCATACGAGAGGGTCGGGGGAGGATTATTCGAAGTCACACCCTTCGAAGAATATCCCCAGGATTGATATTATTTTCCTTTTAAAACTTCGTCTAATGAGATTAAATGACTGTGAAGTGTAAGATGTGGTTCAGTTGATTATTCATAAGACACTTTCTCAACGAGAAAATATTTTGTCTTGGAGCAAGAAGCAATTAAAAGTTTAATTAAAATATCTTGTTCCATCATTAGACGGTGGCAAAATAAAGCAATTAAAATGATTCTCTATGGGAGTATTTTTGGAGAAGTCGAGATGACTTTCTTATCACCTCAGAGATGTCGTTGAATAAATCAACTCAAAGAAGCGATTTCTGGCCATCGCATGTTGCACGGAGATTGAGAAAGTTTAATCAAATTAAAGTTTTAACACAACAGGTCATTTCAATTTAAATCTACAGCTGTTTTGCGTTTCTTTCTTCTCCGCAACTGCAACATGCAAATAGCATCAACGATCCAGCGATCTCATGCGGATTATCGCGGCGAAACGGATCAATTTACATTTTAGATTACGTTCTCATGTTGATTTATTAATTTAAAGTTTTCTTCTGTTGTGCGAGGAGCTAGTTTGTTTTGAAATTGAATCGCTGCTTGAGCTGAGAACCTGAGCGTGCAGGCAATGAGCACTAATCAATTATTTTCACAAGTCACAGCTGGCGGAGAGAAAGCGAGATGTCAGTCATCGATAAATTGATCTCATAAATAACCAATTAAGTAATTAAATCATCAATTTGAATAATTCATGTGGAGTCGTCGATCGAAGATGTTGCAAATTGAGAGAGCGACTAAACATTGTTGATGCTTATCTGTCACTTAAATATATTCACAACTTAACAATTCCACAGCAGTCAATGAGATGTTGTTGAAAAGTATCTTTATTGGAAAATGTGGCGCTAGGGACTCGAGCGGTAGTCATAAAAAATTATCGCAGCATCTTTGAGCAAACAAACATCAACCGAACTGGACAGCGCGACATTGAATGCGAAAGCGACGAACAGCAAACGAAGCGATGTAGAGATGAAAGATAAGACGATGCCGGAGTATGAAATTGTTTCTAATAATTAATTCAGATCTAATTGACTGAGTCATAGCTGAATTTGAAATGAGATAGCGAATGTTCAATCGGATGGAGTAATCTGTTTATTAAGAAAATGTCGACTTTACTTTAACGGAAAAATAAATCGAGCAAATTGAAACAAAAATATTTCGAGTCTTTTATTTTCAACCTTAGTTCATCAGATCTTTGGAATAAAAATTGAACATGATCGAAAATTGGCAAAGTTTTCACCAAAACGATGATTTTGTAACATTTCCAATATTCATTTAAGACTTATAAATTTTTGATAACGAATCGGAATCCTTCTCGTTTGACATCACGTAAAATTTCTTCTTTCTCGGAATCTGACTTGAATGCATCCTCGTAGATTTCAATAGTTTTCAAGTCTTTGCAATTTTTTAGGAAGAGATCAAAGATTCCCTTTGAAGCAGTGAATTTTACTCCAAGCTTGACGTGTTTGAGCTTAGGCCAACCTTCGGTGATGATTTTGAAAATTTCTTCATTTAAATGGTTTTGATCGAAATACCAACGAACTTCGAATTGTTCAATGTTTGGCGTTGCCCTGATCATTAGTTCAAGATCTTGAAGTTTGTGTTCGAATAACTGGATTCTGATCTTTTTCAAACCTGGAATGTTTACTCCTTCAAATATTTTATTATTGAATGAAGGAAAGTGAAGATCCTTGAGCATTTTGAGATTGTTGGCAATGATCATCATCAACTCGCTTGACAGTATTGCATAACTAATATCCAGAACTTGAAGATTCGGAAGTTTGCTGATGAATACTTTGAATAATTTCAAGCTAAGATTGAAGCCAGAAATTGTCAACTTTCGAACTGACAGGTTCGGTCGACGATTCAAGTAAAATGAATTATTTTTAGGCGCATCATCGATATTAACAGCCAATGTTTTTAGTTTAGGAAATTTGTCGTAAATCATCTTGTAAACTGATTCTGGGAATACACATTTGATCACAAGTTCCTCCAAAGAATCGACAAACTTATTCATGAAGAGCAAAAAGTTTTCCTCTGAACCGAACAAGTTGATCACGAATTGAGGTGAATCTCCATCTCGGAATGGGCAGCTCCACGAATCTCCACAGATTGAAAGCTTCTTGAGAGGAAACTGAATTGCTTGCAAGGTTTTCAAATTAATGTCGTTGTTTGCAGTTATGCGTTCCGAAAATAAAAGTTCTTCGAGGCAATTCTGATTGGCCAGAAATGAGAATAACTCAGAAGGTTTGAGATTTTTTATAGAGATGAGTTTTAAGCTTTTCAACTGAGCCATTCCTGGAAATTTTTTAATCTAAAAATAAAAATCATTTAAGAAGAGCTCAATATTTGTTTCAACTGATTTGACTTACACTGCAATCATCCAGGAGACTTGAGTCCGCATATGAAATGATTAATGTCTGAAGTTTTGTCAAAGTAGCAAGTAGCTTGTTGAAGTTTCTCATGTCTTCCTCTCTAATTGTGCATTTTTCAATCTCAAGATTACGTAAGTTTGAAGCATTTGTCAATGCCACCAATATTATTTGCCAGTTGTCTGAACTAAAAATGTCCCCTTCTATTTTGATGGATCGATAGTTTCGAGTAAATTTCTCTGGCAGCACTTGATTTCTTAGATGTTCACTTTTAACAACAAGTTTGAGCTTCTCTTCAATCATTTCGTTCCATCTGAAAAAATTATTAAATTGAATTAGATTATATCAAGAAGAATGTACAATTAAACTAAAAACTTACTTTCGGCAAACGAGCGACGACTCCAGCAAAGTTTTGAAATCCATTTTATCAAAAACTAGCAACAAAACTTCTTCAGGCAGATCATTCAATTGTTTCTCACTCATTTTCTTGTCAACTAACGCTTGAATTAAAAAAGTTGAAACTATTTATTAACGATCGAAAAGAACTTTTAACAAGCGGAAAATAATTCAACTTTTCTATTCAACGAGACTTATCGAACTAACTTTTTTTACCCAGTGTTACATTTCACCAAAAATTCTTTTACCTGAATAATTTTAGTTGATCAATATGAGAAGAATTTGTTGGTCATCCCCAATAAACATTATTATCTTCTTCTTAGTCTGAAAATAGGATGACCCGGGATGACCGTAATAAAACTGAAACAATAAAAATAGAAACTGTAAATAGAAACTAATTGAACGATTGAAGGTAATTTTATTATTATTTTATAAGTTTACTCGCTCCTCTTTTATGAGCCAAAAATTTCGAGAATTGAATTTAATAATAACTTTTTTTAATAATGAATCGAAATCCATCTCGTTTGACTTCGCGCAAAATTTCTTCTTTATCGCAATCAGACTTGAATGCATCCTCATAGATTTTCATAGTTTTCAAGTTTTTGCAATTTTGCAAGAACAGTTGGAACAATTTCTTAGAAGCGACAAATCCTCTTCGAAGCTTGACGTGTTTCAACTGAGGCCAACCTTCGCCGATGATTTTGAGGATTTCGTCATCAAAAATGATGTTACAAAATGATAGATGTACCGAATGCGTAGCAATTTTAAATTCTTCGAGGTTTGGCGTAGCCCTGACCAGTCGTTGCCAATCTTGGGCGTCATTATGGATTGCAGAGGTTGAAATCTTTTTCAAGCTTGAAAAATTCGCTCCTTCAAAAATTCTAAATTCAACAGTGAAAGTATAAAGATTCTTGAGCATTTTGAGATTGGTGGCGACGAAAATCAATTGCTCATTTGAAAGATCTGAATAGTGTAGTCTCAGAGTTTTTAGATTCGGTACTTTGCTGATGAGTCTTTTGATCGGTTTCCAGTCAGGATTCCAGCCATCAAGCTTCAGCTCTTGAACTAAGAAATTTGTACTCAGTTCCAAGTAAAACGAATCTTCTTTAGGCGCTTTATCGATGTAAACACTCAAAGTTTTCAGTTTACGTAGTTTGTTGAAAATCAACTTGTAAACTGATACTGGAAATCCGTATCCCGAATCAATATTAAGTTCCTCCAAAGTGTTCACAAACTTATTCAAGAAGAGCAATAAGTTTTCTTCTGAGCCGAACCAATCATACATTAACAAGGAAAGCTTCTTCAAAGGAAACTGAATCGCTTGCAGTTTCTCAAAATTGATGTTGGTGTCAATTTTAACGGATTTTTGTAGATCTATGTAGTTGGTAATTGTAAGCTCTTCGAGACAGTTTTGATCGGCCAAAAATGAGATCAACTCAGCAAAGTTGTAATAACCATAATAAAATTTGAATTTTAAGATTTTCAGCTGAGAATCTTCAGGGAATTTTCCAATCTGAAAACTGTCAACGATTAAGAGCTTTATATTTGTTTCAACTGATTTGACTTACTCTGCAATCATAAAGGTCCAACGACTTTAGCCGACTAAGATGCCTGAGACCGACAGCAAAATTCGTATCCGAAATTCTCAGCGTCTCAAGTTTTGCAAAAGAAGAAAGTAGCTTGTTGAAATTTCCATTTCTAATTGCGCATTTTTCAATCTCAAGATTACGTAAGTTTGAAGCATTTTTCAATGCCAACATAATTAGTTGAAATTTGTCTTTATCATCTGAGTTCCCTTTTATTTTGATCGATCGATAGTTTCGAATGAATTGCTTTGGCAACATTCGAATTTTTTTACGAGAAATATCGACAACTAGCTTGATCTTCTCTTCGATTAATCCATTCCATCTGAAAAAATTAGCAAGATGAACTAAGATCAATGATCAAATCAAAAAAATTGAAACTAACTTTCGGCAAACGAGCGTTAATTCCAACAAAGTTTTAATTTCCATTTTTTCGAACACTTGCAACAAGATTTCTTCGGGCAAATCATTTAATTGCTTTTTACTCATTTTCTTGTCAACGATTGGATTTAAAAAATTAAAACTTTATTTATTAACAACCGAGAAGAACTTTTAACAATCGGAGAAGATTATTCAACTTTTCTATTCAACGAAACTTATCGAACTAACTTTGTTTTCCAATGCTACATTTCAATAAAAGTTTTTTTACCTGAATAATTTCAGTTGACTATTTGGCGAGCGGAGAATTTATTGCTCATCTTCAATAAACATTATCTTCTTCTTAGTCTGAAAATAGAATGACCTGGGATGATCGTAATAAATCTGAAGCAATAAATGTATTATACTTTTTGCGAAAGGGACCTAGCGATCCACAGAAACGAAGGCAAATTGTCTCTTGTATGTAACTCTATTATGACAACCGCTGAGATTGTGCCAAGATGAGTGTGTAGTTGTGGGATTATCGCCGAGGATCTTTCACGATGATCAACTCGGCTCTGAATGGCATGCTTCTACCTGCACTCATGACGTCCCAACACTGAAAACATATTCTCTTTGAGAATTACCTCTCAACTCTCAAGCCATCCCAATCTGAAACGCGGTTTTTAAAAAAGGAAATTGAAATTTTAATTAAAGAAAGTTTTAACGTTTCCAAAAAATTTTATTTTCAGTTTTAAGATAAAATCTTTTCTTACTCATTTTCAGATTTCCTTATTATGAATTGGAATCCATCTCGTTTAACATCGCGCAAGATTTCTTCTTTCTCGTATTCTGACTGGAATGCATTCTCGTAGATTTCTACAGTCTTCAAGGCTTTGCAGTTATCCAGAAATTCAGCGAAGATTTCCTTTGAGGCTACGAATCCTTTTCCAAACTTGGCATGTTTCAACTGAGGCCAACCTTCACTGATGATTTTAACATTCTCTTTAATTGAGCGAATCTCATAGCAAAATTCTTCAAATATATCGACAAATAGTTCAACTTCGAATTCTTCGATATTTGGCAATGCCTTTGTCATCTCTTTCCAAACTTGTGGTTCGTTGCTGTCGAGCTTATTGATTTTAAAACATTTCAAGCTTGGAATATTCATTCCATCAAAAACGTTTTCAAAAACACGTAAGTCATTGACATGAAGATTCTTTACCATTTTGAAATTGTTGGCGATGAACATCATTACCTGATTCGTAACGACTAAAGAGCTAATAACCAAAGTGTGAATATTTGGAAGTTTGCTGATGAAACCTTCGAATAATGTGAAGTCAGGGCTGTAGGCACAAATTGTCAGCTTTCGAACTGACAGGATTGGAGGCAGATTCAGAAATATTTCTTTTTGTGGTGAGTTGTCGATGGAAATACAACTCAGCTTACGAAACTTGTTGAAGATCATCTCATACAGTGATGCTGGAAATCCATATCCAACATCAAGTTCCTCTAAGGAATTCGCAAACTTACTCATGAAGAGTAATAAGAGTTGGTCTGAACCGAACAAGTTGCAACGTAAACTGAGAGAAAGTCTCTTGAGAGGAAACTGAATCTTTTTTAAAGTGTCCAAATTGATGTTGTTGCTTTCAACTGATAGGCATCGAATTGAGAGCTCTTCGAGACTTTTCTGATTTGCCAGAAATGAGATTAATTCACAAGGATCAAAGTGTTTTAAAAAGTTGATTTTCAAGCTTGTCAACTGAGCTGTCTCAGGAAACTTCAAAACCTAAAATTAAATATAATGAATGAAGAAGAGTTCTCTGTTAATTTCAAAGTTCGACTTACTCTACACTTATACAGTTGTAATGATTTTAAATTATCAAGTTGACTGAGATCGATACCCCATTCCAAATCCATAATGTACAACGTCTCAAGTTTAGTGAGCGAAGCAATTAATTTTCTAAAGTTTTCCAGATCTTCCTCTTTAATTTGGCAATTCTTAATATCCAGATGTTTTAGATTTGATGACTGACCTTCTAGCAGTTTCCCAATGTAATTTTCGTAATGTACTTTTCCGTAATTTTCGTGTATCTTGATCGTTTGATATTTTCGAGTAAACTTCTCTGGCAATCTTCGAATTTTATTAGGAGGACTATTGACAACAAGCTCAATCTTTTCCATGATTGCAGAGTTCTCACCGATCATTTCTTTCCATCTTAAGAAAAAGTAAAATTTAGTCAAAACCAAGAATTAAATTTAAAACTTACTTTTTGCATACGAAAGATGACCTTAACAAAGTTTGGTGATCCATCTTTTTAAACACTTCCAACAAAATCTCTTCTGGTAGCGTATTTAATTGTTTTATTGTTTTCTCAGGAACCTTTAGAATCTGGAAAATAAATTTAAAAATTAAGGAAACCAATGAAAATTAAATTCAACTTACTCTGCAATCATTCAAGTCCAACGACTTCAGACGATTCATTCGACTAAGATCCACATTTAATTCACCGTTAAGGGTCGTATTTGAAATGCTCAGCTTCTCGAGTTTCGTCAATGACGACAAAACTTTGTTGAAATCTCCAATGTCTTCTATTTTAATTGTGGAATCAAAAATCTCCACATTTCTCACGTTTGAGCAATTCGTCAATGTCTTAAATATCATTTGCCAATTGTCTTCTTGCTCTGAGCTCTCGTGTATCCTGATCGATCGATATTTGCGAGTGAACTCCTCTGGCAACAGCTCAATTCCTCTACGACGAATATTGACAACAAGCTTAAACTTCTTCATGATCACAGAACTCTGTCCAATCATTTCGTTCCATCTGACAAAGTGAATTTGCTTATAATAAAGAAACAAAAGAAAAATAATTTAGTTTTACTAAAAACTTACTTTTTGCATACGAGCGATGATTCCATTAAAGTTTTAAAATCCATTTTTTCGAACACTCGCAACAAGAGCTTTTCCGGCAAATCATTTAATTGTTTTTCACTCATTTTCTTGTCAACTAACGTTTGAGTTTAAAAAAGACTAAAAACTTTATTTATTCGACAGCAAAATTGCTTTTAAAATAGAACTTTAGTCAAGATTTGAAATTTCTAACAGAGAATACTAAACGTCTTTACACTTCAACGACAATGAGCGAACTAATTTCATTTTCGAATATTAGTTTTCAGCAAAATATTTTACCTGAATTTCAGAAGAACCATTTGGTGATGATTTGGTGGGTTGTCCGTCTGGAAACAAGATGACAGCAATAAAACTGGAATAAGGAAAGAAACTCCTTCAACTTAAATCTTTTAATATAATTTTATTGTGTGAGCTTAACTCACTCATTTTCACACAAAATTATCATTAATGTTGATACATAGAATCAACAAAACTAATGACTAATGTTCTAAGACTTATTAATAATGAAATAGAATCCATTCCGTTTGACTTCGCATAAAATTTCTTCTTTCTCGTATTCTGACTTGAACGCATCTTCAAAGACTTCCACAGTTTTCAAGTCTTTGCAGTTTTGCAGCAACAGATCAAAGATTTCCTTTGAGGCTACGAATCCCTTTCCAAAATTGACGTGTTTCAACTGAGGCCAACCTTCACTGATGGTTTTAACATTCTTTTTAATTGAAAGGTTATCGCTAAATTCTTCAACTTCAAATTCTTCGATATTTGGCAATGCCTTTGTCATCTCTTTCCAAACTTGTGGTTCGTTGTGGTCAAGCTTACTGATTTTAAAAATTTTCAAGCTTGGAATATTTATTCCATCAAAAGCGTCTTTAGAAACAAGTAGGCCACTGACTTGAAGATTCTTCACCATTTGGATATTGTTGGCGGCGTACATCATTACCTCATTTGTAAGAAATAGAAAGCTAAGAACCAAAGTGTGAAGATTTGGAAGTTTCCTGATAAAACCTTCGATTAATGGGAAGTTATACATGAATCCATGAATGATCAGCTTTTGAACTGACAAGTTTGGACGAAGGTTTAAAAAAAATGATTCTTCTTCAGGCAAGTCATCGATGCTAACACTCAAAGTATTTAACTGGCGAAATTCGTTGAAAATCATCGTGTTCACTGACGCTGGAGATTTAAAAACGATCTCATGCTCTTCTAAAGAATTTACAAACTTTTTTAAGAAAAGCAATAAGTCTTCCTCTGAAGCAAACAAGTCGTCATGTTTGAAGAGTTTAAGCTTCTTGAGAGGAAACTGAATCGCTTGCAGTTTCTTCAAATTACTTCTCTCGAGTTCAGCTTTACAGTTGCGAATAGTAAGATCCTCAAGATTTTTTTGAGTCGCTAGAAATGAGATCAATTCAGAAGATTTGTAATCCTCTATGTAAGCGATTTTCAAGCTTGTTAACTGAGCTTGTTTAGGATAGTTTAGGATCTGAAATAAAAAAACAACAATTAAGAAGAGCTCAACGTTCATATTTCAACTAATTTGACTTACTCTACAGTCACCCAGGTCCAACGACTTCAGATGATTAAGATGAGAGAGATCGACACTAGGAATGTTTTCACATTCGAAAAACAAAATGCTCAACGTCTTAAGTTTCTTTAAAGATGAAATTATTTTGGTGAAATTTTCCATGTCCTGCTTATCAAGTTTACATCTAAAAATCTCAAGACTTCTCAAATGTAAAGCTTGTCCGTCTAGAAATTTCCAGAACGGTCCGGTTCGACACGAGGATATTTTGATCGCTTGATATTTGCGAGTTAACTCCTGTGGCATCCTCGAGCAACGAGAACATTTGACATCATTAAAATGAACTTTGATCTTCTTCATGATTGTTGAGTTATCTCTTGACAAGTTGAATTATTATCAATAATCATCAAACCAAAAACTTAAAACTTACTTTTTACAAACGGGCGTTGATTCCATCAAAGTTTTAAAATCCATTTTTCCGAATACTTGCAACATGATCTCCTCTGGCAAATCATTTAATTGTTTCTCACTCATTTTTATGTCAACGAATGTAAGTATCAAAAATAAATTTTTGTTAAAGATTTGTTATTTAATAAGCAGAGAAAAATATTTAACGTCTATTCTAAGTATTCAGCGGCACTTATCGAACTAACTTTATTTTCCGAATGTTACTCTTCAGGAAACAAATATTCATCTCGAAACAGGATAACAGCAATAAAACTGAAACAATTACTAATGGTCAATTAGAGTAAAATCATGAATCAATTGAAAGTAATTTAGATTTTTAAAAATTAATCAAAATCAGTTTATTTCGTTTTCTTTATTAAATTATCTTTGAAATATGAACAAGATCATAAATTAACATAAAAATTATTATTTCCTAAGATTTTTTGATAATAATTTGGAATCCCTCTCGTTTGACATCACGTAAAATATCTTCTTTCACGGAATTTGATTCGAATGCTTCCTCGTAGATTTCCACAGTTTTCAAGTCTTTGCAATTTTGCAGGAAAAGATCAAACATTTCCTTACGAACCTTGAATCCATATCCAAATTTGACGTGTTTCAGCTGAGGCCAACCTTCGGTGATGATTGTGATGATTTTTTCATTTAAATGATTTTTGCCAAACAAATCTATTTCGAATCGTTCAATGTTTGGCAATGCTCTGATCATTTGCTTCCAAACTTGAGGTTCCTTGTAATCGAGAGAGTGAATTCTGATCGTTTTCAAGCTTGGAATGTCCACATCATCGAAAGTTTGAGCAGAAATATAGGAGACTCGAAGATATTTGAGCTTGTTGAGACTGTCAGCGATGAACATCATTTGCTCCTTTGGATGATATCGAAAATTAAGATTCAGGATTTCAAGATTTGGAAGTTTTTCGATGAGACATTCTAAGGCTGTCATGCCAGGATTGCCATAATCAATAGTCAGCTTTCGAACTGTTAAGTTAATTTCTGGATCGAAATCAAATGAATTCTCTTCAGGATCAACGAAAAGGACCAATGTTTCTAGCTTGGGCAATTCGTTGAAAATGAACTCGTAGATTGATGGTGGGAATGACAAACTTATATCAATTTCTTCCAAAGAATTGACAAACTGTTTCATGAAAGGTAATAAATTTTTTGGGCAATTGTCGTCACCTTCGATTGAAAGCTTCTTGAGAGGAAACTGAATCGATTGTAGTTTCTTCAAATTGAATTTGTTTACTCTGCAGGATTCTATTGAAAGATTCTCGAGACTTTTCTGACCGACCAGAAACGAGATCAAGTCTGAAGAACTGTAATCCTCTAAACCCACTATATTCAAGTTTGTTAACTGAGCTGTCTCAGGAAAGTTCAACATCTGAAGAAGAAAAAACAATTAAGAAAGGATTTTCCTTTTAAGAATTTTAACTTACAGTAATGTTGCTATCAGAGAGTTCAAACGATTTCAGGCGATTAAGATGACTAAGGTCGATTTCACAATTATCAGAATTCGAAGACAAAATGCTCAAAGTCTCAAGCTTCGCCATCGACTCAATTAAATTGCTGAAAATTTCTATTTCTTCATCTCTAATTCTGCAATAATGAATCTCAAGACTTCTCAAATGTGAAGCTTGTCTTTCAAGCAGTTTCCAATTGAATTCATTGTTAACGTTTTCTTGTATCTTGATCGATCGATATTTGCGAGTTAATTTCTTTGGCAGATTTTGTAATTCTTCACGAGAAACATTGACACAAAGTTTGAACTTATTCATGATCGCTGAGTTTTCTCCGATCAATTCATTCCACCTAAAAGAAATGTTTAGTTAGGATAAATCTGATTGATTTAATCATTAAACGAAAAAGTTGAAACTTACTTTTTGCAGACGAGCGTCGATTCCAACAAAGTTTTAAACTCCATTTTATCGAACACTTGCAACAAGACCTCATCGGGTAAATCATTCAATTGCTTTTGATTCATTTTATTTCCTAACGATTGATTTTCAAAGAGAATTGAATTTATTTTATTCACGATAAAAATTTGGTTTAAAATAGAATTTTGTGTCCTTCCTTTTCAACGAGACTTACTGAACTATATTTATTTTCTCAATACACAACAATTATTACCTGAAAAATTTACCTGAATAATCTCAGAAGATTAAAAAGTTATTACCACAGAGCTGAAAGAGGTTCAATAAGCCTTAACAGTTAAGGCTTAACTACCTAGATCTCGTTTGACTTTACGAAGAATTTTGTCTTTCTCGGAATCCGACATGAATGCTCTGACCATTTGCTTCCAATCTTAAGATTTGGTGCGAATAAGCCTCAAAATTGTTAACTTCTTCAAGCTTGAAATGTTCACTCCTTTGAAAAGCTGATTAGAAATTTCATCGACATGAAGACCCTTGAGCCTTTGAGATTGGCCTTTGTGATTTCATTGCTTAAATGATCTCAGTTAGATCCAGAAATTAGATAAAGTCTTAGACAGTTAGACATCAATTAATTAAACATCTAAAAAACCTTTTGATATAAACAGAATTTATTCGCGAAGTCAATCAATCCGAATGAAATATCCGTGCTCGGCTGGAGAGAAGAGAAATGTGTTTCATATCGCTCGAGTCTCGTTGACAATCACTCGATGACAATTGACAATCGATTCACTTGATTACAAGAGAAAATATCGTCTCGAGACGCAAAGGAATATCGAGAGATCTCCGCTGGGTACTTTATGCATTTGCAATGACAAAAAAAAAAGATTGAATTTCCTGCCCGATCAAGTCCACAAGAATTTCTTATCACGAGACACCAATCAGTCATTAATGTAAAACAGAAAATTTTCTGCAATCGTAACCGACTTCTCGTTGATCACTTATCAATTCATTTCTTCGATCGCATCTTTGCAATTTCAATTTTACCAATCGGCAATTAGTTGAAGCTACAAATAGGGACAATGTTCGTCTGAATGTTTTGACTGATGTCACTCAGCGAAACGAAGAGAAGAGAAAAGTTAAAAAACCTGTTGAGCTTCCCATAAATCAAGCAACTCATTAATTATACAAATATTCCTTCGCGTTAAAGTGTCCATGTGCCAGCAATCTCACTTCTCATTAGGCGACGCCGTTGCGATCTTTCATCATTTAAATCAGTCGCTGAATCTAATTAATTAAACATCGGAATTTCATTGTCGATGGTCATCATTAAGCTAAAGGCATCAAAAATGTCCTTTTCAACATAATAGTTGATCGATTTACATGAATTTTAAGTAGGAAGAGAGAAACTGAAATGGAAATTTACAAAGTTGATGTTCGTTTACCTTATCGAGCATACTCCGAGCTAGAGATTGTTTTCATTCCGTCATCGAGACGAAGTCTTTGTTTTTTTTTGTGTGTGATCGACTAGAATGGAGACACCGGCACGCTTCTTTTGAACACACGTTGTCTTGACCATAATCGTCTCATGATTCCTAGCGACATTAAAGAACTTTTTGTGCTTCGCCGTTTCATCAACGGAATATCCAATAAAAACCGGAATCAAGCAAAGTTTTTTGTGCGAAGTGCGCAACTTGAAAGATCTCTGTGCGATAAAAGTTTTGTGAAATTTGTGAAGCAAACTCTCAAAGTTGAGAAGTGATTGAAGTTGATGAGAAATGCGAAGTAAAAAAAAACTTGCGCAACTGGATGCAAACAATTTTTTTTTTCATTCGATATCGATGCATTGTGTTTGAACGTCATTAAGAACCGCAAACGATGAAGAATATTTGTGAAAAGTTATTTCCATTGTGCCGAGTATCGAACAAACGACAACTACGAGTTTAAGACAGAAATTATCATCATCTCGTGGGAATTGAGATCGACAAGAAATATGATTTGCGTAAGAAACAAACTGTTCACTAATTTCGAGTATACTTCGATCGCTTCGGTTATTGTCCGCGAACGTAGTGAAACTATCGAAAAGAATTTTTACTCGCACGAAAACGAAACTCGAAAAATTTATTCTTTTGTTTGCAAATTCCTGAAAAAGTCTCCTCAACCAGTTTTGTTTTGCTTTGCGCGAGGGAGAATCAATTTGAAATTTTGCGAGACGAAATGAAATAATGTTTCAAGTAGCAGTTCAATAAATTGGCTAAACATGTGTTCGCATTTACATGATGCTCGGGATTGTAAAACAAGAGTTCGTTGCATTCGGCTTCGCTTTCGATTCAATTAAAACGAGGTAAAGGGAGATGTCATGGTGGAATGAGATCAGGAATGTCCGTGGATCTTGCGAGAATATCATTAATTAGCAGCCGTGGATTGCTGTTCCAATTAGTCAGCTGTAGAGATTCCGATGTGAATTACTGGTAAGTTGAGGAAGCTGGGAAATGTTTTCTCTCGAAGACGAAGATGCCAGATCGATCTTCAAGGAAAGTTAATGAACATTCGATTATCTTCGAATCTGCAAGAAATCAAATAAATTCTTATTTTCACTTTGAGAACTCTTGAGCAATCTGCTCAAGACTCCCGAGTCGAATTATCATAAAAGTAAACCCGAAAAAAATTCAATTTATGTAAATCGTTCGAGAAGCATTATCATGTTGAGTCGAGAGAACGAGCACAAGTGCCAGTAAAAACCGTGAAACTTTTATTGTAATTGTCGTAATGTTCGGATTTTTATTTCTTCGCTCTCTTTGCAACAGCGCGTTTAAACGACTTTCAAAATGTAAAGCAATATTTCTAAAAAAATGAAATGGAACGAAGCGAAGAAATGTGGCTTTTATGTCTTTTGTCACCACACTTGACGTCGATCTTTTGTATCCATTGTTGTTATTATTGAAGAGTCGAGACCACCAAAAGTGTTTGGAATGTTTGAACTACTTTTGATATAAAAAAAATCTCTCGACACATTTTCTTCCTTTTAGGGAGTGCGCACATCTGAACCCTCGGAAATTTCAAACATTACTGCGTGTTTCAGAATATTTCCAAATCTTTTGTGCAAAATTCGTTGATTCTCTCTCACGCAACATTGGAAGTTGCGCCACAATCGAGACGACACATCGATAAATTGAGATTTCTTCTCGTTCTCTTTTGCTTCCTTTTACTCGGAAGAGAATCGACTCGACTTTGCCTTTTACCTTTTTCTTTAATTGTTATTTCAAATCAAACAAAAACTTCGTGACAAGAAATATTTCGCCATTCGGCGGCATGAAATATCTTAAATCACGGATTACAACTTTATTAAAATGCCATTTCGATTATCGAACGATTTCGTCTAACAATGGAATTGCTAAAGTCAAATGAGAGTTGCCCTCTCCTGCACGAGCTACAGCCAAGTATGTTGCATTTAATTCTCAATGATAAATGAAATGTTGTTCAATCTTTTTATTAAAGCGATTCGTTTTCTTTTTATCCGAATCATATTGCGCAAGAAAAAATCCATTTATCTGAACTTAAACAATAAGTTTTTTATGATTATTATTGGAGATGTTCTTTCTCTTCTTTTTTCGTCATCAGAACCAAATGTTACCGGAGATGATTGAAGCTGCTGACCAGAGTCCAAAATAAGTCGAGCAATATCCATCATGATTGCATTTTTATGCTAAATTTGCTTGACAAATGATTATTTGAATGCACCCGGACTGGAGATCATGAGACTTTCTAGGCAGATGTCGCAGGACGAACGAACAAACGATTGCCGATGATAAATTGAGTGAAACATCGAAACTTTTGAAGGGAATTTATCGTTTCCAATTTGTCTCATTTCTTAATTAATCCAATTTGCATATTCATTAAGGATTACAAGGCTTTTGAGAGTTTTGTGTCTCTTGAGACGTCGCCCGCTGAATGAGAGATCAAGTGTCTTGACAATTTTTTTTATTACTGCGCATGAAAGGCAAGAAAGTCAAGATTAAACAGACATTTGTATGGAGAGGGTGTTAATTCTCTCGTTCAACTCTTTCGAAATGGCTTTTTGCCATCGTCGCATAATGACAAACATTTTTTAAGCCATGGAAAGCATCTTCTCTGCTCTCGATGGAAATTACTCGCATTTGCATAAGACGACCATAAAAATTCTTCAAACTTGACGAAATCCTCGTCTTTTAAAGTTATTAAACTTTGAGGGCGACATTTCCACCAAACAATGAGAGAGATGGATCCACTTCAGCGCATAACTCAACCGACAAACCGACAGATAATCTTTATTTATGACGGCCCAGAAATGTTTGACTTATTTTTATTGTTTTGCGTAATGGATTCGTATGGCGAGAGAGAGAGAAGTATTTGCTTTGGGGTCAAACGTTTCGTCTTCTATTTTTCGTGGTGCAGTCATAAAAGTGCTTAAAGCAAATAATTCCGCAGCTAAAGTGATAATAGAATTCAATGTGCGGCATTCTCTCTTTTTATGGACTCTCGAGATCAACATCTTTAATCCCAATTGATGCTTTTTTGTGGCCTCAGATAAAAAATAATTTTCCGCAAATATTTTTATGACTTTCCGCTTTCGCATGTCGAGACTGTCGTTGTTTCTTTATTTTGATGAGAGTTTTGTGAGTTTATCTAACACTAACTCCGAGATAACTAAACACCGACGAACATCCACGTACAAAAATGTTATTTAAACACCAACGCATGCTCTCAATTATATTGCTAATCAGCTGCAATTCAAAGTCCTCGCCGTCATCAACATAATTAGAAGATAAAATTTTAGCTTTCCCCAGCGCCGCATATAACGCTTTATTAGTAATTCCATCATCTAATTTCCTCATTTCTCTCGATATTTCGAATCGATATGTGTTGGAATTGGAGAATAAATAAGTTAAGACCGTAATCGTTTGGCTATAATGTTTCTTCGAAAGAGGCGAGAGCAAAGAAATTACAATAGAAATTAAATAAACTTTTATGTTCACAAGGAATCATTTTTCTTTATTAGATTTTCCCTTTTCCTTCGTTGGGCCTTTTAAATAACGTTTATGTTCGAATTAATACGAAATTTTCGTGCCATTCAAGGGCGCGTCACACCCTCGCATTATGTTCCTTCGACTTCAACTTGCACAGTCGTAATCTGAAGTAAATTAAATAAAAATTCTTTCGTCTTTCGTTTGAGCGGCGAGGGTGGACAATTCTTTATCAAACTTCTCTTTAAATTTCCTTTCAAACATTCTTTTCTATTATGATGTAAATTATCTCCTTACACGCTTTTTAATGTTCACACATTTCTCACCGGCAACCCCCTTAAAGACCATTCAGAGAGTTGTTAAAATTAAAAAATTATCATCGCGCTCTCATCGCTACCGCGGCGCGGGGACAAGCAATGAAAAGACGCCGAAATTCAAATAAAGACGAGAAAGATTTGTTTAATTTTTCTTTCTTTCTTTTTTTTTCACCGGGAGTTGACTTTATGAAGTTGAGAAATGAGTCATGAGAGTCATAAATTACACAACTCGCGTCTCTGGCGCAGTAAATTTTTAATTTAAAATGCGTTGGAGTTGGAGAAACTTTGTCAACTGCAGTTAAGAATTCTCATAAATAAAGGGCTCGAGAGTCTCGATAAAAAAAACAGCAAAAGTAATAATTCATGTCTCAAGATGACAATTTTACCTTTCACTCCTCGTTTTCCTTTTACACGCTCAGTGATCCGCTTAATTTGCTATCAGGCGCAAGAAAAGGGTGAAAAGGAAAATGACTCTCGGAATTTCCTTTTGATGGACGATCGCTTTCGTCGTTGGGAAATGGCAAAAGGATGACCATTTGGAAATGCAATTTCCTCTCGTAATTTTCATGATGAATCTTCTAATCATGCGAAAGGGAATCTCATCGACGTTCGCACGAGTTGACACGATTTAATTTCTTTTACACTTCAGGTCAGTGAAGAATCGTTTTTAAAATGTTCTACTCGAAACAATTCGGAGACTCGAACGAAGCTCATTGTGAATTTCAAACCAAAAAATCAAATTTCCACAAAATCCCTTCGTTGAGTGGAAAAGTTGAAATCTCATCTTACTAATTGACGCTATTATGTGACACTCGATTTGCATGTTCAAATGTTATTCCAGCAATGCTTCGTTTAATCAAAAAAATAAAGATTTTCATTACAAATTGCTTCAGCTCGAAATCCTTTAAAATGCAAATTTCCCAGCGTAACTGAATTATCTCGAAACCCTTTCAGAGTCGGAGTTAAATTAGTTACACAAAAGGACCATCATTTGGAAATTGAATTAGCTTTGTTGTCAGTAATTAAGTCAACATGCATGTTTCTATCTCGTCCCCTTCTCTCGCCAACAACAACAAGCGAGTTCAATTTAAAACCCGAGAAAATTCCTGTAACAAGTAGACAAGAGACCGAAATTGAAAGCATTACGGGACCACAACAAAAATATGATTACGTCAACCCCAAAAAGTTGGCAGAAAACAACAAGAAGGGAGAACAAGGCCGACGCAATTGAACTGAATTCCTCCAGCCCAACGAATCGAACAAATTGACTTATTTATTTGATATGATTTATTAAAGCACAATAAATTATTATTAACTGCAATAATTCAAAACTTTTACATGCCCGCACATATGCTCGATGTATGAGAGGGACGAAGGAAGAAAAATAGTTTTCTTACGCATCAGGTTTTCTGCTTGATAGAGAATCGACGTCGTCTCCCTTCCTTGTCACATTTTCTCCCTTCGCTTCTTGCCTTTCATCTCGATGTGTCGTCGTGATGCAATATTTTCACAATCAACGATTTCTTTCCGTAGCAACCATAAATTATCCTTCGCTCATATGCGAGACGCTTAAAAGTTTCTCCTTCAACTCCGAGAATCATCCGTGAATTAGATTTATGATTTGCTGTCACATTTCCTTCGCTTTCCTGGACATAAACAATTCGTAATTCTATGTTTGGTGATGGAAAGTTTCGCCTCGACAAGGCCAGAAGCGTAAATATTTCTTCTTGAGTGATACCGGAAAATAAATTGAATAACATCAATATTTGCGCTTTGGCAAGAGCGTTTGAGAGAAATGTGTGCGGAACGCAACAATGATATTAAATAACAGTCAGATTACTGTCAAATGCTTTCAACTTGTCGCACGTTCACACATTACATGCAATCGAAATCGATAAATAACGAAGCGATTCGCCTTTATTCGGATGCCTACAATAAATGTTTTTCACCTTCGAGCGTGAACGCTTTGAGAAATTGAATAATGCGAGAATATTTTTATTTTTTTTTCGGGCACATCAAGAATTGCGAAATGAAGCTGAGAAAAGACATTTATTTTCATGAAGGAAATCTCAATCGGATTCGATTGAAAGCCAGTGGACTGTGAGTAAGGAACTTATTAAATCGAGAGTGAGAGAGATGAATAAATAAATCGACTCCCGACTTCATTCGAATTATTCAATTTTCCTTCAAGTTCGGACATTGCTTTGAACATGGAATGTGTTCGCACCATTTGTGCTGTCACCTTCTGTGTGACTTACCGAAAATTCCAGCGACTGCAATATCTTTTGAAGTTCCTCTCGTTTCGGCGATGCGAGCGACATCAAAATTGTCTTAAATTTCTTTGCTGCGCGATAATAAAACGGGAATTCTTTTTGCTTTTCTTTTTTTGATATCCACGACACGTAAAAGTTTCCTACGTGATCGAAATCTGTTATTCCATTTATCATACAAAACATGAGAGCACAAGCAGCAGCAGCAGCAGATGAAGAAGAAGAAGGAAGAAGTACGAAATAATAAATGAAACTGAATTGGATGTAGTTGGAAAATTTGAATAAAACTGTCGGCTGAAGGCTCTGAGAGATGAGCAGCGCCCAACAGCAGATGAGAGGAAATTATGTGAAATATTGGAGAAAAACTTTAGCTTAAAGCAAAAGGAAGAAGAAGGCGATGGAATGCTTCATTATTGATTATCGTGCAATCACACAAATCTCTTCGGGAACATGAAACGCAATCGAGAACAATGAATGCTCGCTCCATTCGAATCGCAGCGAAATTATAAATTTTCATCGGTAGATCATTTCATTTGATGATGAACTCAAGACTTTTGAACTCCGAATGTGTTCGCACTTACATCAACGTTGGAGATAGTAAAGAATCCTCCAGTGAGTTAGTTTTACGATCTGCTTCCATTAGGAATCGAAGGATTTTAGTGCGAAACTTAAACTTAATGTAACTCTCTTCGAATTTAACGATGTCTTCCATTAGAAAGAAAATTCTACAAAACATTTCCATTAAGTAATTTCTAAACAAGTAAAGTTCGTACTTTCGGAACGTGAATTTATTATTCGAGTGATGCAAAGAATCTTTTATCCATTTAACCCTCGGATCAAAATTCAAATTCAGTTTCTTGGCTCACTTGTCATGTTGCGCTTGAGAGTTTTATGATAAAACTGTCTTGAGATGACAATTCGTCATTTTTCATTGTGGTCTCTTAAAAGATAAAGTTTACGTCACAAATCTCACTTTCAAGCTTAGTTGGGTTGACCTTAAAGCTGTCGCAGCCTTTACTTTTGTTTTTTCTTTCCTTAATGCAATAAAACACAAATTGAAATTAATATGAAGTTAGGTTAAATTTTTATGGACGCAATAAATTTATTTATGGTTTTTGAGGCAGATTCCTTTATGATCTGCTGAAATTATTCAGGTGAAATAATATTAGGCGAAAGGTAACATTCAGAAAAAAAAATTAGTTCCTTGTGTCTCGTTCAATAGAAAAGCTGGTTTTTATTTTAAATCGAATTGCTCGTGGATAAAATAAAATTGATTTTTTTAAAAACTCAATCTTAAAGAAATAAAATGAATAAAATGCAATTAAATGATCTCCCTGAAGAGATTTTGTTGCAAGTGTTTGAATATTTTGATTTTAAAACTTTGATGGAAGCGTCGCTCGTTTCCCAAAAGTAAGTTTTTAGTTTTTGATTTGATCACTAATCTTAATTCAACTTGTCAATATTTTTAGATGGAATGAAATGATCGGAGACAATTTGGCAATCATGAAGAAGATCAAACTTGTTGCCAATATTTCTAGTGAAGAAATTCGAGAGCTGCCAGAGAAATTTACTCGCCACTATCATTCGATCATGATCGACGGAAACTTTGTGAATGAATTTAATTGGAAACTGCTTGAAAGACAAACATCACATTTGAGAAAGCTTGAAATTTACCGATGCAAAA
Organism: Smittia aterrima; assembly: GCA_033063855.1. Taxonomy (NCBI): domain Eukaryota; kingdom Metazoa; phylum Arthropoda; class Insecta; order Diptera; family Chironomidae; genus Smittia; species Smittia aterrima. The sequence continues at coordinate 23,519,502 of CP093831.1, forward strand.
TTAGTGACGAAAAAAAGGGAAATTTCAAGAAGTTTCTTGCATCGATGACGAAGCTTGAGTCATTGAGAATTTTCCAAACCTTTTGTGATATCGATCTCACTCATCATAATCAACTGAAGATATTGGAGCTGGATCATTGCAGAAAAGTAAGTCGTTGAAAAGGACATTGATAATTTCTTCATTGGTTGTAATAATTTTTTTTTATTTATTTCAGGCTCTAGAATTTCCTGTGACAGCTCAATTGACATATTTATATTTAAAGGAATATTCTTCTGAAGTGATATCATTTCTGGTCGGTCAGAAAAGTCTAGAGGAATTCACAATCTACGATAACTGCGGTGAACTCAATTCCAACATTAATTTAGAGTCCTTAAGAGCAATCCAGTTCCCTCTGAAGAAGCTTTCCATCGTAGGGCATGAATGGTTAGGCTCAAAAGAAAACTTTTTGCTCTTCATAAACCAGTTTGCGAATTCTTTGGAAGATCTTCATATTGGACATAGATTCCAAGCATCAGTTTATGAGTTGATTTTCAAAAAATTTCACAAACTGAAAACGCTGAGAGTTAATTCTTTAACCGCGCCAAAAGAAGATTCATTTTATTACAATCTCAATACAAACCTGTCAGTCCAGAAGCTGATCGTTCAAATTTTCGATTATAGCGACATTCCAATCTTCGACGACTTGACAACTGTTTTAAAAAAGATCAAAGGATTCATCGATAAACTTCCAAATCTCCGATCTCTAGATCTAATCAGTTCGAACCTTTCAAAGGAGCTAATGATGTTCATCGCTGACAATCTCAAAATGCTGAAGAAATTAAAAGTCTCTGAAATTTCGGATAAAGCCTTCGATGAAGTGAACATTCCAAGCTTAAAAGTGATCACAATCGAGCATTTCGACCTCAAAAACCTACAAGATTGGAAACAGCAAATCATCAGAGCACTACCAAACATTGAGGAATTTAGAGTTGGACAATTTAGCGGTTTAAATGAAAAAAACATTAAATTCATCGCTGAAGGCTGGCCTAAGCTGAAACACGTCAGGTTAGGATATGGATTCAAGGCTCGTAAGGAGATTGTCGAACTGTTCCTTCAAAACTGTAAAGACTTGAAAATTATTGAAATCTACGAAAATGCATTTGAGTCAGATTCCGAGAAAGAAGAAATCTTGCGAGAAGTCAAACGAGATGGATTTCGATTCGTTATTAACAAGTGTCTAAAACCAGATTCTTCCGTCTGATCGAACATCCGCTGTCTCATTTCAAATTCAGCAATTTGAATTATTTATTAAAAACAACTTCATCATATTGAAATTCATTTCTTGGCTAATAAATAAACTTTAATAATTATTTCAATGTTGTCACTTTTATTACTTTAGTTTTATTACGATCATCCCATTTTCAGACGAAAAAGTAATTAAGGTTCCACCATATGCTAAGTACTTGTACTGAAATATTCAGGTAAAATTTATTTATTTGTCTCTGTATTGAGAAAATAAATTTAGTTCCGTAAGTCTCATTGAATAGGAAAGACAGAAAATATCCTCATCTTGTTGAAAGTAACAAATCTTGGACCAAATTTTTATTTTAAATCGAATTGCTCGTGAATAAAATAAAATTGATTCTTTTAAAAACTCAATCTTAAAGAAATAAAATGAATAAAATGCAATTAAATGATCTCCCTGAAGAGATCTTGTTGCAAGTGTTTGAATATTTTGATTTTAAAACTTTGATGGAAGCGTCGCTCGTTTCCCAAAAGTAAGTTTTAATTTTTTTAATTTGATCATTAATCTTAATTCAACTTCTCAATATTTTTAGATGGAATGAAATGATCGGAGACAATTTGGCAATCATGAAGAAGATCAAACTTGTTGCCAATATTTCTAGTGAAGAAATTCGAGAACTGCCAGAGAAATTTATTCGTAAATATCGATCGATCATGATCGACGGAAACTTTGTGAATGAATTTAATTGGAAACTGCTTGAAAGACAAACATCACATTTGAGAAGTCTTGAGATTTACCGATGCAAAATTAGTGAGGAAAACAAGGGAAATTTCAAGAAGTTTCTTGCATCGATGACGAAGCTTGAGTCATTGAGAATTTTCCAAACCTTTTGTGATATCGATCTCACTCATCATAATCAACTGAAGATATTGGAGCTGGATCATTGCAGAAAAGTAAGTCGTTGAAAAGGACATTGATAATTTCTTCATTGATTGTAATAAATTTTTAGGGTTTTTCATCCGAAGGATGGAACACCCTATAGTGATCGCTTTGTCCGTGGTCCGACGTCCGGGATTGAGATAACTCGCGAACGCGATGAGCTAGCGAATTAGTTTCTTCAACAGTCGATAGAGAATTTTAATACGAAAAACATATTTTGAGGATTTTTGGCTAGCTCATCAGGATCGGGCCCACGGGCCCAAAACCTGGAATCTCCATACAAAAAGTCGATTTTAGGTTTGGAAATAATTTTTCTCGTAAACGGAAGCACATTTCCGCTGTGACTTGTTCACAAGAAGTGATTAGCATGTTGAATCGAGTGCATGGATTTTATAGCTGACCAGATCTGGGTCCACCTCTTGCCAGCGCCAAGTGAAACTTCTTTTCCTTTAGAGTTAGTGCTTTCATTTTTTCACATGAAATGATCAGCTCGACACGACAAAGCGATAAATCTCAGAAAATCCAAGCTCCACACATTGGTTCCACCTCTGGTGAGCTCAAAATGGGACTTCGTTTCCTTTAAGTAAAATGTCCCCTGCAACCAGTCCGACGGATGAAAAACCCTACAGTAAGTTCGTAACGAACTGCTAATGCCATTTGTTTTATTTATTTCAGACTCTGGAATTTCCTGTGACAGCTCAATTGACATATTTATATGTAAAGGTTTACTCTCCTGAATTGATCTCATTTCTAGTCGGTCAGAAAAGTCTAGAGGAATTTACAATCTACGATGGTTACGATGATTTCAATGTTAACATCAATTTGGAGTCCTTGCAAGCGATTCAGTTCCCTCTGAAGAAGCTTTCCATCTTTGGGCATGAATGGTTAGGCTCCGAAGAAAACTTATTACTCTTCATAAACAAGTTTGCGAATTCTTTGGAAGAAGTTCATATTGGACATCTACTTAAATTCCCAAAATCAGTTTATGAGATTATTTTCAAAAAGTTTTGCAAACTGAAAACGCTGAATATCTATTGCAACCGTGCACCAAAAGATAACTCATTTTATTTCAATCTGAATACAAACCTGTCAGTCCAGAAGCTGATCGTTCATAGCTCCGATTATAGCAACCACATGAAATTTCTTGTCAAAACGATTAAAGGATTTATCGGTAAACTTCCAAATCTCCGATCTCTAGATCTAATCGATTCGAATCTTCCAACAAAGGAGTTAATGAAGTTCATCGCTGACAATCTCAAAATGCTGAAGAGATTAAAAGTTCCTGAAATTTCTGATAAAGCTTTCGATGAAGTGAACATTCCAAGCTTGGAAGCGATAACAATCTACTCTTTAGATGACAAGAGACTACAAGATTGGAAACAGCAAATCGTCAGAGCACTGCCAAACATTGAGGAACTTAAAATTATAGGTTTTAACGGTAAGAATGAAGAGAATGAAGAGAATCTCAAATTCATCGCAGAAGGTTGGCCTAAGCTAAAACACGTCGAGTTAGGATATGATTTTGTCGCTTCAAAGACAATTTTCGACCAGTTCCTGCAAAATTGCAAAGATTTGAAAATTTTAAAAATCTACGACACTGCATTCGAGTCAGATTCCGAGAAAGAAGAAATCTTGCGAGAAGTGAAACGAGATGGATTTCGACTCGTTATTAAGAAGTGTTTATAAACATTCCTCCATCTCAGCAATTTGAATTATTTATTAAAAACAACTTCATCACATTGAAACTCATTTCTTGGCTAATAAATTAACTTTAATAATTATTTCACTGTTGTCACTTTTATTATTTCAGTTTATTACGGTCATCTTTTTTTCACACGAAAAAGTAGATAAGGTTCTAACAAATACCAAAGGCTAGGTAGTTGTACTGAAACTATTCAGGTAAATTTATTGAATTCTGAGAATATAAAATCAGTTCAATAAGTCTCGCTGAGTAGAAAACACGTTGAATTTTTTTTGCTTTCTAGAAATAAAAAATCTTTGATAAGAAATTTATTTAAAACCTAATTTCTCTCGTGAATAAATAAAATTTCAATTCGTTCCAAAACTCAAATATTAGTTTTGTAAGAAAATGAATGAGAAACAATTAAATGATTTCCCTGAAGAGATCTTGTTGCAAGTGTTTGATAAAATGGAAGTCAAAACTTTGATGGAATCCTCTGCCGTTTGCCGAAAGTAAGTTTCAACTTTTTGATTTGATCATTGATCTCAATTTAACTTCTCAATATTTTTAGATGGAATGAAATGATCGAAGAGAACTCAGCAATCATGAATAAGATCAAACTTGTTGTTCGTGTTTCTAGTGAAAAAATTCGATTGCTGCCAAAGGAATTTACTCGCAACTATCGATCGATCAAGATACTCGGAAACTTTAAAGATGAATTCGATTGGCCACTTTTAACACAAGCTTCAAGCTTGAAAAAGCTTGAAATTTACCGATGCGAAATTAGAGAGGAATTGATCGCATTTCTGTCTCGTCAGAAAAGTCTCAAGGAACTTGCAATCCGCGACTGCAATAGAGTCAATATCAATTTAGAGGCCTTGCAAGCGATTCAGTTCCCTCTGAAGAAGCTTTCAATCGATGGACATGAATGTTTATGCTGCGATGAAAACTTATTGCTCTTCATAGAGAAGTTTGCGAATTCTTTGGAAGATCTTCATATTGGACATAGATTCCCAGCATCAGTTTATGAGATGATTTTCGAAAAATTTCACAAACTGAATACGCTGTGTGTTAATTTCGATTTCGCACCAAAAGAAGAATCATTTTATTACAATCTGAATACAAACCTGTCAGTCCAGAAGCTGATCGTTCACAGCTACGATTATAGCGACGACATGATAACTGTTTTGGAAAAAATCGAAGGATTCATCGATAAACTTCCAAATCTCCGATCTCTAGATCTAACCAATTCGAGATTTCCAAAGGAATTAATGATGTTCATCGCTGACAATCTCAAAATGCTGGAAGAATTAAAAGTCTTTGGAATTTCTGATGAAGATTTCGATGAAGTGACCATTCCCAGCTTGAAAACGATCAAAATCGAGTTGCTCAATATCAAGAAACCAGAAGATCAGGAACATCAAATCTTCAGAGCATTGCCAAACATTGAGGAATTTAGAGTTGAAGGTTTTAGCGGTGAGAATGATGAGAATCTCAAATTAATCGCTGTAGGTTGGCCTAAGCTAAAACACGTGAAGTTAGGATATGGATTCAAGGCTCGTAAGGAGATTGTCGAACTGTTCCTTCAAAACTGTAAAGATTTGAAAACTATAGAAATCTACGAAACTGCATTCGAGTCAGATTCCGAGAAAGAAGAAATCTTGCGAGAAGTCAAACGAGATGGATTCCGATTTGTTATTAACAAGTGTTTATATTTATAAACAGATTCCTCCATCTGATCGAACATTCTTCTATCTCATTTCAATTTCAACAATTTGAATTATTTATTAAAAACAACTTCATCACATTGAAACTCATTTAATGGCTAATAAATTAACTTTAATAATTACGTATCTCAATATTGTCACTTTTATTATTTTAGTTTTATTACGGTCATCCTGTCGAATTTCAGACGAAGAAGTAATTAAGGTTCCACCAAATGCTAGGTGGAACTGAAGGTGTACTGAGGTTGTACTGAAATATTCAGGTAAAATTTATTTATTTGCTGCTATATTGAGAAAATAAATCTAGTTCAGTAAGTCTCGTTGAATAGGAAAGACAGAAAATATTTTCATCTTGTTAAAAGTAACAAATCTTGGACCAAATTTTTATTTTAAATCGAATTGCTCGTGAATAAAAAAACTCGATTCTCTTTGTAACTCAATCGTTAAGAAATAAAATGAATCAAAAGCAATTGAATGATTTACCCGAAGAGATCTTGTTGGAAGTGTTCGAAAAAATGGATTTTAAAACTTTGTTGGAATCAACGCTCGTCTGCAAAAAGTAAGTTTCGAGTTTTTCGTTTGATGATTAAATCAATCAGATTTATCCTAACTAAACATTTCTTTTAGGTGGAATGAATTGATCGGAGATAACTCAGCGATCATGAAAAAGGTCAAACTTTTTGTCAATGTTTTTAGTGAAGAAATACGAAATCTGTTAGAGAAATTAACTCGCAAATATCAATCGATCAAGATAAAAGGAAACGTTAACAATGAATTCAACTGGAAACTGCTTGAAAGACAAGCTTCACATTTGAGGAGTCTTGAGATTCATTATTGCACAATTAGAGAAGAAATGGAAATTTTCAGCAATTTAATTGAGTCGATGGCGAAGCTTGAGACTTTGAGCATTTTGTCTACGGATTCTGATAATTGTGAAATCGACCTCAGTCGTCTTAATCGCCTGAAATCGTTTGAACTCTATAATAGTAACATTACTGTAAGTTCAAATTCTTAAAAGGAAAATCTTTTCTTAATTGTTTTTTCTTCTTCAGATTTTGAACTTTCCTGAGACAGCTCAGTTAACAAACTTGGATATATTTGGTTTTAAGATTTACAATTCTTCAGACTTGATCTCGTTTCTGGTCGGTCAGAAAAGTCTCGAGAATCTTTCAATAGAATCCTGCAGAGTAAACAAATTCAATTTGAAGAAACTACAATCGATTCAGTTTCCTCTCAAGAAGCTTTCAATCAAAGGTGACGACAAATGCTCAAAAAATTTAATACCTTTCATGAAACAGTTTGTCAATTCTTTGGAAGAAATTGGTATAAGTTTGTCATTCCCACCATCAATTTACGAGTTCATTTTCAACGAATTGCCTAAGTTAGAAACATTTGGTCTTTTCGTTGATCCTAAAGAGAATTTATTTGATTTTAATCCAAAAATTAACTTATCAGTTCGAAAGCTGACTATTGATGGTGGCAATCCTGGCTTGACAGCCTTCGAATGTCTCATCGAAAAACTTCCAAATCTTGAAATCCTGAATCTTAATTTTCGGAATCTTTCAAATGAGCAAATGATGTTCATCGCTGACAATCTCAACAAACTCAAATATCTTAAAGTCCTCAATGTTTCTGATCAACTTTTCGATGATGTGAACATTCCAAGCTTGAAAACGATCAGAATTCACTCTCTCGGTGACGAGAAGCGTCAAGTTTTGAAGCAAATGATCAGAGCATTGCCAAACATTGAACAATTCGAAATTGATTGGTTTACCGACCAAAATGAAGAGAATATCAAAATCATCAGTGAAGGCTGGCCTCAGCTGAAACACGTTGTTATTTTTTGTATTGTATTTGTATTTTTCGAAACTTCTCCAAGTAAAAAATCTTTCTAACTGTATGAAATACGATCTCGAAGAATGTTTGATTATTGCAGCGTAATCAAAACTTTATATCAAACATTAGTCTGTCATCCATCTCATATTACATCACAATATTGAGACTGTTAAATTTAGTAACATTCAAATTTAAGTTCTAATATATTCTAATGATACAATAACATTTTTAAAAATAAAATGTTTCATTTATTTCTAATCAAAGAACTCTTTGAATACTGATTCCTTTCGATTTCAATTCAATTTGGCAGAGTTATAATTGATACCACCACGACCATCACAGTTTGAATTGAAAACTTAAGTTTGGTTATTATTTCGTGGCTTCAAAGAAAATTTTTCATCGGTTCCTGTCTAACTGCAAGGACTTGAAAACTGTGGAAATCTACGAAAAAGCATTCAAGTCAAATTCCGTGAAAGAAGAAATCTTGAACGAAGTCAAACGAGAGGGATTCCAAATTATTATCAAAAAATCTTAGGAAATAATGATTCTTATGTTAATTTATGATCTTGTTCATATTTCAAAGATAATTTAATAAAGAAAACGAAATAAACTGCTTTTGATTAATTTTCGAAAATCCAAATGATTCTACTTTAATTGTTTCAGTTTTATTACGGTCATCCTGTTTCGAGACGAATAATTTTTTTCCTGAAAAGTAACATTCGGAAAATAAAGTTAGTTCGATAAGTGCCGCTGAACAGAAAAGACGTTAAATATTTTTCTCTGCTTATTAAATAACAAATCTTTAACAAAAATTTATTTTTGATACATTCGTTGACATGAAAATGAGTGAGAAACAATTAAATGATTTGCCAGAGGAGATCTTGTTGCAAGTATTCGAAAAAATGGATTTTAAAACTTTGATGGAATCAACGCTCGTTTGTAAAAAGTAAGTTTCAAATTTGGTTTGATGATTATTCTCGACTAAATTTAACTTTTTACTTTTAGATGGAATGAATTAATCGGAGATAGGTCAACAATCATGAAGAAGATCAAAGTTCATTTTAACGATGTCAAACATTCTCGCTGCTCGAATATGCCACAGGAGTTAACTCGCAAATGTCAAGCGATCAAAATATCCTCGTGTCGAACCGGATTGTTTTGGAAATTTCTAGACGGACAAACTTTGCATTTGAGAAGTCTTGAGATTTTTAGATCTACATTTGATACGCAGGACATGGAAGATTTCACCAAAATAATTTCATCTTTGAAGAAACTTAAGACGTTGAGCATTTTGTTTTTCGAATGTGAAAACAATCCTAGTGTCGATCTCTCTCATCTTAATCATCTGAAGTCGTTGGACCTGGAAAGTTGTAAAGTATGTAAGTCAAATTTGTTAAAATGAACGTTGAGCTCTTTTTAATTGTTTCTATTTTATTTCAGATTCTAAACTTTCCTGAACAAGCTCAGTTAACAAGATTGAAAATCGCTTACATAGAGGATTACAAATCTTCTGAATCGATCTCATTTCTAGCGACTCAAAAAAATCTTGAGGATCTTACAATTCGCAACTGTAAAGCTGAACTCGAAAAAAGTAATTTGAAGAAACTGCAAGCGATTCAGTTTCCTCTCAAGAAGCTTAAACTCTTCGAATATTGACTTGTTAAGGAAAATTTACCGCTTCATGAAAAGTTTGTAAATTCAAGAAAGATGATCGTTTGAATCCCCAGCGTCAGTGAACACGATGATTTTCAACGAATTTCGTCAGTTAAATACTTTGAGTGTAAGGTTCGATGACTTGCCTGAAGAAGAATCATTTTTTTTCAACCTTCGTCCAAACTTGTCAGTTCAAAAGCTGATCATCCATGGATCCATCATGTATACCTTCACATTATTCGAAGGTTTCATCAGGAAACTTCCAAATCTTCACACTTTGGTTCTTAACTTTATATTTCTTACAAATGAATTAATGATGTTCACCGCTAATAATATCCAAATGGTGAAGAATCTTCAAGTCAGTGTCCAACGTGTTTCTAAAAATGCTTTTGATGGAGTGAATATTCCAAGTTTGAAGTTTTTTAAAATCCATAAGCTCGATATCAATAATCTACAAATTTGGAAAGAGATGACAAAGGCATTGCCAAATATCGAAGAATTTGAAGTTGAACTATTTGTCGATGTATTTGAAGAATTTAGCTATGAGATTCGATCAATTGAAGAGAATGTTAAAATCTTCAGTGAAGGTTGGCCTCATTTGAAACACGTTAAGTTAGGAAAGGGATTCATAGCCTCAAAGAAAATCTTCGATCTGCTCCTCTTTAACTGCAAGAGCCTGAAAACTGTAGAAGTCTTTGAGGATGCGTTCAAGTCAGTTTCCGTTAAAGAAAAAATTTTATGCGAAGTCAAACGAAATGGATTCTATTTCATTATTAATAAGTCTTAGATCATTAGTCATTAGTTTTGTTGATTCTATGTAACAACATTAATGTTATTTTTGTGTGAAAATGAATGAGTTAAGCTCACACAATAAAATTATATTAAAAGATTTAATCTAAATGATTCTACTTTAATTGTTTCAGCTTTATTACGGTCATCCTGTTTCCAGACGGACAATTTTTTTCCTGAAGAGTAACATTCGGTAAATAAAGTTAGTTCGATAAGTGTCGCTGAATAGAAAAGACGTTAAATATTCTTCTCTGCTTATTAAATAACAAATTTTTAACAAAAATATATTTTCGATACATTAGTTGACAAGAAAATGACTCAAAAACAATTAAATGATCTGCCCGAGGAGATCTTGTTGCAAGTATTCGAAAAAATGGATTTTAAAACTTTGATAGAATCGTCGCTCGTTTGCCAAAAGTAAGTTTAAAGTTTTTGATTTGATGATTGATAATGGGCCTGGCCATACCACACACCGGGTGACCACACACCAACCTATAGATTTTTAGTAGATTTTCTATAGAATCCTATAGATTTTTTATAGAAAATCTATAGAAATTTAATGTGTAATTTTTCTTTAAAATTACATAGAAATTAATAGATTTTAACTAGAAAAACCATAGAAAACGTTACGTTTCTTACGTCAAAATTCATAGAAAAAACATTGAAATTCTATAGAAAATCTATGGCTTTTTAAAGAAAAATGAATCAAATTTCAATGGAAGACGTTGACGTAAGAAACGTAACGTCTATTTTTCTAGTTAAAATCTATTAATTTCTCATGTAATTTTAATGAATCATAAATTACACATTAAATTTCTATAGATTTTCAATGAATTTTTGTTGGTTTCTATATTTCTGACGTAAAAACTTAACGTTTTCTATAGAATTCTATTTAAAATCCATTAATTTTGAATATAATTTAGATGTGAAACTTAATTAAATTTGATTTAAAAAACGATTGGTATGAGTGTTTTTCATCCGAAGAATGAAATTAATTTTTTCTTAAAAGCAAGAGTGAAAAGATAATTAGAATTTTGATTTAAAGTCTTTTTTAAGAATTGTCACAAAAAAACATTTCTTTTACGCATTATCGGTGAGCTCATAAACCTTCTGTCTCTTTAGTATAAGAACAGCTGACTAAAGAAAGTGCAAGCTAACACAAGGGCAAACATCATTTCAGTTTGATGAACTGTGATTTGTTCATAAGTTATTTTGAATATGATGAAATGAGTACACGGATTTCAGAGCTTATAAAATAATTAACCTTTTGCAAGCCCTAATGTATGATTGAAGCCTTTTTTACCCAATGTATCTTCCCAAAACTTTATTCAAAAATGAGTCTAGATTTGAATCGAAATATTTTTTCTGTTCCAATAGTAAATGAAACTCTAATTTTCTAATTATTTTATATTGAAAATCTGTTTATTTTAAATAGAAATTCTATTAATTTTCTATGTATTTTCAATATAAAACGTAACGACGTAGAAGTTTGACGTAATTGGTTTTCAAAAAGTCCATTGAAAATCTATAAGTTTTATATAAAATCTATTAATTTTCTGAAATTCTATTGAATTTACGCTAAAATTGAAACCAAAATAAATTTTAGTTTTAATGGAAAATTAGAATTTCTATCTAAATTTCTTATTTAATAGAAATTGAAAAAAATGAAATCATAGAAAAAATAGGTTTTAATAGAAAGTAGAAAATATATGGAAAATATATAGAAAATTAATAGATTTTTAAATCTATGTATTTTCTATAGAAAATCTACATATTTCCTATAGAATTTCTATAGATTTCCTTGGTGTGTGGTATGGCTAGATCCATTGATAATAATTAATCTTGCCAATATTTTTAGATGGAATGAATTGATTGGACTTGACGCAACAATAATGGAGAAGATTGAGTTGAATTTGAATGTTTTCTTTAAAAATAACTTTAATAATGAAAGTCAGATAATGCTGCCAGAGGAGTTCACTCGCAACTATCGATCGATCAAGATATGTGGAAACAATGATTACGACAGCAGCTGGATTTTGATAACAATAGCTTTGAGAAAAGGTTTAGTCCTGAGAAATCTTGAGATTGACTTTTGCCGTATTAGCGATGAAGAAATGGGAAACTTCAACAAGCTACTTGCATCTTTGACGAAACTTCAGACGCTGAGAATCTCGAGCTCGGATTATAGTGTTGATCTGACGCATTTATGCCAACTGAAGTCGTTAGACATTAATGATTGTAGAGTAAGTTGAATTATTTTATCATTGAAAACATTTTCATTTTTTTTCTTTTAGATTCTAAAATTTCCTGAGACAGCTCAGTTGACAAGCTTAAAAGTCAGATTTTTTAAGGATATCGAGTCTGCTGAATTAATCTCATTTCTTGCCAGTCAGAAAAGTCTCAAAAACCTTAAAATTTACGACCCCAAAGTTTCACTCGACAACAACATGAATTTGGAGACTTTGCAAGCGATTCAATTTCCTCTCACGAAGCTTTCAATGGAAGGATATGAATGGTTAGGCTCCGAAGAAAACTTACTGATCTTCATTAAAAAGTTTGTGAATACTTTGGAGGAACTTGAAGTTGGATTTGGATTCCCAGCTTCAGTTTATGATATGATCTTCTTCAAAAAGTTTCATAAGCTGAATACATTGAGCGTTACTTTACATGACGTGCTCAAAGAAAATTCATTTTACTTTAATCTTCATCCTAACCGGTCAGTCCGAAAGCTAATTGTTCGTGACGAAGATCATCTTGACTTAATGTCATTCAAAAGATTTATCAGAAAATTTCCGAATCTTCAAACTCTGGATATACCAGGATCATACCAGTCAAACGAGTTAATGATGATCGTCGCCAACAATCTCAAAATTCTCAGAGATCTTCAAATCTACAATTTTTCTGATGAATATTTCGAAGGAGTGTACATTCCAAGCTTGAAAAAGATCAGAATCTCCTCTCTCAATTACAAGGAACCTCAAGTTTTAAAGCAAATGATCAGGGCATTGCCAAACATTGAACAATTCGAAGTTGATTGGTTTAATGACCAAAAGCTTTCAAAAGAAGAGAATATCAAATTAATCACCGAAGGTTGGCCTAAACTCAAACACGCCAAGTTGGGAAAAGAATTCTAAGAAAAATTTCAATCTCTTTCTGCTAAATTGTTCAAATCAGATTCTGAAGAAGAAGAAACTTTTCGCGAAGTCAAGCAAATTGGTCTTCAATTCGTTTTAAAGAAGTCTCAAATGATGAGTTTCATTGATCTGCTAACATTTTTCCCAAAATGATATTTTTCATGTGAATACGAGCACCTTAAGCTCTCATCTTAAAACTGAAAATAAAACAATCGTTTAACGCGAAGAACTTGAACTTTTTTTCTATTTCTAAATTCATTATATTAATTTTATTACGTTCATCGCATTTTCAGGCAAAAAAGATGATAATTAATATTTTGTTGCAGATTTTCACCTCCCACCAAATTTTACGAGTAGTTCTACCAAAATTATTCAGGTATCAAGAAAGTTAAATTAGTTCGTTAAGTCTCGTTGAAAAGGAAAGACATTTATAAATTCTGCTCCTCTCGTGAAAAAATAAAAACTTCTTTTAAACCTAAAACGTTACATGAAAATGAGTGAAAAACAATTAAGTGATTTACCAGAGGAGATCTTGTTGCAAGTGTTTGAATATTTGGATTTCAAAACTTTGTTGAAATCGTCGCTCGTATGTCAAAAGTAAGATTCAACTTTTGTTTGCTGATGCATCTTTATTTTAAAATTTTACCTTTTTCTTCAGTTGGAACGAAATAATTGGAGAGAACTCCTCAATCATGAAGAAGATGAAACTTGATGTCAACGTTCTTTGCCATGATGTTCAGATGCTTCCAGAAAAGTTTACGCGCAAATATCAAAGGATCAATATCTGCAAGCTCACCGGTTCAGAAAACATTTGGAAACTTCTAGAACAACAAGCTCCACACTTGAAAAATCTTGAGGTTGATAGATGTAGAGTTAAAGAAGAAGAAATAGGAAATTTAAACAAATTTTTTGCTTCTTTGACAAAACTTGAGACGTTGAGAATTAGGTTTTCGAATTGTTATATCGATCTCACTCATCTTAATCGACTGAAGTCGTTGGTGCTCGATCATTGCTATGTAAGTTGCTGAAAAGAATATTCAACTCTTATTAATTGATTTAATTTATTTTAGATTCAGAAATTTCCTGAAGCAGCTCAGTTGAGAAACTTGAAAATCATTTTTGTAAAGGATTACTCTTCTGAATTGATCTCTTTCCTAGCCAGTCAGAAGAAACTCGAAGATCTCACAATGAACCACTGCGAAGCTACCCTCGTCACCAATGACAATTTTAAGAAACTGCGATCGATTCGATTTCCTCTCAAGAAGCTCTCACTCGATGGATACAACTTGTTCGGCTTAGACGAATACTTATTGCTCTTCATGAATAAGTTTGTGGAATCCTTGGAGGAACTTGTGATTGGAAACTCATTCCCAGCATCGATGTACGAGATAATCTTTAACAAATTTCGCCATCTGAAGACATTGAACGTGTACACCGATTGCACGCCAAAAAAAGTTTCGTTCTTCTTCAACCTTCAACAAAACTTGTCTGTTGAAAAGCTGAAGATTGATGACTACAAACCTGACGTGGTAACGATGAAAGCATTCATCGGGAAACTTCAAAACCTTCAAACTCTGATTCTACCCAATGCAAATCCTTCAAAGGAGTTAATGAAGTTCATCGCTAATAATCTCAAAAAGCTTAAGGATCTACAAGTCTCCGACATTTCTGATCAAACTTTCGACGGACTAAACATTCCAAGTTTGAGAAAGATCAGAATTATGTATCTCGGTCGCATCAAATCAAAAGATTGGAAGCAAATAATGAAAGCATTGCCAAACATCGAAGAGTTCGAAGTTGAAGGATTTACTCATGAGAACATTTTAAATGAAGAAAATGCCAAGATCATTAGTGAAGGTTGGCCTAAGTTGAAACGCGTTAAGTTTGGTTATTACTTCGTGGCTTCAAAGAAAATTTTCGATCAGTTCCTGTCTAACTGTAAAGACTTGAAAAGTGTTGAAATCTACGAGGATGCTTTCAAGTCAGATGAAGAGAAAGAAGAAATTTTTCGCGATGCTAAACGAGATGGATTCCGATTCATAATTAATAAGTCTTAGAAAATTGATGATTTCAGTTGCTAATGTGCATCCCTCTTTTCAGGAGATTAGGTAGTTAAGGTTTGTTGAACCTCTTTCACCTCTTTGTGTTATTAACTTTTTGATCTTCTGAAATTATTCAGGTAAAATTTATTTATTTGTTGCTATATTGAGAAAATAAATTTAGTTCAGTAAGTCTCGTTGAATAGGAAGGACATAAAATTCTATTTTAAACCAAATTTTTATCGTGAATAAAATAAACTCAATTCTCTTTGAAACTCAATCGTTAAGAAATAAAATGAATCAAAAGCAATTAAATGATTTACCCGAAGAGATCTTGTTGCAAGTGTTTGAATATTTGGACTTCACAACTTTGATGGAATCCTCTGTCGTTTGTAAAAAGTAAGTTTCGAGTTTTTGATTTGATTATTGATTTTAAATTAAACTTGTCAATATTTTTAGGTGGAATGAAATGATCGAATATAATTCTGCGATCATGAAGAAAATCGAACTTATTGTTGATGTCTCTCGTGAAGATATTCAAAATCTGCCAGAGGAATTAACTCGAAACTATCGATCGATCAAGATAGACGGAAACTGTGAGGAATTTAATTGGAAATTGCTAGAGAGACAAGCTTCACAGTTGAGAAAGCTTGAGATTCATGATTGCACAATTAGAGAAGGAATGGAAAATTTCAACAAGTTACTTGCATCGATGACGAACCTTGAGTTGTTGAAAATTTGGGATTCGGAATGTTGTATCGACCTCAGTCATCTTAGTCGCCTGAAATCGTTGGACCTCGTTTGTAGTAACATTACTGTAAGTTAAAATTCTGGAAAAGTAAAGCTCATCTTATCTAACTGTTTTCACTTCTTCAGGTTTTGCAGTTTCCTGAGACAGCACAGTTAACAGAATTGAAAATCGTTGACTTAAATGATTTCGAACCTTCGAACAACATTGTTAATTTAAAAACCTTTCAATCAATTCAGTTCCCTCTAAAGAAGCTTTTAATCGATGGGTATAAATGGTTAGGCTCAGAAGAAAACTTATTGCTCTTCTTGAATAGGTTTACTAATACTTTGGAGGAACTTGAGGTCGGACAAGACTTCCCAGCATCATTTTACGAGATGATTTTCAAAAAATTTCACAAATTGAATAAGCTGTGTGTTAATTTCAATTTCGCACCAAAAGAAGATTCATTTTATTACAATCTGAATACAAACCTGTCAGTCCAGAAGCTGATCGTTCACACCTACGATTATAGCGACGGCATGACAACGATCAAAGGATTCATCAGGAAACTTCCAAATATTCAAACTTTGGTTCTTGACATTTCAAATCTTTCAAAGGAGATAATGATGTTCATCGCTAGCCATCTTAAAATGCTAAAGGAACTCCAATTATTTGAAATGTCTGGTGAAGCTTTCGATGAAGTGAACATTCCAGGTTTGAAAATCATCGCAATCGAGTGGCTCGATACAAAGAAGCCACAAGATTTGAAACAAATCGTTAGAGCAATGCCAAACATCGAAGAATTCAAAATTGTTCGTTTTTGCGATGAAAATGATGAAATCATTTTAAATGAAAACGATTTCAAAATTATCAGTGAAGGTTGGCCTAAGTTAAAACACATCAATTTTGGAAAGGGATTCAAGGCTCGTAAGGAAATTTTCGATCAGTTCCTGCAAAACTGCAAAGACTTGAAAAGTGTAAAAATCTACGAGGATGCATTTGAATTAGACTACGAGAAAGAAAAAATTTAGCGCCGCGAAGTCAAATGAGATGGATTCGGGTTCATAATTAATAAGTCTTAGAAAAATGATGATTTCAGTTGCTGGGAAATCATTTAATGTGTCAATCAATTTGCTAGAGCAGAAATCGTACAGAGTTTACTTCAGCTAACTCTAATATTAAAGTTTAAAATAAATGCATTTCAATTAAAAATTTTCGCTTCAGTTTTATTACAGTCGTCCCTCTTTTCAGGAGATCTAGGTAGTTAAGGCTTATTGAACCTCTTTCACCTCTTTGTGTTACTAATTTTTTGATCTTCTGAGATTATTTAGGTAAAATTTATTTATTTGCTGCTGCTATGAGAACAAAAATTAGTTCAGTAAGTCTCGTTGAATAGGAAAGACAGAAAATATTTTCATCTTGTTGAAAACAACAAATTTTTATTTTAAATCAAATTGTTCGTGAATAAAAACAATTGAATCTTTTAAAAGCTCAATCTTTAAGAAATAAAATGAATCAAAAGCAATTAAATGATTTGCCCGATGAGATGTTGCTGCAAGTGTTCGAAAAAATGGATTTTAAAACTTTGTTGGAATCATCGCTCGTCTGCAAAAAGTAAGTTTCGAGTTTTTCGTTTAATGATCGATTCTAACTAAACATTTCTTTTAGGTGGAATGAATTGATCGGAGATAACTCAGCGATCATGAAAAAGATCAAGCTTTTTGTCAATGTCTCTCGTGAAGAAATTCGAATTCTGCCAGAGAAATTAACTCGCAAATATCGATCGATCAAGATAGACGGAAACTTCAATACTTTGTATGTGAATGAATTTAATTGGAAACTGCTTGAAAGACAAGCTTCACATTTGAGACATTTTGAAGTTCGTGTCTACGATAATAGATATGAAGAAATGGAAAATTTTAACAAGTTAGTTGCGTCGATGACGAAGCTTGAGACTTTGAAAATTTCGCTTTCGAATTGTTGTATCGATCTCACTCATCATAATCAACTAAAAATACTGGATCTGTATTCTTGCAGAGTAAGTCGTTGAAAATGACATTGATCTCTCCTTTATTGATTTTAATATAAACTTTTTATTTGTTTCAGATTCTGAAATTTCCTGAGACAGCTCAGTTAACAAAATTACATGTTCATGAAATAAAATATTGCGAACCGTCTGCATTGATTTTATTTCTGGCTGATCAGAAGAATCTCGAAGAACTCTCAATTGATCGATGCAACACTTCATTCTCACAAATCAATTTGGAGGCATTGCAAGCGATTAAGTTCCCTTTGAAGTTGCTTTTCATCGATAGAAATTCTCTATTTGTGGTCAAACTGTTCGGCACAGAAGAAAACTATTTGCTCTTTTTGAATAAGTTCGCGAATACTTTGGAGGAGCTTTATATGGCAGAGGGGCTTCCAGAATCAATGTACAAGATGATTTTCAACGAATTTCACAAGCTGAAAACATTGAGAGTTAGTTTCTTTGACGCACCAGCAGAAGATTCATTTTACTTTGCTCTTCGTCCGAACCTGTCAGTCCGAAAGCTATTTATTTCTAACCTCGACTATCACCGCGACACGAAAACTGAATTGAAAATGTACAAAGGATTTATCGGTAAACTTCCAAATCTCCAAATTCTGGAAATAATGATCCCGAAGCTTTCAAATGAGCTAATGATGTATATCGCCAGCAATCTCAAAATGCTCAAGGAATTTATAGTCTTGGATATGTCTAAGAAAGCTTTCGATGGAGTGAACATTCCAAGTTTGAAAATCATCACAATCGATTCAGTCAATAAAAAGAATGCAATAGATTGGAAAAACATCGTCAAGGCAACGCCAAACGTCGAAAAACTTATAGTTGTACGCTCTATATATTCTGACTACAAATACTTTTTAAATGAGGAGAAGATTAAAATCATTGCTGAAGGTTGGACTAAGCTGAATCACATCAAATTTAGATTTGGATCCAAGACTTCGAAGAAAATTATTGATCTCTTCCTGCAAAACTGCAAAAACTTGAAAACAATGGAGGAAAGCATTTAGTTTGTGTCGTTCAGAGATTTCTTTAATTAATATTTCAATTTATACTTTTATAGTCTTAGTTTTATTGCGGTCATCCTGTTTCTGCTCTGAGAAGATGATAATTAAGTTTTAATTAAGATAAGCAATAAAATCTCTTTTCAACAAATTTTGCTTTTTGTTCTAATGAATTTTTTCAGTTAAAATTTTTTTTTTCCTAAAGAGTAACATTCGGAAAAAAAGTTAGTTTGATAAGTGTCGTTGAATAGGAAAGACGTTAAAAATTCTTCAGAAGAAACAAATTTTGCTCGTGAATAAACAAAATATCAAATTCTTTTTGAGACTCAAGAGTTAATGACAAGAGAATGAATCAGAAAAAGAAATTAAATGATCTCCCCGAAGAGATCTTGTTGGAAGCAAATTCTCAATAAAATGGATTATAAAATACTTTGATGGAATCGTTATATGATTGCATATAAAGTAAGCTTTTAGTTTAAATTTTTTTTGTTTTATGATTTTGACCCAAAATTTTCTTTCTTCAGATGGAATGAGATGATCGGAGAGAACTCAGTAATCATGAAGAATATCAAATTTCATTTTATTGCTTATCGTAATGATTGGATGCTGCCAGAAAAGTTCACTCGTAGATATCAAACGATCAAGATAACCTTGTGGAACATCGAACTTATTTGGAAGCTGCTAAAAAGTCAAGCTTCACATTTGAGAAGTCTTGAGATCGATGAATGCGAAATTAAATATGAAGACACCAAAAAGTTCAACAAGTTAATTGCGTCGATGAAAAATCTTGAGTCGTTGAAAATTTGGGATTCGGAATGTGAAATCTATCTCACTCATCTTACTCGCCTGAAGTCGTTGGACTTGAAGTAGTCACGAGCTATAAATTTCCGTTAAAGATCAACAACCAATTTTGACAAATCTACAAAGGAATTTTTTTGTTTCAGATTCTGAAGTTTCCTGAATCAGCTCAGTTAACAAGCTTGAAAGTCGCTCAGTTAAATGATGACAATTTCTTTAGATTCATCTCTTTTCTGGCTACTCAGAAAAGTCTCGAAGAACTTTCAATTGAAGACTGTGAAGGTCACTTTACACCTAACGAGAAGAATTACAAGGAACTGCAAGCAATTCAGTTTCCTCTCAAGAAACTTGTAATCGAATATTTTGACAACTTGTTCGGCTCAGAAGAAAATTTATTGCTTTTCATCAACAAGTTTGTCGATTCCTTGAAGGAACTTGAGTTTGGATTTGGATTTCCAAAATCAGTTTATGAGATGATCTATAAAAAGTGTCACAAGCTAAATTCATTGAAACTCAATGTCGACTTCGACGATGTCGAACCTAAAGAAGATTCATTTTTCTTCAAACTTGGTACAAACTTGTCAGTTCGAAAGTTGACTCTTCATGGCGACGATCCTGACTTGACATCAATCAAAGGGTACATCAGTAAACTTCCAAATGTTCAAACGCTGGAGCTAAGCAATTCAAAGCTTTCGAAAGACTTAATGGTGTCCATCGTCAGCAATCTAAAAATGCTAAAGGAATTTATAGTTTATGAAGTTTCTGATGACGCTTTCGAGGGAGTGAACCTTTCAAAATTAAAAAAGATTGTAATTATGGAGCCTCGTGACATTAAAGCAAAACTTTGGAAGCAAATCGTTAAAGCCACGCCAAACATCGAAGAATTTCAAGTTTACTATTTTGAAGAACAAAAAGGTTTTAATTCCAAGAAAGTTAAAATTATCAGCAACGGTTGGCCTAAATTGAAACACATCAAGTTAGGAAGCAGATACAGTGCTCCTAAGGAAACCTTTGGTCTCTTCTCGTCTCTCTGCAAGAACTTGGAAACTATTGGAACTCGTGAATGAGAAAAAAAAATTTTTACGCGAAGTCAAACGAGATTACATTTTATTATTAAAAAGTCTTGGAATTTAGTTGATGAAAAAATCAGTTAGCTTAACATTTTCCCTCAAAAAAATAACTGTGAAACTTCAGAAATAAATCTAAGATAAATGATTTTATTTATGAAAATTTAATAAGAAAATTCAAAAACATCCTTTCATGAAGATTTAGTTCGGGAGGACAAATCCTCCCCTGGCAACGTCTAAGGATGGGTAGCCTAGTTTTATTGCGTTCATCCTGTTTCTGCTCTGAGAAGATGATAATTAAGTTTTAATTAAGATAAGCAATAAAATCTCTTTTCAACAAATTTTGCTTTTTGTTCTAATGAATTTTTTCAGGTAAAATATTTTTTTTCCTAAAGAGTAACTTTCGGAACAAAAAGTTAGTTTGATAAGTGTCGTTGAATAGGAAAGACGTTAAAAATTCTTCAGAAGAAACAAATTTTGCTCGTGAATAAACAAAATATAAAATTCTTTTTGAGACTCAAGAGTTAGCTGACAAGAGAATGAATCAGAAACAATTAAATGATCTCCCCGAAGAGATCTTGTTGGAAGTGTTCAATAAAATGGATTTTAAAACTTTGATGGAATCGTCGCTTGTTTGCAGAAAGTAAGCTTTTAGTTTAAATTTTTTTTGTTTTATGATTTTGAACCAAAATTTTCTTTCTTCAGATGGAACGAGATGATCGGAGATAACTCAGTAATTATGAAGAAGATCAAAATTTATTTTAATGCTAATCGTTATGATCAGACGATGCCAAAAGAGGTCACTCGTAGATATCAAACGATCAAGATATCATTGTGGAACATCAGACTAATTTGGAAGCTGCTAAAAAGTCAAGCTTCACATTTGAGAAGTCTTGAGATCGATGGATGCGAAATTAAAACTGAGGACAACAAAAGCTTTAACAAGTTAGTTACGTCGATGACCAATCTTGAGTCGTTGAAAATTTGGGATTCGGAATGTTGTGTCGACCTCAGTCATCTTAGTCGCCTGAAATCGTTGGACCTGGAAAGTTGTGAAGTAAGTCAAATTGCTAAAAGTAAATGGTTATTGAACTTCTCTTATTCATTGATTTTATTTTATTTCAGTTTGTGAACTTTCCTGAATCAGCTCAGTTAACAAGCTTGAAAATCGCTCAGTTAAATGATAACAATTTCTTTGAATTCATCTCGTTTCTGGCTACTCAGAAAAGTCTCGAAGAACTTTCAATTGAAGACTGTGAAAATCACTTTACACTTAACGAGGAGAATTACAAGGAACTGCAAGCAATTCAATTTCCTCTAAAAAAACTTGTAATCGAACATTTTGAATTGTTCGGCTCAGAAGAAAATTTATTGCTTTTCATAAATAAGCTTGTCGATTCCTTAAGGGAACTTGAGTTTGGATTTGAATTTCCAAAATCAGTTTATGAGATGATCTATAAAAAGTGTCACAAGCTAAATTCATTGAAACTCAATGTCGACTTCGACGATGTCGAACCTAAAGAAGATTCATTTTTCTCCGAACTTGGTACAAACTTGTCAGTTCGAAAGTTGACTCTTCATGGCTACAATCCTGACTTGACAGCAATCAAAGGATTCATCAGAAAACTACCAAATGTTCAAACGCTGGAGCTAAGCAATTCGAAGCTTTCGAAAGAGTTAATGGTGTTCATCGTCAACAATCTCAAAATGCTAAAGGAATTTAGAGTTTATGAAGTTTCTGATGACGCTTTCGAGAGAGTGAACCTTTCAAAATTAAAAAAGATTGTAATTATGGAGCCTCGTGACATTAAAGCAAAACTTTGGAAGCAAATCGTTAAAGCCACGCCAAACATCGAAGAATTTGAAGTTTACTATTTTGAAGAACAAAAAGGTTTTAATTCCAAGAAAGTTAAAATTATTTGTAACGGTTGGCCTAAGTTGAAACATGTCAAGTTAGGAAACAGATACAATGCTCCTAAGGAAACCTTTGGTCTCTTCTCATCTCTTTGCAAGAACTTGAAAACTATTGGAATTCGTGAATGAGAAAGTTTTTTTTGCGCGAAGTCAAACAATATTACATTTTATTATTAAAAAGTCTTGGAATTTAGTTGATGAAAAAATCAGATTCATAACAGTTAGCAGCTAACTGTTAGCTTAACATTTTCCCAAAAAATATCTTTGAAACTTCAGAAATAAAGCCAAAATATATGATTTCCCAAATTTTTTTGTTTTAATGTGAAAATTTAAAAACGTCCACCTCTGAGATTTAGTTCGGGAGAACTAATCCTCCCCTGGCGTCATCTGGAAATGGGTAGCCTAGTTTTATTGCGTTCATCCTGTTTCGAGTCTGAGAAGATGATAATTAAATTTTATTTAAGATAAACAATAAAATCTCTTCTCGACCAATTCTGCTTTTAATTTTAATGAATTTTTTCAGGTAAAATAATTTTTATCTGAAGTGTACGTAACATTCGGAAAATAAAGTTAGTTCGATAAGTGTCGTTGAATAGGAAAGACGTTAAATATTCTTCAAAAGAAACAAAATTCGGTCGTTAATAAACAAAATATAAAATTCTTTTTGAGACTAAAGCGTTAGCTGACAAGAGAATGGAAAAGAAACAATTAAATGATCTCCCCGAAGAGATCTTGTTAAAAGTTTTCGATAAAATGGATTTTAAAACTTTGATGGAATCGTCGCTTGTTTGCAGAAAGTAAGTTTTTAGTTTAAACTTTTTTGTTTTATGACCAAAATTTTCTTTCTTTCTTCAGATGGAACGAGATGATCAGAGATAACTCAGTAATCATGAAAAAGATCAAAATTTATTTTAATCGTAATCGTTATGATCAGATGCTGCCGGAAAAGTTCACTCGTAGATATCAAACGATCAAGATATCCTTGTGGAGCATCAAACCAATTTGGAAGCTGCTAAAAAGTCAAGCTTCACATTTGAGAAGTCTTGAGATCGATGCATTCGAAACTAAATTTGAAAAACACAAAAGCTTCAACAAGTTAATTGCGTCGATGACCAATCTTGAGTCGTTGAAAATTTATGATTCGGAATTTGAAGTCTTTCTCACTCATCTTACTCGCCTGAAGTCGTTGGACCTGGAAAGTTGTGAAGTAAGCCAAATAACTAAAAGTAAATTTTGACTTCTTATTCATTGATTTTATTTTATTTCAGATTCTGAAGTTTCCTGAATCAGCTCAGTTAACAAGCTTGAAAATCGCTCGGTTAAATGATACCAATTTCTTTAAATTCATCTCGTTTCTGGCTACTCAGAAAAGTCTCGAAGAACTTTCAATTGAAGACTGTATAGGTCACTTAACACCTAACGAGAAGAATTACAAGGAACTGCAAGCGATTCAGTTTCCTCTCAAAAAACTTGTAATCGAATATTTTGACAACTTGTTCGGTTCAGAAAAAATTTTATTGCTTTTCATCAACAAGTTTGTCGATTCCTTGAAGGAACTTGAGTTTGGATTTGGATTTCCAAACTCAGTTTATGAGATGATCTATAAAAAGTGTCACAAGCTAAATTCATTGAAACTCAATGTCGACTTCGACGATGAACGACCTAAAGAAGATTCATTTTTCTCCGAACTTGGTACAAACTTGTCAATTCGAAAGTTGACTCTTCATGGCGACAATCCTGACTTGACAGCAACCAAAGGATACATCAGTAAACTTCCAAATGTTCAAACGCTGGAGCTAAGCGATTCAAAGCTTTCGAAAGACTTAATGGTGTCCATCGTCAGCAATCTCAAAATGCTAAAGGAATTTATAGTTTATGAAGTTTCTGATGACGCTTTCGAGAGAGTGAACCTTTCAAAATTAAAAAAGATTGTAATTATGGATTCTCGTGACATTAAAGCAAAACTTTGGGAGCAAATCGTTAAAGCCACGCCAAACATCGAAGAATTTGAAGTTTACTATTTTGAAGAACAAAAAAGTTTTAATTCCGAGAAAGTTAAAATTATCTGCAACGGTTGGCCTAAGTTGAAACATGTCAAGTTAGGAAGGAGATACAAAGCTCCTAAGGAAACCTTTGGTCTCTTCTCGTCTCTCTGCAAGAGCTTGGAAACTATTGGAATTCGTGAATGAGAAAGAATTTTTTTACGCGATAGTTTGACTTATCGCGAAGTCTATTAAAAAGTCTTGGAATTTAGTTGATGAAAAGATCAGTTTCATAACAGCTACTTTAACATTTTCCCCCAAAAAATATCTTTGAAACTTCAGAAATAAAGCCAAAATATATGATTTCAAAAAAAAAATCGTTTTAATGTGAAAACTTAAAAACGTCCTCTTCTGAG
Source organism: Smittia aterrima (assembly GCA_033063855.1). NCBI lineage: Eukaryota > Metazoa > Arthropoda > Insecta > Diptera > Chironomidae > Smittia > Smittia aterrima. Next base: position 23,544,474 of record CP093831.1, read on the forward strand.
ATTTAGTTCGCGAGGACCAATCCTCCCCTGACATCGTCTGGAAATAAGTAGCCTAGTTTTATTGCGTTCATCCTGTTTCGAGTCTAAGAATAATCTTCTCAGAGGATGACAATTAAGTTTTATTGAAGGTTAGCAATAAATCCTCCTCTCACCAAATGTTCCTCTGAATTTCTTCAGGTAAATAATTTTGCTGAAATGTAGCACTCAAACGAAAAAAAAAGTCATTTCGATAAGTCTCGTTGAACAGAAAAGATGTTTAAAATTATTCTCCGCTTGTTAAAAGTTCTTCTCGTGTGGCTAATAAATGAATTTTCATTTTTTTTTGAAACTCAATCGTTAGTTGACGAGTGGACGAGTGGAAAGCATTTAGATGATTTGCCAGAGGAGATCTTGTCGAAAGTATTCGATAAAATGGATTCAGAAACTTTGAAGAGATCGTCGCTCGTTTGCCGAAAGTAAGTTTTAACTTTTTTAATCTCCTGGATTTTAATTCAACTTGCCAATATTTTTTAGATGGAATGAAATGATCGAAGAGAAGCTCAAGCTAGTTGTCGATAATTCTCGTGAAGATGATGAAATTATGCCAGAGAAATTTACTCGAAACTATCGATCGATCAAAATACAAGGGAAATGTTATGAAGAAGACACCTTACCATTAATATCGTTGGCATTGACAAATGGCTCAAACGTGAGAAATCTTGAGATTGACAGTTGCACAATTAAAGAGGAAGACATGGGAAACTTCAACAAGCTACTTGCTCCTTTGACGAAACTTCAGACGCTGATAATTTCTCGTTCGAATTTCAATGTCGATCGCATGACTGATTGCAGAGTAAGTCAAATCAGTTGAAACAAATATTGAACTCTTCTTAAATGATTTTTATTTTCAGATTAAAAAATTTCCTGAAGTCGCTGCTCAATTGAAAAGCTTAAAAGTCATCTTTTTTGACGATTACAAATCTTCTGATTTGATCTCATTTCTGGCCACTCAGAAAAGTCTCGAAGAACTTACAGTTAAATATTACGATGCGTTCAACACCAAAGTCGATTTGGAGACTTTGAAAGCAATTGAATTTCCTCTCAAGAAACTTTCAATCAGTGAACATGATTGGTTAGGTTCCGAAGATAACTTATTGCTCTTCATGGATAAGTTTACGGATTCTTTGGAGAAACTTAAGATCAAAGATGACTTTCCAATTTCATTGTACAAAATGATTTTCAACAAATTCCACAATTTAAAAATATTGGGAGTTGACTTCGATGATGTGCCTAAAGAAAATTCATTTTACTTCAATGTTCGTCCGAACTTGTCAGTTCAAAAGTTGAAGGTTCGTGGCATCTCTCGTAACTTGATAACAATCAAAGGATTCACCAGAAAGCTTCCAAATCTTCTAACTCTGGATTTAAATATTTCAAATCCTTCAAAAGAACAAATGATGATCATCAGCAACAATCTCAAAAAGCTCAAGGATCTTCATATCGTTAACATTTCTAACCAGCTTTTCGAAGGAGTGAACATTCCAAGTTTGAAAAGGATGTCAATCGCTGCGGTCGAGTGCGTCAAATCAGAAGATTGGAAACTAATGGTCAGAGCATTGCCAAACATCGAATCATTCAAAATCGAAGAGTTTTGCGGAAAAAACCTTTTCAATATCGAGATTGCCAAAATTATCTCTGAAGGTTGGCCTCAGCTGAAACACATCAAGTTAGGATTTGATTTTGTCGCTTCAAAGAAAATCTTCGATCTAATTTTAAGAAACTGTAAAGACTTGAATACTGTGGAAGTCTACGAAAATGCGTTCAAGTCAAAATACGGGAAAAGAAAAATTTTGCGCGATGTAAAACGAAAAGGATTTAGTTTCATTATCAATAAGTGTATTGAGTGTATGTAACGAGCGAGTTATGCTCACAGAATAAAACTGGAAATAAAGGAATGAAAGAGTATACTCTGAGTTATTATTTTTATATTTTTATTGTTTCTGGTTTATTACGGTCGTCCTCGAGACTGAGAAGGAGTCAATTAAATTTTATTGAACCACTTTCACCTCTTCAGAAGAGGCTCTTCTGTTAATTCTGCTTTATGATCAACTGAAATTATTCAGGTAAACTGAATTTTTGTTGAAATGAAACATTCGTGAAGTAAAATTCGTTCGTACAACCTCGCTGAATAGGAAAGACAAAAAATATTCTTCGCTTGTTAGAAATATTAAATCTCTGAAAAAAAAAATTATTTTCTTTGAAACTTAAACAAAAATTGACAAGAAAATGAGTGAGAAACAATTAAATGATTTGCCAGAAGAGATCTTGTTGCAAGTGTTTGATAAAATGGATTTTAAAACTTTGATGGCATCGTCTCTTGTTTGCCAAAAGTAAGTTTTAAGTTTTTCGTTTGACGATTGATTTTAATTCAACTTCTCAATATTTTTAGTTGGAATGAAATGATCGAAGAGAACTCAGCAATCATGAATAAGATCAAGCTAGTTGTCAATATTTCTTGTCAAGACATTCGAATGCTGCCAGAGGATTTTACTCGCAAATATCGATCGATCATGATCGACGGATACTGTAAGGAATTTAATTGGAAACTGCTTGAAAGACAAGCTTCAAGCTTGAGAAAGCTTGAAATTTACCGATGCGAAATTAAAGAAGAAAACAAGGGAAATTTCAAGAAGTTTCTTGCGTCGATGACGAAGCTTGAGTCATTGAAAATTTTCAATACGTTTTGTGATATCGATTTAAGTCTTCTTAATCGTCTGAAGTCGTTGGACCTTTATCATTGTACAGTAAGTCAATTTCTGAAGTTTCCCGAGACAGCCCAGTTAACAAGCTTAAATTTGTTTGGATTACATGATTTTAAACCTTCCACGTTGATCTCATTTCTGGCCGGTCAGAAAAGTCTCGAGGATCTTTCAATTCAATACTACAAAGCTGCAAAAGATCATCAATTGGGAGACATCATCAATTGGGAGACTATGAAAACGATTCAGTTTCCGCTAAAGAAGCTTTCACTCAAGAAATATGAATGGCTAGGCTCAGATGAAAACAAATTAATTTTCCTAAATAAGTTTATCGATTCTTTGGAGGAACTTGAGATCGGGAAAGGCTTCCCACCATCAGTGTACAAGACTATTTTTAACAAGTTTCACAAACTGAATGCATTGACTGCTGACATCGTAGAATCACCTCAAGAAGATTCTTTTTTCAATAGTCTTAATAGAAACTTATCAATTCAAAAGCTGGTCGTCCATGGCTTCAAACCTGACTTGAAATGGATCAAAGGATTCATTGGGAAACTTCCAAATCTTCAAACTCTGGTTCTACCCTATTCATCACAACCGTCAAAGGAGCACATGATGTTCATCGCTGGCAATCTAAATAAGATCGAGGATCTCCAAGTCTCCAATATTTCTCATGAAGCTTTCGAGGGAGTTAACATTCCAAACTTAAAAACGTTTAGAATCTATGAGATGGATCAGACGAAATCTCAAAATTGGAAGCAAATCGTCATAGCAATGCCAAATGTCGAAGAACTAAAATTTGCAGAGTTTGGCGACCAGAATCTTTTGAATGAAGAGAATATCAAAATCATCAGTGAAGGTTGGCCTAAACTAAAACACATCAAGTTAGGACATGAAATCGTGGCTTCAAAGGAAATCTTTGAGCAGCTCCTGGCAGCCTTCAAGGAATTGAAAACTATTGAAATCTTCGAGAAAGCATTCCAAAGTAAGTCAGATCCCGAGGAAGAAGAAATTTTGCGCGAAGTCGAACGAGATGGATTCCGAATCGTTATTGTTAGTAATAATACAAGTATTTACCTTTGGTTAAAGATGCAGATATAGGCGCCAAGGGCCCCATTTCTGGGGCCCAATAGAAAATTAATTTTCCCTTTACCAACATGTTTGAACAAGATTTTCTATTGGGCCCCAGAAATGGGGCCCGCTGGCGCCTATATCTGCACTTAGAGCCTTACATTTTACGTCAAAAATTTGAGGATTATGAAATATTTGGAATTTGTTGACATGCGAAAATTTAACATGAAAGGAATAAAAGTTTATTTAAAATAAATCCGAGATTTTTTATAAACAAGCAAAATAAACTGTGATAAGCTACTATCTGATCTTGAATTAATTTATAATTCCACTTTCATTGCTTCAGTTTTATTACGGTCAACCCAGCGCATCCTTTTTTTTAGATGGACAAGAAGACAATTAAGTTTTCTTGAACCATTTTCACCTTTTATCTTAACTCTTCTTTATGGTCAACTAAAATTATTCAGGTAAACTAAGTTTTTTTTCTGAAATGTAACATTCGGAATGAAAAGTTAGTTCGCTTAGTCTCGTTGAATAGAATAGACCAAAAATATTCTTCTCAATTCTCAGGAAGTAAAATTAAAATAAAATTTCAAATATTTTCTTTTAAATTTAAACAAAAATTGTGGAAAAAAATGAGCGAGAAACAATTAAATGATCTACCCGAGGAGATCTTGTTGCAAGTGTTTGAATATTTGGACTTCAAAACTTTGATGGAATCGTCGTTCGTTTGTAAAAAGTAAGTTTCAAATAATTTCGTTTGATGGTCTTGACTAAATTTCACTTTTTTTCTTTTAGATGGAATGAAATCATCGGAGATAACTCAGCGATCATGCAGAAGATCAAACTTGCTATCGACGGCTCACAAAAAGGAGTTCAAATGCTGCCAGAAGAGTTTTCTCGCAGCTATCGATCGGTCAAAATATTCGATTGGCACACTGGTTTTGAGATTATATCGAAAATGCTAGAGCATCAAGCTTCAAACTTGAGAAATCTTGACATTGAGTACTGCGGAATTAAAAAGGAAAGCATGAAAAATTTCAAGAAGTTTTTAGCTTCTTTGACGAAACTGGAGACGTTGAGGATTAAGGATTCTTATCATGATATTTATATACCTCAACTAAATCGACTGAAAACGTTGGAGCTCGAATCTTATAACATAAGTGTAAGTAAAATTACTTGAAATGAACATTGAGCTTTTCCTAATTGTTTTCTCTTCTTCAGGTTTTGAAGTTTCCTGAGACTGCTCAATTAACAAGCTTGAAGATCGTTAACTTAAGATATTTCGAACCTTCTGCGTTGATTTCATTTCTAGCAAATCAGAAAAGTCTCGAAGATCTTACAATTCTTCACTGCAGTTTTACACGAAACGTTAATTTGGAGACTTTGCAAAGAGTTCAAGAGTTTCCTCTTAAGAAGCTTACAATGGAAGGATATAAATGGTTAGGCTCCGAAGAAAACTTATTGCTCTTCATGAGTAAGTTTGTCAATTCTTTGGAGGAACTTGAGGTCGGACTTGACTTCCCAAAATCATTTTACGAGATGATCTTCAAAAAGTGTCATAGACTGAAAATTTTGAGAGTTGAATTTGCTGAGTTTTCAGAAGAAAGTTCATTTCACCTAAATCTTCATCCGAACCTGTCACTTCAAGAGTTGACTGTGTTTGGCTTCACGTCTGATTTGAAGGCAACCAAAGAAATGATTAGCAAACTTCCAAATCTTCAAACTTTGAATTTAGAAATGTTAGAATCGTCGAACGAACTAATGATTTTTATTGCTAACAAACTTAAAAAGCTCAGGGATCTTCAAGTATTCTACGTTTCTGATCAAACCTTCGATGGAGTTAACATTCCAAGCTTGAAAAAGATCACATTCGAGTATTTCCGTTACATCAAATCACAAGAAGAGTGTAAACTAATGAACAAAGCTTTGCCAAACATCGAAGAACTTGAAGTTAGATCCTTTCTCGGTAGGAACATTTTAAATGAAGAGTTTGTCAAGACAATCAGCAAAGGTTGGAAACAACTCAAACGCATCAAGTTGGGAGATGACTTTGAGACTCACTTCTAAGAAATCTATCTAAAATTTGTTCCTTTCTAACTGCAAAGACTTGAAAACTTATGATTAATATTTTTATGTGTAAAATAAAATTTTCCTTCATCGTTTAAGTAGAAGCAATTTTTAATTAATATTTCAATTTCTAGTTTTATTGTTTCAGTTTTATTACGGTCATCCTGTTTCCAAACGGAGAAGAAGATAATTAAGTTTTGTCGAAGATAAGACTCTCCTTTCTACGGAGAACATTCCTCCCACCAAATGTCAGTTGTAATTAAATTATTCAGGTACTCGAAAATAAATAAATTTCTTTAAAGAGAAATGAAGTCAGTTCGATTAGTCTCGTTGAATAGCAGAGACGTTTTCTCCAATTTCTTCTACGATCTAAACTGAAGTCGAACTAATTTCCTTGAACAAAACACTTTTTAATTTTCGAGATCATAAATTAACTCCATCCAGCTTCTCTCCTCTCGAGATAAGGTGACAACCCAAGAAAATCTCCTTTGTTGCGCAATTAAAATAATCTCCTGAATTTTCATTTCATTTGCATAATTAAAAAGTGTGAACATAAAAATTAAAAGTTGCCTTTGAACAATTCTCCTCTCCGAAGGAATTTTCCAATTATCCATCTCGGACTTTCCTTTAACTGCTGTGACGGTGGAGTGGAGAAGTCAAATGAGCGGAATTTTTTTTCGATATACTTTTAAGACTCGAGTCAAATTGTAAAGCCATAAATTGTTCTCTTGAGTCGAGCAAAAAAAAAATACGCAATTTAATGAACGAATAGGGTGTTTATTATTAGGTTCCTTCTTTGCCTTGCCTTCCGTTCGAGAAATAAAAAACTAGGGCGAAAAGAAACGAGAAAATTCCATTCATCCGTAACTACATTACATTTTTTAAGTCGAAACGAAACAGCTTTTACGCATTGAACTTGTTGATTCATTTGCATTTTCTGAAAGAAATGAAATTGCTCTAGAGAAAGCAATTTTTACACTTTTCCCTTGACATCAGACTCCTTCAGATCGAGAAGGTCATTTTATGACTCAAAACATAAAAGTTGAGCTAGCCGAGTTTATAAAAGTTTGATGCTCTCAAATAATAAATAAAAGTCTTCAATTTGTTTGGCCCTTATCATCTTAACTCGATTATCTAGAAAGGATTGTTCAATAATTAATGAATTGCTTCGATCGAATTTTTATCGGATCTCAAAATAAAAGTTTGCAGGCAACCACCAGCCGGGCCTTCTCATTTATTTATGAGCCAAGGATTTGTTTTCGAATAATTTTTGATGAAAGGAAAAACCCTTTTGCGCAATGATTTGCTTTAAACTGTTTGCGTGAGGAGAGCAAGGGTGTCGTGAGTCAATTTTTATTTATGAGAAATAGCAACAACAAAGATTATTAGTCGAGAGGGTTCAATTCTTTATCAGATTTTTCTGTTTATGAAATTTTCTTTTTTTTTCTTGCGAAAGAACGAAAATGAATTTAAGATTTTCGTCTGCCGTGCATTAATATTTCATTGCTCTTTATTTTCCCTTAAGAGGGGATCGAATGATTAAGAATTTAAAATTCAAACACGTGTACTCGATGAAATGTTTTTTGTGGATTATAATCTTCAAAAAGATTTTTTCCTGATCAAAAATATCTCGATGACGAAATCAATTAATTTATTCAGATGTAAGTGTCGTTCTGCCTTCTCTGATACATCTCAATCTCCTCAGCGACTTCTTCCTTAAAACTTTCGTCTTCATTGACGAAGGATAAGTTGTCGATTCCTTGAGAGTAAAGAGCGTCGTCGCGGAAACTAAGCGTGGCGCTGTTTGATTTCTTCAAAGCACTTTTAAGAGGAGCTCCGTTGTAGTAAACTGAAGGAATTGGAGACGACGGTCGATAGCTCGCTCGTTGATAGATCGAGAAAGAGTCTTTGTCGGAGTTTGTTGTGGCGAGACTGTAAGCACTTTCATTGCTGGGCAAGTAATGATTCACAATCGCAGCGGATTTTCTAACTCGTCGATACTCAGCCATTGACTTTCTCATGTGATCGAGAATCGATTGAGTTTTCCTTGTCAACTTTAATTTCCTCAAGTTCAAGTCACCGTCTTTAAACAATTCTCGTTTAAAGTTCGTCTCTAAATTGCTCCAATCCTTTTGCTTTTTGTGCTGCATCAGCAGACGATGAATCGTGTCACGTTTGCCAGCTTTGTCTCTTAAGTTCTCTGAATCGTCGTCTTCCCATTCCGGCCGTGGCTTTTGAAGATGATGAGCAATCTTAACAGCACTCTCCCTCAACTCTGATGCTGACACTGTGTCTTTCACTCGCTTTGTGCAATACCAATCGATGCTTGTCGTTGCTAATATTTGAGAAATTGTCGCAAAGCGATGAAACAACATCGCAATGAATTGAACAAAGAGAACTACACCAAAGAACAGAACGAACAGCAAACTAATCGGCTCCAAGTTCAAGTACTCGCGTTGTATTGTGATCTCGAATGTAGCTTGATCAAAGATGATGTTGTTCTTGACATTCAATGGCCATCGAACGTGAAGATATTGCTTGTTGAGTTGAAGAAGGAAGACGACCAAAACGAAAAGAGCATTGCCCATCGTGAAAGCGAAGACTGAAATGTCGCGAAGTACTTTCAACTGATTCAACATATTTTCTTTGTCCTTCGCCGTCATATCGAGCGGCTTTAAATATTTTTCAATCAGATCGGTCCAGAATTGTTCTTCAGCTGCCGATATCGTCTCCGTGTCTCCGTCTTTCAGGTCATTGTCGTAAAGCCAATCGGGTAAGAGATTGCTTTGCTTTTCGTTAGTCTCCGGGATCAATGGAACATTTTCGAGTCCATCTTCGTCACCTTCGACATCTTCGTCTTCAACATCTGATTGCATAATTGAAATGTCTTGTGTTAGCTTCATCTCAAGAGTCTTCAACTTTGATGTTAAATCAGAAAGTGATGCAGCGATGACAACAAGTTGTGAACTCGTCTCATCGACTTTCTTGTGAGTGCAAAACATGCAACGGAAGAGACCAGCAAAGGAAACATCAAAAGAACCTTCTTCGTCATCATTCCCTGGCCTCAAGTAACCGAAAAACTTTTGTAATTTCGTTTGAGTCTTTGAAAGTTTCTCGTCCTGTAAAATATTTTTCATTAACACTTCTCTCTCTCTCGTCTCAGTCAAAATCGATTATCTTACCATTTTCGGTGTCTGTGCCTCTTGAGGATTTTCTCGCGTCCCCCAAGACACATCGTTCATGTTGAAGAGTGAATAAATTGTAAGCAGCATGTACATACAAGGAATTGTGATATAATAAATGATCCCAGCTGGCAACGCGTTGATTTCTTGTGGATGAAGCAAACCAGTTACGATGATTTGTAAAGCGACGGCGATGAAGAAAAGAGACGAAGGCGCCAATATTCCATCTTCGATGACTTGTATAATCACGCCGACCATAACTGCCATCATGATGAGTGAGTAGATGATACTGATGATGAAAGCTGCAGTCAGTTGATACTTTTGCTTGCAGAAATAGCAAATCATCATGAAAGCGCAGACCGGAAAGAAGTTCCAGACGAAGCCAGTGTAGTTATCGACACTGAAGACAGCGACCATTGCACTGACCATCATCAAGAAAATCGTTCCCGGGCCGATGATTGTGCCGAACATGAGAATTATTTGATACGCGATGTAAGGCATTGAGATGTTGTTGTTGATTTTCGTGATTCGCTTTGCATCGGAGAGAAGGTCGAAGATGTTTGCCATTGTGCTGGGCACCCAGCGACGTCGTTGATTGTAGAACTCGTTGAAACCTTCCGGTGCGTGCGTGTAAGCATCAGAAGCTGCGCAATACTCGACGCGATACTTTTGTTTGAGGATTAAAGTGCAAAGCCAACGATCTTCGCCTTGATCGTATTGCACGTAATGACGAGCCTGGTCCGACTTTGTCGTGTACTTCTTCATCACGCTGTTCTCCATTAGAGCTCGTCCACGGAAAAGAGAGAAGCAACCGGGACTACAAAGCACGCAACCGATAACGTGTTCAGTTGACTTCTGAAGCCAATGTCCAATCGCGTACTCAAACAGTTGATACCAAACCATTGGACCTTTGCCAATTGGATGAATTCGACCGCAAGCTGCTCCGAGGTCAGGATCAATCTTCATTCGATCGACCAAGAGATGAACTGCTTTTGGTTGAAAGTCAATGTCGCCGTCTAATGCTAACAAGTACGTGTTTTGAGCGATAACCATTTTCCTCTCGGGCGAAGCATCAAGCTGCATTATTCGAAAGCCAAGGAGATAGTACATGTACATCACTTGAGACCATCGCTTTTTATGGCGAATCTTGTTCTTATCCTTTAAATGCGCAATCATTTTAGTTCTTCCTGGCAACGTCCACACTAATCTTCCTCCGTAAGGGCAAACAATCTTTGTCGGTGGCGGAATTTTCATCTTCACTTTGTAGACTTCCCGTGCAGCTTCGTCGAGATGGTTTATTAAAAGGTGAACGTAAGAATTTATCGGCGTCGCTTCCGGACTTTCGCATAAATTCTTATTTCCGACAAAAGCGTCGTCGAAGAAAATGTGAGCTGAGGAGGAGAATTTTTGAATTTAAAATAAGAAATTTCTTGATTTGTTAGCAACTCGGAGCTTGAGGGGAAAATTGGCGACACAATCGAACTCTTAAAATATTCAAACTCACTCTCCAAATCGTAATATTCTTTATCAATTTCATCCTTGTTCAGCTGAATGTATTTCATGGCCATTCTACGTGCGCATTGGTCCTCGTCTAAGCGTAAGATTGATTTAAGAAACTCCATTAGTTCCTCCTTCGTTTCGTGCCACATTGTCGCGCAAATAAAGATTTGAGGAATGTGGTCACGAGCTGAAACTCCTTCTTTGTTGCTATTGTTGGCAAATGCCTTCGCATCGATTTCGTTTAACGACTCAGGATCGTTAATGGCTTCCTTTTCCTTTAAAGAAATGAAATCAATGAAGAGTTTCTTTTTCAATTTCCTTGTCTTCTCACCGCGCTTTGAATAAACTCCCCAAACTCTTCTCGTCTCCGATTAAACGCCATCGACTGATCAATTATTAAACTGTCGTACATTGGTAACACGAAGAGTCGTTCAGTCGATGCATTGCGAAGATTACGAGGATTCCACAGATGTCGTGTGATCCAAGTCTGAGAGAACAGCCAGAAGACCCAAAACCAAGCAAATTGCTTGAAGATGTACTCAAACATGAAGAGAACGGGCGGCATGTGGAAGAAGACGTAATCAGGGAAATATTCGTGATAAACACAAATATTAGCTTCTCGAAGCCCGCATAGAATAATCAGCGTTGAGATGGCGAGGGGGACGGCGATGTTGATCGGGAGGGTGAAAGAGAATGTTTGGATATGAATTTTGCATGCAAACTTGCCAAAGATGTAACAAATGTACGACGACGCTACGTGTGTCAACAGAACCCACCAAATCGCGTTAACATTCGCAAATATGTCGCCGCTGTATAAATCGCTTGTGATTTCGGTAAAGTCTGGCAATTTATCACTCAAAATTGGTTTCACTTCTTCGATCCGAATCGTGTGATTACTGAAGCCGTCGGAGAAGTTTGCGAAGAAGTCGACGAAAGAGTGGCTCGAGAGCGTTACACAGCCAACGAAGAACAGCAGGATTTTGTAGGGCGCGAGGAAAATATAAATTTTGTATCGTGATTCGTATAAGTTGTCCTTTACGTGGGCGAGGAATTGTATCGGGACTGCAAGAGGAAGCAAAAGTTAATAAATCACGAGTCAATGTAAACTTTTTTTTTCTACTTAATGGACTGCTCTTTGTCACAAAATTTTCCCACCAGTGAATCGATATGAAGAGAATGGAGATCGGAATGAACCAGATGTTTCTCGCGGACGTGATTGTCAATGGCCATATGAAGAGGCCAATCAATTGCGCTGCTATCGAGCCGATGTCCAAAACATACTTGATGGTTCTCTTGGGTTCATCGGACGAGCGCGACAGCATGCCTTTCCGTGTAGATGACATGTTTACAGTAAATAAATCAGAAGATTAATGAGGGGAAGATTCACTTACATAATATCGAAGGAACGAAACATAAACAGTTGGCCAACATGGCTCCTTGGATGACGTCGAGCTCGGGGAGAATCTTAAAAGCGAGCAAGCAGAGTCCGATGACGTGAAGCGACTCGGAAACAAACACGACAGCGAAATCCAACCAAATGAAGTCCTTGAACGATTTGAAGAAGCAAAGTCGAGCGGATCTAATGAAAGTTCCAAGTTCGGGAACTGAAAACGCAGCAACAATCGCTAACTTCCAAGCAATGATTTGTTCATCAGGAATTATCGCTTCGAGTTTCTTCTCCGGCACTGAAACAAAACACTGAATGTCGATTAAGAGAAATTTGATTGTTGACTCACTGCTGATATCACAAAAAGGTGTTTTCGAATTGTCGGAGACATGCGACGTCATTAACAGAAACGTCAACTTCGATATGACAGCGGATGAAGCAACGACAAGAAATACAACGCAGTAGGTTACGAGTTTCAATACTTTCGTTAGAGTTTCTATAAACTCAGAGTCGATTGATGATCCTGACGACTCATCTTGTGGTGGATCTTGAAAGGAGTCCCAGAGTTTAAAATCTTGTTGTGATGCTCTGGAAAAAAAATATTTTCAATTTTCTCTGAAACATTTTTCTACGAAAAATAAATTATTCAAGAAATTTCCCAACTTTCTCAACGGCACATGAACGTCGTCGTCATCGTCATCTTCATCCGTCGAATTATAATAATAATTTGATTCTGGTTCGTCTTCTTCCATCATCAATAACTCAATCAATCGCTTTAAATACTTTTAATGACCGCTGCCATTCGTGGCAATTGAAAAACTGAAATTTCTTGTCGCTTCGTTTTTGAAATGTGTTCGCTATCTTATCTTTTCGACAGTAAACAAAGAATTGAAGAAGGGAAAGGAAACATCTGAACAGTGATTTTCATGTCAAACATATCAGCGATAAAGATTTCCGAGAGATTTATGAAAAATTGTTCGGATGCTCATGACAAACGATGCATAATCTCAGACAGATAGCCGTCAAGTTCCAAGGCGAATTACGATTTAACGGCTGCCGCATAATATGCAAAAACTGAGAGCAATTTGTAAAGTTGTTAATCTCAAATCGGGAGAGAAAATGTTGCTGCTGCTGCAATGCGAAATATCCCCGAGGTTTGAAGTTGAAAATTAAGATTGATGACGATGGATTTCTTTCCCTGCAAGTTCATATTGTGCAAGTGTTTTCAGAATTCCCTGGCTTCTCTGGTAGCTGCTCCATTCACGTGATCATATCTTGTGAATGAGAAATATGCGAGTAGTCATAAACATATCAAGTGAAAACATGTCCGAGACTCTCACGCGAGAAATTCTCGGTTTAGTTCTTGCCGCTTGCTTTATCACTTTATTTATAGTTTCGCACTGTTTTTTTTTTGCTTCGCTCGCTGAAGTCGACGACTACAATGTTCTACGCCGCCTTAAAATAAAATCCAATAAAAAAGCGATCAATGAGAGATTTTTTTATTAACACTCTTCCTTAATTGGATTACGCCGCGATGGTTTTTCTTTCATTCGAAGAAGTCTTTAAAGTTGCCGGCAAGAGTGAGAGGAAAAGTATAAAAACAAATCATAAGACCTTCAGGCGATGTCAACATTTTCCTTTTTAAATCTTTCAAATCGCGAGGTAAAATATTTTCCATTAATAGAAAATTGGAAAATCTCCCCTGAAAAGATATTTCCATGAACTGACAAACAAAACATTGAAATTTGAATAAGAATGAATGATTATTTTTACATTAATGTATCGAACAGCAGCGAAATGCATTTGAAGGAGAAAAATGTTTTTGAAGCTCGCGGCGAAACTTTTGCTGATAATGAAATCGAGATTAGTCAAGTTCCTCGACTCCGATGTGTCATGTTATTCTCATTTGTTGTCGAAGACAATCTAATTTTTCTCATCTCATGTCTTTAAGGCTAAGACATCATTTTTCTCCTTCTGCTCCCCTTCAAGTCAGGACGAAAATAACAAAAATATTTACGTCGAGAGGCGAGAGAAGAAGAAGAAGGAAATAATGATTTATTTAATGTCGATATCGGCTGATGGAAAATTTACATCGACTGAGAAAGAAAATCCAATGCATAAATTATTGTTTGCTCGGGATCAATTTTTGAGCTTCCGATTATGTTCAACAGATATCGAGACCATTAAACGCAACTCTCCGAGTGCAAAAAGATTTAAAAATCGATTGAGGTAAATTTCGCAATTAAATTCTTATCGCTCACTGCAATAAATCTCAATTTATGCAAAGAAGAAAGAATCGCAAGACAAATTTGTAAGATTCGACAGATTCACCTTCCATGTTGTGCCAAGTTAATAATTCACCCCTCTCGAGTCGTTCATCGTCAAATCCATAATCGTAAATTATTCTCACTCCAAGCGTCACATAAATAAGCGATCAAATGCAAAAAAAAACTCTTCTTTACTTATTCATGAACATCTTGACTAATATCAAAGGAATAAAACATTTTCCTTTGCGGTTTTGTTGGAGTTTGTTGCCCATAAAATGTTTTATTGCCTTTTCTCTTTCCTGCGTCGGTGACACAAGCCTCCACAGCTAAGGATAATTGTTTTTACGAGATTTTTATTGTGATTTAGTCTCCTCACGGATATCAAATGTAGAAACACACAAAATATTTATTATCTAATGGAAAATATTGTCCGTGAGAACGTCACTCAGATTGTTGACGTTTAACTGCAGAGAAATCTTTTCTTCATGAAAATCGATAAAGAATTCAAGGTCACAACACGATTGATGAATTAGAAGAAACCAATAATGTTCGATGGATGATAAGATAATAGGAAACTTAGTTTTAAAAAATAAATTAATATTGAATTCAGATTTAGTTTATTGATAACATAAAAATTTTTGTTTTTAATTTTTGTTTTCAACGATTTTGCTATGAGCGTGAGTAGTCACTGATCCTATCTACAACAATGAATTGGAATCCATCTCGTTTGACATCGCGCAAGATTTCTTCTTTTACTGAATTTGACTTGAATGCTTTTTTGATGATTGTAACAGTTTTCAAGTTTTTGCATTTAGACAGAAGCAATGCTAGCATTTTCTTTGAAGCGACGAATGTTTCTCCAAATGAGATGCGTTCCAGCTGAGTCCAACCTTCACCAATGATGTTGATATTCTTGGTATTTAAAAGTTTATCGCCGTAATAATCAATTTCGAATTCTGTGATGTTTGGCATTGCTCTGACGATTTGTTTCCAATGTTGTAGTTTGATGCGATTTTGCTCCGAGATATAGATCTTTTTCAAGCTTGGAATGTTCACTCCTTCGAAAAGCTGATTACAAATTTCAAAAATAACAAGATCCTCTAGCTTTTCAAGATTGTTCGCTATGAACATCAACGTCTCCTTTGGAATATTTTGAACCCCCAAAACCAGTGATTGAAGATTTGGAAGTTTTCTGATGTATCCTTTGAACGAGGTCAAATCAATTAAGTTGTCATCTGGGCTGACGTAAACAGTCAGTTTTTGAACTGACCGGTTCGGACGAAGCCTGAAGTAAAATGATTCTTCTGGTTGTGCGTCATGGAGATCAATTTCTAATGTTTTCAGGTTGTGAAATTTGCTGAAGATTATCTCGTAAATTGCTGAGAATTCATGTCCGACCGAAAGATCCTCCAAAGAATTGACAAACTTATTCATAAAGAAAAACAAATTTTCTTCTGAGCCGAAAAAGTTGTCTCCTCTGATGGTAAGATTCTTGAGAGGAAACTGAATTGATTTCAGGGTCTCCAAATTGATGTTGTCATTTGCAGCTTCGAAGTAGAGAATTGTAAGATATTCGAGACTTCTCTGACTTGCCAGAAAATCAATCAAGAGCTCAGTAGAATTTGCTATCTTCAAATCAACCATTTCTAATGTTGTTAACTGCGCTGATTCAGGAAACTTTTGAATCTGAAGAATAAAAACAATTAAGAAGAGCTCAATGTCCGTGAAAACTTATTCAACTTACTTCAATGTCATCTTGAAGTGTTAACCACTTCAAATTATTAAGATTACTGAGATCGATATCACATTCCGATTCGTAAATACACAGACCCTTAAGTTTCGACAAAGATCCAAAAAACTTGTTGAAGTCTTCCTTGTCGTCCTCTCTAATTGTGCAGTTGTAAATCCAAAAAGTTTGAAAGTGTGGAGCCTGGTGTTCTAGTAGTTTCCATATTCCGGTTCCTAAACCATCTACTCTGCCCGCTTGATATCTACGAGTAAACTTCTCAGGCAGCATCTGAATATCTTTGTCTTGAACTATACAAAGCTTCATCTTCTTCATGAGAGTTGAGTTAAGTCCGATAATCTCGTTCCATCTGAAATAATCAAGTTTAATTAGAATCAAGAAACAAAGGAAGAGTTGAAACTTACTTCTTGCACACGAGAGATGATTCCAGCAAAGATTTGACATCGAAATGTTTGAAAACTTCCAGCAAGATCTCGTTTGGCAGATCAGTCAACTGAGTTGCTTCCACCTGACTCATTTTATTGGCTTTACGTTCACTTGCGTTTCGGAAAAAGATTAGATTCGATTTTTTTTCAATTAAATTTAGCTTTTACAGGAAATATTAAATTTGCTTTTTTCAAAGATTGCTTGTTGAATACTGTTGTTGACTCTTTTTAATCTCTCTCTCTCTCGTTTTATTAATTTCAGTTTTTGAAAAAAAAAACCGTTAAAAGTTCTTAAACTGTTTCAAGAAATTTAATTTAGAAATCTTCTTCTAATATTTTAATTCCTTCAAGTTATGGACTTCTCACAAGTAAATATTTCAAGGTCGTCAACATTGCTCCCTTCATTGTTGCAGAGATTAAAGAAACAAAAAAATTTGATCACGAAAACCTGTTCTCCTTCTCATTCTTTTCAGTCTCAATCGCCGCTTATGATAATAAATTCGCTTCGTTGTGCAGAAAAGTTGAGGAAGTCGATTGTTAGCGAAGAATAAAGCGAATGTTGATCTTCCGCGATTAAAATAATTCAGTTGTTTACTTGAACGAGTAGGAGGTCTGATCTGTGAACTTTTTGGTTCGCTCGTGTTCTTTCCTCTGCTACGTGATTTACGATTACAACTCGAGATTGCAAGAAACTTTCATTTGATTCTAACCGCCTGAAGGTCTTTAAATTATAATTAATTGAACATGAATTGGTTTGCGAAAGAAGGAAAACTGTTTGACAAACTTTTCTAGGAATTATCAAAAAGTAATTAATGAAAAAGAGAGAAACTTTGTAACAGTTTGAAATTATAGTTTTCCTCTTGAGCATTGCTCATGTGTGCTCGCAATGTTATTTGCATTAAAATCAAATATTTCCACCCCCACATGTTTCATCCAACGACATAAAACCGTAATGTTGCGGATAAATCCCTCGGAATAGAAGAATTGTGATATTAAATTACCAACCGACATAAGTCTCCGACTGCTCCTTTATGACGTAACCTGCTTCGTTCGTCTCATTTCTAAGGAAAGAGACTATTTCTGCTTAAAGTCGGAAGACGTTGTAATGGATTAAGGAACATGATGAATAAGTAAAGAGATTTTTCTCCTTCAAATGTTTTATTGCTTCTTCTCGTTAGATATTCTTGCGAAGGTTTTATTTTGACATTCGTAAGAGTAATTCACTTTGTTCTCAAGAAGATGAAAAAAATGTTAAATATTTAAATATTTCAGCAATCTTTACTTTCGTTGAAAATGATTTTGAAGTTTTTCTTTCTGTTCTAAGCATTTAAAGGACGAAGAGAAATGAAAGTTTCAAGGTATCATTGACTCAGCCTCCTTGAACTTTAATTATCGATTTTTGTGACATTGCTCCCCATTTTGAGCGTTTATTTCCCGATGAACGGAACGTGTTGTATCGTCGTCTTGTCGTGCTACATGTCGATGGTGAAAAAAAGAAGAGAAAGAAAAGCTTTCTGTGCTGTGCATGTCACAAACGCACACAAGCTCACGAGGCGGAGCTTAATTGTGAAGCCAATCACGTCCGAACAGCGGAACGTACGAAAATAATTTCGCACAGGTACTCGACACGTACGCAGGAACAATTATGTGATAGAAGATTCACTTTTCCCTCGGTTTGTTTTGGTCTGTCTTCCGATGTATCAAGCTGCTTGTTACGAGCTCATCAAAGTGCAGTCTATAAATAGCTTAACCATCGACACGTTTCAGCTTTCGATGTCATCTTTCAAGACACTCTTTCGGTAAATCAATGACTCACACTCGCAAGCCCACCAGCGAACGTGAATTTCAATTTTCTCTATCCCATGTTCAATTTCACGGCTGATTGAAAATTCATGGTTTTGAGAAAACAACAATGATGAATGTGAAATCGTCGAAATCGATGAGAAAGAATTTCGAAGTCTTATGTACTCGTATAAGTCACACATTTTAAACGATTTAATGCTCAAGACGTGAAGCTGATTAATGATTGAGAAAGAGGCTACTCGAAGCTAATCTAACTCTCGTAAGCGTTTGATCATTAAACTTTTTGGAGCATTTTCTGTATTTGCGAGAAAAAGAATTATTAGCAGAAATTATCATTTTTCTCATTTCGAAGTGGAAATTCCATTTGCGCGTCGACTTCTTGGAATCACCATCGAACAGAATTCTGATCACGTTCTAATGAGAAAATGTATAGCTGTGGAAAAAATCAATAATCTCCCTTTTCATCTCTCTCACTCTCGCTTGCAGTGTAAGCGAGCTAAGAACATGAGTTTGTGCTTTCGGGGGATAAAAGCTTTACGACTCTGTGAATAAAATTTTCACCTCGAGACTTGAGAATGGAAATTTTACAAACTTTTCTCCTCTTCTTCTCGAAAGTTTTCCATAAATTCACGTTCACCTGAGAGAAATATCTTTCTGTAATTTAAAAGTTTAATTAGGAAGCAGTACAAGCACGCGCCATTTTGAAAGTTTCCACGGGAGACAGAGTGAGAGAGAGAGAGAGAATGAAACTTGCGTAATGAGCTTTGTGAAACAAATCCAATTTAGATTTCTCACAGAATATGATTTATTTAATTATTAATTTAACATATAAATGGGAAAGTTCTGTGATTACAGATTGCAATGGCCAAATCGTCATCTCAATAATCTCAAAGTTTTCTTTCAGAGAAATTCCGACGGCTTTGTTGTTACTTTTTTTTTGGCACAAATTTAATTATTTTCTTCATTTAACCATCAAAGCTTTATCAATCAGCGATTAAGTTTAATAAATATTTTTGTTTTTAATGAAAGTTGTGCATGAAATTACTTTAAACACTTAATTGAATAACGAAATATTTTCTTTGCCTCTTGATGGCCTCTCAAACTTACGGCGGAGTGTAAACTCCTTTGTGATACAAATGGAATCCCGAGTGATAAGGAAAGTACTGCGATTGGTGATCTATGCTATAAGAAGGATCCATCTGATGAATCGAGTAAGGTTGAGGCTTCAATGGCAGATGGGGAAGTGAGTTCGATTCTGTTGCGTTGTTCGGTTGATATTGCACGCGGCTTTCATTGCTCGTTAAGTTTGTGTACTCATAAGTTCCACTTGTTTTGTGGTTTGTCAAGTCACGAGGTGAGACTGAACTTGGTGGTGTCATCGCGTTGTTATAATCCATTGACGGATACGCTCCGTAGCTAACAAAGTTGTCTCCAGGTTTTCGTAAATATTGAGAATCATAGGAATCGTTGGGTGGAGTTGGAAGCGATTGCTGATGCGAATTATCAGGATACATGAAGTTTGCTGGTCGCGTTGTTGCTCGAATTACGCTCTCTCGATTTGCGTAGAGTTGACGGAGAAGAGCTGTTGCTGGCATCGGCGTTGACGTTTGTTGGGGGAAATGAGTTCTTTCATCGGAATGATGTCGCACGAGTGAATCGGCTACGCTGTTGTTGTCAGTCATCGACGGTCTCGGTAAATGCTTCGACATCACATTCTCAAGATCCTTAACAGAGATGTCTGAGTTGTTGACTTCGTTGTGATTAATCGATGGCGAATGATTCGTCGATGTTTCGTTCTTAACTTTTCGTTTTCGTCCTCGTTTACTTGTCGCTGTTGCTGACGATTCGTCGTCGCAATTTTGATTCGAACGTTCAACAGATTTGCTCGAAACATCGACAACATTTGTTGCAATCGTTGATTTACTTTCATTTTGATTACAATGTCCCCTTGCATCATCGGAATTCCTTGAACTATCTCCGTTTGTGTCAGGAGACTTCGGTTCGTTGTCTTTCTTTGTGGAGGCGATTGGCTCACGTTTTATGATTCCAAGTTGACATTGATCGAGAATTAGATTGCGATTCTCTCGTCCAGAGACAATGTAATTAACACAAACAATGTTCTGCTCATCCGCGTTCTTCGCACTGCAGACAACTGTGGCGCAAGTTTGTAGCCACGTGTAGCCTCCATTCTTATTCATGAAGCGGTAATAATGTGTCAGCACTTGTCCTTTGCTAATCACTGAACGAAGAAAAAGGAAAAGTTTTTAATTTCTTTGTCTTCTTTTAAGCTTTTTTCAAAGAAACTTACGATCCGAGTGGCATTTTCTTAACTTTTCAGCATCTTCGCCATGGCAGAGCGTGTACAAACTTTCGCCAACTAATTCCTCGGGTGAGAACTCCAAAAGCTCAGTGATTCTAGTTCCCAAAGAAAAAAGAAAAGTTTGAGTCAAGTTTGTTGAATAAAAAAGCTTAAAGCTCTTACTTTGGTTCGCAGTGAGATATTCTGAAGTCAAAGTTAATTCTCGTTACGAACATATCACATTCAAGTCGAATCTCATGAACGGAGGGAGGTGGAAGAGCGACAGCTAATGCAGTCAAGCCTAGTAACGGTGGTTGAGTCTTCTTCTGATGACTAAACGAGTATTGTGGACGAAGGTGACAAAGCAATAAAATCACCTGCGAAACGAAACGACGACGTTGTCATTACTCAACCGCGATTCACGATAATTTCTCAATACTTTCTGATACTTCATGAGCATTGTCGTAAACAGAAAATTGATTTCAATACTCACTCGGTAACCAGAAGACTTAAAGTGACATCCACGTTTCGTGAGCGTTGATTTCATTCGAACACAGAATGCTCGCTCGTAGCCTTTGTAGTTACTTCCATTCAGCGACATCACTGACGCAACTACAGAGCGTAAAAATCATTCAAGCAAAAGAGAGAAAAAAATGATTGAATTAGAAACAAGAAACTAAGAGACTGTGAAATTATGAGACAATGACTCAATTAATGGAAACAAGAAATTAATGTGACGCTTAATGAACTGGAAAGAGACTTTGTTGAGGGGACTGAACCGAAAAGTTTCTAACCATCTGGATTGTTAGTACCGGTTGGTTCATCGTTGGACGTCGTTGGTGACGTCATTCCGGTTGCTAGACTCAGCCCAAGTTGCTCGGCGATTTCTGAATGATCCGCTTGGTGAACGTAATCGAAAATGCTGCTTCCTGTCATTTCCACCTGAAATGTAAAACTCGAGCCTTATCTCTCTTGTTGTATTTACTTTAATTCATTTAACCTTCTTTGCGAAATGGCTTTAAGGTTCTTTAAGGTGTTGCAAATATAATTGAAAGTCGGTTGCATGCAAGTCACGATTTGTTTTGTTATTTATTCGATCGACTTGAAATTTTCAACTCTTTTCTAGGTCTCGAAGGAGA
Organism: Smittia aterrima; assembly: GCA_033063855.1. NCBI lineage: Eukaryota > Metazoa > Arthropoda > Insecta > Diptera > Chironomidae > Smittia > Smittia aterrima. Next base: position 23,566,102 of record CP093831.1, read on the forward strand.
GGATTCATTCGATGAGAGTGACTTTGTCTCGAGTGAAAAGTTTTAATTAAAACATTGAAGACGATGACGAGCGACGAAGTTTTTCATGGAATTCATTGACACGCGGGCGACGACGAATGAAGCAACGTCAAAGAATCTAAGCGAAAAGAAACGCTTCGAATTTTATTTCCAAAGGAAGCCACTGAGTTGTGAATTGAATAATTAATTTAATTTAATTTGTGCTTGTGAATTGGAACGACAGAGCGAGCAATGACGTGAAGTTTTCTCTTTGAGCGTCTGTTTGGTTTCAAGAAATTTGAAAGTTTTCCCCACATTTACATGGCAGATTGTTCAAAAGTGGCTTTTGCTCGAGAGAAACTCCGAGAATTCAACTCCAATTAGCTTGCGAGACTTATGTAACATTAAAAAATTTCTCGAAGCTTGAAACTTCATGGAAAATCTAAAAGCGATTGCAGCAAAAATTTCAAAGCTCCCGCTCATGCGCTTCGTATTAAACAAAGACTTTCAACTCTTCAAGAACGATGTTAGTCGAGGGCTTTTCATTCGAATCAATTGACTAACAACTTCTTCAAATGAAAATCCCAAATCATCTCGAGAAGAGAAATTCCTCGTCGTTCATTCTCTAACGGAATTTTCGTTTGATTTATCGTGTCGTTGTTACCTTCACACGAAGCTGAGAAGCAAAGAAATATCTTTCGAGAGTGCGAACGAACAATTAAATTCTATCAAGAAAGGTATTTGCATCCTACAGTTCCCTCGAGACTAATTCAAATCTCTAATGAAAATGCCATTTCGCAAAGAAAATCTCATTTCGCTTTGTGTCGAGCCTTCGCAAAGGAGCGAAAACATTCATTTATTGATTTTCTGCAGAGAATCCGAGAAAAGTGAGAGGAGAAGAAGGAAACCTTTCCTACGTGCTCTGCATTTTTGCAATAAAATTATATTTTCACACACAAGACTGGAACATTGCGCGGCGAAATTACAAAGGCGGAGATGGAAAATACTTTTCATCTGCAGTCGGAGAAGTTAAGCAAAAGAAAACTCACTTGCGAGAGTCCCAAATAGATTGAAACTGTTTCTGATATGTAAAGGAATCTTCCATCAGCAGCAACGGCGAGTGCAAAGCCATCAAGTGACTGAAGAATGTGCGTTCCTTGATGTTGCTCGAACATTTCTAAAGCTAACCCCGCTGTCGTTGTTCTCCTCGATGCGGCATTGCCTGTTTCAATTGAAATTGTTTTAATCAAGTTGACTTTAATTAAGTTATCGTTGAGTTAAAGGGGAGGCTTGTGTTGTGATTAGATGGATTTTGTGGTTCGTCAGTGCCCTCAAGAATTTAATGAACGAACACATTCGAAAGGGTTAACAATAATAAAATCCTTTTAATAAGAAGCGAAGGGTTAACTGCTTTTCAATAAGTCGACGCGCTCGTTAATGACAAAACAGAATTTCGCTTTCGCAAGGAAAGTAATCGAGGAAATGAGAGCTGATAGTTTATTTTGTAATCTCTCCCCTCTTGCATTTTCATATAAATGCTAATGAGGATCAAATGAAAATGAAGACATGTTGATGGGATTTCCTGAGAAGGGAGCCAAAGCTGAACAGTAAATAGTTTGCGGGCATTTAATTATAAGAAGTTTGCCTTGAACTCACTCTTCAGTAATTTGTTGGATGATTTATTATCGCGAGTCCATGTCGGATCGCCGTGTTGTGTGAAGTCTCGAAGTTTCAAGTAACTGATGGAGAGTCGAATGATTGAAGCTTTATCGAGTTGACTTGTAATTGCTGCGGGAAGTGGAAGCATCTTCGCTAATTCGTAGAATTCGTAATTTTCCTTTCCACGTCGCGATCTCGCGGCATCGCGTGACTTCTCCTTGCGCAGCTCCAGAATGCTGTTGAAGAGAAAAATTCAATTGATGAGAATTTCGAAATGTCGACTGTGCAGAAAACTAAATAAATCGATTCCCAAACCGCATCGCTTAACTCCAACAACATGCGTGATTGTTAAATTGAAAAAGAGTTGAGAATAATTTCATATTTTAATGTGGCGTTGCTAATTAATCAGATTCACGTTTTCGAAAATTGGAATTTTCAAGCGAACGAGAGTGAGTGGAAAAGCGACCGGAGTCAAATCGCTTGTTTATTGTTTAACAGCCTTCGAGTCTAGCCCGAGGTGAATTCCACAACAGGAGAGATTGCTTGTTGCGTCACGAGCCTAACTTTAAAGCTTTTTAAATCGAAGATTAAATATCTCAATGATGAATGCTTCCCACCATGAAGAATCATAATTTGAATTAATGTTTTCTCCTTTCTTCGCGTTGATCAGCCGTGAAATTGAACGTAGATACATGTTCATATCGATTTCAGAAGCTGCTTCTGGATTCTCATGACTCATTCAGGAATTCTCAAGAATCACAAAGTCACTGTGATGAAGCAGACATAAACTTGATCTGGTTACTCATCATCACCTGAACGAAATTAAATTTAAACTTCTCGACGAACGGAGACGACATAAATCCAACAAAACGATAACAATCTTTCTCGAGTTTTTATTTTTGGCTATCACTAACGACGTCGTTGCCTCTCAACCATTAAAACCGTTGATGAGAATCTGCGTTCATTCATAAATTTCCAGCGGAGTAAGTTTCTGATGAACTTCAACGACGAATGATAAAGAAATAAATTGAGATTTACATTCATGCGAGTCTTTCTCGCCGACAAACGAGTCTGATGACTAATCTTTTTGCACGTCACCCGACGACGACTTTCTCATCAACCATAAACCTTCATTTTATGTGAGCCAAGAGAGAGAGAGACCAGTCAGCAGAAGTCCATGATTTCTTCTTACTCTCGTCGACGATAAATTTGAGTTTTCTTCTCCGTTCGTCAGCAGATTTTGGTGACAATAAAATTCTCGTCTCTTGATGGAAATGATTCTTCACATGATTTCTGATTATTTGACGATTTTCTCGAGCAGAAAACATCTCCCCGAGGACGACAACGAGAAAACTTAATTTGCAGTAAATCTTCATTGGTTTTCTCGGAACTGAACGACGGTCAGGTAGAGATTGCCTTGTGCAATAAAAAAATTTAAAATCCCAATCCCGTTACTTTCCATTATTTGATAATTCAAAGAAACTTTGATTTAAGATAACGCACTGACCGTTTTAAGGTTGAAATCGTTTCTCGAAAATCGTTTTATTGTCCCATAGGGAAACAGATTTTGACCCTTTTCCAATGAAAGTCGATTCTATCTTTAAATTTATAAGTGCAATGTTAGTCATAATTCACATGCAAGCAAATGTTGACCCTCTGAATGTTTAATAATCAATTGAAGCAAAGACGTGCCCTGGTTCGATCGGCTGCTGTTGAATGGGCTTAAAATTTTCGCTGCTCAATTCCTGCGGTACAAACCACGAATGCGTGAAAGATGCTTCAGTCGGCAGTCCGGGACGTGACTGATACAAAGCGTAATCGATAGCGGCAGCGTACGGCAACATTCTACAATCGACAGCGACCACTCAAACTGCTTTAAAATTCATCGAACATCACCACGATCGACATCAACTTTCAATTCACACAGAAGCACTTTTTTCTTAGCCCGAACTTCTCAATTTATCCTTTTATGATTCTTAATTTCAACAACCTTGAAGTTCGTGCTGTTTTTTGATAATAATAGTCACGATTGTGCAATAACACGCAGGAGAGTGAGTGAGAGAGAAAGCTAGAGAAGAAGGAAAGGGGGAATTCTCTCGATCGTTGGACTTCGACCTTATAAGAAGTCTCATCAGCTGATTTCAGATTCTAACTTTCAACCCGGAGCTCTCTTAGCCTTCACCCTCCTCCCCACGACTGTCACGGGGTAAGACGAGATACGTGCGCTTAAGATCCCGACAAGAGTCCAACTGGCTAGCCGACTTTCTACGCTTTTTTTTCGTGTGTCGAAAAAAATATAAAACACGAAACGATAGGAAAGGAAAAAGATGAAACGTCTTCTGCATTACAAATTAGCTGCGAAGTCGAAAGAAAAAAAAAGCTGGTGGTGGAGCAGAGAGTGGAGCGGAGCTTTGTGTATGATAATAATAAGTCTAATGATTGGGCGGGACGTGACTGAAACAAAACTCTTCTCTGGCTCGTCTTCTTCGGGTTATGTTTGTGTTCAACTCCTCTCTCTCACTCTCTCTTCCTCTCGACATGTAATGATGATGCTTTCGTACGTTTTCTGTATGAACGTGATTGGTTTTACAATTAAGCTCCGCCTCGTGTGCATGCGACATGAACTTCGATGTTTCCAAGCGATACAACACGTTCAACATGACATAGAAAAAGAATTCTCTCACTGCTCGACCTGATATTGAAAATTTCCCGATACTTTTCCCTCTTCACAACAAAAAAAAGAGGAAAAACAGAACAATTCGAAAGTTTTGTGAGTTAATTTTCCGGGGATTCAACAAGTGCAAGGCTTTTTTTGTCAATCAAAAAGTGTACGCTGAATCATAACAGACGCCACGCGACGTGAAGCCTTCTCTGCGAATTCGGAATTTTAACAAAAAAAAAAGTGTTTGGATGAAAATTTCTTTACGTGCGGTGGCTTTCAGCACGTCTCGTGTAATAACCGTTTGAGGAGGAAGCAAAGCATTCTCGTCGACTTAAAGCAGGAGACAGTCGTCTCGGACCGAACATTTAATCAACAATTCATCATGCGCAAAATTTGATTTATGCTCGATTGATAGAAATAGCGACAAGGCGCACCCACAAGTCATCAAACGTCGACGAAGACAAGCAGACAATCGTTAGAAGAATAATGAATGGTTCACCTTAAATCTGATTTACATAATTCCAACGAAAAGACTTCAACTACTGGAAGTTTGTCTTCGTCTCCAAGAAGCGATTAAAATTCGGAGAGGAAGCTGTTAAAGTTATGTCGACGCAGCGATAAATTATGATGGACAGTAAAAGTCGAATGATTAAAAAACGTAGAAGATAAAGCAATAAAATTAAAACACGTGTAACTCCTCGTAACACGCAATCAGAATCGTCATGATCTTTATGAGTTTGTTTTACCGAGAAGAAGAGTGAGAAAAGTTTTTCTATTTAATTTTTACAATGCTCAAGGATCATAAAAGAAAGTTTCTTTGTTTATAATGGGATTTCTTTCCTTTCTCCTCTTTCACTTCTCTCGACGATTGGATCATAAAAGTGACCTCAGATATTTATGTTCAGTGGTTTACGTTTATGATATTGAAGAGAATCAACTTGTGAGTCGCAGTCGTTGATCCCTTTTTTGCCCTTTTCTATCGATAAATTTGTTTTAACAAGAAATTACGCAAAACGGGTAGTTTAGCTTTCGTTTGTCTTTCTCTCCCTTCTCCGAGAACAACTCACATGACAACATTTCGGATGATTCTGTTTTACATAATTTCGGCAATTTAGAAACACGAGAAACGAAATTCAATCAAACCCTATTTTTATGCGAAAGAACATCCTTAAGAGAGATAATCAAATGTCATAGAACGAACGGGAAATTTTAAATTCTCCGCTTGATTCAATCAGACAATGAAGGCAGAGACGTTAAATAAATACACAGCAGAGACTTGAAATCGCAAATAATACACCTCATAAAACAACATTTGCAATCAGATGAGCGAGCAAGCATCCCCGGATGACAAAGTCGAGGGAAAATAGCGAAAAATTGGAAATTGCAGTGAAATGAAAGAAAAAAGTTTTTGCATTTGAGAATTTAATTTAAATTTTGCATTTTTTTTTGAGCAGCTCAAATAAATTTCCAAAGAAAGTTCAATCAAATATTCGCTGACGTTCACATTCTTTTGTAATGATTTCGATGACATCAACCAGGCCCTGTTTTAATTTAACGAACTCGAAGAAAATTTTAAGTCTTTACTAATCACTGCAAAGATTGAAAAGTGAATAAAAATTGTTTTGAGATTTTATTATTTTGTGTTACGAGTTGTAATAGAATTTTGAAAATAAAATTTTCTGTTATTGAGAGAGTTGACCTTTAGTCTTACTTTTAGAGATAAGAACAAACTAATCATCCGACGAACAGCTCAAATCGATCTCACCAGAGAGCGCAGCCAAATATTTTCTGTTGTTGTTAGTCTTCTCGTACTTATCGTCGATGCAAGTGTTGTTTGAGAAATCAATAACTTTTGCATTTCTCAGGAAACGGAGAGATCTTGCTTCGATTATTTCGAGTTGGTTGTCGTTGATTCGGAACTCTTCGATTGTTCCTTTGATCGGCAAGAGATCAGCTGTAAACTTTTCCAATTGATTGAAAGAAAGAATCAATTTCTTTAAGTTTTTCAAATGAAAGAAAGATTTGGAAGGCAACGAGATAATTTCGTTCGATGACAAATCAAGAACTTCAAGTTGAGTTAGCTCATCGAATGTTCCTTCTTCGATTGATGTCAAATTATTTCCTGTGATCTCGAGCTTCTTCAATTGTTCGAGTCCTTGGAAATCCCTTTTGTTCAAAGAGATTAACTTTGAATTTGTGATGACGATGCTTGTGAGATTGGGGAATCTACTGGAGAGCTCGAAAGGAATGAATTTCATTGACTGATCAATGATCTTGAGAGTCGAAATGTCCGAAGCTGCTCTGTCGTCTGCAAAGTGAACTTTCGAGGTTTTTGTTCTTGGATATTGAATTGTCAAATCTTGAATATTACAAACGCCAGTAATGTCTTCTTCCATCTTTTGCTTTGTCAAGTCACTGCTGCAGTTAAGCTCAACAGGCAAAACACATTTGTCGATAACCGTATCAACGAAAATCTCCTTAGTTGCGTCAGGGAAACTGATGTTAATGCAGACGTTATTTGTAAAATCAGCCGTTTCAATTGTTTCAATAGAAGTCAACAAGTTGACGCTAATAAATTCCAATTTGTTCAAACTTAGTTTTAATGTTTTGAGATTGATGAGAGGTTTCAAAATTTCTGTTGTCATAGAGATCAGTAAATTGCTTTTGAGGTTGAGCTCCCGGAGACTTTGGAGATTGCTAAAGACGCCGACTTGAAGTGTCTCAATTCGATTCTCTGACAAGTCAAGACTGACTAACTTTGAATCTTCTTCGAATGCATTCAGCGGAATCTCTAGGATTTTGTTTCCTTTTAATGTCAACAGTTGCAAATGACTTAGTCCAGACAAACATGAATTATCGATGCTGAAAAGCCCCGAGTACGTGACAATCAGTTCTTCGAGATTTAAAAACATTTGACCCAGGTTTACTGGCAAAAACAAAGTTTGTTGTTTTAAAATAGTCAGCGATCTTAATTTGCTTGAATCCATCTGTCCATTTGAGATCTTCTCAATTCTAATGTTATCAAATTGAACTTTCAAATTAATTGCGACGCATGAACTTTGATTGTAAGGTTCGCAAAACAAATCCACTTTTTGCTCTTCGCCAAATCTGCTGATAACGTCGCTCGACGCACACGAATGTAGAGCTTTCGACGACAACAGCAATGATTTTGTTGCTGCGTTTAAATTTCCATCAGCCGAGTCGAATGATAATTGAAGAGAATTGACTTTTGATTCCGATGTTATAAGTTTTTCATTGAGTTCTTCTAATTTGTCTCCAGCGAGAATCTCTTTCAAACTTTCCGGGTCCCTGCATAATGGTTTATAATTCATATGACGATGAAATCCATCTACTAGAAAAATGCATCCAATTTCATTGTGATCGAATATTCCAATAGTAAATTTTGGACGATGAACTATTTTCTCGCTCAGAATTATTAAATTTTGATTACCACTTATGATAACGGAATCTAGTTTAATATTGAAGTCAAATAAATCGTTGGGAAGAGCCACGATTTCGTTTGCTTGTAAATCGATAATCTCGAGTTCTGTGAATGGTTTCAAGTCCGATTGTCGAACTGATTTCAATTGTGAATTGAAAATTCTAATTTTTATCAGATGCGGAAAAAACTTTTCTAATCCTCGTGGAAAGGAGAAAACTTCTTGATTTTCGACCAGAAAATATCTTATGTGTTCATCTTGTTTTTTAAGAGGTTTGTCTGTAAAATCATTAATTGATGAAGCAGTTCTATCGAGGATTGGTGCACTTAAAGATTCGACTTCTAATTCAATTGTAACACAAGCTATGAATGCTCCATTTACAATCTCTGGTTCAATTGCCTGATAATCACTGAATTCACATTCAATGTTGAAGCAATCACTTCCAGTTAACGCAGCAAACAAAAGCAGCACAATCAATCTGATGATAAAAATGATTTAAAACAAAACAATTGAGAAGGAAAAAAATTTGTTATCAAACCTCATTTTATTTGAAATTCAAATTATTTCGGGATAATTTTAATATTTCACTGATCACTTCAAAGACTCGTAAATGAATGTGAAATTTAAATATTGTGTAATCGTATTTTTGTGAGAGACTTGAGAGAGTTTTAGCAGATAAGACCACAGAGAGTGGTGATGTGTTTTAATATTCGTTATTGCTTTAAGAAAATGTCCAAATAATGTTTTATGATCCGTTAGGTAACGGATGTTATCATTCGTTGGTGACAAGATTTATTTATTATTTTATTGAGGATATTGTTTCAACCCTCAAATATTTTTTTACCTACAAACAATAACCTAATTGTATTCTTTCTTTTATGTACCAAAAACTGTTTTCTAATAGCTTTGAGCATTGGATTCGCTTTACTTTACAATCATGTAACTTAATCATCCTAAGAACAGCTCAAATCGATCTCACCAGAAAGCGCAGCCAAATATTTTCTGTTGTTGTTAGTCTTCTCGTACTTATCGTCAATGCAAGTGTTGTTTGAGAAGTCAATAACTTTTGCATTTCTCAAGAAACGGAGAGATCTTGCTTCGATTATTTCGAGTTGGTTGTCGTTGATTCGGAACTCTTCGATTGTTCCTTTGATCGGCAAGAGATCAGCTGTAAACTTTTCCAATTGATTGAAAGAAAGCATTAGTTTCTTCAACTTCGACAAGTGAAAGAATAATTTTGATGGCAACGAGATAATTTCGTTCGATGACAAATCGAGAACTTCCAGTTGAGTTAATTCATCGAATGTTCCTTCTTCGATTGATGTCAAATTATTTCCTGTGATCTCGAGCTTCTTCAATTGTTCGAGTCCATGGAAATCTCTTTTGTTCAAAGAGATTAACTTTGAATTTGTGATGACGATGCTTGTGAGATTGGAGAATCTACTGGAGAGCTCAAAAGGAACAAATTTCATTGACTGATCAATGATCTTCAGAGTCGAAATGTCCGAAGCTGCTCTGTCATCTGCGAAGTGAACTTTCGAGGTTTTTGTTCTTGGATATTGAATTGTCAAATCTTGAATATTACAAACGCCAGTAATGTCTTCTTCCATCTTTTGCTTTGTCAAGTCACTGCTGCAGTTAAGCTCAACAGGCAAAACGCATTTGTCGATAACCGTATCAGCGAAAATCTCCTTAGTTGCTTCAGGGAAACTGATGTTGATGCAGACGTTATTTGTAAAATCAGCCATTTCAATTGTTTCAATAGAAGTCAGCAAGTTGACGCTAATAAATTCCAATTTGTTCAAACTTAGCTTTAGTGTTTTGAGATTGATGAGAGGCATAAAAATTTCCGCTTTCACTGTAGTCAATAAGTTGCTATTGACGTTTAGTTCCCGGAGACTTTGAAGATTGTTAAAGACGCCGACTTGAAGTGTCTCAATTCGATTCTCTGACAAGTCAAGACTGACTAACTTTGAACCTTCTTCGAATGCATTCAGCGGAATCTCTAGGATTTTGTTTCCTTTCAATGTCAACACTTGCAAATGACTAAGTCCAGACAAACATGAATTATCGATGCTGAAGAGTCCTGAGTAGCTGACATCCAGTTCTTCGAGATTTAAAAACATTTGACCCAGGTTTACTGGCAAGAACAAAGTTTGTTGTTTTAAAATTGTCAGCGATCTTAATTTGCTTGAATCCATCTGTCCATTTGCGATCTTCTCAATTCTCATGTTATCAAATTGAACTTTGAAATCAATTGCCACACATGAACTTTGATTGTAAGGTTCACAAAACAAATCCACTTTTTGCTCTTCGCCAAATCTGCTGATAACGTCGCTCGACGCACACGATTGTAGAGCTTTCGACGACATCAGCAATGATTTTGTTGCTGCGTTCAAATTTCCATCAGCCGATTCGAATGACAATTGAAGAGATTCCAATGACAATCGCAGATAATTAACTTCATCATCCGATTTTACAAGTTTTTCTTTGAGTTCTTCTAGTTTGTCTTCAGCAAAAATCTCTTTCAGACTTTCCGGGTCCCTGCATAATGGTTTATAATCATTACGATAATATTCATTTATTCGAAAACTGCATCCAATGTTGTTGTGATCGAATATTCCAATTCTCATTTTTTTACGATTTCTTATATTCTCGCTCAGAACTATTAAATTATGATTATCACTTATGATAACGGAATCTAGTTTAATATTGAAGTCAAATAAATCGTTGGGAAGAGCAATGATATCGTTTGCTTCTAAATCGATAAACTCGAGTTCTGTGAATGGTTTCAAGTCCGATCACTCCGGCCCACACGATTTTTTTTCAAAAAATTGTCGGGCCCGGAGTATTGTTTTCGGTCAAGAAATAAAAAAATATAACCACCATTATATTTCACTTTTCTCGACGTTTCATGATATTTTAAGCCAGAAAAACCAATAAAAAAAATCCTGTCCGGATTCGTGTGTGTATGTATGTATGTATGTATGTATGTATGTCTGTAAACACCATAACTCTCGAACCAATGCAGCTAGCGCGCTCAAATTTGGTTTGCAACTTTGTATTGTTCCTCGGAGAAACCCTATTGAAAATGAGCACTCTAGCGCCTCCCCTTCTGGTACCTCTCATACACATGGTCTAATAGTTTAAATAGTTATACATAGTTATACATAGTTATACATAGTTATAAATAGTTATACATAGTTATACATAGTTATACATAGTTATAAATAGTTATACATAGTTATACATAGTTATAAATAGTTATACATAGTTATTAATAGTTATAAATAGTTATACATAGTTATACATAGTTATACATAGTTATAAATAGTTATAAATAGTTATATTAGCTATAAATAGTTATAATAGCTATAAATAGTTATAATAGCTATAAATAGTTATAAACTAGTATCTATATCCGCCATAAGGCGGATGGGTTTTATTGCTAGTCGCTTCAATTTTATTTGGTGTGTATTTGAGGAATTAGGTTAAAAATTGCAAAAAAAAAATTTTTGTATGGAAAATTTTTGAACCACCCACTCCGCCCACCTAAATGATATGTCAAATTGAAGGTCTCATTGAATGCAACATTCCATCTTATTGTCACGATGCATGTTTATAAAGAAACAACTGAGTTAGAGCTCAAGCAAAACTCAAAAAATCGAAAATGACGTCGGCTTTTTTCACTAAAGTGGAAATTGCGGAAAATTGTACCGTTTTTCGTTAAAGCCGCTTTCCCTAATGAAAGCCAGATAGATTTGGAAGTGTTTCAAGCAAAAAACCGGAATTTTAATGATCTCTGAGTTCCGCAATTTCCCTTTGAATCTGAAATTTCATCGAAATATGAGTTTTTCCACATTTTGGGGGCGGGGGAATGTCTGGGACAGCCCGAAACAATTTTCATTGCTCGGCGACATTACCGCGGTGTGATTCAATTTTACTCGAGCGAAATCGAATAAGTAATTCGGACATGAAAATCCCCGAAGTAAAACGAAAACTGAAAAATTTTCCTTAAACTCAACGGCGCCGCTAAAGGGAAGAGGGAGGGGAAAAATAATTTGCCCTAACTTATAGCCCAACTAATAAGCTACAACAAAGTCTTAGGAGTTTTTGCGATATCTCATAACGTTTCGCGATAAATTTGTGATTTACAAATTATGAGGACAAAACATAAAACATGATTTTCCGGAAAAACGTTTTCATATTTCCCAAGATTTTATAGGTTCGTAAAGTCTCCACTTCGCATAAGCACCTTCGGTGCTGATGCTCGTGTCGATCCGGGGTGGGTCCATGTACGGACACAGGTTACTCAAATAGTAGGTTCAAATGGGCCGGAGTTTAACCGGCGTATAGGTCGCGTAGCGACCGTCGCGGGTCGCGTGGTTGTGTCTTAGGCCGCAGGCCGGAGACATCCACCGTGCTCTCTAGTTGTCGAATTGACTTCAATTGTGAATTGTAAATTCTAATTTTTTTCAGATGCGGAAAAAACTTTTCTAATCCTCGTGGAAAGGAGAAAACTTCGTGATTTTCGACCAGAAAATATCTTATGTGTTCATCTTGTTCTTTAAAAGGTTTGTCTGTCAAGTCATTAATTGATGAAACAGTTCTATCGAAGATTGATGCACTTAAAGATTCGACTCTGAATTCACTTCCAACACAAGCCATGAATGTTCCATTTGCAATCTCCGGTTCACTTGCCTGATAATCACTGAAGTAACATTTAATGTTGAAGCAATCACTTCCAGCTAACGTAGCAAACAAAAGCAGCACAATCAATCTGATGATAAAAATGAATTAACAGTTTTAATTTAAAACCAATCAATTGGGAAGAAACGAAATTTGTTATCAAACCTCATTTTGTTTAAAATTTAAATGATTTCGGGATAATTTCAATATTTCACTGATCACTTCAAAGACTCGTAAATGAATGTGAAATTTAAATATTGCTTAACCTTATCTTTGTGAGAGGCTTGAGAGAGTTTTAAAAGATAAGACCAGAGAGAGTGGTGATGTGTTTTAATATTCGTTTTTGCTTTAAGAAAATGTCCAAATGATCTTTTATGATTATGATTATCATCCGTTGGTGCCAAGATTTATTTATTATTTTATTGAGGATATTGTTTCAACCCTCAAATCTTTTTACCTACGAACAATAACCTAATTGTATTCTCTCTTTGTATTTTCCCCATTTACTTTCTGCGTGTTCTTTTATGTACTAAAAACTGTTTTCTAACAGCATCAAACGTTGGATTCGCTTTATTTTAAATTCAAACAATTTAATCATCCTAAGAACAGCTCAAATCGATCTCACCAGAAAGCGCAGCCAAATATTTTCTGTTTTTATTAGTCCTCTCGTACTTATCGTCGATGCAAGTGTTTTTGGAGAAATCGATAACTTCTGCATTTCTCAGGAAACGGAGAGATCTTGCTTCGATTATTTCGAGTTGGTTGTCGTTTATTCGGAACTCTTCGATTGTTCCTTTGATCGGCAAAAGATCAGCTGTAAACTTTTCCAATTGGTTGAAAGAGAGAATTAGTTTCTTCAACTTCGACAAGTGAAAGAATAATTTGGATGGAAGCGAGATAATTTCGTTCGATGACAAATCGAGGACTTCAAGTTGAGTTAGCTCATCGAATGTTCCTTCTTCGATTGATGTCAAATTATTTCCTGTGATCTCGAGCTTCTTCAATTGTTCGAGTCCTTGGAAATCTCTTTTGTTCAAAGAAATTAACTTTGAATTTGTGATGACGATGCTTGTGAGATTGGGGAATCTATTTGAGAGCTCGAAGGGAATGAATTTCATTGACTGATCAACGATCTTGAGAGTCGAAATGTCCGAAGCTGCTTTGTCGTTTGCGACGTGAACTTTTGAGATTTTCATTTTTGGAAATTGAATTGTCAAATCTTGAATATTACAAACGCCAGTGTTGTCTTCTTGCATTTCCTTTGTCGTGTACTTTGTGCAAGTGATTTCAAGTGGGAATGCACATTTGTCGATAATTGCGTAGTCGATAGTCTCTTTCGATGCTCCCGGAAAACTGAGGTCAATACATTCATTGTTTGTGAAATTAGCTATCACGATCGAGTTGAGTGAATGTAAAATGTTGGCGCTAATGAATTTCAGCTTATTTCCACTAAGATTTAATGTTTGAAGATTGATTAGGCGCTCAAATATTTCCGCATTCACTGTTGTCAACAAATTGCTTTCGAGGAACAACAAAGTTAGTTTTCCAAGATGATTGAAGACACCAACTTCAAGTTTCTCAATTTGGTTCTCTGACAAGTTTAGTTCTTCCAACGAAATTAGTTTCTCGAATGCATTCAACGGAATTTCATGAATTTTGTTTCCTTTTAATGACAACAATATCAAATTCTCAAATCCTTTCATAAATGAGTTATCGATGTTGAAGAGTCCAGAGTAAGTGACCGACAAATCTGAGAGATTTGAAAACATTTGACCCAAGTTGATTGGCAAGAACAAAGTCTGTTTCTTCGAAATAATCAGCGATTCTGCTTTTGGTTTTTTGCCAACCATGCTATCAACAGAGTGCATCCAAGAAACCTTTTCAATCCTCGTGTTATCAAATTCAACTTTCAACTCAGTAACGTCACATGATATTCTCCAGTTTTTTGTCATTTTAAATTCGCAAATCAAGTCAACTTTGTTCTCTTCACCTACTTTACTAATATTCTCGCTGGGCAGACAAGATTGTAGAGTCTTGGATGACATCAACATTGACTTTGTTGCTGTGTTCAGATTTCCATCTGCTGAGTCTAATGACAATTGAAGAGAATGAACTTTTGTTTCCAATTTTAGAACTTTTTCATTAAGTTCTCGCACTTTGTCTATCAGATTTTCTGGCTCGAGACATTTTGGTTTCGATGCATCGTCTCCTGAATAATTGCATCCAATATTATTGAACGAAAAAGAAATTTTTGGATGTTGATCTCTAAGGTCGCCGCTTAGAACTTTCAACTTTTTATTATTGTCTAATAAGACGAAAGACAGTTCTGGATTGAACGAAAATAAATCAACGGGAAGAACTTCAATTTCGTTTCCTTGTAAATAGAGAAGCTGGAGCTCTGAGAATGGTTTCAAGTCGGATGATCGAAGTGACTGTAAACGTGAGTTGGCAATTGTGATTTCTATCAGATGCGGAAAAAACTTTTCCAATCCTCGCGGGAAGGAGAGAACTTCTTGATATTCAACCCTAAAGTCCGTTATGTAATAGTCGTGCTCATAAGGTTGATCCGTCAAATTATTAATTGATGAAACTGTTCGATCGAAAATTGAAGCACTTAAAGATTCCACTTTTAATTCACTTGTAACGCAAACTCCGTATGATTCTTCGTCCCTTTGAGTGATGTCACATTTAATGTCGAAGCAGTCAGTTTCTACTACCGCCAACAAAAATAGCACAAAAAGTCTGATGATAAAAATGTTTAAAATAAATAAAAAGCAGAAAGCGAAATTTGTTATCAAACCTCATTTTAATTAAAAGAACTCAAGAATATTTTTTTATTTTCCACTGATCACTTCAACGACCCAAAAGAGAATGAGAATGGTTTTGATTTTTTTCTTTCCTTCATTCAGAATAATCTTATCATTGCGAAACACTTCACAGAGATGACCTAAGTTCCACCTTTGAGTGATAAGACCAGACCGAAAAGTCTCATGAACTCATTTCCAATTGCAACAAATTGACAACAAAATAAAAACTCAAACTCACCGAGAATTAACTGCCGAGGCCTGCGCATCAATTACTGGTTTCCTAAAGTGATTGCGAAAGAGAGAAACTTGATTGCACACACGAACTCAACTTGTCAAAGACATCTTAATGTGTTTACCTATCGTTCCAGCCAAACGGATCGTCGCGATATCTGAAAAGATTTTATTTTCATTGAAAATGAAGAAATTAGGAAACGAAACAGTTCGAGTACGAAATAATTGAAGGGCTTTTCATTCGAAGAAAAATATTTCGAGTTGACAAGTCGACTCTGAACTCTCAAATTCAAAATTAAACTTTACGACATCAAACTGAGACACCAACAAAAATCCTTCTCTTTCGAATGAAAAACCATAAAAATTTATGACGAGGAGAAATTATCATTTTGTCAACAACGCCACAAGAACATTTATGATTAATTTTTCCAAACAAATTGCATTTAATTGATGACAACTGACCAGTTTTTACCGGCAGAAGGAAAAGAAATGATTTCCAGTTAATAAATTTATTCGATTCTTAATTGAATACAAGAAATCGATAATTTTTTCTCTTCGAACTTGAACGCAAGAAAAATTAACAATTAGAGACAAATGACATTATGAGGTTTCCGCGACTCCATCACAACTTGTCGCTTGTAACTATAATTCATCGATAATCGATATCAACCGCAAAAGTCTAGAGAGAAAGATGAAATTCCATCTCGACGACAATATCTTGGAAAGACATTCCTTCATAATTCGCATTTTTATTTAATGGATCTTGCTGTTAAGACAATTTTTTCTCGTTTTACGCGAGAGAGATATTTTAGTTTCAGGTCGTGTGATGTGTCTGGCGCTCAATGGGAATGGGAAAGCTTTAAACTTTCCCAGTACTGACTAACGCGTCATTAGTATCAAACAAACTACCGCTGATAAGCTTCAGCAAACCACGCACCTGAATTTCATTACAAATCGTTCAATCTGAGCCGCGTTAAAGCGAAGCAATTTCATTCAAAATTTGATATTTTGGCAGCAGCGAAAATCTTTTTCATCATTTCTTCATCGACTGCGATTTTAAAGGTGGAACGCAGGCCTTATTATTATATTGATAATTTATTTTAAAATATGGATAAAGGAATCGAAAAAAAAAACTGTTCGAGATGCCGCAGATGAAAAGCACAGGGTGCTCTATCAAAAAAAAAGAGTTGTCTTCCTTCAATGAATTCACTTCTGATGTGACAAGTGCATTTGTTGTTTCACAGACAATCAAACAAGCAATTAGTCAAGTCCACCCTGTTTTAACTGAGCGCAAAAATTTCTCATAAGGACAACAATTCTCAACTGTCTATCATCATCATCCGAACTACATCAAAAATATATAAAAATATGTTGGGCAGCGAGAAGTCGACACGAAGAAGAAGAAAAGCATCGAGACAAGATCGATTATTTCCAATTCCTTCATTTCTTGATTTTATATCGCGCTTTCGACATCCACTTGCCCGCTGCCTCGCTTTGCTTTGCCTCAACCTCGATCTCGAAACGCAAAAAGTTTATTATTTTATTTTAACAAAAAGACTTTTTGTGTTTTTTTTTGGCGAAAAATAATTCTTATGAAAACCTGAAGCTGCTGATTGAGCAACAAAATTCGATTACGAGCATAAATTTGATTTATTTTCGTCATTATTTTGAATGGTTCTCTTTACGCGAGAGAGACAGATCATCGGTCGCAAAAAGGAAACGCGCCAACTCCAGCAATTCTTGCATATTTTCACAGAGCAAAGAAAAAAATAAATTTTCACACTTGCACAAATAGTTTTCATGCTTTGCTTGCTCGACGGTTTGTTTTTTTCGTTCGCAGTCATTCATTAGCCGTAGATGGTCGATATGCGCGATTTCCTATAAGATCGTCTTGAGTGTTAATTAAATTTATCTCAATTGGACATGAGCTGAGCACTGAAGCTTCACGCGCATCTCACACAAATTTCCATAATTGAAGCCTCGCGAGAATCGCGAATCTGTAAGTGCTCGTTGGTAATCGATTAATTAATTACATCGAGAGCTGCAAAGGTTTGATTTATTTAACTTTTATTTTGGTAGTGGCTCGGCACTCGATGCAACGCTCGTTTTCGGTGTGAGAAAAGTCTATAATTATTGAGTTATTGCGATACGTCGAACGATTTGTAATCATTCTCTCCTCTCGGTGCGCGCAGTCAAATTATACTTTAACTTCAGTGTTTCAGGAATATCGCGAGAAATTCCCATAAATCTCTGAATCTGAACATAATTACTCTTCATTATTATCGGATTTTAATAATTTATCATTCTCCTTCCTTCTCCCCGTCGATCTTCTTCGCGAGTTTTTCCGCGCGCCAAACAGAAATTGATGTAAAAATTTATAACTTTTTTCAATTATAATTTTCATGCACGTCGCTGTGGCGTAACACATCATTAAGGCTTCTTAATGATAATAATTTCGACGCTTAATGTCGCACATTATCATTCGATAGTTTTGCGATGCGCGATCAAAGAATAATCACACAGTTCTCTCGCCGAGATTGATGCTAATAAAGAATCAATGAAGCGACCAGATGGTCCAGTCGTTATTACACTTGTAATGCAATTTGTGATGCAAAATTATTCTTCTTTCTGATTATGTTCACACATTCCTTTATCTACCTGTAGTACGAGAAGCCTTGAGAGACGTGTAAGTCCATAGGCAGAGCATGGTGAGAGAAACTGGGATCGGGATTCATGGGGTGATGTCCTCCAAGTACGGCGGCCCATGGCGATTGAAAGTTACCTCCGGAATGGTCCATTGCACAACTTTAGAATTACAATTTTATTATTTCGTTTCTCTCTTTGCACTTCCAATCAGATTTTCATTTTTATGTTTAAGAATAATTTAAAGATCATAAAATTAAAACATTTTTCCTACTCCACAACCTTTCGCGTCCAATCTCTTTGAGATTTTGCAAAATACTGAAAGCGACGATGTCGAACTTTTCTTTTCCTTCTTGTTCACGTTGCACAGGCTCCGCTGATGTTGCAAAAGATTTCTTTTACATCGCACGGCACATCACGTCGACATGAAAGCAAAGTGGTTGGGATGAACATTAAACTTCTTAGTTGTTCAGTCTGAGAGCTAAGTCGAGCGACATGCGATAAAAGGAAAAATCGTTTCGCTCTCTCTCTTCACAAATGTGATGCTCTCGTTTTGATTGCGAGAGCACTTTGAGCTCGTTCCCTTTCTTCATGTGACCCTTCAATTTATTTAATGATTTCCACAGAGTTTTCCTTCAAATTCACTTTAGTTAAAGTCCACAACACATTCCACTTAAAGCGATAAGAGATTATGAAGCGTTTCAACCCCACGTCCCTGTTCGTTCGTTCTCTCATGGGTAAACTTAAAAATAGTAAATTGGATGGACAAATTTTGATCCATGCGGAATGCTCCTTTCGCTTTCGGACTTCGTCAGGGAATGCTCGAAGATGCTTTGGACTCGCACAGAGAAGAGAAGGAAGGCGAAAGCGGAAGAAGTAAATAAAACACATAAAAAGAGTTTCTTCCGAAAGTAATTTACAACGAATGACCAAATAACCTTATTTTTTACGATTTTATATTCACGTGACTCAAATTTCTTATTGAATGTGATGTTTTATTTAAGGAACTCGACGGGAGAAAAGCACTCGGCACGTTCACTCAACGTTTTCTTTCTTCTCTCATCAAAGAACACTTTTATTCTCATTATAGTTTCTTTTATGTTCTTAAAGTTTTTCTTTAAATGAATCTTCCTGAGTGAACTGGAGTCTTAAGGGACAACAACGTCAAAACTCTAATAACTTAATCAATTTCCCCGGAAAGTGAAGTTCGCTCAACACTTCTCGTCACACCATTTAACAAATTAGCTTCTTTCAACTAACTTCGTCGCTATGCGATGCAATTAATCACTTTCTGCTTGATGAAATGCGAGTTTTCTCATGGAAAATTAATTTGTTTGCTTGTTTGTTCTCGAACTCGAAGAAGGGTTGGAAAATAAATTTTAAACAATATTTTATCGCAATCATATTTAACGATGAAGAATTTATTTCGCATGTTGACTTTTGAAATTGTTTCATTTGCATATGGAAATGACGGAAAACTTATTTTACTGTTTAACCTTTTGGAAGGAAAGTGGAAAAGTTTTTCCTTTTGACTTCAAGTGGAGGGTGAAGAGATTTTATTTTGGAAACAGTTTAATCCTCAGTTTTGACCCAAATATGTTCAACATGTGATAGTTAATCCATTACGGACATTGAGAGCTCTTGAGGTTGTGTGTCTTGTTGACTTTATTGCCCACAGAAATAGGATTTTAATATTGCAACAGATTTATTTTATGACAATCCCAGAAGAAAATTGAACAATTAAATTTAGCAAATCACAAACATTCTCCAAGAGAAACTCTCACATTAAACAAACAACAAATTACAAATCTTTAGAATTTGTTCTGAACTCTGAAAAAAGCCTCCAAAATGTATTTGGACACAAAATAATCTTTCAGTGTGACCAACCATTCCATTAAAAATGCGATGAGAGTAAAGACCAGGCTTGTTGACCAGATAACGAATCCTGGTTCTAGTTTATGCATTGTCAGTACTCTCGGGCCTTCAATTATCAAATGCTTCAATCGTTGAGTGCGAATCACCCTGCTAGCCCAATCATCTTCAAAATGTTTAATGATTCCAGCATTGAAAAGCTGCTGAGACTTCGCCTCGAAGATTCCCACGAAATGATGGTGACGCGCGAAACCCAATCCACACATTTCAATGTAAAGAATTTCTTTTCTCAATCTCTTCTCGATTTGCCCATTTGTTTGTTTTGCCAGAAGTGCTTCAGCCATAGGCTCCATCTGAATAGCTTTTTTGAAATTAGGTTCAAAGAGGTTTTGAGTTAGATCCGTTGTAAAAAAGTTTACGGTGACAATTTTTCCACTAAAAAAATAAAATGTTTAAATATTTAATTTTCATAATCAGACCTTGTCAAATTAGTCTTAACCTGGTCGTTATTTTGGAAAACGGATATTTTTTAGTGAAATCTTCTTCCATGTAAAATGTGTAGCCTTTCTCGATCATCTCATCGACTGTTTGAACTTCTGGTTTCGCAATATCTTTTGTCATGAACTCGTACATTTTGCCTTGCCACGCGGTTCTGATGATCAAGCAGAAGAGAATGAACAACATCGTCAAGTATCTGGCGAAGTTTCTTTGAGGCAAAACGTCTTGTGAGATCCCAAAAAAGATCTGAATGACGTTGAGTGCTGGCGTCGAAATATTCGAGCCAATGATGAAATCTCTTATCGATCGCTTCACGAAATACAAAATCAGAATCGTGGCGAACGACGCTACGAAAGTTGATCCAATCAAAGCCCAAGTGAAGAAGTCAAAAGGCATCACCAGCTTCTCATATTCAGAGTAATTGTCACTTGGTGGAACCGCCAACCTTATTGGACGGTATTCTACAGGCCAGGAAATGAAGATTGGTTTCTCAACCTTATCAGGATGAGAAGTATTGAAACCAGGGTCTCTGCAAAAAAATGTATTAAGAGAAATGTGACATCCAACAAAACACTTTTTAGTTACCCTATTTTTGCTTTTCCATAATTAGAGTCGTAACACCTATCTCTAACTGAAGCATCTACTTGTGTCTTCTTGAAAAATGTACGTTTTGCTGACACAGTTTGATAGTTGAGATGTTTTCTCATCTCAGTTATTATGACGTCAGGAAATCCCATACGCAAATCAGGATAAAAAATAATCTCGCAATTGTGAAAGCTCTTCAACTTTTCAAAAACGAATTTATCGTTTTGCCATTTTTCCGTGAGTTTGTCAAAGCTGTTGACTTCCTGTAGGTGAAGTTTTCCGCATTTTCCGGGAGAATACCAAAGAAACGTCATGAGCCTCACGAATTTCTCTTCTTCATAAAGAAAGTATTCGTATTGGATGATGTCCTGGAGATCTCTTCGAAAATAGTAATTAGAGTATTGATCAGCGACATTCGACGGCTTTCTACTGACGTCTAAAGCCAACGATTCGATGTTATCAACGCTTGCTGTTTGACAGTAAACGAAAAGTTGCAATGGTTTGTGAAAATCACTTGTCATGAATAGTTTCTGGTTGAATTTGCGAAGCTTTTCGAATGAGTCGAAGGTCAAGAACGCTGAGGACTTGAGTTGAATTTTGTTGGCGTCAATCTCAAGGTTTTGCAGTTTGAATGGCATTCCCTTCTCATTCAATCTTTCAATCATCAGCCACGTCATCGTATCGGAGTGGACGCCATAATTGTTGATGAACATTCTTGTTTCCAATCGGAACAAATGACTTGTTACGTTCTCAAAAGCCACAGAAAGTGAATTTTCTAACTCCGAGATGCTGGGTATGTCACAAACAACACTCACACACAAAAATATCAAAGCTAAAGTCTTCATTTCAACTTTTTTATTCAACGACGACAATCAAACTAAAATTTTTATTCATGATCCTTGATAAATGTTCGACACACTTAGGTTTGACTCGTCAATTACGATAAGAAAGTTTGTTTACATGAGGCATTTCACAGTTTGACGGAACACACAAATTTTATCAAAAATAAACAAGAGTCTAGTTACAAGACATAAATTATGAATTGTATACATTTTTAATGACTACCACTTTGGTCACGGAAAAAAGCCTCCAAAATGTATTTGCTCACAAAATAATCTTTAAGTGTGACCAACCATTCCATTAAAAATGCGATGAGAGTAAAGACCAGGCTTGTCGACCAGATAACGAATCCTGGTTCAAGTAAATGCATTGTCAGTATCCTTGGGTCTTCAATTTTAAAATTCTTCAATCGTTGACTACGAATCTTTTCCTTTCGAAAATCCTCATAAAAATGTTTGATGATTCCAGCATTGAAAAGCTGCTGAGACTTGGCATCGAAGATCCCCACGAAATGATGATGAGGCGTGAAGACCATACCGCACATTTCAGTATAAAGAATTTCTTTTCTCAATCTCTTTTCGTATCGTCCTTTGGTCATTACTGCCATAAACACTTCTGCCGAGGGATCCGATTGTATAGCTCCATTAAAATTAGTTTTAAATATTTTTTCACGAAATGAGACCATATTACTGTTATTCGCAATTTTTGCACTGAAATAAATAAAATGTTTAAATATTTAATTTTCATAATCAGACCATGTCAAATTAGTCTTACTTGGTCGTTATTTTGGATTCCGGATATTTTTCAGTGAAATGTGTTTCCATGTAGAAAGTGTAACCTTTCTCTATCATCTCATCGACTGTTTGAACTTCTGGTTTTGCAATATCTTTCTGCATAAACTCGTACATCTTGCCTTGCCACGCTGTTCTGATGATCAAGCAGAACAAGATGAACAACACCGTCAAATATCTGGCGAAGTTTCTTTGAGGCAAAACTGATTGGGGGATTCCGAAAAAGATCTGAATGACATTGAGTGCTGGCGTCGAGATGTTTGAGCCAATGATGAAATCTCTTATCGATCGCTTCACGAAATACAAAATCAGAATCGTTACTAATGAAGCCAAAAAAGTCGATGCAATCAAAGCCCAAGTGAAGAAGTCAAAAGGCATCACCAGCTTCTCGTATTCAGAGTAATTGTCACTTGGGGGGACTGCCAGTCTTACTGGAAGATACTCAACAGGCCACGTGATGAAGTTAAGTCTTTCATTCTTTTTACCGGGAGTGTTGTTGCGTGGTATCCTTAAATAAATAAATGTTAAAATAAATGTCTCGAAAATACCATTTAACCGAACTTTAATTTCTTTCGTACTTCTGTCTGAACTAGTAGCCTCAAATAAATTTAAATTATACTTTTCAGACAGGATTACGAATTTTTTTTATCGTTTAGCGAATTTAAAAAGTAGCAAAATTTTGTTGTCATTACTCCATTTTCTTTTTTCTGGTATAAGAGTTGTAACAACCATCATAAACTGAGACATCTATCATCGGGAATTTTTCCGAAAATGTTATTGCTGTCCGATAGTTTAGTGGCTTCTTCATCTCAGTTATTATTCTGGTAGGATACCCGTATCCAATATCAGGATAAGGGAAGAATCTAATTTCACAATTGTGAAAATTCCTCAATTTTTCAATCACAAATTTATCGTTGTTCCATTTTTCCGCGAGTTTGTCGAATCTGTTGACTTCTTGCAAATGAAGTTTTCCGCATTTTCCAGGCGAATACCAAAGAAACGTCATCAGCCAAACGAATTTCTTGTCTTCAACAAGAAAGTATTCGTATTGGATAATGTCCTCGAGATCTCTACGAAAAGAACGAGAATATTCGGCTTTAATGTTTTGATATCGATCAGCGACATTCGAAGGCTTGTCAATAACGTCAAATTCCAACGCTTCGATGTCTTTGATCGTAGCTCCTTCGCAATAAACGAAAAGTTGAATCGGATTGTAGAACTCATTTGTTAAATTCAGTTTTTTGTTGAATTGGCGAAGCTTTTCGAATGTGTTAAATGTCAAAAATGCTGAAGAGCCGAGACGAATTTCGTTGGCGTCAATCTCAAGGTTCTGCAGTTTGAATGGCATTTCCTTCTCGTTCAATCTTTTGAGCATCAGCCACGTCATCGTTTCTGAGTCGACACCATAATTGTTGATGAACATTCTTGTTTCCAATCGAAACAAATGATTTGTTACGTTCTCAAAAGCCACAGAAAGTGAAATATCTAATTCTGAGATGCTGTGTAGGTCACAAACAACACTGGCACACAAAAATATTAAAGCTAAAGTCTTCATTTCAACTTTTTTATTCAAGAACGGAAACAAAACTAAACTTCCTTAACTGATATCACAAACTATCGATATTAGGGATTGTTCGTCAATTGAGTAAACAAAGTTCTTAAACTTCCTGAAAGCCTATTTTCATTTATTGATCAGCAAAATTTTCAAAAGCTGCCCAGGCAATTATTTCAATTTAATCTCCTTACTCAATCGCGTTCTTTTAAGGAAACAAGAGAATCAATGTCAACGTTGTTTTACATTAATCATTCTCAAGTAACTAAAATCTGATTAGCTTTGTCTAGCTTGTTGCAACAACCTTGGTAAGAAAAGGTCGAGAGTCTCAGTTATCGACCATACTTTCTACAAGCGATGAGATTAAGGATGACACTTCTGAAGAGTTTTAAATAATTTTTGTAGTTTCCAAAAGAAAAAGAAAATTTATTACTGCAAAAATATTCTCACAAGAAAATATTTTTCTTTTTCTGTCATTCTTGAATGTTCTCAAGTCAAAACCTTAGAAGACTTCATCATCAAATGAAATGATCTACCGATGAAAATTTATAATTTCGCTGCGATTCGAATGGAGCGAGCATTCATTGTTCTCGATTGCGTTTCATGTTCCCGAAGAGATTTGTGTGATTGCACGATAATCAATAATGAAGCATTCCATCACCTTCTTCTTCCTTTTGCTTTAAGCTAAAGTTTTTCTCCAATATTTCACATAATTTCCTCTCATCTGCTGTTGGGCGCTGCTCATCTCTCAGAGCCTTCAGCCGACAGTTTTATTCAAATTTTCCAACTACATCCAATTCAGTTTCATTTATTATTTCGTACTTCTTCCTTCTTCTTCTTCATCTGCTGCTGCTGCTGCTTGTGCTCTCATGTTTTGTATGATAAATGGAATAACAGATTTCGATCACGTAGGAAACTTTTACGTGTCGTGGATATCAAAAAAAGAAAAGCAAAAAGAATTCCCGTTTTATTATCGCGCAGCAAAGAAATTTAAGACAATTTTGATGTCGCTCGCATCGCCGAAACGAGAGGAACTTCAAAAGATATTGCAGTCGCTGGAATTTTCGGTAAGTCACACAGAAGGTGACAGCACAAATGGTGCGAACACATTCCATGTTCAAAGCAATGTCCGAACTTGAAGGAAAATTGAATAATTCGAATGAAGTCGGGAGTCGATTTATTTATTCATCTCTCTCACTCTCGATTTAATAAGTTCCTTACTCACAGTCCACTGGCTTTCAATCGAATCCGATTGAGATTTCCTTCATGAAAATAAATGTCTTTTCTCAGCTTTGACGGTCTTCGCCTTTCACATCTCAATCGTCCGACTTTTATTTTTCACCATTTCCACATTATTTAGTTTCGCTTTTGCACTCACTTTTCGGAAACTTCCCTCGAAGGTATTGATTTGCTTCTTCCCATATGAGTAAACAACAAAAGGCGAGAACAAAAAGCCAGAGCTGAAAATGGAAATCGCTTGACAGTAATCTGACTTTTATTGGATTTAATTGTTATGTAATTCTCTGTTTGTTGTTATCGGCTCTCGACTGTTGATCGAAGTCGGCTGATATTAAAAAGAAAGAAATTTAATGAAAATTGAGGGAAATAAAATTTGAGAGAAAATGTTTAATCTCTTGAAAATGTTAGACTTCAAGAAAGTGATAAAATTAATCGATTTTTGACCTTGAACATTGTTCGTTCTTCTTCTCATGCATAATTTAAAATAAAAGACACAAGCTCAACTTGGACAGAACATGACAAAGGGAATCGCCGAACCCTTCAGTTTCTTTTAACCTCCTTCGATAAAAGTTGAACTTATTCTCTCGATTTATATCGTTCACTCTCGCCAAAAATCTAAATTCTCTCGCAGCCGCAAATGTATCTCAACAGTTGCACAACATTGTTGGTAAGGCACAACGAGATCAAAATGTTTTATGTGAGAAACTCGTTTCATGCGAGATTCATGAATCTGTCTGTGAAATGGGAGGTTGTTCTTTCATTTTTGCCGTCTCAATATCAGTAACACAAAATATTCCGAAGACATTGGACGTAAAAAAAGTCGATGGTGCGCAGAGAGTGAAGAAAAAAGAAAAAACTTGTGAAATTTTTTCGCTTCCAAGAAAGAAAAAAAAAGTGAAAAAAAGTAAATAATTTCGCAACTGAAATTAATTTGTTATCACGTGGTGCAAACAATACTTGAAATGTTCTCGTCGTCGTGAAATGCGTGAGAATTAAAGAGAAAAAGTCGATAAAAATATTTTGTCGATAATTCCAAAAAAAAAAATTAAAAAAAGGAAAATCTTGTAAAATTGTGCAATGGATCACGCAAGTGCCAGTTTCGCCTCACCGTGGGCTGCTGCTGTTTTGGGTGGACATGCAATGGGTTCAACAAACAACGAACACGGCTTTGGACATCACGGATTATCAATGGATTTACACGGATACTCATACTACAGGTGTGAACGAAACATCGAAAATATTTTTATAAACGCAATAATGTGATTAACAAGTTGGAACGAAAGGAGAGAGATAAAGTGTTGAGTGATTTATGGGGACGTCGTCGTCTTTTGTGCTACATGAGAAGCTGAAGATAATTCGACCACAAAAGCGTCTCTCGAAAGATGAGACATTTAAAGTTTTGTTTACGATTTCACGCTGTCGTTTCCATTTTTAAGCTAACAAACTTTAAATTTACATAAATTCCCGCGGAATTATCATGACAATTAACAGCAAGTGTTTGTTAACAGTTCAGCACGCGTTGAAAAGCATATTTATGTAAATCACTGCCCATTTTCTCTCCGTGTGAGAGACGAAATCAGCAGCGACGGTAAATGCTGATGCAACGGAAATTTTGACAGAATCGCGAGAAAAAATTCCTCCAAACTCGATCGGCAGGAAAAAAAAGTTTTTTTTTGTTCGTCGAAGCGAAAAATTGAAGTTTCATTCGCTCTCTTTGCTACATTCAATAAGCTTTCCGTGCTGCGAATACGAGATATCGAAAGACACAAAATCAATTTCTTGCTTCTGCTGCATTGAAAAATCATGTGGTAATTACTGGTCGCTAATTAAAGATAAAGACAATCGATAATGAAGAAGAAGAAGATTGTGCAAAGAAACATGTTTTGCAGTTGAGATCTTTCGCTTTCCGTCTTATTGTTTCTCGATCGCGGAGAAGTTAAAGCAAAAGGAAAAATCGGTAAGCAACACGTTGCGAAATTCCTTCAACTCTCCAGAAGCAGAAAAATAATTATTTTACAATTGTAAATCAAAACCTTGCTGGCTAATTGCTCACCGAACCACAATTAATTGTGAGCTATCGTTTAATTGATCGTTGATGTCTGGCGAGCCATTGTCTTTCACTTTCTCGAGAGTTTTCACATCGCGATTATCTAAATTGACATGTGGTCACTGCTGCAGTAGCAAATCAACTTGCGGAAAATGAATTCAATTTGTTTTGATGGTTTATTATATGCAAACGGCGAGTCAACAATTTGTGCAACTCTCGAGCTTATCAAACGAGAAACTCACTCGAAAATTATTTGCAAACAAAAGAATAAATTTTGAGTTGCTTTGTTGCATTTGGACGATTGAAAGCAAAACAAGGAAAAACTGTCGCTCGAGAGTCAATCAGTGAAGAGAAAAGAAAAATCATAAAACGCGATGAACTTGATAAACAGCAAAACGAAAATTTAAATTTGCAAAGCAAGAATAGTTTAACAACTTTATATCAAAACTTTTCAGCCGATATCGAGACGATCCATTCTGTTGGAGTGAAAGGTGAGTCCACTTTCTTTACTTGACCGGAAATTGAATGTTTCACATTCAAAATTATTCTCAAGAGGTTATGAGCCCTTTAACGAAGTCAGTGACTGTGTGAAGCATTTAAAATTAAAACAATTTTCCACTGCGCCAAGAATTTTTCCTTTTAAAATAATTACCCATCGTTTGTACATTTTTCCGATGAAAAACAATCAAAATAATTCAATAAATCAACACGAGGGAGAGAAATGAACGTTAATGACGGTCAATAAATGCGATCAGAGAGCTTCGCGATAAAATTTCCAGTTTTGCAACTTTTTTTTTCTGTTCTCGCCGATGATTTTGTTTTCGTCGAGTTCGATTGTCAAGTTTTCTTTTCCCAATCGCAA
Source organism: Smittia aterrima (assembly GCA_033063855.1). Taxonomy (NCBI): domain Eukaryota; kingdom Metazoa; phylum Arthropoda; class Insecta; order Diptera; family Chironomidae; genus Smittia; species Smittia aterrima. The sequence goes on from CP093831.1 coordinate 23,594,516, forward strand.
TGTTTTGATTTTTTTTCCTTCTCTTTCGTCAATCACTTTGTCTCGTTGAAACTGTTTCGCGAAACAAAACGCGAATCTCTTTCTTCATAGTCGCGCAGCAAGTTCGTAGTGCGCGCAAAAAGCGCAACTTGCATTTCATTTCATCTTCCAGTCTTTCCCATCCAGTTTCGTTGAATATTCAAGCGGCAGCAAAAACTTCTTTCGGCATGAAAGATTTCTTCTCAAGGAATTTTCATTTATGGTCAAAGCAACGTGTGTTCAAAGAAGCGTGCCGGTCTCCGACTCCTATTTTCCTCTTCTTGCAACGCACAAAAAACACTTCAGAGTCGATGACGGGAATGCAAGAAGGGAGAAAACTGTCGCAATGTGAAAAACTAGTCAGTCTCATAAAAGGAATCTCAATTTTCATTTAATGCTTTCAGCGTTTATTCCATTTCTGATAGACTTCCAACTCCGAATGCTACTTATAAATGCATGAGGAACATAAAATCGAATATTCAATGAACTAGTAGGAACAATGACCAAAGGGAGAGATTCTTGCGATGAGAGTCTTAATTAATTAGATTTGCTGACGTTCCGGCATCTTGAGAATTCTTTTCCGTGGAATTGTCACCTCCGCTTTCAGCTTAATTTATGTAGAAATGTACTAATTAGACGTTTTTTCTCTTTACTTTTTCAAGCAGAAAGCCATCGTTAGACGAAGTCAATCAAGCGACAGCCGTTAATTCACGGTAAGTCCTTCTCTCTCTCGACAACTAATTGTTTACTAGAAAAAATTGTAATTGCAAAAATATGTCAGATGCGATCGGAGAAATGAATTGATAAGTGATCGGCGAGATGGATGCAATTGCAGAAAATTTTCTGTTTTACATTAATGACTGATTGGTGTCTCGTGATAAGAAATTCTTGTGGACTTGATCGGGCAGGAAATTCAATCTTTTTTTTGTCTTTGCAAATGCATAAAGTACCCAGCGGAGATCTCTCGATATTCCTTTGCGTCTCGAGACGATATTTTCTCTTGTAATCAAGTGGATCGATTGTCAATTGTCATCGAGTGATTGTCAACGAGACTCGAGCGATATGGAACACATTTCTCTTCTCTCCAGCCGAGCGCGGATATTTCATTCGGATTGATTGACTTCGCGAATAAATTCTGTTTGTATCGATCAAAGATTTAATATCAACAACATCCATCAATGGAAAAATGTTTCATCTTAAAAAGAAAGAAAAAAGTTCAGAAAAGATTTAAATTTTAACTTTTCCAATGACCGTCGTAAGTTACTCTTCCAAAAACTCAGATAAACACACACGATAAGCGCGAGTTGTTCTTGTTTACCCTTTTCTTTAATTTAAATTAGCCTCGAGGGGTGAAACCGAATAAATCTCGAGTTTGCTTTGCAATTTCAATGTTGGAACTTCTGATTTGAATCCACAAACTTCTCTAACAAGATTTTGAAAGAAAACTTTCGTTTGAAGCTCAGAAGTGCGCGAAATTTATGTAAATTCCCACCGAGCAGTGTCTTCCTCTGACGATAATCTAATTTTCCTTTTATTGTGTCATTAAACATTACCGAGCGCAACCCGAACACGAGAAAGGGGAAGAAACTTAATCGAATCGCGTTCAAAAGGATTATTTCGACTTCTCTCCTCACAATATTTATTCGCCGTAAAAATTGATGAGCGAGAACATCGAAATGAAAGAAGAAAAAAGTTTAAAATGCAATAAAAATCCTTTTTGTTCGCAATAAGCGATCCAACAAATGTCACATCGGGGACTCGTTTTCCATCTGCCGTGCGTCTCCGTGTCTCGCGAGAAGAATTTTTTATTTTCTTTTAAATGCAAATCACCTCCGCGAGCATTCGAAGAAACTTTCATCACAATCTCTTTCTATTTGTTTGAAGACAGATTCCGACTTTCATTTCATTCATCGACAAGCATCTTCCATCTCATGAGCACGAAAGATTCCGGACACGTTTGCTGTAATTGATTTGGCACTCGTGCTATATCAAACGCAGGTTGCTACTTTAATTTTTTTTAACCAAAAAACCAATTTTATCATCAGAAACACCTCGGCGAGCGCTTTTATCGTGACTCATGTTCATGCCGTTCACGGCCACTTCTCGTTTCAACTTCTTTTTTTCATTGGAAGATAAGAATCTTTACGGAGACGACTTGAATAAAATATATGAGCAACCGAAATGTGAACATCGCTTCTTGTCTCAATCAGATTTCATAAATTTAATTTAGTTGTGACTGTTTATGTAAATAAAAGTCAACGATCGTCGAGTGGAAAAGGTGGAAAATAATTAAAATTTTAACAGATTAGAGATTTCCGGTGCTTTATTGCTCTTCTCTCTGATTCCTTCTCTTTCGTCTCAAATTCAAAATTCTGACGAAAAACTCTTCGCTTATCAACAAATGTCGATCGACGTCTCGTGTATGTTGCGCAATAATTAACGACGAATGAATAATTTCGATGCAAATTCATTTGCGGAGGGTGAAATGTTCTTCGCTTATCTCTCGAGAGGGTTTCAACGTTTAACGACGCACACACATCGCAATTAACCCACATGCGACATAATTGTTACGACTCTCGAGATGTAAATTTAAAACAATTTCGTCAAAATGTTGAAACGGGAAGAGAAGAGAGAAGTTTTATTGACGTAATTTGATTTCAATTACAAACAGTTCAATCGCTTGTCTACTGCAATTACTCGAAGTGACGTGACTTTGAGTTAAAGATGAACCATCGTTGTCGGTTATCAGACGAAGTTACGCAATCACAGCGAGCGAGAGAACAAAGGAAACGTAGCCAAACGCTCGCTCGTGTTTTGGGCACGTATGGAACATGATGATAACTTTTACTTCGCTCCTTCCTTCTCCTCGAGACTTCTCGTCCCGATATTCTTACTTAAAATTCGTCCAGCATAACCAATCCGTCCATGCGACGTGTTTCCATCCGTAAATCGATTGATAAAAAGTAGAGTGAAACTACTTGTTGCCCAGACACTTCGCATGCTTCCGATCGCCGACGACTTTTTTGTTTTCGCCTCGTTCTCTGACCTGCAATTGAATCGTCGTCGATTCATCATCGGAGACGGTCAAATTTATGATGCAAAAAATCACTTTTCAAACGAATGTCATGTCGAACGTGTCGTGTCGCTCTGCTCTCCGCAAGAAAGCATGTCGCGCACGACGAGGCGGAGCTTTATTGTAAAACCAATCACGTCCCGAAAGCAGAATGAACGAAAACGTACGCGAAGGCATCATCATTACACACAACCAGAGTTGTCGGTGTGTTGCACAACAAACAGCGCGCAAAGCGATAAGAAGTCACGTACCGCCCATTTGCCCCAACCAACACTATCTCACGTCATCCCCAGAGCTTCTCCAACAACTCTTACAACACAAACACTCACACACACGAATCGGTAAAATATTTTTCGGCGTTCGTGATACTGATTTGAAATGCATGCGACGTTCCCACTTCTTTCAGCTTTTTTTTTGTTCGCCTTCTCTAGTATTTTTTCCGAGCCATCATCAAAACAACTCACGACGACTAGCCAGTTCAATACGACTCGAGTCTTCAAACGCACGTAGTTCGATCTCTCCTTCTTGCTTTTTTGTTGTGTTTCTCCTAAACTTGGAGCCCGTGAAAAGTTTTTCTTGCGTTCTTTGCGTGCTGCTCGATAAGAGGAAGGCGAATCAGCTGATTAGTAATCAAACGTCTGGCTGGCGCTTTTCCCAAGCAATTTCATTCAAAAATAGTTATCGGTGATCCGTTTATGATCCATTATCGTTCGGCGGAGCCTTTTTGCTGCATGCGCCAACGTTATTGCTCGGTCGTGACTGCCATTAACCGGAAAGGCGGAGAGAGAAAACGTTTTCAAGGTTGAGCGTGAATTAACAAAAGTTTTTGTGAATGAGATCGATGATGAGCATTCGATGAATTCTAAAAAAGATTTTGAGTGCAAATAAAACGTGAAAGTTTGTGAAAATTATGTTGCCATACTCAGCCGTCGCTGCCATCGATTACGCTGCCTATCAATCACGTCCCGGGCTGTCTTCGAACAACGGAGCGCCACTCGGAGCATCATTCACGCACTCCTGGTTGGTACCGACGCAGGATTTGTGTGGCGTAAATTTTAAGCCAAATCAACAACAAAACCAACTCATTGTCGATCCTGGGCATGTTGAAAAACTTTTTATTTTTATTTTTCTTTACGTTCCAATCTCAAAACTCTTCAAAATGTTAAACGTGGGAAAAGGTTTCCCTTGAAAGTCTAGTTCGATACTTTTTCCGGCCGCAGAAAAGTGGTTTCTGATGTTTGCTAGTGTTGCGTGAAATTTAAATCGGCAATGAGACTTTCGGTCTTATTCTTTGCTTGGTGTGAACTCGAAAGAATCCGAAGGGAGATGATGATTGAGAATTGCGATTGCTCTTCGATTCACTCGAATAACTTTCGATATAAACAATTTTCAATTTCTCACTTCTCTTTATTAATCCGTTTTCTGAGTTGAAAATCGAAAAAGTCAGTGAAGTGAGACGATGTTCTTGTGATTAGAAGAATCTTTTAATGTGCTGCACAATTTAAACGAATTATTCTTTAATCGGATTTGCTTTGATGACTTCTCTCTTACATCAAACTAATAATTTCGATTTGATTAATTAAGAAATAATTTGCTGTTAATTGTGTAACGATTAAATTAAAGTACAAGGCGTGAAGTTGTCGAAGGAAATTAATCATTTATCATTCGATAGTTGCGAGGCAGATGAGATATCGAAGGGCGATTCGTGATGGGTTTGATGATGTTCCTAATGGTTCCATCAACATTTTCATTTCATTTCTTTCTTCGATTTCGGATCAGAAGAGAAAGAGAGAGAAACAAACGAAGCTATTGAATTATCATAAATAAATATATTTGCACATCTGATCATCTGAACTCTCCTCATCCTGTTCAACTTATTCTTCACACAAATGAAGCAAATAAAAACTTCTCTCACTCACTCACTCGTCATAAATAATTTTGAGGATTCGATTCAATGCGAAAATTCTTTTTATTGCACTTGGACTCATCTGAGTGGGAAGTCTCATAATTCGGGTGGTGCGAGAATTTAGGGTCAAATTGACCAAATTGGCTCAAATGTACTTGAAGGCATCGCAATCCCTCGGGAGGAAATAAAATATTTTCATCGTTTTCTTCCAGAAACGAAAATTGCACAAAAATGTTTTCTTTTTATCGAAGAGGCTGCTTCGCTTTTCTCTGGGAAAATTCAATTATCGAAATAATTCTCCTTTGAATTATTTTCACACTTTGAGTTTCCTCTGAGCAGTGAGCACATTAAATGTTGCATTCGAGACACAGACATCATCATAAAACGAGAGAGAGAGCATTCTTCATAAATATATTTGAGTTCGTTTAATTTATGGACATTTCATTCCCAAGACGAATGCATCAGCAGAAAAGAAAAGTGAAATGGCAAATCCTGTTAAGAGAGAAATTGTCTTCGTTTGGTCAGATGGGACACTCAACGATGATTCCATTCGATTGCACAAATCCAAACTCGAGCAATCAAGATCACAAGGAAACTAATTAAATATTTGCATTTTTGATTAAAACTCATTCAACTTGTCGTCGTCGACGTTCGGAGTTCGAATGCCCGACCCTCCGTAATTTGAGTTAATCAATCGAAAAGAAATTTCGGTCAATCAGAAACTGACTTCAGATCCATCCTAATAACAACCAGCGATGCTAAAACGGAAGTTAATCAAGTGAACATTATTCCGTCTTCGACTCCCTTCGCAGTGATTTTGATTTCGACTTCAAATCCTTCGAAGCGAAATATTTTTTTGATCGATCACGAGAAGAAAAACTTTTCTGTAACTGACACGATTCTCAGTTCGCATCTTTGAGCAATAACAAAGCTAATCGAATAATCTGACTTTTGAATTGTTTATTAATTCTTTGATTGTTCTTCTCTTCAACAGCATTCTGGAGCTGCGGAAGGAGAAGTCGCGCGATGCCGCGAGATCGCGACGAGGAAAAGAAAATTATGAATTCTACGAATTAGCGAAGATGCTTCCACTTCCCGCAGCCATAACAAGTCAACTCGATAAAGCTTCAATCATCCGACTCACCATCAGTTACTTGAAACTCCGAGACTTCACACAACACGGCGATCCGCCATGGAACCGCGAGGGAAGCCACACCAACAAAATCCTCAAAAGTGAGTGGAATTATTTGCCTTCGAGTATCACTCTTCCAATTAATTAAATTAACGAAGAGATTTATTAATATTTACATTCGAGTTCCCCTCTTCAACGATAAATAACGTCATCGAGTCGATAAACAAGACGGAAAATTATGCAAATTTCGTGCTCGCTCATTTAATTTTTAATGTTTTCTCCTCTCGACTCAATTTGTTCGCTTTTGACTTTTGTTTCACTCCCCCAACGATGACGATTCGCATTTTCTTTCTTGCCAATTTAACGCAACTCTATAATTTTAAATGAAAAGTGACTAATGATCGATTGGAATTCGCTCGACAACAAATTCTTTCGACAATTGTTGAAGTCAGCTCTGCTTTTCATATCGCCAGCATTTTTTTCTTCACTCCAACTCAAATATACAATTTTGGCTTTAAAAATAACGAAACACAAGTGGAATAACAATGAGTCGTCGCCATCAGCAATGTCAAACGAGGAAAAATGGTTTATTTGACTAGGAATTTTACGAAACGAAATTCAATTAAAGCGAAAAGCTGCGCTGCGCCATTTTGTTGTTTATTGAGTTTAACGACGATTTCTCTTTGCAGGCATTTCGGCCAACCAAGCACGACGATCGGGAGCGAGCTTAGCGTTGGATCTATTCGAGCAACATCAAGGAACACACATTCTCCAATCCCTCGACGGTTTTGCATTGGCTCTTGCAGCTGACGGTCGATTCCTTTACATCTCCGAGACTGTTTCAATCTACTTGGGATTATCGCAAGTAAGTTCAAGTTTCGTCCCCAAAATAGAAGTTTAAAGACCAAGCAACTACTTTTCCGAGACACTTAAAGCTAAAGTATTTTCACCATCGCCATCTGAACCTTTTTCTCCCTTCGCTTAATGCAAACCTTAACGAAAACTATGAGCTTTCCTCATCAAGCATTCCCATCACGTTCATCTCGAAGATAAAATAAGAAAAAGTCGAGGAAAATCAATATTGGAGAGGAAAATGTTTTCCTTCCTTCGCAAACTTGTGAAAATTCTCGAGAACTGTGAAATTTTCATGTTTGATCATAGATTCGCATTGAGCCCACGGGAAAATTAACATGAACTTTGTCTTCACTTCGATTTGAATTCCCGCTTGAGCTTTTGTCATTGAATCGATAAAAATAAACATCAAACGCCATCACTTGCGACGAAGAATAATTTCCAAGAGCTTCCTTTCGAATGCTTGATTTATTTTTTTTATTGGGAAACCTTCGTCAGTGATGTGACTTTAGAAGTTTGAAGCGCGTGATTCCTAGAAATCATCGCACTTGATGACAAAGTCTTGTAATTATTATTCATGTCTTCAACTTCTGATTTCCTTTTCGGTTTATTTTTGTTTGTGGTAATTTTTTATTTCATTATTTTTAAAAAAGAGATTTTTTTTTGTTGGAAATTTATGCAAATTTTATTATTATTTGGTGGATGTGTAGAAATGCCATTAAATATGCTGACATGTTCGTAATTTATTATTCATTTGGTAACCATTTTGCTTATTCTCTCTCGCAGGTTGAAATGGCTGGCAGCAGCATATTTGATTATGTCCATCAAGGCGATCACGCTGAAGTCGCCGAGCAGTTGGGACTGTCACTAACGGGACATTCGCAGGGAATGGCGTCGCCTTCTTCGTCCGACGATGGAACAACACACGGGACGATGAATCCAGATGGTGAGAGTGATGAGTCATCAAACGCACTTGACAATGCAAATCAAACGGAAATTTCTTCTTTACAGTGTCATCGTCGATGTCGATTCAATCGAATAACAAATACAAAGGCTTTGAACGTTCGTTTTGCATTCGAATGAAGTCAACGCTCACCAAACGTGGATGTCAGTTCAAGCAGTCGACAGGTCATCGCGTAAGTCAAAACATCATTTCTCTCGTCTCGAACTGTTCAAGAGTCGAACTCGATAAGCTTTTGAGCAGTTTCTCTTCAAACTTCTGCATGATCCCTTTCACAAAAACATTCATAAAATGTTAATGTTATCTCCAGGATGCTTCAACGGCGAACAAAGCAAACGCGAAGCCCACGAATGGTCATTATTCGGTATGTAAATTGATTAAATCGGTTGATTGTGTGACACTTTTTTTACGAGATGAAGAGATTTACGGAAATTTTGAGGACAAAAAGACTTTTCAATTTTCATGAGTTTTCAATTGAGTTATAGAGAGAATAAGAGCAAATCACATTACTGGTTCAATTGATTTTCTTACATCGAATGATCGTCATTTCTTGCTTGATCTTCTTCTTTGCCATTGCTCAATCTAACGAAACGCTTTGAATAATTTTCTTTTAGGTCGTTCTCATGCTGTGTCGTCTTCGACCTCAATACTCGTTCAACCAAAACAAAAAGTCTCAACCACCGCTGCTTGGCATGGTAGGAATCGCAATCGCTCTTCCACCTCCCTCCGTTCACGAGATTCGACTTGAATGTGATATGTTTGTGACGAGAATAAACTTCGACTTCAGAATAGCACATTGCGAGCCTAAGTAAGTTTTTTTTATTTTATTGTTGTCGGTTTGTTAAAGAAGAAACTAAATCTTTTTTTTTTCTTTTCATAGAATTACAGAAGTTCTTGGCTATTCAACAGAAGAACTCGTTGGTGAGAGTATCTACACGCTTTGTCATGGCGAGGACGCTTTGAAAATAAGAAAATGTCATTCAGATCGTAAGTTACTTCATCAACTTCGCGTTTAAGATTTTTAATTGAAATTTGAAATTCCATTTTTAGTAATCGAGAAAGGCCAAGTGTTGACTCATTATTATCGAATTATGAACAAGAACGGCGGGTACACGTGGATACAAACCTGCGCCACAATTGTTTGCAACGCCAAAAACAACGACGAGCAACACATTATTTGTGTGAATTACGTGGTCAGTGCTCGAGAGAACACCAATCTCATTATGGATCAATGTCAGTTAGAAATCATTAAACGCGAAATTCGCGAGCCGGTTACAATTGAAAAGGAAATGAAATCGCCAGTTCACGATACAAAAGAAGACTCGCCGGAAGCGTCAAAGAGTTATGTGAAGATTGAATCGCCGATCTCAGAATCCAAAGCAATATCAGTGAAGAAAGTTTCGCCGGAAATTAAACCTGACGAGCCAGTGACGCGAGGACGAAAGAGAAAAAGCAAACAAGATCCTCAAGACATCAAGAAACTTCCACTTCCACCAGCAGCAACAATTCTCAACGAAAGTTCGTGTAAAGAAACCGATGGAGCAAAGGAAAGATCCGAAAGCTCAGTCAAGGATCTTGAAAATGCAATGTCGAAACATTTACCGTCGCCATCATCGAATCACGCAACAGATTTCAGCACTGACTCGCTTCTAAAGCATCAAGACAAAGAATCTGCGTGGAACTCCGCCAGCGCTTCCAGTTACGCTGAACAGCAATCTCCAGTCATGCCAGCGACCTCTTTGTTGCGTCAACTTTATGCTAATCGTGAGAGTGTGATCAGAGCTGCTCGACCCAGTTACGTCTTCCCCGATGGCGCATTGCCAACACCTCCTGGAGAATATCCAAACGAGAGTTATCCAACGAACTATGCCACGTCTTACGGATCAAATCCAGTTGAGTATAACAACAACACGATGACTCCTCCGAGTTCCGTGTCGCCTCGAGACTTGAGCAACTTAAGCAGCAAAGCATCGGCCGCAAACTACGAATACAATCACTATCCACCTCCAAACGAGTCAACCGTGTTGCAGCTTCCACTTAAACCGCAGCCATACTCGATTCATCCAAATTATCCCGAAGGCCAGTACTTCACTCATCCTGGCTTTTGGTATCCAACTCCGACTTAACTTATTGAAAACAGAATTTCTATTCTTTGCTTGAATTGAGCGTTAGTTACTGAACATTTTGTAAAACTGAATACTCTCTTTAAATCATTAAGTCTCTTCGTCTATTTATGCGCCAAAGTTAAGAAGAAGAAAAATACTCAAAAATATGTTTTCATAAACACAATTTTTACAACATATCGAACATATGAATATTGAAGCTCTTTGAAAATACTCTTCAAAATTATTTGAGAAATAAGGTAGACTCGTCTTCGCGCTCGCCTCAAAGCATTGAATCGATTTAGCTTTTAACGAAAAGAAAAAATAAAGTAAAATAAATTACCATTGTGCAATAAATTGGAATCGAATTTTTGCAGTTGAGATGATGATTTGTAAATAGTTGATATTTAGCTCAAAATGTATTTCTTTCTCGATAAGAAAATTGCTCCAAATCAAATAAAAGAAAATTGATGTTGAAAAACTTAGAAAAAGATTTTTATTTCTTTTTGATGGGAAATTTATTTCAGATTTAAATTTTTTTGTTCAATCATCAAAGAAATCAAAACAATTTCAAAACAAAATTAAAAAAAAACCCTGTTGAATGAGTTATAGTAGCAAGTCCAGGATTTGAACCTAAGACCTCACCATGATCAACAATTTTTGGCTAGTCTCAATAATTTCTTTAATAAAATCTCTTTAAAACAGCTCCTGCTAAAATTGGTTATGACTTTCATCTGGAATTCACAGGAAAATACATAACTATGCTATTTCTGCTACATTTACTTCATGGTTTAATTCAAGGAAATTGATCAACAAAACAATTTCAAAACAAAATTTAAAAAAAATCCAGATGGGCGAATTTTACCATAGCAAGTCCAGGACTCGAACCCGAGACCTCATGGTCAACGCAAAATGCTAATTGCAATCAATTTTTTTAATAAAATCTCTTTAAAACATTTCTTGCTAAAATCGTTTATAAATCTTGGAATTAGAAGTCAGAGGAAAACTATTAAATCTATTAAATCAAATCAGACTACAAGGAAATCAATCAAAAACAAACTTTATGTTGAAATTTAAATTAAAAAAATAAACAGGCAATAACCCATCAATAGCAAGTGCTGGATTCGAACCCACGACCTTTATGGATCTACAATCTTGCTAATCGCAATCATCCTTTAATAAAATCTCTTTGAAGCATTTCCGACTAAAACCGGTAGTAAGTCTCGAATCAGAATTTTCCCGAGTCAGAGAAAAATAATATAATATCAGGAATAAGCTGTTTCGAAAGCAAGAAAGCTGATGCTGGGAAAGACAAATTTCAACTTCGGAGGTGAAAGATAGTCTTTGAAAGGTTTTAAAACTTTTATAAGGTTTAAAATGTATCACCATAGCCATCATAGTAATAATACAAAATATACTATTATTGCTATAGTGATACATTTCTCAAATACTTTTAATCAATTTATCGCCAGAATGATCCTTTGCAATTGATAAATTTTCTTTTAGTTGACAATTTTACTTTGTGTTAGTTTTCTACTGTTAATTGCAACAAAGTGTTTTCCGAAGAGAAAATTCATAAACGGAATCAACTTATTTCCTTGAAAATTCAAAAATGTTCAAACTGAAAATCAATTCATTCCCAAAAATTCTTCAAGTTGAGAAACCAAAGTTTCATTTTAATATTTTGCCGATGGTTCCACTTGTCACTCAAAAAAATCATTTAAAAGAATTAAATTTTTTACATTTCTCAACTCCTCAGAGAAAATCTACAAGTTGCGAATTCAAATCGCATCTCTCAATTTATTTTGTCGTAACTCAGCTCACACAGATCGTTTATTCACTCAGTCTTTTGCGGTGCTCGATTCGAGCTGGTTCGAAATGATTTTCATTGAGTTCGGAATCGGAAAATAAAGTTTATTTTCTTCGCGAGACGACAGTTTACATTTTTGGAGTTGTTATGGAATTTAATTGAATTGAGACTTGTGCAAGAGTAATTATCAGGAACTAATTAATCGGAAAACAAGAAGCTTCGAGCAAGCAAAGCAAATTCGCGACGCTGTTTGGATTGTGGAGAAGAAAAAAGAAATAAATTAAGATTAACCATAACATTTACGACGTGTGCTCGTGAAATTGGAAACTAATGAGTCTTGTTTATTGTCGGGAAAAGCTGTTTGAGCTGAAAGAAGAAACAAAAAATCGCTTCTGACGAGAAACCATAAATGTTTACAAGATAAAGATTAATTTGAATATTTAGACAAGTTTGGATTAAACAAGAGTTGCACAAATATTAAAGTTTTTCGGTTGAAAATAGCGAAGCTCTGTGAAAACTAAAGCAAAACGGCGAATTTTTGTGTCAAGTGAAATATCATTTACTCAATCATAAAACAAAAACCAGAAAATAAATCATGGGGAAGCATACGAGCAACAGCAACCGAAACAATGCGGAGCCAGATGACGTCGATTATGAATTGAAAGTGCTAATCGACAAGTGTAATGTGTGTCGCTCATCGTGTGTACATCACGGTGAGAGAGATTTCGTGGATAATATCCAAGGTCACGTCGAAGATGTTTGAGCGGTCATTCGCTTTCACGAAAATATTCTCTGACTCAATTAAAAGCGCTCACTTTGGCGATAAGAGGAGAATTAATTTCTTAGCGAGCAAAGTCGTAACTTCGTCAGAGATTTTTAATTGTCGCCTATCTGCCGGAAGACTCCGTCAATTATGAAATATTTGTTTTAAATTAGTAATTTACTCGCCCTGCTGACCCGTCGTCATATTTCTTTTATTCAAATCTACGTTGTTTGCATGGAACTCAAATCGTCACTAACGACTTCTTATTTTTCTTTACGACTCCGCGGACGAACGGAAAAAAATGTTTTGCGCTGATAATTTCTGCCGGTTTCGGAAATATCAATGAAACGAAAAAAAAATACAAAAACGTTTCTCGCGCTCTACGACACGACACGACGATTGGGTAACCGTGCAATCCCATATAGAGCTCTCGTATGTAGTATCGAGAACAACATTACTCAGCATCCAATTTACTCTCATAAAAAAATAAAACATTAGAAGCGATATCAACCATTATCTTCAATATAAAATGTAGAGAGATGTGAATCTTATTAAATCGTTAAGCAGCTAGAGCTAGATGATTCTTTCCGAATCAAAAGGAAAAACGACGAGAACGAAATGTGTGTTGTGTCAACATGTATATTAACTTCAATTGGACAACAATACAAGCGAGCTGATGCTGTCAAGTGGCCACTCGAAAAAATGCCTCGTTTGCTTTGAGATTAACAAACAAAGACGAGAACGTGAGTGTTGCTACTCGCAAAAGGGAAAAGCACATGGTAGAAGTATGAAAAGGAATTTTCAACAAAAGGAGATATCTCTTGACGTCCTTTCAGTTATCGCATTATAACAATTATCAAGCTACAAGCGTTAAAGCATCTTCAAAATAATTGCACACGAAGTTTTTGCTTTTTTTTTGCATTGCAATGAAAGTGAATGAACACGAAAGATGATGACTGCACGTCGACGCTGCTCTCTCTCTCGCTTTCGTTGTGAGCCGAATGTGAGCACACATGATAACGAAGAGGAAAAGTATACAAATCTGTTACATAGAGCGAAGCTTCCGAGAGAAGATGAAATTGGGAAAAGTTCTCTCGTGGAAATTCGTGTCTTGTTTATGTTTTGTCTTCTTCTTCCTTTTTTATCAGTCGCGATTTGTTTACATCATTGATCTCCGCTTTGAGTCGTCCGAGGGACGAGAGGATGATTATGTAAACTCTTTCGAACGTGATCACGGACTCAGAAGGGTAGTGAAAGTAGATGACGACGTGAGAGTCTCCCGCTCACTTCACAGTCAGTAGCGTGGATGGAATCAGACGAAGAGAGAAAAATGTGCTGTGCACATCTCGGGAGGGAAAATCTCTAGAGAAAAACAAACGCGCGATACGAGCGAACGTTTTTCCTGCTTTTATATAATAAAAAAGCTTACCAACCTTTATTGAAAATTAGTTACTCTCGACACTCGTGATGAGTCGCAAGAAGAGAAGCGGAGCAGAGTGAATATTTAGAAAATTCTTTTGTGACAAAATAATATTTTTTGTGTGTCGTGTTGGCTGAAGTCATTTTGATCTGAATTAATATTCTTCGGCTTCTTTCTAATGTGTGCGAGACTTTTATTTGAAAAATGATTGAATCGCGAAAAATGAGAGGAAAATTTCTCAGTTTATAATAAAAGAAAAAAAGAAAGAAAACGAGATTGAAGGCATCGAGTGGCACAGTGTGCAAAGTAAACAAAAGAGTTCATGACAAATGCAATAAAAGTGAGTTGAGAGCAATGAAAATGCGGTGAGGTCTATGACGACAAAGTTTCTTTTTTTTTCTTTTCTTATGTTTGCGTTATTATAAATTGAGTTTTCTTCAAGCGAGAAGGAGAAAATCTTTTGTCATCTAAACGGATTTGAAATCTTGAATAAAATGTATTAATTGCTCTTGTCGGTTTGCCAAGATTAATTTACCTCTTTTGCCTCCTCGCGAAATGAGACGAAAGCGATTCTTCATCGTCCATATTAAACGAAAAAAAAAGAAATAAGAATTGAGCCGAAAGGCTGTGCGTGTGTCTGACGGTTGCGAGAAGATGATAAAATTAAAATGAAACGATGAGAGTGAAATAATAAAAAAATATTAACCAGACAAATTTATTTGATTGTATTAAAGTAAACAATATCGCAGGTGGAAGACGACGTCGGACGAAGGCGAACATCCATTTTGATGAAAATTTATTGGCTCAGCGAGAAGTGAAAACATTAAAGCGAAGCTTAGGAATTTCATTGAAAGTGAAGGGACATGTCATGTTGTTGCATTTAATTAAATGCTTTCACACTCTTGTAGAACATTTCGGGAAGAGATTGAAAATTGCTTTTAATTAACAATTAATTGAGTTGATGTAGAAAAGACCAAAAGATCAAGTGAGAAATTTCCTTTCAAGTGGAGGTGAAGAAACTTTTGTCGAGTCTGGGAATTAAAAGCTTGCACTATGACCTCAGCAAAGTAAAAAGAGTTTTAAATGTAAACATTTGCCTTTTAGTTTCATTTTGCATAAATATTTGAGATAACTTCTCATCAACAAAGACGATCTTAAAAGCTTAGATCACGAGATTAAAACTTTTGCGGTTCAGGTTCGAAAATATTTTGAATTCCATTGCAACGAGACTTCCAAGAAATTTCTGAACTTCAGACAACTTTGCGTGTCAAAGCAGGCCCCAAATACTTTGAGTTCCTTCTTCAAACGATACATCTACTTGAGATGAAATAAACTTTAATGGGACGACAGCGGAAAAACATTGCATGAGCTGTGTTCGCCATTTATCTCTGTGAGTGATTGACTTTTACGATTCAATTTGAGAAAGGTATTTTAATATTCGATTGAATCGAAGGCAAAAATAGTTGTTTACTAATTCTACGACGAAGACTTTTTGCGGTGCTAGAGATAACAAGGGCCAATAAACTCTATTAGAGCTACTCTAATGAATCGAGATTAATTTATTCGAGATTTGTCCGCTCTAAGAGCTCTCGTGTCTGTGATGGGAATGACTTGACGTTGATTTGACATAAACTGCCTGTAACTGTCGGTTTCGGAACTAAACTCAATTGAATCTCCGTCAACTTTTCGATCCTTGACACATTTCTCGTTTGTGCAGCTTTCATGGAAACGATTTAAATTGCCACAAGCTCCTGACCGCAGAATGAATCCTCTTTGCAAAGATTCATCCTTCGACTTTTGAATGAAATGAAAGAAACAACTAAAATTAAACTTTTATCATTCCATTTGCATACGCGACGCTTGCGGTCTGAAGTGGCTTTATTTCATTTACAATTGATGCCACTTCATCATGCTCGAGCTCTTGACAGAGAGCAAGCAGCGCACATGAATAAATCTTTTTACGACTCTTTCTTGAAGCCAAGAGCGTGTTTCACTATCGATAATATTGACAGAGTTCCCCTCAATTGAGATCTACTGCGAATTGTGTGCGGGTTTATAAAAAGAAATATTTTCGCTCTGTTGAGATGAGCATAAAAGCTTCTAAATGAATTTCCGCCAGAGGAAATCAGTCGCAAATTACGAATGTGTCGAATCTGTTTGAAGGACCCGGACGATTTCCGGAAATCGAAGGAATTTTCCGTCTCACAGCAAACGGCAAACAAATTAACATAAAAACGTCTTCAGCAGACAGTTAATGGTAGATTGATTGCCTCTGATTTCAACTGTGAAGCTTTAACAAGGCGTCACGTAGTCTCTGGAGAGAGAGGAAAACTTGTGCTTCCGTTGAGATCATTTTTCTTTATTCTCGTTAAGTGTTTTTTGATGGACTTTGCTTTAATTTAATGAACTGTTTGATGATTCTTCTTCTTTCCCGCCAAAAAAAAAACTTAACTTCAAATAGTTTTAAGTTACAAAGTCCACTTCGACAAGACGAGTCAATAGTTTCAAGAAAATAACTTTTTCAATTTCATTGTCTCTTCGTATTTTGATTAAATTCTGTTTATTTGACAAGCCACATAACACGAACCGAAGAGAAGAAGTTCGAAAGTCAAATCTCAGAACAGAAATATGTCAATTGGTAGCAACTTTGTTATTCAAATTTCCATCTCTCGGAACTTTTTCGATCTCTCGCTCTTCGTGCAATTGATTTCCCTTACCTGGGATATGTCGATTGAAATGTATTCAAGCACGAAGCGGGCGAGGCAGAAGTCAATTTTCCCATTCCACATCCCCACTCAGCAATGGTCACTGAAAATGAACGTTTAATTTATTCTGGGCCTGATGTTTGAATTTACATCGTAAAATCTGTAATCGTTTGCCGCTAGATGCACCGATGCATACGTAAAAAAACTTCGATCCTGTGTAGTTTATGGCCGTACGACAATGGATGTAAAATCAGTGAGATGTGAAATGGGGTCAAGGTTGCGAAGAGGAAATGCGAGAGAGATATTTCGAAATATTCTCTTTACATAAATTTTTCATCTTCTTCTGTTTCATCGCAGCGAACAACATGCCCAAAGCGAACTCAACTGAATCCGCATCAACAAACTTTCAGGACGCCGTGATAGTGAACTCATCGAATACGAATTTAAGCCCGAAGATGGTCGACGCGTCGGGTGAGAAAAATGTGACGAAGAAAGTGGCGATAGACGACGAATGCGATGCAATCGGAGATTTAATTGGACATTACGGAAAATGGCAATTCGTCATGACAATTCTGTTATCGCTCTTCCAAGTGCCAAACACATTTCACATCTTTTCGCCCACATTTCAAGTAATTTGATCAAACGATTGTTGTCGTTCCTTCTATGCAATCTTAGATTTAAATGATTTTTAAATGTCACAACACGAATTTCGTGTTAATCCAAGTTTGTCTTTAGGGAGCGACAATCACGTTCTTTTTTAGGCAAACAAATGCAAACCAAAACTTGTGCTTGTCACGTTTCAGGCAGCAGACAAAGATTTCTGGTGTAAGCGACCGGAAAATCTCCTAAATAACATTACAAGCATCGAAGCCTGGCGTGATGTGTCTAATTCGACGGAAAATTGCCACATATTTGATTACCAGTGGGCCTCGCTCTCTTCGAAGCAGATAAATGTAAATAAACTTTTTATTTCTTCTCTCGCCCCGGAAATCTTCGTCTCGGCAATTAATGAACCGAATCTTTCTTTCCTCCATCCACAAAAAAGCAAAATTATTCAATCGCAAACACGACACGGATGATCGAGTGTCACCAGTGGGAGTACAACACGACGGACGGTCTTGGAAATACTTGGACAAGCGAATGGAATTTGGTGTGCGATAAGAAATATCTGAAGATTGTAGCTGAAATGATTTTCCTCATTGGCGTCGCATCTGGAGGAATCATCTCGGGAATGTTGTCGGATAAGTTTGGCCGCAAGAAGATGCTGTTCATCTCAGCCCTATTCCAATCTTTCTTCGGTAAATTCTTGTTGAGCTTTCACTGTCTGACTTACGAGCTTTTCTCTTGTTCATTCACAGGCCTCGCATTATACTTCGTGGAGTCTTTCGAGATTTATTTAGTATTACGAGCTCTCTTGGGCATTGCGTCGGTGTCGGTGACGTATTCAGGACTAATTTTAGCAATCGAATATGTCGACGGGGTTTGGCGAACGATTGCCGGAATGTACAACTTGTTTCCACTGCCACTATCCTACATCATGATATCGGGCATCGCTTACTTAACCCAAGACTACAAGAGTCTCCAATTGTGTATAGGATTGCCCGGAGTCTTCCTGTGTCTTTTGTGGTATGTACAACAAACTTCTGAGCTTTACCTTTCCAACGCCCAAATGTCATTGCACGTGAAGAGAGAGAGAGAAGTCGTTTCATATCAAGTTCCACGATGAGGGGAGGATTTGTTAACCTTCTCGAGGATTTACATCATGCTCATCATAAATTTTGTATTTCTCCTACTCACACTCCTCGCTCTACCTTTTGAGCTTCAAGTGAAACATGAACAGATTATGCGAAGGGAAATATTTTCCGTTTAAAAAGAAAATTGACAAGTAAAGTAAAGTAATCTCTGCTTTTTCTGCGTGGGAGGAGTTCTGTTGACCTTTGACAACAGTTTCGATCGAAAATTCAATCAACAAATGTTTTAATTGAGTTTTCAGTTGTCACGAGTTGTAATAAAAAGCAGAAAATATATTTCATCGCCGAAATGCGATTAAGATCTTCAAGGCAGCAGATGAGAAATTACAGCAATTTCTCATTTTCCTAGTTTTCAATTTGAAAACTTATTTTCGCTGAAATCTCTTTAATCTTCCTTGGTTAGACTCTGCCACGTCTTTTCACGAGTATACAAATTACAATTTAAAAGTCTAAAGGAAAAACACTTAAAGCTCGAAAACAATTTTCCGATAATTAATGGCAATGCTCGAGTTTCCTTTTATTTCAACGAGTGGCGACAGCAAACCACTTAGTGCAATAAAATGAAAGTCAGCGATGATTTCTCGCTGCTCTAACTTATGAAGCTCATCTCAGATTTCAAATCTTTTTGATAATTTTACGTCGTACATGAATCATTTCTCAATCATATGACAATTTCTTTCTCTCTTAACGTGACGCGTGTTCTGCCATAAATTTTCATAATTGGACACCAGCCAGTACAAACATTTAAAGGAATTTCACGTATTTTTCTATTCGGTGACGAAAGAGAAGAGCAAATAGTAAGAACAGATGTTTGTCCCGCCACGACGGCCACTCAAATAGAACGAAACGATAATAAGGCTAATAGTGACGGAGAGTGTTTGTTTTGTATCGTTGACAGGTTTGTGGTTCCCGAATCACCGCGTTGGCTTCTGTGTAAAGGTCGTGTGAGCGAAGTAAAGCAGATTCTCAAAAGCGCCGCCAGATTTAACGGCCGCGAGTTGCCGGAAAACCTCGACAAGTATTTAAAGCCGCCATGCAATGCTGAGGAATCGGCGTCTGGTGTCGTTGAACTTTTCCGCACAAAATATCTCCGACTCGTCACATTCTGCTTCCTCTGCATTTGGTTCACAATGAATCTCGTCTACTACGGCCTAGTACTCAACATGAACAGCTTTGGAGGAAACATTTACGTCAATAACGTGAGTTTCTCGTTTTCCATTTGTCTCTCGAGAGTTTCGTTTAAAAGAAAATTAAATGGGAAGCAATAGTCGCTTTGAGTTTGCAAGCGAAATTGAAAAATATGAGAGAACTAAAGAAAGCAACAAATGTTCGATCTCGACAACATTTCGATTATAAATTTTCATTCCATCATGACATGTTATCATCGAAAAATTGAGAGCAAACTCTGTAGACAAATCCTTCTTCTTATCTTTCCTTGGACAGAATCCAACTAAAATAATAACTTTATCGCTCCGTTAGAGATCATTTCCAACATTGAGAAATATTTTTTTAAAGGATTTTCATGAGAATAAGAAAAGACTTTTGTTTCTTTTTAAGAAATTTGAAGCTCAACAAGTTTTTTTCGCATGAAAAGCCCTTCACAAAAATGCTGTAGCTCTTGATTTATTCAAAATTCGCCTAAAGTTATGCAAACTGAAATTTTTCTCTTTCTCAGGCTTTAGCTGGTCTCGTCGAAATTCCAGCGATTGGAATCGCGATGTATATCATCATGAAGACTGGCAAGAAGTGGCTGTTTGCAGCAACGTTCTTAGCCACTGGCATTTCATGTTTTTTAGCAGCGATAATCGAGGGTCAGCACAACTTGTTGTGGGTGAAAATTACGTTCGTTATGATTGGTAAGTGAGACAGTTTGTAAGTCAAACTTTAGCTCAAGTTACTGTTCGATCAACAGGAAAATTCACTATTAGCGCGGGTAATA
This sequence comes from Smittia aterrima, assembly GCA_033063855.1. NCBI lineage: Eukaryota > Metazoa > Arthropoda > Insecta > Diptera > Chironomidae > Smittia > Smittia aterrima. The sequence goes on from CP093831.1 coordinate 23,614,948, forward strand.
CAATCATGCCTGTGTACACAGCTGAACTTTATCCCACGTCGATCCGAAACATCGGAGTCGGAGCTTGTAACATGGCCGCTGGATTGGCGCTCGTATGTAGCACGATACTCTCGATATGAATCGACATTTAATTCTATTTCCATTGCAGGTTCTCACTCCAGCTCTTTCTGAATTGGTAACAACGAGCAATTCGCCACTATTTATAAACTTTTATTGATTTTTTAACTTTTCCACTCCACAGAACACAATCGGAGGTCATTGGTTGATGACGCTGCTGACGGCGTGGAGCATATTTGGCGCAATTGTCATCGTCTTTCTTCCCACAACCATCGAACGCCACACATCATCCGAGTCACCAAACAATGAGGAAGAAAGATAAGTCACTCAACTTCTCGCTGTAATTAACTGAACTATGAATGAAGAAAAGAATTAATTTCGATGTCAAATGTCAATGGATGTTTTCTATTTTGTATATGTGGACAATAAGAGCGTTCGGTTGATATTTCTTGAATTAAACAAAAAAGAACAATTATGAGCTTGATGTTGCAGAGCTTTCAAAAGAAAAAACATTATTTATTTAAATCAGTCAACGAAATATTTGTGAGAGCTTTGTAAAGCTTCAATGCGAAGAATTTATTTGTCGATGGAAAAGCTAAATAAGTTTCTGCCTAGAATGTAATGGCTTTAAGTCTCTCTCTCGCTTTATTGGTCTCTATCGCTCGTTCGTGACTTAAGAACTTGTCCGAAAACCGCAAGAATAAAGTTAAATTCTGCCAAGCTATTAAAAGCTTATCAATTAAGTCAATGAAGAAAAATAAATCTTAACAACATTTCATGTTCGACGATGAAAAAAATTTGAAAATTTTATAGAAATGTTTTTATGATGAAACAAAAATCAATTGAAAAGCTAAACTTGAATCAATTATTAACATTTAAGAAAGAAAGTGAAGCTTCGAGCAACACAAGAAGAAAAATTAAGAAGTAACCTGTAGTCATCGATGTTTAAGATCATTTTGCATTTAACAATAAATTCTTTGTTTTTACTTTTCATTTGGCTGGCCAAATGTTTGCAATAGATAAAACGTAGTTCATAGGCTTCAACAAAACCAAGCTTCTGTCATCAAACCACACATATTCGAGAGAAGCTTGTGCTCGAGAACTATTTAAGTACTTACGATGTTTGTCATTTCACAATTCAAACAATTACAATAGAAATGAATAGGAAACTGCGTTGCGACACACGAAGTTCTCTATCGTTTCATTCATTTGCGCATTAAACTTTTTGTACTTAAACTCCTCTGTTTTGAGAAAATGGAGCTTAATTCAATCGGTCGACAAAGGTAGAAAGTGTAACATCGCATTTAGAAGAAGATCGTTGTTAGCTTCATTTGAAGAAAAAAAAAATGTTTGTTGTAATTTTGAGGAAGATTTATGATGTTGAAGAATTAATGTTATGACGAATAAGTAGAAATATTATAAAAACTGATCCGTTAGGAATAATATTTGTCTATGTATCCATTCTTGAATCAATTTAATGTCTATTAAAAATAAATGGAAAATAAATTAACCGAAATTTCATTTGTTCGTCAGATTTATCAGCTCGCGAAGTTTTCGTTTCGTCACATGCAATAGCAAATAAGGAAAAACATAAAAATTGCTTTTGCATTTGAATTTATGCAAAAATGTCTCGTTCCCTTACAAGTTTGCTTTTGTACTTAACTTGCAATTCAGATTCAATATTCTACAATATCTCGGTAAGTTGAAGCTGTTGACATAATTTATTGGATTCCTTCGATGAATCGTGAGAATATTTAGGTCTTGACTCTCGTTGGGTGGGTTGATCTTGAAGGGTTCAACGGATATCGCAGAGTCAGCCATTGAAACAACTTGTTCCGATTCACTCAACTTGTCTCTTGAAATAGCTTGCGCAAGTTCAAGGCTCGTTACTTCATAAACGATGCAAATCAGATAAAAGTCTTTTTCACTCAATCAAAATGACGAAGTTTCTCTTTTTAATGCTCTCGCACTTATTTCGACGTCATAACAAGGAACCGACAGATCACTTTACTCACCAGCATTTGGTTACAAGTTACAGCTCATTTACTTTGTTATTAATTGGCGAGTTTATTGTTTATGTTGCTGTTTAATTAATGTCTATCAAGGCCGAGTGCAAACGAAAAATGTTGTGAATGAAAAACATTTTCAAAGTGATATTGCCATCGACTTCACGTCTCGATCGTTTAATTGATAGGAAAACAATCGAATAACAATTAATTTTTAGGGCTTTTTCAGCTGTCTGTCAGTTAGACTGTCTGTCGATAGTCAAGGTAATGAACGTGATGAGATTTTGACTTCGTTTCTATGGAAGACTTCAATGAAGACTTCAAGTTTGCTCATCGTTCCACGGATAAAAATCCCTTTCAACATATTTAGTCTTCAACACCTCCAACTTAACGTCACTTCTTCCTGAAAGTGTTAACAATTAATCAAATTTTTCAGGCGCTAAGTGGACAAGCACACAAATTGGTGACGACAGAAATAATTTATTAATCTTCAGCTAACGAGGAACGTCAGTTGCCAATAATTGGCCATTAATTTTTTAAGCCGCAATGTGTTTTCAGCTCTTTGTTCCGGCTAGCATAGTTCGCGACTTCATTTTCTAGAAATTTTGCAAAAATATTTACCGAAGGTTGGCTCTCGAATGCATTAGCCACATCATTGAGAATATTTTTATTTTCCTCAGACTTCTTTGAACTTTTGAAAAACCTCAAGGCTCGCATTTAAAAAATATGAAACTTCGTGATGCGTCTCTTGCGGGTTGAAGTGGGAAAAGCATCGACTGACGTCAACGATAATTTTAGACGGAAATCAATAAATCGGAACGGAAATAAAGTTTCTTCCGCCGGGGGGTTGAAGGACTGATTTGCATGAATCTTCATCCTTGCAACCCTTTCGTTGACTATCCAATAAAATGCCCCAATCAACACCACCTTTCATCAATTTCCGAGCTTCTTGATGCTCCAGTCAAAACGATAAAGTAACAAAAAAAAGCTCTCGCGGGAAAACAAACAGTTCAGCTGTGTGCGCACAGAATTTGCGACAGAATATCAACTCGCAGGCCTGTGTTCGTACATCAACAACAACCTCCCCACAACTGTAGCTTTAAAGCTATTAGCTTTTATTAAAATGTACAAGAGAAACAAATTTTTCATTCAGTTGAAACTCAAAGCTTTACTATGGAGGATGTCAGAAGTGAAGTGACGCAAGTTCAGCGAAATCAAAATCAAGCTTACTTAGCGAAAGGTCTCACAGGAATAAATCCAAAGTTTGATCGATCGAGCATCTTCACGATTGGCGGTAATTCACAAATTGAATTAGTGGCGAGATCGGAAAGTGGTGAAAGCAATGAAGGAGACGATGATGATAGTGACAGTGACATAATCTCGGAGCACATTGGTCACATTGGTCCATGGCAATTGTTTTGGGCTGTGATCATGTGTCTCTTCCAGTTTCCAACGACGTTCCACATTTTCTGTTTGGTATTTCAAGTGAGTGCATTATAAAAGTGAAATTAGCAACCTTGCATTGGCAGTTTATTGTTTCGCCTTAATTCATTGGCTCGAGTTGCTCAAATACTTCAAAGTGAATAATGAGTTTCATGAGCTGTCGCTTTATCACAACTGAGATAACAATAAAGTTCTCCCTCTCGTTAGTGAAGCTTTTAAAGTCCGTCTTCGTGAGAATATGCGACGAGAAGACGCTCACAAATAATTAAGATTGTTATCGGATTAAATGAAAGCTCGTGCGCTGCTCAGCGATTTGTAAAATATTTCCTGAATTGCTTTCGATAAGAAGCAATGTCAATTTCAATGAATGAAGCCTTGCCGCCGAAATATTGAAATCGTATTCGTGTTTAATCTCTCGCGAAATATGAACCAATGCTAAGGTCAAGTTCAAATCATTTCGGGTGTTGATCGCCTACTTTCTGTTATGAATGCCGCGTTTGTGATTAATGAACACACGAGTGAGCACAAACTCAGTAAATTACTCGTAAAATTTCAAATAATACGTTCACCCGAAGTTGTCATCAACTAATTGACCATCATTATCTTCTAGACATTTCCAGTAAACTCCGTCGATATTTAAATTCACTTAATCATATCGCCATTGTCATTAAAGGGAACATGCCGTGAATATTAAATCATAAAATCTTTTATTGCTTTATCGACTTGAAGTTAAAGATGAATTGCGTTGTTGCAGAGACACGTTGACTGTACTTAGAGCTTTCAATTAAGAAAAGGAAGCTAGCGAATCTAACAAATCACAATTTTTTTTATTCAACACGTCCACGATGAAGTTGTCGAGTCATTGACAAGTTATTAAATATTCAAATGATTGCGATCTAATTAAGATTTGATTGAAATGAAGTGATGCAAGTTAGCGCCAGTGTTTCAGATAAACCACAAAAAACCTAACGAGCACGTTTTATTCTTAAAATGAAATTTATCTCCGTCAAAATTTGTTTAAGAATCTGTCATGACGTCTTTCGCTTATCAAAATGCTTTTTCAATAAAAAAACAAATTTGGCTGATGCGACCAAAAAAATATTTTCTTATCTGCAATCTTAATAATTTGTTTGATTTTGCATTTTCAAGAACGTCAAGATTCTTTTTTTGTTCTTCGAATTATTAGAAAAAAATGTTCTTGCAAAAAAAATATTAAATTCTTTTGGGGACAATTCGGAAGTTAAGTCGAACTCAATTAAGTTCTTTATAAGTCGATGACATTTCCGATCTCAAATTGTTTTCGTTGTTTCAATGAAGTTCCAGTTTTCTTTCTGACAATTTACGTTATTGCGATTTCACAGCCTAGAACTCGATTTTGTTTGGAACAAGCCCTTTTCATTAATCCGACTTTAATCGATGAACTAGATAATTTATTTATTTATTTTAAGCGTCAAGTCAGTTAGTAGTCTAACGCAACTTTATTGAGATATTTCCTATCAGGAATAAAATTCAAATCGCCACCAAACTTTGAACAGACAAATCGCAATTCCGCGTTTTCGAGTAATTCCATTTTTTTATTAATTGCAGTGACTGCTTCGTTGATAAATACGCGCGCGACTTGAGCAATATTAAATGTACGACCTGTTGCAATCTCGGTCGTAAATTATCGCTTCACAAGCTGTTGCTCTATGCTATCGCTTTCCGAGTATTTTAACGATTTATTTACTTCACTTAGAGATTAAAGATTCGAATTGGATTCAAAGAGGAAAATGACTTTTATTGGATAAACACCGGAAGCGTGTTCGAAAGCGATGAATCGCTAAAATTCAATTAGTTTGAATAAGAACGGAGTCATTGTTGATAAGGAAGCTTAGAAAATTATGTTGAAGGCGAGCACCGCTTGAAATCGGGTTACTGACCATTGAAAGTGAAAAGTGTCGCATGCGAGGCGTTTAACAGTAAACGTGATCTTGAAAAAGTTTTGCGCGATCGCGAAGGTCAACTAATAATTCCATTTCTCGATTCAAAGCTTGATTGCGGACTAATTCAGTTGCTTCACAAAGATTTTCTTTATTCGCGAGGAAGTTGAAAGGAAATCTGTTTTGGACAATTCAGAAAATTATTTTTGCTCATTCTGCTCGCACATTTAAATTGAACAATTGTTGTTGCTCGACGTAACTAACGGTTTATTGCTTAATTGTGCTTCTACAAAACAAGTTGCTGAGTTCAATCGATGATGACATTTGATTCTGCAAAAATATTTAACGATCCTGGAATTTTTGATGCGTAAGCGATTAATCGATTGTTTGTCCTTGATTCCTCAATTCTGCGATGAACTAGCGAGTAACTTCGCGAGATCTTAATCTCAGCCATCTTTCGATTAATCAAATTTTTCGCTACTTCACTACGATGACAGCAAATGATTAAACATTTGTCCTCTTTAAGTCTTTCAAATCTCAATCAAGTTTATTTACAAACATTTCTTGTTTTGCGCTAAATACTCTTCGTGTCAACTCAACACTTAATGTTTAATGCAAATTACTCGCAGACGCGGCAAGCAATTAAGGAAATTCCCCATTGAACTGCATTTCGTATCTCGTGAGCATATGCATCGATGTAGATAACAATGAACGAAAAGTCATTAGTCTCTCAAGTCTCGCGCCACATCACGAGAACTCTCATGGGAATTCTATTTTTATTGTTAATCGGCAAAAAACAATCTCTTTTGAATAAACGGTTTGTCATCTACTCGATTGTTTTCCTTTTATTTTCAGCGCTCGAATTAATTGTCGTAGAGCTAACGAGATAAAAAGCGAAGTCGGTCAAAGGTATTCGAGGAAATTTAAAGCTTCCGAAAAATGTTTAAACAAAAAGCTTTTTATTTAAAATCAATTAAAGATTAAATTGCAAACCTTTCGTTTCAATAAATGACGAGAGTTCTAACTAGTAATCTCAATTAAAACTGTCAAGTAATTCGAAACTGAGATGAACTAATTAAATTAAGTTTAGATGCTTAGTCGATTGAACCGGCAAAGTGTCGTGATTGTCGGTGAATGAATTCACTTTATTGACGCTTCAATGTCTCACTGATCAGCTGTTTAATGTTGAAATCGCGAATAAATCACTTTTGAAGCGCAAACAGCGCGAACGGCACAAACAAATCAAATCGACTCAAAGTGATTTCGACTGACATTGATAAGTTATGGCGAAGGGTTCGCATTTCACTTTTATTCACAATCTTTCCGGGACTTGCACATTTCAGATCGTTTTTTATGTCAATCGGCGAGATCAGACTTCACGAATGACCCTCAATCGCGATAACTCTACGAAAGAAATGCGACCTCGAACATGAAATAAACAAAGTCATTGTTTGTTTCTTTCCGTTTATCTCGGCACAGACTCAAATTACTATGCAAATTGACTGTTAAAATTAACGAAGATTCAAATTTAAGTCATTAACAACATTTTCCATTAATTTCCCAGGCAGCACAGAAAGATTTTTGGTGTGAGCGGCCAGAGCACTTGAAAACGATTTCAATCGAGTTGTGGCGCAACCTGACACAACCAAACAACCAATGTACAATTCTCAATGCTCCGTACCACGCTCTCGACGCTTTCAACTTGTCGGACTACCTGAGAAACTCGACCGTTGAATTGGTCGAGTGCAAATCGTGGGAATTCGATATGAGTTTGATCGGAAAAACAATTGTATCGGAATGGAGCATGGTCTGTGATCGACTTTATCTCGCCAGTGTCGTCGAGTCATGCTTTCTCGCTGGAGCTGGACTAGGAAGTGTCACCAGCGGATGGATCAGCGATCAGTACGGACGCAAAAATACGCTAATGGCATTTGCAACGGGTCAGCTAGTCACCGGTGAGTTTCATTAAAATGAATTTCCGCATTTTGATCGTTGAGAACTTGCAATTTCGCAAAAATCAAACGGTTTTGTAATGCACAAAACCAGTTATTAGGTCCAGAGAGTGTTGGCTTGAAAGAATTCACGCAATGAAATGTGTGAAGTTGTAGTTCAAGGAAAAAGTTCTGCCTTGAGCTGTTTCCCATTTCGACTTCGTTATCAGCTAATGAAACTATTTATGATCTCATCTTGTTTTACCGACAAACAGTTCTGTTAATAAATGTTGACTCAATTTAAAAAAAATGTTCTCGTTATTAGCCTACTTAGTTCTGTTGTTCGTTGTTGAACTGATGAAAGCTGTTTCAATAAACGAGAGAAGAAATGGAATTTGAAATATTGGCTTGACGACAACAACGTCACAGATCACGTTCCAACGGCAACGACAAGCCCTTGAAGCTATCGGACTTAATTTAATTGAGTTATTGATCGTACACGTTCATAGTCGGAGAAAAGTTTTTCCGTTTCGTTCGAGCGGAAACTTTTTATTTAAAGGAAGAAAAAAAAGTCTCTCTATCTTTGAAAACTTTTCCTGGAGCTTTTTGTTGTTGCTGTTGTCAGTGATTTTTATTGATATGCATGCAGGGAGAAAAACTTCTCGTAATCGATAGTGATTGGAAGAGATTGTCGGACGAAGGCAGCCCAGCGGAGCTTTTCTTGCCTCGATTACACATTCCACACAAAAGAATTTTTCTTTCTTCCTTTTCTTTTCCTTTCATCATCAAATCTCTTTGTCCAAAACTATTATCAGGTGGAGCGAGGCCAAAGTTGGATGAGAAGAAGAATGAAAAGTTTATAACTCAATTCAGTGGCGTAATGAAACGGTCAGTTTACCGTGAAGTTTACTGCTGCCTTCGAGGGCAAATAGCCTGACTTACTGCACCGATAACTTTCTTACTTCAACTTCAAATGATTCCATCTTCAAGTTCATAGAGAAAACGAAACTTGAGTGAGAAGATTTTGAAATATTCTTTATCAATTCAAGTCACTCATCTACATTTATTAATCTCTTGAATAAATCTCTTTCCCAGAAATCAGAAAACTTCATCTAATGATTTAATTATCCATTGTTTGTTTTCCATCTCAGGCTTTCTGCTTGGGTTCAGTGATTCACTCATGCTGTACATGATTCTGCGAGTGATAATTGGATTCTGTTCGATGGCTGTTGTGGTTGTGAGCTTCGTGTTGTGCGTTGAACTCGTGAGCGGCAAGTGGCGAACAATTATCGGCATCTTGAATATTTTTCCTGTTGCCATCGCTTATATCTTGTGCGCTGGAATTTCGTACTACACATACAACTGGCGAACGATGCAATTTGTTATTGCGTCACCGACGATATTACTTCTGTGCCTTTGGTTCACCATGCCCGAGTCTCCAAGGTGAATGATTTACACTTAGCAATTAAAACATTGAGTTCAATTTGGATTCTTAGGTGGTTACTGGCGCGTGGACGAGTTGATGAACTTGCAACGATGCTCGAGAAAGCAAGCTCTTGGAACAGTATTTCTCTCTCGACAAACTTCAAGAAGTCTTTGAGTGTCCCACAAAGCAGAATCGACCGACGAGTCTCCATTCTCGATCTCGTCCAAAAAGGCTACAAGCGAACAACGTTTTTAATGACCATCGTCTGGTTCTCGATAATTCTGATCTACTTTGGCATCACTTTACACATGTCGTCGTTGGGAGGAAGCATCTACATTAACACGGTAACCTTTCGTTCTCTTTCTCTTTCTCTCGCCTACTCACAACCCCAATCGATAGTTTGCAAGAAGTAGATGGAAGAAGATTTACTCGAGCGGAAAATAAATAGTTTGCCATTAATTATAAATTATTTTCCCGAATTAGATCATTGCCGGTTCGGTTGAGGCGTGTAGCATTGCATTCAGCGTCTTGGTCGTACTTAAATTGGGTCTACGTGTTAATTTGTTCGTCTACCTAATTATTGCCGGCACTGCTTGCGTCGCGATTAACTTCGCTCGAGCCGATAATTTGTGGTTGACGATTTCATTGGCGATGATTGGTAAGTGTGGGCGAGTAATCACCTGAAGAGAGGAAGGAAACCCTAATCTCTCATGTTTTTCTAGTAAAAATAACTGTTGGAGCTTGTAATGCTCTCATCCCGACCTACACAGCTCAACAGTATCCAGGTGAGGCTCATCGTTGTTTACCACATCTTCAACCTTTAATTGCTAATTATAATTACAGTTTATATGAGAAACCTCGGCATCGGAGCGGGCAACTTCGCTGCAGGATTAGCTCTCGTCGCTGTTCCCTACTTGTTCTTGTTGGTGAGTCGATAAATTGCTTCTTTAATAAGTCATTAAGAGCCTTACCGAGCGGAGCTTTTATTCTCTCGTTAAACGGAAAAGCTTCTCCATTGGAAATAGAAAACAATAAATTTCCTTTCATTCTTCTCAGGAGCACATCGATATTCATTTACCGATGTCGATTATGGGAGCCTTCGCAATAATTGGTGGAATTTCTCTTCTGCTGATCAGAGAAAAATCGTCAAAGAAACGGTGAGTGAGCTTTTGATGTTCAAGAGCCGTGACTGTGGAGTGTTTATCTTATTGACTACTTACAGGCAAAGCAAGACGCCAGAAATTAATGATGGATTTATTATTGGCGAGTAGAGAAGGGGGAAACGCCGGTTAATTTATCATCACGCACTAACACGATGCGCGCATCCATCAAATGTTCCAATTTATCTTCAAGAGCCCAATGAGTTTTGTCCATGACGAAAGGAAGGAAGTTGTTACCAGTACTTAGCGCTTAGAGATGTGACAAACAACACTTTTGTGATAGCTTTAAGAAAATCTCTAAAAGTTTTGCAACAAATCGAATTTTAAAGTCAAGTTGAAAGAACTTTTTCTTTTTCTAGAAATAAAACTCTCATTATGAATTTATTAGTTTTACATCTCGAGTTTCATTCTTTCCTTGCCCGATTGGATGATGAAGTTATTGCTCTTCAACATTGTTAAAGCGCCAACGACTGGCACGACCAACAACCGCCGCGATAATTTGTGAGAAAAAAAATGTTTCGCAGGAAAGTGGGGATCGTTGGTATAAAAATATTTGCTCGCTTAAAAAAACTTGAACCACATTATAGCTCTCTAGTTGTTAATAATTGTTGAGACAGTGCAGTCTTGTTGCGTGCTTTGAACTTTTTACGTTTGCAGCTTTATTTGGTTTTAATTGATTGAAAGTGAAACTTTTTTAGAGAAAATAAATTCTTCGAGTGAGATAATGAAAACTTTAATAGTCGCGGTAAGTCGAAGAGGAATTTCTGTGATTTTCTATTGAAGTGACCACGAGATAATTAAAATTGAGCTCTTTCAAAGTTCTGGAAACTTTCCCGACTTCATTTCTTTAGTGAAAAGTTACTTTGAATGCTGAAAGTTTCTTTCTCTCGCTTCTTTTCAAGAGAGCATTTTGCAATCAAGGTTTTTCACTTTCATTAAACAACGCCGGAGATGATAATAATAATGCTTTAGCACTGAAGGGGAAAAAGTTTCTCAGCATGAGCTTGGCTAAGTTCTAATTAAATAATTTATTTGTATCGAGAGCTTGCTTCAAGTCGAAACTACTTAATTAACTTGGAAGGAAGTTTTTTTTTTCTTCTCCCACTCGTGTTTGATATCAATCGAGTGTCCTTCACCGGCAGAAATCGATTTTGACAAATTTCTCTCTCTTAATCGCTCGATTAATGCTCGAAATTGGCCGTCAACCCCGAGAAAAGAAGAAATAACTTGAATGTGGTTCACTTCGTTGCTTTTCGTCTCGTGAACCAAGAAAAATCGCAAACTAAAGCGAAGGTCAATGGAAGAGAGATGATGACTGATTTTTATTGGCCATTGAAACGTAAGTCTTGTGGACCTTGCCCATGTTATCAACCACGACCTATCGCTCGATACAATTTCTTTCGGCTTTGTACGACTTTCATTCTCTCTCTCAACACAAATCGCCTTTAAATTTATTATTTAATGTTTCACTCCATCTCATCGGCTTAACTACAATTCATTCACATTTCTCTCGCTGTAATAATTTTTCGTTTACGTTTTCGGTTCAATATGTAACCGAGATAATTTAACGATTATAAAATGCGCTGTTTACCTACATGAAAACGATATAAGAAAAATCTCACGGCACGACGAAATACGAAAAGTTGATCTGATTTCTTGGACTTGGTTAAATCGTTTAAATGAAAGCCGATTTCGGTGTGCGCTTTATTTTTTTATTTTGAATTATATAATTTCCACGGAATTTCCAGTCGCTTTGCTCGAGGGTTCGATCGATTGTCTTCGAGGCGATGATGGATTGTCATCGATAAATTAACATAATTGTTCATACATGACCCGAATCTCTGTGAATAAAACTAGCACCACGCAGATTTCTCGCTTTTCTCGTCGTCTTCTTGCATCCAATGTCAGTCGGCGTGGCGCGAGTTATGAGCGAGTCGAGAGATTAATCCGAAAGTGATGTCACTTTGTGAAAATAGAAATCCATGAACAAATTTTCTCTTTGTGTCTTTTAATTTACAAATTGTGCAATGAATTGAACATCGAAACAAAACATTTATGAACGAGAAATGTCTTTGAATTAAAACTTTTATTCGATTGTTCAGCGACTTCCGCAAAAAGTTACTTTCAATATTGTTCGTTCATTGTCGATTGCATGTGCTTGAAGTTATCGCAATGAAGCATCGCATCCTACTCGAGCTTAAACTTGAGCTTTGAATTCAAGAAATTGATCATGTCGCACTCTCCCCGAATCTAAAGCCAACGCAACAATCATCAAATGCATCGCACGATCGTGTAATGAGAAAAAGAAATTTCTAAAGTCGAAAGTTGCTAATAATGCATAATTCATTCCTCAGCCGCAGAAAATTTTAAAATAAATTTAACTCACAACTTGTAGAAGTGAAATATTTAAATTTATTTTAATCAAAACTCTCTACGAGAAGTGAAGTAATTGGAAGTGAAAAGTTCGCTCGAATGAAAACACTTTCCTTGAAATTTATGAGAAATTAATCGCGGTATGCGGTCGAGGAAGTTGAGGAACGTCTCGGCACGATGAATCCCATCGAGCAACCTTCAATTAAAGGAAAAGTGTAACACTTGCGTGACTGCACTGATCAGAGACCAGAATCACAGCAATTTTCTTTGAAGGCCTTTAGTTGTTTTATTAACGCATCGTTTAACAAGTTCTCTTCTTCTTTTTCTTTCGAATGTAGTTTTGCTGTCTGGCGACGACTCTCGCGCAGTTTGATGGACCAGCCCCGCCTCGTCTTAACATTCCCGGTGCAGTTCCTCTGCCAATTCTCAGACCACATCAGCAACAAGGTGGCCGTGCACTTCCCAATCCAGCGATCCGTGTCAGAAAACCACAAAGACCACAACCAGCTGTCACAGAGGCTCGTTTTATCGACGAGGCTAAGCCAGTGAACGAAGAGCCGGAAGATGAATTCGCGCCACAACAACATCATCAACAAGCACAACCAGCTCCACCAAGACAAATATTCAACGCCGAACCTGAAGAACAATTCCAACATGAAGTTCAGTCAAACGCTCAACGATTCAATGCCTTGGTAATGCTCTTGATGCTGTTGCTGGCGATGTTTTTTCTGTCACAGAGTGACAGTTATTCATCAAGGCCTGCGGTGTCAACTTTTTAATTTGACAGCAAAACTAATAAAATTGTTCAACAGCAACAGCAGCAACAGCCGAGAAATCATCAACAACCTCAACCACAGAGACCTCGCGCTCAAAACTTTGATGAACAACGTCCACATCAAAAGCCACATCACTCAGACGATAAACCAAAGAAGCCAGTTGCACAAATTCTGAGGAAGTATCGCGAAGAAAATCCAGACGGAACAATCGTTTGGGGCTTTGAAAACGATGATGGTTCATTCAAGGAAGAGACAATCGGAATCGATTGCATTACGAGAGGAGTTTATGGATACATTGACCCAGATGGTGAAAAGAGGGTTCGTTAAAGATTTAATTGAATGAGATTTGAGATTTTAAATAAATTTTTCTTTACAGGAATACAAATATGAGACTGGAATCTTATGCGATCCCGACAAGAGAGATCAAGAAGATGAAGACGACGTTGAGGCTGAAGACTATCTCGCTAACTTGAAATCTCAACAGCAAGCGAAGAGACCAAACCAACAACAACAGCCTCAGCAGTTTTTTAGAAATTAAGACTTGAATCATAATTTTGTAAAGATGCATTTATCGAAAAATCATCTAAAAAAGAATTCCATTCAACAACTTCATCAACATCATCATTTTGAATAAAAAGAAATTTGAGAAATAAAATTTGAAAAATGAATATTAAGAGCTTTGAGAGATGCTTGGTTGTATATTCTATGATATGTGGAAGATTGGTTATTGCTTTGATTAAAAAGCAAAATAGTGGAGTTGATCTTGAAGTTGAGACACAAGAGATTTCAAATTCAAGTTCCAGATCGACCAGAGCTCTTTGAAGATTTCTCCATCTTCTCTCAAAGCATTTCTTTTGCTTTAAACAACGGCAAATAAAGCTTCTATCATAAATTAAAAAAATTCGTAATCTAATTTAACGGTTAATCGTGTTCTTCAATTTTTCATGTTCAAAACTTTGAGCGAAACCCTTCAATTCGACTGTGGCGCACCCTAGTGGACATTCGCAAAAATCTCAATCTTTCTTTCTGAGATTTTCAATTTGTGAATTTTTCGACGTTCTGCGCTCTAATCGACGCAAAACATACTGGAGATGTTAATTCAGGAACCTGTCCAGGTAATTGAGTGAAACTGACTTGAATGTGGAGTTATTTAATTGTTTATTACGTCGGATTTCGTTTCAATCAAGGTTGCAATTTGGAATTCTCTCAACTTTTACGCCTTTGAAGATGCAACATTTCTGGCTGAGCGTTTGTGCTCGGAAGGTAAGTTCGATCAGAAGAATAATAAACCAGTTCCCACGATAATTGGAACATTTACTTCCAGTTGAGACTGATGAAAGTCTTTTCCTTCTGGCGACTTGCTATTATCGCTCCGGAAAAGTAAACGAAGCTCATTGGCTTCTTAGCACGAAAGGAGCATCCACAAACAAATCCAAATTCCTTTTGGCTAAATGCGCATACGAACTGAAGCAGTAAGACAACTTTCCTTATGGTAAAAAATCGATAAATTCAAAATCTTTTGTTCTTCTTTAGCTACTCGGATGCTGAGAGCGTTCTCTGCCAGAACAAAAGTCCAAAGACACCAAAGGATCTCGAAGACATTTGCAAAGAGTTCGGAGAGCTCAGTGGATTCGTTATGCAATTGCTCTCTAAGATCTATAATCAAGCAGCGCGAACAAAGATGGCAAATGATTGTAGTCGCTTCTCGCTAAAACAAAATCCTTTCCTATGGAACTCATTCGTTGACTTATGTAATCGAGGAGAACGCCCAAATCCAAAGGATATCTTTCAGATCTCGAACGATGAACTCATCAGTCAATTGGAGAAGCAGTTGTGGCAAACGCCAACACCTGAGCTTCACATTTACGACAAATGCGAGAACAGTATTCTAGAGCACCACGCGATAACACCAAACAACAATGCTAACATCACAAAATACGAGTTAGATGTTGAAGAAACGCCACTAAATCAGACGTCGCAGGCTCATATATTTGCAGCAGAGACTCCATATCGAAATCAGTTTAAGTATCTTCTATCAAATCTTAGTCCTACGACGCCAAGCTTTGGAGTCTTGCCACTGAGTAGTCCACTTGAAAATGTAAAACAGACTTCTCTCTTCCTTTCACCGTCACCACCTCTTGACTCAGAGAAGAACAATAGTAACAAGAAAATTCGCGGTCATTTGAGTTCTTTGGTAAGTCGCAAAGAAATCTCACAGCCACTGCAGCAGACAAAACCAGTTGTGCTTCATAACATAACTCCGAGCAATATCACGCCAAATCGTACTCAGTTTGCGCAGCAGCAGCAACAGGATCAGCGTAATCCGAGTGTTCGTCGTTCATCGAGAATCTTCAGTAATCATTCGGTTAAGGAGAACAACAAGTCGCCAAACATGAACAAGTTTGTCCAGCCTAGATCTCCGCCGAGACGTCCAGGGAAAAGAGTTTCTAAATCCAGCAAACCGACAGTCAACGAGCTTAATGAGAAGAACATTATGCTCACAGAGAAGGAACGTAGCGAGACTATTACTTCAGCTGAAATGGGTTTTGTACAGCAAAATCAACAAATCTCAGCGATGAAACGACAAAGCGCCGATGGACTGATGCAGTTGCTTCAAGAGCTAGGACAAGCATATCTCCACATTCAAAACTACGAAATGGATGAAGCTTTCGAGTTATTAAATCATAAAGTGCCGGTCCACCATTACACCAGCAGCTGGGTTCAATCGCTTGTTGCTTTAATCCATCACGAACGTCGCGAGTATGAAGAGGCTGTAAAGATCTTCGCTAACATTCACAAGAAAGAACCGTTCCGTCTTCAGTTTATGGACATTTACAGTACTGATCTTTGGCAATTGCAAAAGGAACAAATGCTATCGATGTTAGCTCAAGACTTGATGCAAAACAGCAAGAATTCACCCATAACTTGGTGTGTCGCTGGTAACTGCTACTCAGCAATGAAAGAACACGACACAGCCATCAAATTCTTTAACCGAGCTATTCAAGTTGACCCAGACTTTGCTTACTCTTACACTTTACTTGGACACGAGCTCGTTGCGACTGAAGAGCTGGAGAAAGCTTTATCTTGTTACCGAAAAGCATTGCTCAAGGATCCACGCCATTACAATGCTTGGTATGGAATCGGAACGATTTACACAAAGCAAGAGCGTTATGATTTAGCCGAGGTTCACTATCGTCACGCACTGAAAATTAACAACAAGAATACGGTGGTTCTAGTTCACATCGGCGTTATGCAATATTACCTTCGCAAGCCAGAGTTGGCTATTCAAACTTTCACTGATGCAATTAAGCTTGAGCCTAAAAATCCACTATGCAAGTATCAACGAGCTTCGGCAAACGTATCGATAGGAAAGTACCAAGAAGCGTTGAATGAGCTCGAGGAACTGAAGCAGATTGTGCCAAAGGAGAGTGTCGTCTACTATCTCATTGGGAAAATTCATAAGATTCTTGGTAATAGTGATCTAGCATTGATGTTCTACACTTGGGCGACTGATCTTGGTAAGTTCATTGAGAGAGAGAGAGGAAGTTTCCTTTGTTACAAAGTTTATTCTTTTTTAGATCCCAAAGGTGCAAACAACCAGATAAAAGACAAATATGATTCAGTCACTCGATCTCATCCACAAGGAGAATTAGCCGAAAGCATCCCGTTGAGAGAAGATGCTGAAGACGATGACGAGGTATCGATCGACGAAGAGGCTCCACCAAATGACAACGATAACAACAATAGTAGCGGTCTCACAGAGGAATCGGAGACGAGCATGAACGTAATTCACATTCATTAACGCAATTCGATTCTGATGTCCAGCGGAGAAATAAATGCTTCGCTAAATGTGAATAACTTATTATAAATTTACATACGAAGAAAGGCGAAGAAGAGTTTAAAAATAAAAAGAAAATTAAATTAAACAATAATAAAATTTGATTTGAAAAATATTTTATTTAACTTTAATTAAGAAAATTGGACTTGCTTTCGAGATTCGTCTCACCGTTCTATTCTGATTAAAAATTAAGAATTTAAAATTTATTTTCAAGAGATTAAAAATTTAAAGCTTTATTTGCACTAAAAGAAAAACTTTCCTTTTCATACAATTTCAGACTTTGGAAGGAATTTGGAATAGAAGAGATAGAGTCTTCTTCTTCTTAGGAAATTAATTTATTCGACGATAGATTCTAACGTCTTTCAAGAAGAAGATTAAGCTCTCATCAAAGGAACGTTTGAATCAATTTCCTTCTTTAATTTCTTCCTAAAGACTTCCTCTAACTAAGTTGAGTGATTAGATTAAGATCGCATTGAAACCAAAGGAGTTTCTAAATATTCGGTCGCCATTTCTTTAATAACTCTGGAAATAGAAAGAATTTCAAAGTACGATGAAGGTATGGTTTGAAGCTTATACTAAAGGTTATATTTTCATAATAATTAATTTCTATTAAACCTCTTAATTATCGAGAAAAATGTATTTTAATGAACGTCATTTCAACGGCATAATTTAAAAGTTTTAAGTGGTGACTTTGAGTGGTGAACTTGAGGTGAACAATTTTCCAATTTTCGAGTTAGAAAAGCCGAGTCAAAAACCAACAAACAGCGCATGTGAGAGAGAATTTCTGAACTCCGAACATATAAATTTTAAGTCCGATTTTAAGCAGTAAAAACCTCATTTGAGGCCGCGAAACTATACAGAAATTATATACAACACATTGTAAATCCGCGGCGACGTGAAAGTTTTTTGATAAAAAGTCCGCGAAAGCCACAAATCGAAGTTCAATTTCAAAGAAAATCGCCATTGACGAAAATCACGAACACAGTCAAACAGAAGGAACAAACACATGAAAAGTGATCGCAAAATTTAAGAAAACAATTAATTTTGAGCGAGTGAGAGAGAGCGAGAAAAGCAAAAAAACAATTAAGAAAGTTACAAAATAAAGTAAATAAATACAAGCTCTAGCTTACATAGTTTCAAGAAAAGCGACTCGCTGGGCGACGTAATAGAAGAGAATTGAAGATTATCGCCAAGAGAGTGACAACGACAAGGACTCGAAAGTAGAGGTTCCTTCACAGCCTCTTAGCCTAAATTTATGTAATTATAATTAGTGGATCCGATTGAGTCGTTTCGAAGTTAAAGCATTCACCAGAAAGAAGTGTGTTTCTTTCCGAAGAGTTAGTTTAGTATATAAAAAGAAACTCTTTCTATATATCTAAAACATTAAATCGTCGCATTGAGTAGTGTCGGTGAAGGCAAGAAGAAGGAAAAATTGGAGATAACTACGAACGTGTAACGGTGTTTGTGCGAGCTTTAAAGAGCAGTTGGAGTTTTCTTTGCTGAAATTCTGTTTTCTCCACTTCACCTAAAACTTAAGTGTAAAACTATTCTGATTGTGTAAATGTTAAGCTTTAACTAGTGCAACTTAAATTAATCAATCCGAGTCGTGAAAAATAGAAGAAGGAAAAAAAACTGTGTAAATTGATTAATGTTCGACATGCGAGAGTGACGAGAAATAATTTTTTTTCTCTCGCCCCCGAATAACTGAATTCCCCCGCGCGACAAGGAGTGAAAACTGCGTGGAAACTTTTATGTAAATTTTCCTCCACGATTCAAGTGCTATCCGCCATTTTTATGCAAAAAAAAGAAAGAAAAAAAAACACGAAGTGAGAGAACATTCATGAATAAGAAAATATTGATAAATTATTAAAAAGTCCAAAAAAAAAGTTGTTGGAGAAACAGACTATAACATAAATAACAATACAATTACAGCATAGAACCGAGAGCGCATACCTTTGAGAGTTTACTGGAAAAAGCAACGACGACGACGAACGAAGAAGAAGCAAAAAGAAGGCTTGAACGAGGAGTGTGTGATTCGATTAGTATTTGCTTCTCCTCTCGTGAAAAGCGCGTGAAGAAAAGAATTATGCAAAATAATCAAATTGTTTGGTTAGTGCAATGAGCGGGAGAAAACATTCTTTACTTATGTTAAAACTGTAAAAAATGTTCACATTACAACAGCCATGACGCATCAAAACCACCAAACTAACGGCGCAAGTTTGGAAGATTGCCACACAAACTTTTTTGCCTTGGTGAGTAAATTTTCATGTATTTTCTGATCGCCATCTATGCTTCTCCGGTGTGTTGTGTACTTCCTCTTCCCCGCACTATGCGAGCTCTTTCTCTTTTTCATCATCGACATCTCTCACGGTTCTGTTTCCCTCTTGTAGTTCCGAATAGAAATTTTTTTCGTGGTTCAGAGCCCTCATTCTATTACCTAGGCCCGAGACATAAAAGATTCTTTTTTTCTCTTTCCCTCCGATGCACATGCTTGTCACACGATGTATACGAAAGATTTCCCTATCACAAGTAACTCGAGAGCTTTCATGGTTCGACTCCAGATGGCTTTTTCTTAACCATCACGATGATCCATCTCGATGAACATTCATTGCGAACTAGAAGTGGAAGAAAATAAAAAAGACGAAAGAAAACTAAAACGGTTTCGAGAAGAAGCAATAATTGCAATTACAATGCTTTGCTATCTTTTAGTTTTTTGAAAGTGAGAGAGAGAGAGAAGAAAATGAAATAATTTGTGTTTAAAAGCATTTTTCGTGTGATACATAAAGTGAGGCACACGGCTATGTACATGCGAAGACGGAAAAAAGAACTGGTATTCAGTCGTTTTTCTCTTTTCTTTCTTTTCGGTATAAATAAAACAATCTATCGGGAAAGAATTGGATGTAAAAATTCTTTCATTTCTCGCCGATATTTTGTAAATGTGTGTAGGTCGTCGGTGCGCGGCTCTCTCGATACTCTCACAACATCGCACACCGTACACAAGGTTTTCATTTCGTCTTTTTTTTCGTTCGTTCGTTTCATGTACGACTTTATATACATAAACCGTAATGTTACTTACATTTTTCTGTTTCCATTCGCTGTTGTTGTTGTTGTTTTCCACCCATTCAACAGTCTACAAGAAAAAAAAAAAAGATTTCGTCACAAATATTTTCTTCTCGTCGATTGGAGTCTTCATCTTCTTCTTTATAACTTTTTTTTTCGATTTGGACAATGCATCGCTATTCCGTTGAACCTAATGATACTGTTGTTTACATATTTTTTCTCTCGAAACTTAATAAGCTGTCGATCTAGCTGCGATGTGAATCACCCTTCTCTCTCTCTCTTTCTGTCTCAAAGTCTAACACATTCCTCACGCTTTTTAGTCGCGTGCGAAATCGATGACGAATTCGATCAATTAAAAACAAATTTGATCGTCGTTATCTTCTTTGTTTGTGTTAATCGATATTAGACAAATTGAGTTAACCTTCGTTTACACAACACAATCGGAAGAAAACAGTAGAAGCTCCATTTACTAACTAACAATCTCTTTTCTCTTTTCCAATACCAACCAGGCTGATTTGTGCGGAATAAAATGGAAGAAATTAGTTTTAAATGAACGTCCACTCGCAACCGGCGATCCTTTGGACGACCCAGTACTTAGATCATATACAAAATGTTTAGCTAAAGATATTCTGTGTGTGTGGCGGCGAGTGTCGCAGCATAAAAATGACTTGGATCAAACAGGTGGCCTCGGCATGTTTGACATTAGTCAAATCGGATGTCCCTCAGTCATCCATCCGCCACTATCGCTCACGGCAGCCAAAGAACTCTGGATCTTCTGGTATGGAGAGGAGCCCGACTTAGCTGAAGTTGTCTCACCAGAACTTCTCAAATCTTCAGGTAACATTTGTTTGTGGAATTTCTTTTGTTGAATAATTAATTAATTTCTTTCTTTTTATGGTTTTAGATTCGTTAGATCTAAATCAAGGCTCATGGGAGAGCGGTCTGTCTTATGAATGCCGATCGTTACTCTTTAAAGCTCTTCACAATCTCATCGAAAGGTAATTGTTGTTAATTGCAGTTATTTCTTCAGAATGAAAAACTTTAAACTTTCGTTGTAGATGTTTGCTGTCGAGAGACATCATTCGATTGGGAAAGTGGTTCGTGCAACCATCATTGGAGAAAAATGGCGGAAAAAGGTAAAATTTCTTTCGACATTTTAGTTTCGCAAAAAGTATGGGAAGCTTTGCAAATATTTCTGCATAAACCAAAGCAGAAAGTAAACTTCGCGTTCCTAGATTACAAATCGCGAGTACTCTGAAGTTCGTGTTTTGAGACATAACACAACTTTCGTATGCTCCCGACATTTCAAATCCTTGATGATTGAAACGTAAACATGCAAGACGAGAAATATTTTTCGGCGAAACTTCATTGCAAGTGCTTATAACAATGGCGAAACTAATTTATTCATTTACTTTTCTCTCTCAACTCGAAGCTCTGCACACTTATCGTTCTCGTTTGCATTTTTTGTGCATGGCGAAAGCACGGTTTGCGCTTCAATGGACATCAGAGAGCACCCGCCAGTAAGGCCACTGACCGAAGAGTATTTGAATGAGGTGATTCGTCTGTCGCAGCAAAATATTGATAATGAAGACGACGACAAAGAAGACTTTAATGATATTAACCACAACGTCAGTATGCAATCGGTGATCTTGGCGCCTTTTGGCCTCTCGGCAGTATTAACCGGCAACAAGGGTGACAATGTCGAACAGTTTGCCGATAAGATCATCAACGACTGGAACAACTTTTATCCAATGAAAAAGCTCGAATGCGACTCATCATCTACAATGTCTCAACTCGTTGAAGTCATTTCAGGTATGATTCAGCAGCTCTTTGTGACACTGATCCAGATAATCAATGCTTTGAATTGTTTTAGGCGGCATCAAGATGCTTTATCCTTCGAAATACGTTCTAGTGACCGACATAGACTCGTGTAACAAAGAAAAGTGCTCAAGCGAATCAAAAAAGTGTGGAAATAGTGACTCAAAAACAAATCGAATAAGTGAAATTGACAATGAGTGCGAATTGAACTTTTGCGATGGCATTCAAAAGTCTGCATCTGGCGTTCTCCCCGAGCGCGCATGGCAAGACTCAATCATGAATCCCGCGTACACAAATGCCGCCATGAAAAGTGAGCAAGGAAAAATTGAAACGCAAAGTGAGAATAATATTGAAAATTCTATCAATGCAGCTAATGGCGTTGAGAAGGTGGAGACGACATGGAATTTCGCGGAGCCCAATCACAAGGCAAACTGTTCGTGTACAAGGCAAGTTCATCCTTCTCAAGCATTTTAATTCCAGCTTCCCCTTTCATCTCATTGAGACATCAAAAGAAAAAAAAACTGCTTCATTTGATAACATTTGTTGTTGTTCTTCTGGTTGGGCATCTCTTCTCGAGACATCATCTAACTCAAAAAAAATAATAACTTGAAATCAAGATAAATCTCTTTACTAGATTAACTTTTATTTCCGACACACTCAGTTTGATTCATCAATCTACATTTTTGTAAATAATTTAATTTTAATGTTCATCTCATATAATCGAACTTTGACCTCCAGACTTATCCAAAAAAGGACTCTTATCACAAAACTTCTTTTTAACAAATGCAAAACCTTTTTTTTGTTCATTATTTTCATCTCCTGCTTCTGTCAAATCAAAATCCACAAAAAAATATAATAGCTAACAATGTAAATAGTTTGATAACACACGCCAACATTTATTTTTCCTTTTGAAACTTAAAACCGTAAACCAACAAAATTGTGTTTCGAATTTTTGCAGATGCAAAAATGTGGAAAACCATGGAAGTTTTTCATCGCTTAAAGCGCCGGGAAACTCTTCCTCGCTGAGTGGCAAATCGAATTTTCGTAATAACAGTAGTCGCAATCGAACGCCTTTCCACAAACGGTACATGAACCTAAACTTTTCGCTTTCGCTCAATCCGAGACTTATTATTGATTCTGTGTACGCATCTAGATCTGATTTCTCGAAGGATCGATACTCAAACCAACCTTCTACGTCATCAAAGTTCAATATTAGGTTTGTTATTTTTGCTTTAATTTGGTTGAACACACACTCGTCTTCATTATGTTTAATTAATTGATAGTGGATTAAGGTTGAGTTCTTTTGATTTCTTTTGCACAAAAAAAAACACACAAAATACATGAAAAATATCGAAATGCGGTCAAGCGAAAACATTGCGCTCGTTCGAGATGAAAAAATGAAAGCAACTCTCATACACTTATTAGCAGTTAATTAGAAGGAGGCGCTTCAGCAGTTACGTGACCGATGAAAGTGATCATTTGTCCGTAACACACGAACGTCTCCTCTCCAGAAAGAAATAAAAGTTCTAAAGAAGCTCAGCACGTTACTTAGCTTTGAAGAACATTGTTTGATACAATTCTAACGGGAACTTTCTTTTAGGTCTTCAAATAAAAACTCCGCTCAAAGCTGCAATGCAAATGATACGCAACAGATGTCGATAGGTTCAGTTGGAAGCAATCAATCACCAATGCACCATAATAATCTTTCCGTGCATTCCCAACCTTCCTCCGTGCCCGTTAATGAGCAGAACATTCTCTCACCGATTCCGCCTAGTGATGTCTCCCCTCCCTCGATGACGCCTTCAATGGAAAACAACATAGATCAAAAGCCAGACATACAAAGCTTGAACAATACAGACAAAGCAATGGACACATCGCAATCGGGTGTAGTCAACAACGACACTGCTGACAACAGCTCAGCGAGGTCAGACTACAAATCGAACAACCAACAGAAGCAAACCGAATCACAATCCAAAGAGAATCTCAATCTTAAGCGGCCTGCACTGTTGGTACAAGATTGCGAGAACTTAACTGATGACGATTGCTCGATGAATCAAGTTCTTTACGATTACTCGACATGGGATGCTTGGTAATTATTTTTAACTTCCACTGAGTAAACAGATTTGTTGACTGTCGTTGCATTTTTAGGATGAATCATCCGATCAAACGATTCAAACCCGACGACCTCGATCGTCATAAAACGAAGAAGAACGTGAAGTACGATCTTTACGATGGCCAGATGTGCAGTGAATCGTCAGGTCTTCCAAACTTTGTCAACCAGAATTATAACGACGCAAGAGGTGACTGGAAGAATGAAGATTCGAAAAATCCTAATAGTTTAAAAGAAAATCGAAGTGAGAGCGAGGCTGATAAGAATGAAAATCTCTTCACAAGCGAAGGACTTCAACCATCGTATGCTGACTTGAACAAAATATTTGATAACTCTGATGACAACTCGAATGACGATCACGTAGATATTTCTAAAACTTTTAATGTGAACTTAAGTTTTCTAATTTATTTTCTTATCTGTAGCTCGTCGACAACACACCACCGGGATCCAATAAATCGATTGGATGCCATCCTGACATGGAGCTCTCTGAAAATGAAACCAAACGCGATAAAATGACATTCGGCAGCTTTACGAGCCTCAACAACAACGGACTAACTTCGCTGATTAACAGTGGCAGTAACAATATGAACACGATCGGAATGATAAGAAACGAGGAGCTCTCGAAAATGTTCCCGACACCGCCAAGCATAGAACAGCACACGCACTCGAGTCCTGGAGGAATTTGTGGAAATATTTCTGATGGTTTGAACGAGACAACTGACATGAGCGGAGTAGGAAAGTCAGAGTCGTATCACAACTTTGGAAGTCCACCGGAAGAACCAATCGAAGACTGGTCTTTCGTTTTCATTCCAACAAAAATGTCAACAATTCAAGGGTCATCGAAATATGCTCCTTTGAACAATCTTCTCAGTCAGACTCTTCCAGTTATTAATCTCCCCAATGCTTGCTCCTACAAACCTTCGTGGATAAAGCAAAAGGAACAGGAAGAAGTTCGGAAGAAGCAACAAATTGAATCGAAAGATACTTCGGTGAAAAAAGATGTTAAGGAAATTGAAATTAGGAAGGAAATTAAGATGGAAGCGATGAGTCCAATGAAACCAATGATGCCAATGACTTCGCCTTTTGCTGGAAGAATTCCAAAGACAGAACCAGGAACTACAATCATCAATAAATTGCTTATGGGAGGTCAAACGCCACCGCCAAATATATTTAAGAACGCAGCTCATCCAATCGGATCACCATCAACATCAGGAATGCAAAATAATTATAATTCAAGCTACGGCGGACAAATGGGTCAAGATTCGATATTTAGAAAAACAATGGGAATTCCATTGGCTCCAGCTCATCACTCACAACCGCCTCCACCTTACGATGTCGCTATTCATAGCCCATCACTCAACTCAAAGATGAACAATGAAGACATTTGCAACAATAACAAAAAGAATATCAAACCAACGTTCAACCGCAATCAAACAAAGACAGGCCAGAAAGCACCAGAAGCAAACTCGCTTCTGGTTAACGTTCTTCTCTACGACACGTCGTTGAATATATTTCGTGATCACAACTTCGACAGTTGCACAATCTGTGTATGCAATGCGGGACCGAAATGTGTTGGAAACATAAGAGGACTCGACAGAGGAATTTATCTTTCTCTTGCTGCGAGTTGCCACTTTAACGAAAACTTGACAAGCGCTGTAGAGCGAAGCTTAGAAGGCAAATTTAGTACTAGCAAACGCGATATCAAATACATGGGAAACAATCGAAATCTAATGAATCATCTGACAACGGGCTCGCCCTGCTCAATATCAAGTCTCTCAACTTATTCTTCCTCTGGCACTGTTAGCCCTTCATCGTCTTCAAGCTCATCTTCCGAAGCGCCTAATGTTAGCAACGTTCAACTCATGCTCACTGGTTATCCAGACGATGATCCAATCATCTGTCATTGTGGTTTTAGTGCTGTTGTTAATCGTCGTCTCGCACATCAAACTGGATTGTTCTATGAAGATGAAATGGAAATCACGGGAATGGCAAAAGATCCATCTGCTTTCAAGAAGCGTTCCTTGCTGTCGCTTCTGCTCAAACAGCGACAGAATAAATTCAGTCAAGGTGAAAGTGACAAACAGAAAATCGAGAATGTAACGAAAGAAATGCAAGAGTTCTCAATGACAAACCTTGCTCCTATTTTCGATTTACTGCGCAACCAGTGCACGCTCTTCCAAAACTCATCCAACTCAGTGCAACGAGCGATCAAACATCTTAACCAAGAGAAGTACTCTCCAATTGTTGCCAATCGGCATGTGAATGTTCTTGAGTTCGTCGATGCATTTGACATTGTGTCACTTGCACTTGAGCAAGGCCGTTACATCTTTGAACGCTTTGATGGCTACAACAATCGACAGACATACATCCCCAATCAACAAAAGCAGCTTGAAAAGAGACCATTCAACTCTCATCACTCAATCAGCGTTCACAAATGGCCGTACTTAAATGCCGCTGGGCCAAAGACCAATCAAGATATCATTCGAGTCATGAAATCAATGAAAGTCCTTTTACAAAATGCTTTCAATCAAAACGGAACAACAGGACTGTGGGATGCTCCGTATACTGTCAGTGGCCCATTGACATGGCGAGAGTTCCATCGACTAGCAGGAAGAGGAATTGGTCAGTGTGAACCTCAGCCAGTGCCTTCTGTGGTTGTTGGTCATGATAAGGAGTGGATTTGCGTTTCGCCTTATGCGCTGCAGTTCTGGGACAAACTGTTGCTCGAGCCTTATTCATACCCTCGGGACATCGCCTATATCGTCGTAACGCCTGATAACAATTTTATAACCTCTCGTGTCAAAACCTTCTTTAAAGAGCTCAGCACGACTTACGAGATGTGTCGTCTTGGTCGACATCAGCCAATCAAAGGCTGGGAAGGAATTCTTCGTGTTGGAAAGTCGGCAGTGAAGCAGGAGAGCAATAGCTTGGATGATGATTGGCTTCAATCACTTGACAGCAACAAACTCAATGAACTTCTGAGACTTTACGGTGTCACCTTCCAGCAACAATTAGTTCCTTATCTATCGAAGATTCCTCAAGATAAAAGTCTTTTGTATCCACCAGAAAGCTTTTACGGCAAAGAGTCACATCATCGACCGTCGTCATTATCAAGTCCAATGCTTCCACCGCACACACCCGAGTCGAGTATGTCAGCAAACGGCAACAACGGACCAAACACACCAAAGTCCGATCAAGATGATTTGAAGGAGAATCTCAATACTTCAACATCATCAGCTGATTTATTAAATCAACAACTTGATCAACTCGCTAATCCACCACACATCGTTCTTTACATCGTTGAACCTTTCACTAGCGGCACTGACTCAACAAGTCTCGAGCGTGTAGCATGTTTGTCTCTTCTGAAATATTATTCGAATGTTCTTAACTCAATTCCTGAATCGATTCGAACAAACATCAGTGTTCAGATCGTCGCACAAGAGAGCATCATGGAGCTTGGAAAGAATCGTGACATTACTCGATTAAGCGATCACATGAGAAGCTTAGCTTTGAATGTCTTCACTCAATCACATCGATATCTCAGTCATTCGAATCAAATCAAAAGTTTGACTGGTTTTGGAACGGCAGCGAATGCTGAAATCTTTATGCGAACAAAAGATGAGAAGAACAAATCAGCTGTCAAATTGTACACGCCGCCTTACATTCTGTCAACGAGGAATGCAAAAAGTGAAAACGCTGAGAACTTTGGTCAAAGTGGAATCGAGCAGCAATGCAGCAGTATCATGTACTGTTGTTATTGCCTCTCAGAAGATCAGAGTATGTTGCTTGCTGTTGTGACAGACGAACGAGGTGAATTCCTGGAGAATTGCACAATCAACATTGACATCCCGAACCGGAAGAGAAGGAAGAAGACATCAGCTCGAAGAATTGGCTTACAGAAGTTAATGGATTTCATTCTCGGCGTGATGAGTCAAACAGTGAAGCCATGGCGTTTGGTAATTGGACGAATTGGTCGAATCGGCCATGGAGAACTGAAGGGCTGGTCGTGGCTACTCAGCAAACCGAATCTTGTTAAAGCATCAAAGTACTTAAAAGACATCTGCAAGCAGTGCTCAGTAATGTATCCTCAAGCCGTGCCAAGCATTTGGAGCGCATGCCTTGTTACGCTTGAGCCTGATTCAAACTTCAGAGTGATGTCGGATCATTTTACTCCCGACGAAAGATTCAGTCAACGTTCTACGCAATCGCCGCTCTCAACTCCTCAGGACGTAACTTGCACTCATATTCTTGTTTTTCCGACAAGCGCAATCCTTCAAGTAAGAATTTAATTACAATTCTCCACTCGACCTTGTTACTAATTGCTTTTCTTTCCTTTGCAGTCATCACAGGCGACGTTCCACGAGCAACATTTAGAGAACGCTCTTGACTTCGGCGAGGACTTTATAATCGATGACACGGACGATGTTGACGACGACATAAATGGAATTCAAAGTTTGTTTGACGAATGGAATGAGAGTAAGTTTTCTATTAAAATCTATTTTTGTCGTAACATTTAATTAATTCACGATTCCTTTCGTTCAGGTGCTGTTGGTCCACAAGCAAGTCCAACAAGAGACGATCACAGAGGAAGTCCTTTAATGATGGACGAAAATAAGAGCAAGGAGAGTCCGGGAATGAATGACAACCAAGCAGGTCAATCAAGGAACATGTTTGCTGTTCAGGAAGCTGAAGAGGTAATTTAATAATTAATTTATAATTGATTTAAAGCTAATGCATTTCCTTCTCCTTCTCTAAAGGTCGGACAACTCCTACAACAACCTCTTGCTCTCGGCTATCTCGTCTCAACAGCTCCGACCGGAAGAATGCCATCCTGGTTCTGGTCTTGCTGTCCCCATCTTGAAAATGTTTGCCCAGTTTTCTTAAAGACAGCGCTCCACATCCACTCGCCATCGATTCACAAAGAAAATGACGACATTTACTATAAAGAACAATCGTCAAAGATCGAACATCCGCTGGATTCCAACACAACCGCCGATGTTCTTCGCTACGTTCTCGAAGGCTACAATGTCCTCTCGTGGCTCGCAATGGACTCAAATACTCATGATCGGCTTTCTTGTTTACCAATTCATGTACAAATGTTGATGCAACTATATCACTTACACACCGCGCTAGCTTAAAACGGGAAAGAAAGAAGAAACAAAGTCATTTAACTTATTTTTAGTTGCGTAAGATGAAAAGTAAGGAACATGAAAGTGAAACTACACAAGAAAACCAATTTGTAAAGGAAAATCTGAAAATCTGTGATAATTAGAGATTTATTTTCGTTAGTCGGGATGAGGTCTCTAGTATTTTATTACTCTCAACTCTTTTTCAACTAACATTGTGTACATAATCAGACGCAAACAAAACAGGTTTCAAAAAGAAAAAAAAACAAAATCACGAATTTGAAATGGATTTCTGCGACTCTCTCTGAAAAAATTTCGTTCGAACCTCGAAGATTACGAAAATTAATTTTTTGTAAACTTTTAGTAAAAGGATGAATCAGAAAAGAAACAAATTAATCAAGCAGCGCTCAGCTGAACATTGAATTTTCATCAAATCATCTCCGCATTGTTGTTCATTTCCTCAGAATTAAAGTTTCCTCTTTTAAATTTTACCAGAAAAACTTTCCCTTGGCTCTTGAGGTTCCATGAATTCCTTCTCGAGATGATAGAGCTCGAAGTTCCGATCACAAAAAAGTTAGTTAAAGAAAGTTCAGGAATCCAATTCTCGTCATTCCTTCCCAAGCTTCCTTCAACTCCCAAAATCCTCAGACTGAGAAGGAAGCCAATAACTCAGAACAAACGCAATCAAGTGCATCGAATTTTCTTTTATTATAATTAACGACAAAATTCTACGTTGCCTTTCAATGCCGATGCAATTGGTTGCCGAGTAAATTCTGAGCCTTCCCCACTTATCTTTCTCTTCTCTCATCGTTTCTTTGCGTCTTGTGTCCACGAAACTTAACGATCAATTAGTTTCTCTTTTGCAATCGAAATTTGATATTTATTGTCTTCTTTATTTTACGCAAGATCCGGAGAAAATTAATTTACTGAACACAAAAAGAAAAAAAGAAGTTGGATCAAGAAGAATTCGGAGACAAAAATCTTCACAGTCAAGATGTGATGTAAATAAAAGTGGAATGTATGAATGAAACAGTTTCGTAGTCGATTTAAATTTGTATTAATGTAAATTAATTTAACATGATGAGTATTATACTTATTGATGAAAGAAAACAAAAAATAAAAAATGGTATTAAAACTTAATTAAATTATTTTTCTCTGCTCAATCTCGTTTTATTACGGTCATCCTTAGTTTCAGACGGAGAAGTAATTAAGGTTCCAACAAATGCTAGGCAGTTGTACTGAAAATATTCAGGTAAATTTATTTGAAATTTATCGAGAAACTAAATTCAGTTCAATAAGTCTCGTTGAGTAGAAAACACGTTGAAAATTCTTTTTTGCTTGCTAGAAATCACAAATCTTTGATAAGAAATTTATTTAAAACCTAATTTCTCTCGTGAATAAATAAACTTTCAATTTTTTTTAAAATTCAAATATTAATAAGAAAATGAATCAGAAACAATTAAATGATCTCCCTGAAGAGATTTTGTTACAAGTGTTCAAAGAAATGGATTACAAAACTTTGATGACATCGTCGCTCGTTTGCCGAAAGTAAGTTTAAACTTTTCCTTTTGACGATTGATTTTAATTCAACTTTTCAATTTTTTCAGTTGGAATCAAATGATTAAAGAGAACTCGGCAATCACGAAGAAGATCAAACTTGTTGTTGATGTTTCTCCTGAAGAAATTCGAGAGCTGCCAGATAAGTTTACCCGCAAATATCAATCGATGAAGATACAAGGGAACTGTACGAAGGAATTCGATTGGAAACTTCTAAAACAACAAGCTTCACACTTCAGAAATCTTGAGATTTATAATTTCACAATTAGAATTGAGGATATCAAAAATTTTACTAATTTACTTGCGTCGATGACGAAGCTTGAGATGTTGAGAATTAAGTTTTCGGCATGTAAAATCGATCTCACTACTCTTAATCGGCTGAAGTCGTTGGATCTCGAATCAGTTTTCAAAGATTTTGTCTTTGTATTTCCTATTCTAGAGTTTCCTGATTCAGCTCAGTTAACAAGCTTAAATCT
This sequence comes from Smittia aterrima, assembly GCA_033063855.1. Taxonomy (NCBI): domain Eukaryota; kingdom Metazoa; phylum Arthropoda; class Insecta; order Diptera; family Chironomidae; genus Smittia; species Smittia aterrima. Next base: position 23,646,024 of record CP093831.1, read on the forward strand.
AAGCTCTTTAGAGCATTGCGATCGTTCTAAATTGACCTCATTTCTGGCCGGTCAGAAGAACCTCGAGGAACTCTCAATTCATTACTGTAAAGCTATACTCAACAACATCGACTGGAAGACCTTGCAAGCGATTCAGTTTCCTCTCAAAAAGCTTTCAATCAGAGAACATAAAAGGTTCCCTTCCGGAGAAAACTTATTGCCCTTCATGAAAAAGTTTTCCAACTCATTGGAGGAGCTTGCGATCGAATATCGATTCTTTTTCATTCAATCAATGTACGAGATGATCCTCAACGAATTTCACAAGCTGATTACATTGAAAGTTGATGTCGATAACGCACCTATCGAAGATTATTTTTATTTTCGTTCTCATCCGATCTTGTCAGTTCAAAAGCTGACTATTCTTGGCCACAAACCTGGCTTGAATTCTATCAAAGGATTCATTCTCGCACTTCCAAATCTTCGTACTCTGGATTTAGGACATTCAAACCTTTCAAATGAGTTAATGATGTTCATCGCCGACAATCTCAAAGTGCTGGAGGATCTTCAAATTCAAAGAAATTCCGACAAAATTTTCGAGGGAGTAAACATTCCAAGCTTAAAAAAGATCAAAATCGAAGTGCTCGATCGCATCAAACCACAAGATTGGAAGCAAATTGTCAGAGCAATACCAAACATCGAAGAGTTCGAAGTTGAATGGTTTTACGATAAGAACACTTTAAATGAAGAGAATGTCAAGATCTTAACTGAAGGTTGGACCAATCTAAAGCACATCAAATTTGGAGATAGATTGAATGCTCGCAAGTCGATCTCTGGAAAAGAAGAAATCTTACGCGAACTCAAACGAGATGGATTTCGATTCATTATTAAAGAGTCATAAAAAGTAATTTTAGTAAAATGATTTAACTTCCAAGATATTTGAAAACGCTCCAGAGAAGTGAAAGTTGAAATATTTTCCATTCTTCTTATAAGAATCTTATTTTTGACTGAAATAAACAAACGCGAAGCTAAACGCAGTGCAATAATAAATTAATTCAATCAAAACGTCTTTTCAATTTCAAGAAGGAAATCTTTATAAACGATTGCTTAGTGGCAACTCACAAGTTATCTAAGCCAATAGAAATTTCAAGTAATAAAATAATTTGTGTCTCAATTGAATCAAATTTTATATTTTCCGAATCTAAAGTAAACTTGAAGAAATAAAATGAGTCAAAGGAGACAAATTCAGTTGAATGATCTTCCACATGAGATCTTGGAAATAGTTTTTGAATATTTGGACGTCACACATTTGTTAAAATCATCTCTCGTTTGCAAAAAGTAAGTTTTAGTTTTAATTTTTTTATTATTTTGATTTAAAGCAAATCAGTGAATTTCAGATGGAACGGGATTATCGGACAGAGCCAAGTTATCATGAAAAAGATCAGACTTGATGTAAGTTTTGAAGATATTAAGTTGTTGCCAAAGGAATTTACTCGCAAATATCGAAAGATTAAGATATCCTGGATGAGCATTGATTCGAACCTAAAGAAATTATTGGAAGGGCAAGATTCAAACTTGCGAATTCTTGAGATGGATCAATGTGAAATTAGAAGCGATGACAATTTGTTCAATTCTTCGACGAAACTTGAGACGTTGAGAATCACGAATTCGAACTGTTATATCGATCTCAGAAATCTTGACAGTCTGACGTCGCTAGACTTGGGACTTGGCAAAGTTGGAGTAAGTTAATTTACTTAAAACGACTATTGAATTCTTCTTTATTAATTTTTTTTATTTCAGATTCAAAAATTTCCCGAAACAGCTCAGTTGAAATGCTTGAGGATGTATGGTTTAGAGGATTACGATTTTTTTAGATTGATCTCATTTCTGCCTCGTCAGAAAAATCTCGAGGAACTCATTATTGGAAGAAGCAAACATACGCTCGACAACAATTTGGAGACCTTGCAGCCAATTCAGTTTCCTCTTAAAAAGCTTTCAATCATTGGACATGAATTGTTCGGCTCAGAAGAAAACAAATTGATTTTCATGAAAAAGTTTGTCAATTCTTTGGAAGAGCTTTCTATCACACGTTCATCCTCAAGGTCAATGTATGAGATGGTTTTCAATGAATTCAACAAGTTGTACACTTTGAAAGTTTTCATGAATGACGCATCTGAAGAAGATTTCTTTTATTCCAATGTTCATCCAAACCTTTCAGTAAAAAAGTTGGTCGTTTATGGCAGTCCTGGCTTGAATTGGATCGAAGGATTCATCAACAAACTTCCAAACCTTCACACTCTGGATCTTGGCATTTTTCAACCTTCGACAAGGCTCATGAGGTTCGTCGCCAACAATCTCACAATGCTCAATGATCTTCAAGTTGAGAGAATTTCTGATCAAGCTTTCGAGGGAGTGAACTTTCCAAGCTTGAAAAAGTTCAGGGTCATGAAATTCGATAGCTTCAAATCACAAAATTGGCATCAAATGATCATCACAATGCCAAACATCGAAGAATTCGAAGTAAAACGGTTCTGCAAAAATCAAATTTTAGACGACGAGAGTATCAAAACTATGACTAAAGGTTGGCCTCAGCTGAAACATGTAAAGTTGGGAAAAGGATTCGTGGCTTCTAAGAAAATCTTCGATCTGTTGCTGCAAAACTTCAAGGACTTGAAAACTATTGAAATTTGTAAGAAAGCATTCAATTCAAATTTCGAGAAGGAAGAAATTTTGCGCGAAGTCGAACGAGATGGATTCACATTTGTTGTTATAGATGCATAGACTTTTTAGTTTGAGAAGTTTTTTAACGGTTTTAAGAGACTTATTCTTACAACTGTTGTTCCATTAATAAAATAAATCTGAATTACTGAATCACTTAACAAAAAATCAACTTTCTTGTTTTAAATAAATAATTAAATAAAACAACCTCGAATTAGATGCCGATGCTAGTTCTTGAGAAGTCTCTGCAGTTGAACGAGAACAAAATAGCAAGAAATGTGCACACTGATCCAGATGGCGACACCTACTAATTAAGGTTCACAGAAATTATTCAGGTAAATTTATTTTTCTTATAAAAAGGAACACTCGGAAAATAAAGTTAGTTCGATAAGTGTCGTTGAATAGGAAAGACGTGAAATATTTTTCTTAGATTATCAAAGTTAGAAATTAAAATTTTGTTTTAAAACCAAATTCGCTCGTGAAAAAATAAATTTTAATTCTCTTGAAACTCAAACATTAGTGGGCAAAATGAGTAAAAATCAAATAAATGATTTGACCGAGAAGATGTCGTTGGAAGTGCTTGAATATTTGGACGTTAAAAGTTTGTTGGGATCATCGCTCGTTTGTAAAAAGTAAGTTTGAAATATTTGTTTGATAATTGTTCTTTACTAAATTTTACTTTTTTTTTTAGATGGAATGAAATGATCGGACAAAACCAAATTATCATGAAGAAGATGAAGCTTCAACATAAGATTAATGACCAAATTCATAAGGATAATGCTCAAACCATCGTCAAAGACCCGTCAAACATGAAGAAAATCGATGAGTTGATCAAGTGCCAACGTCGCGAGAAGGAATTGATGCGACAGTTTGAGGCCAGTGGAAGACGTTTACGCTTATGCGGCGGCGGAGAAGGCTCGCTCAGCGGAGCAAGTGGATTGAGTTCTCTCGCAGTCAAAAATCAGTTGGAACATTTGAACTCAATGCGTGAAGCTCTGTATGCTCAAGACGGATGGAGTTGTCAAAATGTTAATCAAGACACTAACTGGGATGTTCCGGGATCTCCAGAACCTGCTCCCCGCGGTAATGAAGATCCAGCTGCTGCTACTCAATGGAAGAGTCACACAATCAATAATGGAACTGAATTGTGGGAAGCTAACTTGCGCAATGGCGGCCAACCAGCACCAGAGCCTGTTCAAAAGACTCAATGGAATCACACGCCAACGACTAATATTGGCGGAACATGGGGTGAAGACGATGACGGCGGAGAAAATGCTGAAGTTTGGACAGGCAATCAAGGCCAACAAGCGTCAGGATGGAATCAAGGATCAGGATCTAATACTGCAAGTGGAGCCATTTGGCTATCAACAACAGGTGAGATACATAAAAATAATTATTGCTCTTATTTTATTAAATTCTCATCATCAATATTTTTAGATGTTGGTGGAGCTAATGCTAATATTTCAAAGAAAGACAAAGAATGGGCAGCTGGAGATCAAGAAAGTGCTTCCAACTGGTGTGATCCTCGTGAAGCGATGAGAATGATGGATACTCGTAAACAAATGCAGGGAAATATTCGCGGTGTCACTGGTCGTTTGAATGGTTCAACTGATATCTGGCAACTCGGTGGAATGGGAGCTGGTCATGTACAAGTTCCAGGAATGAATAAGATTGTAGGACCCGGAGCAGTAGCTGTAAACCATTCACAATGGCCAGGATCTCAAGTAGGCGGACCAAAAGACATTGAAATGAACAAAACAGGCTGGGGAGATGCTTCTTCACCAGCAGTTCGTCGTCCAATGGGCTTGGACGATGGTACTTCTCTCTGGGGATCTCAAGGAGGACGCAATCAAGGCCTTGGCTCTAACTGGAACAAAGTTCAAGATCAACGCAACAACTTTGGTCGCAATTCAATCGGTGGACAACCGCCATCAGCTCATCACTTGCGCAATCTAGTACAACAGATTCAAAAGGCTGTACAGGCTGGATATCTAAATCGTCAAATTTTGAATCAGCCACTCGCTCCGCAAACCTTCCAATTACTTAATTCATTGCTAAATACTATTCAGCAGTTGCAATACACACAGCAAAGCATTCAACGTAACGGCGGAGTCAACAGTATTCAACTTCAAATAACGATTCAAAAACAAAAGCAGCAAATTTCCCAACTACAATCTCAAATCGCTCAACAGCAATCGCTCTACATCAAGAGTCAAGTTGAAAGCGGAGGCGCAGGCCTCGTTGGAGGAAACCACGATCCTTTTGTATCATTCGAAAATAATTTGGTCGGATTAGGACTTAAGCAGGAACAAACTCCTCATCCAACCGACATAACTAGTCAGCAGTCACGTTTAAATCAATGGAAGTTGCCATCAGCTTTGGATAACAAGGCTGGAGATCTTGTTGATTTCTCGCGTGCTCCAGGTACAACTGCAAAGCTATCTCTGCCGCCAATGACTCCGACAGCAATCAGCTCGATTGGCATTCATGCTGGAACGTGGTCTTCAGATCCTAACGACTCTGGATGGCTCAACTCGATAATCGAGTCTAACAACAAAGATTGGCCAGCGAGCAATCAATCTCCAGCTTTCACTGATCTGGTGGAAACATCGAAGACCAACAGTTGGTCTAATTCGACTTCGGATTTATGGGCAGCCCATTCAGAAATTGGTCAAACAACTCCAGCAGTTACGAGTGAAGCCTATGATCGGTTCGGATGGAATTCATCAAATCCAAAAAGCAGCGCAGTCAATGGAACCTGGTTTTCGACTTGGTTGTTACTGAAGAATTTGACAGCTCGAATTGACGAATCGACATTGCGTACTTTGTGCGTCCAGCATGGAAATCTTCAACATTTCCAGTTGTACTTGAATCACGGCCTCGCCTTGTGCAAGTATAATACACGCGAAGAGGCGAGCAAAGCTCAACTGGCGCTAAACAATTGCGTTCTCAGCAACACGACAATTTGCGCTGAGTCTCCGAGCGACACTGACGTTAGCAACATCTTAAAACACTTGGGCGTTCCTTCTGGATCTCAAGGAGGCAATAGCGGCAATGGCAATGGTGCAAGCTCTAATTCAAAATGGGGATCTTCTGACAGGCCAACAACTAATTCAGGTGAGAATAAAAAATCATTTCTTGTCCGCTGTCGATATTAACTTTCATCCTTTTACACTTTTAGCCATCAACTGGTAAATTCTTAGCCAAACGATACGCAAGCCAATCAACCAGGAATGTCATCTATAACTAACTATATCGATAACTTACTACATGAACAAGAAAACCCTCTTTATTCTTTTTAAATAAGAATAGCGAAAGCGCAAAAAAAACGTTTGGCGATGAAGGAAATTATTACAATATTATTGTAAATTTTAATATCATCATTCGATAACTCACTATAAATCCTTTCTTTATTTTAACTTAAGTGTAAGGCGTAAATTGGAAATTCAAAGATTTTTATTAAATTGTTTTTAAGTGAATAAGAAACACAAAAATGAGAGACACTAAGTGTCACACTACTCAACACACAGCAACAACAAACAAGAAAGCCGTTCTTTTCTATTATGTTTAAATATTAAGAGAAATCGAAAGTTTTAATACGGTTTTAACTATATTTTCGTTTTTCATCATCAGTCGTCCTTACAATTTCCGTCCTTACAAACAAAAGAGAAAAAAATATATGAAACAAAAAAAAGACATCAACTGATTTTCATTTTAAAACTTCAACAAAAAAAACTATCTTTAATTGAATGACATTTGCATTCAAATGAAAAACTCGATGGGATGTAGACGATCAAAGAAGTAAAACCTTAAAATTAGCACGATTTCTCGTCATTCCTAAGAATGAAACTTTTGATCTTGTGTTCCATGTACTGACGAGTCGTTCTCTCGCATCATAAGAAAAGAAAAATATGAAAAACACTCAAAGAAAAATTCGTTTGCTGACATCATAATTTCCGTTTCAGATTCTAACCTTTTGAATGATTCGCGTGACAAGTAATGTCCAACATTTCAAACACAATGAACTACTATATTGAAAACAAATGCTCAGAGCAATGCCAAAAATCGAAGAATTTGAACGTGATGGGTTTGGTGAAAAGTAATCATCGCTAAAGGTAGGCCAAGTTGAAATACTTCAAGTTTGAGCTGCTTCTTTCTAACTGCAAAAACTTGGAAACTTTGGAAATCTACGAAGATACTTTAAAGTAGAAGAAATTTTACGTTTCATTTTTAAAAAGTTTTGTAAACAAAATTTAACTTAGTTTAGTGAAAAGTTGATTCTGCTAAAATTAGTTTTAAAAAATAATTTTTTATGTGAAAACGAGCGAGTTAGCTCTCATCTTAGAACTTAAATCGGAAGATTTTTGTTTATTACGGTCATTCTGTCTAGTCTTTTCTCTTTCCAGACGGAGAAGTAGATAATTAAGATTCAATCAATAACTCCCACCAAATTTTAGTTCAACCGAAATTGTTCAGGTAAATTTTTTTTTTTTGCTGTACTAGCAACACTCAAAAAACAAAGTCAGTTCGATAAGTTTTGTTGATCAAGAAAGACGTTAAATATTATTATCTGCTTGTTAGAAATATCGAATCTACTAAAAAAGTTATTTCAATACAAATTTCTCTAGAAAATGAATAAATTTTCAATTCTTTTTAAAACTCAAACGTTACTTGAAAAGAAAATGAATGAGAAACAATTGAATGATCTGCCAGAAGAGATTTTGTTGCTAGTGTTTGATAAAATGGATTTCAAAACTTTGTTGGTATCGACGCTCGTTTGCAAGAAGTAAGTTTTAAGTTTTTGTTTGTTGATTGGTCTTGACTAAGTTTTACTCTTTTTCTTCAGATGGAATGAAATGATCGAAGGGAATTCAGCGATTATAAATAAGATCGAACTTTTTATCAATCTTGTTTCTACAAAAATTCGAGAGGTCCCAGATAAATTAACCCGCAAATATCGATCAATCAGGATACAAGAAAACGTTAAGGATGAATTTAATTGGAAACTGCTTGAACGTCAAGCTTCACACTTGAGACATTTTGAAATTTTTGGCTGCAAATTTAAAAAGGAAGAAATGGAAAATTTCAACAAGTTACTTGCGTCAATGGCAAAACTTGAGACGTTGATAATTAGGATTTCGAAATGTGATATTGATCTTAGTCGTAATAATCACCTAAAGAAGTTGGTCCTGCGGTCCTGCAATCATTGTAGAGTAAGTCTAATTAGTTGAAAAGGATATTGATCTGGCCTTCATTGATTTTATTAAAACTTTTTATTTATTACAGATTATGAAGTTTCCTGAGACAGCTCAATTGACATATTTATATTTAGAGGGTTACTCTTCTGAATTGATCTCTTTTCTGTCTCGTCAGAAATGTCTAGAGGATCTTACAATTAACCGTCACGATAGAGTCAATACCAAAATCAATTTAGAGGCCTTGCAAGCAATTCAGTTCCCTCTGAAGAAACTTTCAATCTATAGTTATGAGTGGTTAGGCTCAGAAGAAAACTTATTGCTCTTCATGAACAAGTTTGCCGGTTCTTTGGAAGAAGTTTATTTCGGAGGGGGGCTCCCTGAATCAGTTTTTAAGTTGATTTTCAAAAAGTTTCGCAAACTGAATACATTGAGATTTAAGAACTGTGCGCCAGAAGAGGAATCATTTTATTTCAATCTTAATACAAACCTGTCAGTTGAGAAGCTGCTTATTCATGGAGGGCTTGAGTTGACATCGATTAAAGGAATCATCTGCAAACTTCCAAATCTTCGAACTCTGGATCTAAGTCAGAGGTACCCTTGGTATTCAAATCTTTTAAATCTTTCAAATGACCTGATGATGTTCATCGCCAACAATCTCAAAGTGCTGCAGGATCTTCATGCCTATAAAATTTCTGATGGCGCTTTCAATGAAGTGAACATTCCAAGCTTGAAAACCATAACAATCGAGAGGCTCCATATCAAGAAACCAGAAGATTGGAAACAAACCGTGAGAGCATTGCCAAACGTCGAAAAATTTAAAATTGAGGAGTTTGACGAAGAATGCCTTTTAGATGTCGAGAAAATCAAAATCATCGCTGAAGGTTGGCCAAAGCTGAAACACGTCAAGTTAGGATATGATTTTGTCGCTTCAAAGGAAATATTCGAACCGTTCCTTTCTAACTGCAAGGAGCTGAAAACTGTGAAAATCTCCGAGAACGCATTCAAATCAGATTCCGAAAAAGAAGAAATCTTGCGCGAAGTCAAACGAGATGGATTCCAATTTATTGTTCATGATGATTATTGAGAAACAGATTCTTCCATCCGATTACTCAATCGTCTACTCATTTCAAATTCAGCAAAGATTCAGTCAATTAGATCTGAATTAATTATTCAAAACAATTTGAGATTTTAACACTGAAACACATTTCTCTTGTAACAAAATTATTTTCGATTTTTTTATTAGTTTTTATCGATTAGAGATTGCAAATTGATTTCCATTTTCAGAAGATTAATGATTTTAAACAAGAAATAAAGTCGACATGAAAATAAAAAAAATTAATTAATATTTCAATGTAACTTTTATTGTTTTAGTTTCATTACGGTCATCCTTTTCTCAGACGGAGAAATAATTAAGGTTCCACCAAATGCTAGGTAGTTGAACCAAAATATTCAGGTAAATTCATTTGTTTCGAGAATCTTAATTTAGTTCGATAAGTGTCGTTGAGTAGAAAAGACCTTGAATATTCTGCTCTGCTTGCTAAAAAAAACAAATTTTTGACAAGAAATTTATTTTTGGTCGTGAATTAATAAAGTTTGGATTCTTTTTTAACTCAAACGAAAGTTGACAAGAAAATGAGTGAAAAACAATTAAATGATTTGCCCGAAGAGATCTTGTTGCAAGTGTTCGATAAAATGGATTTTAAAACTTTGATGGAATCGTCGCTCGTTTGCAAAAAGTAAGTTTCTGTTTGTTATAGTTTGTCATTTGATTTTGATTCAAATTACTTTTCCAGTTGGAACGAAATGATTGGACAGAACCAAATTATCATGAAGAAGATCAAACTTGTTGTAACTGATAAAGATCTTCAAATGCTCCCAGAGCAGTTCCGTCGAAGCTTTCGATCGATCAAGATTTTCAGAAAATTTAAAAACGAATTCAAATGGAAACTGCTGGAACAACATGCTTCAAACTTGCGAGATCTCGAGATTGCTGATTCCGTATTTAAAAAAAAAGAAATGGAGAATTTCACCAAGTTGCTTGAATCGATGACTAAACTTGAGGCGCTGAGAATTCGGGGTTCAGAATTTGATATCGATTTCTCTCATTATAGTCACCTAAAGTCTTTAGACCTTCATTATAAAATTAAAGTAAGTCTAATTAATTGAAATAAACATTAAGCTCTTCATTGTTTTTTCTTTGTTTTAGATTTTAAAGTTTCCCGAAACATCTCAGTTAACAAGCTTGACAATAGGTGGTTTAAAAGATTGCGATCTTTTTCAATTGATGTCATTTCTGTCCGGTCAGAAATGTGTCGAGGATCTTGCAATCTACAACTACAAAAATGAACTTAACAACATCGAATATGAGACCTTGAAAGCGATTCAGTTTCCTCTCAAGAAACTTTCAATTAGGGGATGTAAATGGTTAGGCTCTGAAGAAAACTTTTTACTTTTCATGGGAAATTTTGTGAATACTTTGGAGGAACTTGATATTGAATGGGGATTTTCAGCATCAATGTTCAAGATGATTTTCAACAATTTTCGCAAACTAAATACATTGAAAGTTAATTTATATGACGTATATCAAGTCGAATCATTCTACTTCAATGTTAAAACAAACATGTCAATTCAAAAGCTGACTATTGTTAATTGCAACTCTGACTTGACAGTAAATAAATGTCTCATCAACAAACTTCCAAATATTCAATCTCTGGATCTAATGATGTCAGATGTTTCAAAAGAGCTAATGATGCTCATCGCCAACAATCTCAAAATGCTGAAGGATCTCCAAATCTCTGGTATTTCTCATCGAATTTTTGATGGAGTGAACATTCCAAACTTGAAGAGAATTTCCATCCTTTCGGTCGAATGCGCCATTCCTCAAGACTGGAAATTAATGGTCACAGCATTGCCAAACATCGAAGAATTCAAAATTGAAGGTTCGTTGAGTTACACATATTTAATGGTCAAGAAAATCAACATCATTGTTGATGGTTGGCCTAAGTTAAAACATGTCAAATTTGTAGATGGATTTGTAGCTTCAAAAGAAATTTTAGATCTATTCTGGTCTAACTGCAAAGACCTACAAACATTGGAAATCTGCAAAACTGCATTCAAGTCAGATTCCGAGAAAACAGAAATTTTACGGTATTTCAATCGAGATGGATTCAAATTCATTATTAATTAGTTGGAATTTGAGTGGTGAAAAGATGTAAGTTTTTTGGTAAAACTGCAGTAAACGTTTCTATCAATTTAAAATCTTGTTTATTTTTCTCAAAGCTATTTCATGTACAACCGAGCTCACAATAAACTGAAATAAAATTCATTTGATAAACTTCCAAATCTTCATAGTCTGATTTTGTGTCATGAAGAATCATGAAAAGAGATAATGATGAGGGCCAGAAATATCATTTTGCTAAAAGATCCCCAAATTCAAAAAATTTCCGAGAAAATTTTCGAGGGAGTGAACATTCCAAGTTCGAAGTTGAAGGGATATACGATAGGAACATTTTAAATGAGAATGTCAAAATCAGGAGTGGAGGTTGGCCGAGGTTGAAACACATCACCTTTGAACATGATTTAGGGAAAAATTTGCCGTTTCGAAGGAAATCTTTAAACTGCTTCTTTCTAACTGCAAGAACTTTGAAACTATGGAAATCTACGAAGATACTTTTAAATCAGTTATCGAGATAGAAGAAATTTTACGTTTCATTATTAAAAAATTTTGTAAACAAAATTTAACTTAGTTTAGTGAAAAGTTGATTCCGCTAAAATTTGTCCCAAAAAAAAAATTTTTATGTGAAAACGAGCGAGTTAACTTTCATCTTAGAACTTAAAATAAAATTATCTTAAATCGGAAGACTACAGTTTATTACGGTCATCCTGTTTAGTGTTTTCTCTTTCCAGACGAAGAAGTAGATAATTAAGATTCAATAACTCCCACCAATTTTTAGTTCGACCGAAATTGTTCAGGTAAAATAATTTTTATTCCTTTACTAGCAACACTCAGAAAACAAAGTCAGTTCGATAAGTGTGGTTGATAAAGAAAGACGTTAAATATTATTATCTGCTTGCTAGAAATATTGAATCTCGTGAAAAAAGTTATTTCAAGACAAATATCTCTAGAAAATGAATAAATTTTTAATTCTTTTTAAAACTCAAACGTCACTTGAAAAGAAAATGAATGAGAAACAATTGAATGATCTGCCAGAAGAGATTTTGTTGCTAGTGTTTGATAAAATGGATTTCAAAACTTTGTTGGTATCGACGCTCGTTTGCAAGAAGTAAGTTTCAAATTTTTGTTCGATAATTGGTCTTGACTAAATTTCTTTTCTTTAGATGGAACGAAATGATCGAAGAGAACTCAGCAATCATAAAGAAGATCAGACTTGCTGTCGATCATATTTTTAAAATAAATCGAGCTTTTCCAGAGAAGTTTACTCGGAAATATCGAAACATCAAGATAAAGGGATATTATAAGGGTGAATTTAATTGGAAACTGCTAGAAAGACAAGCTTCAAACTTGCGAGATCTTAAAACTTTTGGTCACTTTAAAAACGAAGAAATGGAAAATTTCAACAAGTTAATTGCGTCGATGACTAACCTTGAGACGTTGATAATTAAGGTTTCGAATTGTGAGATTGATCTCAGTCAACAAAATAACTTGAAGAAATTGGACCTGGCTCATTGCAGAGTAAGTCTAATTAGTTGAAAGGGATATTGATCTCGCCTTCATTGATTTTAATAAAACTTTTTATTTATTTCAGATTCTGAAGTTTCCTGAGACAGCTCAATTGACAAATTTATATTTAAAGGATTGCTCTTCTGAATTGATCTCTTTTCTGTCTCGTCAGAAAAGTCTAGAAGATCTTACAATTAGCAACTGCAGATCAATACGCCACAACATTGATTTAGAGGTTTTGCAAGCAATTCAATTTCCTCTTAAGAAGCTTACCATTGATGGATATGAATGGTTAGGTTCAGACGAAAACTTATTGTTCTTCATGAACAAGTTTGCCGGTTCTTTGGAAGAAGTTTATTTCGAAGATAGATTTAGACTCCCAGAATCAGTTTACAAGATGATTTTCAAAATGTTTCGCAAACTGAATATGCTGAGTTTTAAATCTGATTACGCTCCAAAAGAAGAATCATTTTATTTCAATCTTAATACAAACCTGTCAGTCCAGAAGCTAATCGTTCACAGCTACGATTATAGCGGCGACATAATAACGATCAAAGGATTAATCGGCAAACTTCCAAATCTTCGAACTCTGTTTCTCAACATTCCATATTTTCCAAAGGAGCTAATGATGTTCATCGCCAACAATCTCAAAGTGCTCAAGGAATTTAAAGTTTCCAACATTTCTGATGAAGTTTTCGAGGGATTGAACATTCCAAGCTTAAAAACGATCTCGATCCACAATTTAGAACAAAAAAAACTACAACATATGGTCAGAGCATTGCCGAACATTGAAGAATTTAAAATTCAAAATTTTGGTGGTCATTACGAAAGTATCAGCGAAGGTTGGCCGAAGCTGAAACACGTCCTGTTTGGATATGGATTCAAGGCTCGGAAAGAAATCTTCGAACAGTTCCTGCAAAACTGCAAAGACTTGAAAACTATAGAAATCTACAAGGGAGCATTCAAGTCAGATTCCGAGAAAGAAGAAATTTTGCGCGAAGTCAAACGAGATGGATTTCGATTCGTTATATCTTTAACAAAATTTTGGTGATTTTTCCCTAAATATACTTTGATGTGAAAACAAGCTCACAATAAACTGAAATAAAAGTCATTTGACGAAAACGAGAACCAAAATTTCAACTCACGTCCACACTGACATAATTCCAAATTCATTTCAGCTGCAATAAACATTTGTGTTCATTGTATTGATGAGATCTGATCAACAATTGACTCGAATACTTTCCCATCCAACAAAGTTTATTTTATCTGACAAAATATTTGGTAAATAATTGGACGAGGTTTCAAGTTTCTGATAAAGTTTTGTTTATTTATTCTCATTGGTGTCGCAAGTGAATCGCTTGCTGATGATGAAGAGAGATTGGTAGACTCAGCAATTGAATCAGAACCTTTTAAACTTGGAAAAAATGTAACACAATCCGCCTTTGCCTATAATTATCGTCTTGACTTCTCCGCAGGCTGTCACTTAATGTTTGCTAATTTACGCAATTCTATCTCTCTCCCTCACTCACTTATCTTCTTACAGACTTAATTAATTTATCAGCATCAACTTAAAGAGTTTTTAAATGCAGTCGATGTGAGCGAAGAACATTAAAAACACTTTTTTTCTCACGACACAAAACATAAAAAAAAAATACTTTTATAACGAGCGAACTGCATTGATCACAGATAATCATAAATTCAAGAAACATTTTCATTCTTCGATGTTTTTTCATTGTCGCTTCTTGCAGAAGTCAAAGTATGGAAAGAGGTAACAATGTAGAGACTTGAATCTGTACGGATCTTCATTCACATCGAAATAGCCGTCGACTCGTAAGATATTCCAGTCGTCTTTAATATGAGCGTAGCTGAACGAGATCTGTCGAGAGAGAGAGAGAAAATGTTGCTTAATTGATTGCAGTGATTTAATTAAAGTTGACTTTACCTGATTGCGGAAAGTCTCTGGGTCGATGTGATCCATTCGCTCGAGATGCGAGTGAAACGAGTCGACAACGGTGAGCGGCACCTTTAAAAGATATTCGACGATAAACCCAAGCGTCACATCATCTGGAAAGCGAATTTTGTCTCCAATCGTCACAAGCCGACCGTTGCTCGCCACCGGCATCATTTTTATTGCCAGGGCACGGCTGATACAAAATCCGGCACCGCCAGTCGCAAACCAAAACTTTATCTTCTGGTTCTCGTGACTCTCTTTGGTCTGCTTCTTACTTTCTAAGCTTTTTATCGCCTGGTGAAGAAAACGGAAAAGTTTTTATTATTTTTTACAGCTGCAATATGTTGAGGAGTGGACGCAGATAATTAATTAACGAATCGCTCTTACCGAATTCAGAAACATTTCAATCGGCGAAGAGATACTCGGCTTCCCCAAGTACCAGTCCTGGTAAGCGTGATACTCGTTCAATACTTTAACTAACGTCGGTATATTTACATAGTTGTCATCGTCGAAGTGACACCAGAACCTTCAATGGGAACGGAGAGGAAGAGCGTTAGAAAAATCATTAATTTGACATTAGCGACGGCGGTCGAGTGAAGTGTTGAACTTCACCGAACGTCTCTCGACCTCAACATCAATAATTATTTCATCAATCTCATTTCACAAAAGAAGTCAACGCTCATTATTCTCGCCGGCTTCCTTCGGCCCGACTCAATAATGAGATCGACTTTAAGCAGCCACGTCGAAGGCAGAATTAACGAATTAGAGGAAAGCATTATTTAAGGCTAATTATGATTCGGTGTTTCGTCTTCGCGATCTCGGCGGCCGCGCAGTCAACTCATTCATAACGATGACTCTTCAGATATTGTAGCGAGAGAGCAATGTTTTTCATGTTCCTTGTTCTCATTCTTCGTTCGCCTTACAAAACTCTTTCTTTCGAGGATGATTCGAAATTGGCAGTTAATAGGCAATTCTGATGTGTAATCGAAAATAATTAGTTACAAGAAGAAAGATTTCTAGTTAAACCGAAATTCAAACGTCAGTCACGGTTCTTGAATTCCAATCTTCGTTTTCTTCTCGCTCTTCATTGTGCTTGGACATGTAGTTTGTGATGTGTGGGATGGCCAAGTGAAGACATATCAATTGTGATCTCATGCTGAGATCTACTTTACACCTAATTTTCAATTCAAACTAATATTTAGCCTCTAGGGGAGCCAGCTAGTCACCCACGAGAGCAACTACTGGGAACGATGAGCGATTGTTAATTTAAAACTTCTTCATTTGATTGTCTTGTCAATCGAGCGAATTTTTGAAGTTTAGCGAAGAGTTGAGCTTCTATCAAATTGAAGATAAATAAATATTTTCCTCTTGTGTACATCAAGCTAATAAGTCAATTAAACATTGCGTTCGTTTTCTTCTTGTCTCTCACATTGTTGTCATTTAAATACAAAATTGGACACTTTTTCTCGGGGTGTGACAAGCAAATTTTTCGTATTTCGTTTTCACGAAAACATGTCGACGATGTTGAATTGAAAAATGGTTCTTTTCCCTTTCGCGAAATTGATTTATATTACTGAAAATTGTCTCGGGTTTCTCATAAGGCACAAGGCAAGGTAAGCAGCACAAGTTTCTTTCTTTCTTTTCACTTTAGAGTCTCGACATTCACATTTTGTATCTCGTTCACTTTCAGCTCAGCTCTCTGACATGAATAATGAAACTTACTTTTTAGATGTGCTGAGGAAGAAGTCAAACTCCTTGTTCATCTTACAGCAAAGTCCTTGCCTGAAGTGTCCTTGCGCACAGCCCGTCTGAACCATATGATGAGCTGTCGGCGAGAAAATGGTTCGTTAGTCAAATATTTTGGGAATGTTTCGACCCAATTAGTGGAGCCGATCCGCAACCTAATCAATCAATTTCGCAAGAAACAACGGAAAAAGATTAACTCGGGAAGTATTTTAATGATCAAAAAATGACCAGCGAAAATTCCTTGCTTGTTTTTGTCGGTGGAATTCCACCTCTAAATTCAACACGTAACGAGAGAAGGCTCATGAGTGCAGTCGAAAGAAGAAAGGGCAAAAATATTTTTGCCAAAGATTTCTGTGTCTTGTTTGAGATCTTCTTCTCGCATTCTCTTTCTTTTTACTCGAACAAGAGCGAAATCTAAATAAATAAATTTATGTTGCGATGTGTTTTTTTGTGTGTTGCCGAGTGCAGCTTCGAGCTCACCGTATCGATTCATATTAACCGATTTTAATGAGCTATTGTAGCGCGAGATGGTCCAATCTAATGAGACAAAAATTCTTCCTCTCTCACTCGCCTTCTCTCGAATCCTCTAAGTTATGCACTAATGAGAATGTTTGTAGATGTCAAAGAAAATCTTTTGCAATCATTTATGCTTTTGATTCTTTTTATTTTTTGTTTACTCGTCGCGCTAAAAATTCTTTTTACTTCGTTCGGCTTTTCGGGTTAATAAATTGAATTTAACGTTAGATTGAATTTTGCGGTTGCTTCGAAGGCATCAAACGAGAGTAAAGTGAACACCGCACGTCGTTTCAAATTAGAAAGTTTTTAAAACAAATATCAAGTTTCTTCACTTACTCGTTAGGTTCTGATAAAAGTCGTCGTCGTAGTCGGTGAAGAACCAAGTCTGCGAAGCGTGAAAAAGTTTTGTTTTATAAACATTAACGAGATAAGCGAATTGCCTTACTTGGTCTCTCGCCAGTTGGAACCATGTCTTGATGATTGTCTTGAGCCTCGTGTCGTGATTCTTCTTCGTGGTCTTGACGCTGATAAAAATGTCATCTAAATCAATATTTGTTGTCCACTCGTATGTGTTGTAGTCTCTCGACGTATCTTCACGCTGTTCAGTTTTATGACCCGACGACGATGTCGTTGAATTCGAGTGAAGATCCTTTTGGAACGAGAACGAAGACGATGAATAAATTTAAATCATGATGATATCACTGTTTGCTTTTTTCGCAGCAGAAAAAGAATTTTATAAACAAACGATGAGCTGCCGGCTGCTGCGCAAGCAAATTGAATAAGTGGTAAAAACACTGCGGCCGGAAATTATCAATAATGTCTCGAAAATGTATGATACGCACTCAATTCCATGACTAAGATTTAAATTTTCGGCTTACGATGTGTACGCTAAGGAATCTCCAATGAATTTGAATTTTATTGCGATGATCAGCAGAAATGTTCTCTCTCTGAGTTCATGTCGATCAAATCATCACAACATTTATTGAATGCACGGAGGGCAAATCGATTTGTGGTTTGCGTGATAGCAAATTGAGATAATCTTGAAGTTTCCTTCGAAATAATTTGACTTCTAAGCAAAGTTCCCTTCAGTGTAAGATTTGAATAAAAAATAAAACTTTAGATTGGTCGATTTTAATTTATCAAGATTAAATCAACCGAATACACTCGATCTTTAGTTTCACCTCTGGCTTTGCTTGTATCGGCTGCAAATCAATACATTTTGACTTTCTTTTACGCGAAGTTCGCCTGGAGAAACGTCCCGAAGGCGAAAGATGAAAATATATCAACTCAATTCGATCTCGAAGAGAAATAAAACATCAGCGCTTGGCGGAGAACTGGAAATTGGCTGTGTAATATTTCTTTCATTTCTCTTGCTCACTCTCGAGGCTGTTAACTGATTTCAAGTCATAGATTAATTCACATGAACATTTAATGAAACCAGGCAACCATTTCAAAATAGTCATGATTTGAAACATGATTTCTTCTAATTTATAAAGCACCAAAAGTCTCCGCAGACCAGGCGAAGCAAAAATCAAAGTTTTAAGAGTTTGGGGACAATTTAATTGAAGGGTTCTTATCCGTAAAGTGAATCAATTATTTTGCAAGAGTGTCAAAGTGTAAGCTCTCAAAAAAATTTCATCTCAACTGATAAACAAACAGACAGACACCCTCACGGATGAAAGCCCTAAAAATAAAACGGCAACAGTAGAATTGATCACTGTGCACATTACTTACAAACAGGTTTGAACTGTTGGCTTTATAGAGCTTTGATACTTCGTTGTCTCCTTCATTGACGTTGCTTTTATCTCCATTGCTGCTGCTTTTAATTATGCACAGAGTCCCATAGGCATTATGAATTAAAACTAACGATATGTACAGCAGAAAGAACGCTAAGATTAAAATTATTCGCTTGTAAGTCTTGATATTCATAAAACTTTTGAGCATATTTTCGCTAAAGCGCACACCGGAGCCTTTCTGGCCTTTCTTTAACACAGATCTTGCTAGCTATTCTCCTTCGTCTGTTATGCTCAGCTCATTTTTCTTCCATTGTGAACGATAAACGAAATGATTTCTGCGCGCAGACCGCTCGGAGCGAATTTGCATAATTTTTGATTCCTTCACTATCTTCGACTTCGTCGTTTGATCGAATTAAGCTGCGCACACTTTCCAGCATAAGGCACTCTTGTCGTCGTTGAGCGAATTTATCATCGACAAGCGAAATTTATTCTTTATTAACTGGCCTGCATGCCGCGCGAGAGACGCCGAACGAGAAACTTTTGTTTTTTATTTATTCTTAACTTCTTAACGACGGAACAAACATTGAGCTCAAACCGAAACGATCGACGATCAACTCACGAATGAAATACAATCAAGACTTTGCTTATTTCGCTGCCTGCGTTCTCTCTTCTTTGTGATTTTCTCTCGCTCGCTCGTTTGAAGTTGTTTCATCATAAGTCCGTCTGAAGTTAAATGCGCTGAGGGATTAAAACAATAAATTAATGAACGACTTTTAGTGGAGAGCTCGTGAAGTGTCGGACGTTTAATGACCCGTGAAGCTTAGTCCTAAGAACCTTTACCTGGAGGAGAAAGCTTGTAAATCCATAACCGTCTGAATTATTAGTTGTCATTCCAAGGTCAATTAAACAAATCAGATTAAATGTTGATGTTAATTCAAAGGAATTTAATATTTTTACTTCTTCGCTCTTCCATCATCGAACGCAAGCGAAACTTGTTAATTGGCTGTCTGAAAGTCACTCGGCTTGCCGAAGCATTAAAACAAAGTTAATCTTGACAAATACTCTTTATTGTCAGACTTTAATAACACTCTTTTATTTGAATATTGGTCCATTGGTCATACATAACGATTTCGAAAAAACTTTAATAAAAAAACAAGTTTTTCATTCTTTCTCGGGTCCACTCTCAATTTAGACGTTTCAAGAATGAACAAAAAAGTTGTCGAAAAATATCTGCATCATGGTCAACGATCGACTTTTCATCGAAAAATAAAATTAAGTTTGAACAATGAGTCTTTCGATTTCTTGAAGTTTAGAAACATTCGACAATGTAGAAGCGTGATCGACGATAAAAAAGTTATCTCAAAACATGATCGCGCTCGACACTGTCGGAAAAAAGTTTTGTTTCGTTGTAGAAAAATTTGGAGCTTCGCTGATTTCTCAATTCGAAAGTTTGGAATAGAGAAGTCAGCAAAGAAATTTTTGTTGATATGAAGACGATTTGATTTATCGTGAATGCACCAAGTTGAGGAACTCCTCGCGTGTTCGTGGATCCTCTCTGAAAACTCCAAGCATCGTACTCGTCACTGTCTTGCTCTGAACCTTCTGAACACCTCGCATCACCATACACTAAAGAGAATGATTAGTTAACAACTTTTAACAATCGACGTGACGTCAATGATTCATTTCATTTTCTCACAGTGCCCGATTACGACAAAAAAAAATGATTAAAAGAACAAAACACTTGAATTAAGCTGGAAGAACCTTTCAACGCTTCTAATCAGGAATTTTGATCTTTTGCTGATGATCTCGCTTACCATATGAACACCTGAAGAGAAAAGAAGAAGAAGAAGAACGAAAACTTTATTAGTGATGTCGCTGCTTTTATCTAAATGCTTGTTTAACATGTTTGAAATGATGTTTATGGGATTTTTTTCTCTCTCATTTTCGGGCTTTGATGGCTATCACAATGAACAGCCAAACGGGAGAAGCGACGAGAATAAATAAAATAAAACCAGAAGCAGTGGCAACGTACCTTCGATAATGACGGCTACTCCCGATGGTTGCACAGCTTGCGTAACAGCGACTGCAATTTGCTTTGTTAAACGCTCTTGAACCTGCAAGCGACGAGAGTAAATCTCAACGATTCTGAAATGAAAAGAATTTTAATTTTTGATGTAATTAGTTCAATTGTTAAAGTTTACCTCGCTAATTTGCTCAATCCCAAGATCTTCTTGCACGGCAGATATCCAATCGACACTTTTCCATAGAACGGCACCAAATGATGCTCACACATGCTGAACATCTCGATATCTTTCACCACGACCACTGCACACGAGCGAGGAGAAGGAGAATTAATGCGGTTTCAATCATAATTTATTGCTCGCAATTATTGTGACATGCGAGAAGGTTTATCGACAAGAGAGCTTTTCAGTCATTGCGAAACCGATATCAAGTATTTCAATTAATGACGACGATCCAGTAATTTATGGTGTGGGAAGATTAATGTTGTGAACATTTAAATCTTTCAATGAAACTCAAATTTAATTGTCACATTTCGAAATATTTTGAAAAAGGGATTTTTATAAGAAGGAAAAAAAGAGCAACTTTTGACACTTTAAAGTTAGACAAGACTTTCTTATTCTTACGGAGAAAAAGCCCTTTCCCTAATTCGATCTCAATCAGCTGAAACTCTCTCGTAATTTAATCTTTAATTATTTCAAAAATAATCAAAACAAAAGTTAACGAAATAATTTCGTCGCATGTTAATGATTCACTGGCTGTGAATCTTTTTTGATAAGAACAAAAGATTTTGTTTGTGACAAATTACGAAGTCAGAGTAAAAAAGAGCTTCTCAACATTCTCTCTCCGCCCACAAAAGATCGAATGATTTAGCAATTACCTAATCGGAGAGTGATATGGCTTCACTTAATTAAAACTCGCTTGACAACAAACACATTTTAATGAACTCACTTTCGTCATGGTCTTCATCAAATATCGCTCCGTTAATCGCTTGTTCCAGACTCTGCTCGTAACCTTTCGTGAAGAACAGCATCGCCTTGGCGGCACGTTCCGGTGTCTTAAGCAATCCCTAAAAGACATAACTTTTAATAAAGTAATTGATTGACGACTTGTCATCATTCGACTTACCTGTCGATTCGGATTTTCTCCCAAACTCGAAAGCAGCAAGCGATAGGAATTGGCCATGTCGGAGATTAAATCTTCGCGAGTTGAAGGGCGATGGTCAAGCTCTAAATCGTTGTGGAACGTGCACTTCTCGTGCCCTACAGAGCGAGCGAATATAAAATGAATTTGCAGAGATAAATAAATTATTCATCAGAAAATCCCGTCCCAAGGTGTGAAAGTCAATAAAGCGGTGCATGATTAACGTTCAATAAAATTCCCCAATGAAATCAACCATCAACTCTCAGATCTCAAGAACTTTATGCGCGTCTAAAGAAACTATAAAAGTCAAAGCTGGAATTTCTTTGACTCGTCATTTCGCTGCTTTAGAATGAAACAGGTAAACGGTGAGTAATTAAAAGTCGTTTGACAACTTTTTAAAAGCATTAAAAGTAGCAGCGATTAGACACATTCCGTTCATTAATTATCTTTTGATCTTGCAGAATGTTAGTTAAGCGTTTGCGATTTAACTTGGTTTTCTGTTATCGCCTTGTTGTTGAAGCGACGAATTAATTGATTCAAAGGAACTGATAACATTTTGATCTCGCGTCTAAAACTTTTATGAGCGATGAACAAAAAAAGAAATAATAAAAATCCATGACTTTCGTTCGAAGTCGTCATCGTCAGCTTGTCATGGTCAAAGTCTCCAACAAGTTCGCCTTTGGGCCTTGAATCCATTCAACTGTGTTTATGAGTGTGCTTGTGTTGTTTGTGTCCATCTCCTTAAAGATCGGAAAAATAGTTTTGCACTCACAATTACCTGGAGTCGGAAGTGACCGAGGAGTTTTCGGGGTGTCAGGCACATCAAAGACATCATCATCAAACGATTTAGCGAAACCATTGGGCTTAACTGCTATCGGCAACGATTTATTGATCTTGGGATGCTGTTGTTCTTCCTCTCCGTTATTTTCATGAAACTCATTATTTTCATTTGGCGCGATCGAGATAGAAGCGTGACGAGAGCTTGGGAAATTTGTGTCATCAATTCCTTGATTCAACTCATCAGCATCAAAATCCGAAACATCAAATCGACTCATGGTGAGGTTGAGTGAAGAGCGGGGGTGGATGGATGTGTGTTCTATTCTACTGTTTCCTTTTTGTGATAAGCGCAAACTCAGTTGATGAAATGAATCGCGAAAATTCCTTAAATTCACTTTAAACTTTCGAGAAATTTCACAAAGAATGTCACTCAGTTCACTCTTCTAGAGCACAGTTAACAGGCAAGCACTTGACAAGAAGGTCAAAGTCGACGAGTAAACAAAGTGTTTCGTAAATTAAAAATAAGTTAAATGGAAAACTATTTACACTTGCTTTGATCGCCGAGATTCACGAGCAACTGATTTGCTGAAAGCCAAACTCATGCTTATAAAAAAAATCTTTCTGCTTGCTTCTTATACATTTTCGTTCTCTTTGCAATGTCAATTGAGTTTTACACACAAACCAGAAAAGAGAGTGTACAGCGTGAGCTTCGTGAACAGAAAGAAACTGAAAAGAGTAGAAAATCTCAGCGAAATATATTTTACACAACATTAAAAGGCTTTAAGGAGAGGAATGGGAAATTTTTGTTTGTGCGACGACCGAGCGCCCGCAGAATTCTGAGAGAGAAAAGTTTCTTTCATCAACTGAAACTATTTACCTAGAAGCTTTTCCTCGACGAACTTTAAGTAAAAAACATTTTATAATGAAACCGCAGAAATTTCCTGCCCACAACAAGAGCGAACAAGCATGAACCCTTAATTCATTAACTCCAATGGACCTGCACAGATTTGTGTTTCATTCTCGATTTGCGTGAGCAATAAAAAAGCATTGTCAGAGCTTTAAGCTTCGATGTGCGCACGCTCACGAATAACTTCTCGCCAAACACACCAACACACTTGCGTCACCTGCTGCACCCCTCAAAATGAAATATTTTTTTCTCTGCGCTCTTGAACGGAAAACTCTGCTCACATTATTCAATTTTTCGCAGTCCAGGAAGGATGGAAAATGGAAAAGTTTCGATAATAATTAATCTGTGCTTAGTTTGTGCTTTGTGAAGTTTGCATTTTGGGTTGGTTGGTGCAATTCGGTTATCTCTAGAGTCGTTTGTCTCTCGCAAGTTTAGTTTGTGAGATTATCGAGCATTGATTATCAATTTGCGGGCTTTGAGGAAAATCATAATCAGATGAAATTCAATTAAGAGCGACGGGTGAAGGAAGCGAATTGGAAATTGCCTCCGCTCAAAAGTTTATTTTTTCTATTAACCTTTGGTGTCGCAAATGTTCAGACAAAAATCGACAATACACGAAACATTAAAATTCAAGTGAAAATTTTGTCCTTGAAACAGTTTCTCTCCCTTTCGTCTCTTTTGCGTTAAGTGTGACCGAGAAGAAAGAAAAAAAAATAGAAATTGGGTCTAAATGAGTCTCGAGGGCGAGAGTTGAAAAATAGGCCAAAAAAATATTTTTTCGGGTTGAAATCATTTTTTATCTCTAGCCAGAACGTGTTTAAACGATTCGTGTTACTTCATTCAGCGGTTGTAAGGATTGAGCTCATTCAATCGGAAATTCTCCTTAATTTTATTTGCTTTCTTTTATGAATGGTGAAGCGGGCACGGCCGGTGAGAAGAACTTTTCACATTCAGCTTTCATTTTCTGTCTAATCACGCAAACATTTAAGTCAGACGTGCCGTCGAATATTAAAGTTCTTTCCCTCTGACTTCTTCTCCTTCGTGAGCACAGAAATGAACGCGCAAGCGAAAGGAAAGTCGCGACAAAAATTATTCAATTAGAAAGAAATCCGTGAAACATATCACATTTCAATCAATTTCCATTCGAGTGAAATTTAATCATCTTAGTGTTATACTCTTCCGCTTTTCCCCTCACAAGCAAAGCATAGAGAGACTTGAAGAGTTTTATTTTTTGGGGCAATATTGGAACGTTCTTCGCAGTCTTGACACACATAAATCAAGAGGAAAACGAGAGGGAGAAGAAAGAAAAAGTCCCTGAAGACTAAAGACGATGGCAAAGCCTCAATAACATAACTTTTTATTCTTTCCCGATATAATACGAATAATAGATTGTTATCTGTGTGAGACGTGAGAGGAGCGGAGATCCGGTTGAGGAGATTGCAATAAGCCAAAGTAATGATAATGAAGTAACGAGGTGCAGATAATTGTTCAAAAGGACTTTTCCATACGATCGATTGTGCAAGTCAGTGAATAACGATCAATTAGTTGAAGAGAAAACATGTTCAAACAGCAATATAATAATTGTTAAGACTCTCAAGCAACAAAACAGCGAGCTCAGCAATTCCCCTCGAAATCAAAGCAAAGTGTAGAATCAAAAATGATTGCTAACAGAATCAATATCGTGATGCTTTACTTGTGCTACGCGACCAGTTCAATATTCAGCGTTAAGCAGTCGCCGCAGTCCAAGTATTCGATTGTTAACGGCCCAAGCCCGAAGTGTTCAATTAGTGAATTTACATGTGCAAATAATAATTGCATCTCTGCCGCACAATTTTGTAATAACAATGATGACTGTGGAGATGCCTCTGATGAGCCGAGATTTTGCACAAGTGAGTGAAACTTAAAGTTTAATGAAAGCATCTGCTTCGATGCATTCAACTTATCTTTCCCTGTTTTTTTTTCGATGTAACATTCGCCTCTTCACATGAAAACCTGCTCAAACAAACTCATAATGATATTATTTTTCCTTCGTTCCCTTCTCATTTAAATTGAGTTTGAGCGAGCAGGTGTTTGAGGAAGCTCAATTGTCTGCCTTTCTTATTGTGCCGTGAAGCAGAAGAACTCGATTTTTACATCTCGTTGCGGGCGCAGATTTAACAGGATTTAAAAGCTTTTATTACAACGACGATTGAGACACACAAAGGGGCGATAGATTTAGTCATTACGATGCTGTCTCCTTCGTTCCTTTTGTTGCGACTTTATGAAATTTAAATTGCATAAAAAGCCTTTTCGGCTTTCGCTTTCGCAACATTTTTATTTTCCTCAGCAGCATCTTGATAACAGAAATCAATAATTTCAATTTTCTTTGTTAATGCGGATTTTACATGAATGACTCTCATGTAAGCGCAAGCTAAACCCTCTCTCTCCTTTTCCGTCGGTTTCAACGTTGTTGATTGAAAGGATGATTGTGATTAGAAATAAAATGCTTTTTGATTGGAAAAAGCTTCAGACTCAATTGAGTTTCGATTAAAATTTAAATTTTATTTACCTTTCGATGATCATTTTCCATTTCCATCAGAATTCTCTGATTAGCAGTAAATTTATCTCATTTTTTCACTCTCAAAGAATTTAGCTCAAACTCTTTCATGAAAAATTAATTTAAAAGTTTGTCATTGAATTTCAATCTAATTCATCTAAAATAAACGTCACCCTGAACTATCCTCCGACCCTTCAATCGGAACCTAATTTATTTGGAGAATTTATGTTGTGCAATCAAATGACTTGAGATTCTCATAAATTTCTAATCAACATGAAAATTGCACGACTTCATTTTCACAGAGTGCAATCGTACGTATCATGGAAATCTGGGCATAACTTATCACATGGAGTTGCATCGACCGAAAGAGGACAAAATTCCTTATGTTTGTCTACTCACATTCACCGCAGCCGGCGGAGTACATGGCGACATCGTTCAGGTGAGAGAGTTCAACCTTGTTTCGAGCAAATAATTTAATAGAAAGCATGCGAGGGTTGTTGAATGAATTGGGCGGGGCTGAGGAAGCTTTCAACACCTAATAACATTTGTTTCTACCGCCAACATCTAGATCACGATTCAGAACGGGTTCACCTTAGGCAAATTTGTTTCGTTCACTCAGAATGGTTGCCAGGACGCATATCTTGAGTTCTCCGAAGCGTCACGTTCGCCAATCGGTGGAATGTTCTGCGGACAATCTTGGGGTCCAGCAGTTTTCTACAGCGAGACACGTTCGCTCATCCTTACCGTTAAGCTCTTTAAACTCTTGAGGGAGCAAAGTGGATATAACTTCGACTTCCGGATAGACTACAAGTTTCTCTCGAAAGAAGAGTCGGTAGTGCGCTATGGAGGGATCAAGTCTGACAATTACGAGAATATGACTAGAGAAACACATCATTCGTCGAATAGTATTGACAATAATCTTTCCGAGTCGAGTAAGAAATCGAAAGCATTCGAAAGCTTTCAAGAAGACTTTACGTCGCGTACGAATAATTGGTATGAGAGTGCACTCAACCTAACGATGATAGCTGCCGGCAAGAGCCAAAGAAAATCAAAGTCGAAGACATCGCGAAATTCCACTTCGGATGCGAAGTATTATTTGGGTGACCTCATACCATCGACTTACTGCTCGCGCATCTACAGCAATTGCGATAAGAAACTTTGTCGCTTACAATCGCCAAACTTTCCTGGAACATATCCAAGAAACCTCACTTGTTATTATGCCGTTCGTCAAGTGAGTAATGCTCGAAGAAACGATGACGAAGAAACACAGAAATTGTTTTATTTGCGTTTTTTTTCGTCTCTGCGCCTAGAACTTTTCTTTTGACTCAACCATTAATTATAATGTGCTTTCTTTCCATTCATCATTAACTACCCGCAATCAGCATGATGTCCCACCAGGCAAGCATGCACTTATAACGGTCAAGCAGCCAAAAGGAAATCTTGTTTGGATAATGGCCGGAAATCAAGCGCAACAACAGAAGAGCGATAAGGAGAAAATGCGGCCGAGACTCCAAACATGGGACGAGTGCGATTTCATTCAGGTAACGAGGAAACTTTTTTTTGGCTTCATTGCGGGCAATTATGTGAATAATCTGATTGAAGCACTTGAAACTTCCTCGTGAATCTTCTTTCCCTTGTGTCCGATGAACGATACTTTTAACTCGTCCCTGTGAAACTCGAGAATTTAATTAAAATGCTTTTTTGTCTTTGATTGATTGACAGGACTATGTGACGATTTATGACGGCTACACAACACGTGATCCGGTTGTATTAAAGTTTTGCGGGGGTGGACAGGCGGTTTTACCGACGACAACGAGCGGCCCCGAGTTGCTAGTCGAGTTTACAACATCGCCATATGGCACATTCAACAACCTTCAGCAAGACTCGAACCTGCAAGCGTTCAATGGCTTTCAATTAGAAGTTGAAGTTACTTTTGTTGACATTCAAAGTCCTACATACGCGAAAAGCAAAAGGTCGTGCGAGTTTTGGATTCGTGGAACTGGTCATGGCGTCCTCGAAAATCCAATGCACACAATCGCTCCGAACACGACTTGCTTGTATCACATGCAAGGCACTGAGCTAACGTCACGTACGATGGATCAATTGCAAGTGTCTTTGAGACGATCTGGAAGTGTTCCACCTGCGAACTCTCGCTTTAAAATCTGGCTCTCAATTCTGAAATTTGATTACGCTCCGGTTTTTGAGCCGACAGACGAGAACATGTTATTGCAACCGTTAAAAGAAGATTGCTCGGGGATGTTGAGGGTTTTTGATGGACAGTTGAGGGAAGCGCCGATGTGTAAAGACCTAGATTGTTATATCAACGAGCGGGAAATTCCCCAACGGCTGATGAGGCTGGGTCACAATCATACAAACGTCATCGCAAGATTCTGTCGCGGCTCAATTCCCAGAAGCTGCGATCACAATGTCATGAACTCGACGTTCGGTCGTCCGTGCTCACTTCAAGAGAGTTTCCTTTCCACAAGCGATTACGCAACCCTTGAGTTGAAAGTAACTGAGTCAACAGCTTTAAGGTAAAGTAAAGAAACTGTTTGTCCGAACGATTCATTAATGTTGCCAAAAATAAAACTTTTTCGCAGACCATTAAACTTCCGAATAAACTATGAATTTGTCGACTTGTTCCAAGACGGTCAAGCCATGGATAACGATCAAGGATGTAACCGAAAGTTTGCCAGCAGCACAATTGAGCCACAGATAGAGCCAATGGTGTTCCGAAGTATCCGGAATGTTTTCTTCTTCGGACGAAGTGGCGCGATAAATCTCAAGTGAGAGATTGAAAAGAGTTTTGTTTTGATAAGAGCCACTCAAGTCTTTCCTTTTTCTTTCAATAGCTGCGTCTATCGCTTCGAGGGACAACGAGACGAGCGTGTCAAAATCGTCGTTCACCGAATGATGTCGGGTAATCGAACATGCGAATCAAAGATGGAGAACGATACAATGAGAGCTTTCTGCCATGGCAACAATTCAGCGAAGCTTGAAATCTTTGAACGTCCATTGCACGAATCTGCTCTCTTCATTCGACATTGCATTTGTAACTCGTCGCAAACAAATGTTCTGCCGATTGCTTACGTGTCAAATAGCTGGGAGCTCGAAGTTCACTTCACTGCAATCAACATGACCAAGTACGACGATCCAGACTCACTAAACTTCTATGCAACGTTCGAATTCATAAAGCCTCTGGCTCCTTCGAAGTGCAAAGATTTGAAGCGGAAACTCGGCTCAGAAGGAACGATTTCATTGAACGAAGGAGACGTAAGTCTTGGAGTTTCACTAATCGATTGATTTTTAAATTAAAAATTCTAATTAGCTTGAATGCAAAACACGACCGTGGCTAATTGAACCGACCACTGGTAAATATTTGTACTTAAGCTTCCGAGGCTACTATCTCAACCACAACGACCCAGAAAAGCCACTGCCAATTAATCAAACTGACGTCTACGAAATACCAAATTGTCCAACCAAGGCTCGTGTTATCATCACGACCGGAGAAAGTAAGATTGAATCATTTAATTCTTTCGCTTTCCATCTCAATTGTGCTCTCCTCGCTTCTCGCTCTTCTAGGCCTAACAATAACTGCGTGTCCACTCTCAGACGATTACAGCAACCGTCATTTAGTTGAAGTGTTTAGCGCTGGTTGGCATCATAAAACCATTTTTCAACGTCACGAAGCATCTCCTGTGTTGTCAGTTGAGTTTCTTCCTGACATCTACGACTACAATGAATATTTGCTAACATGGCTGGAGTTGTCACGACGACCTCCCGTTGCCGAAGGAATTGGTAATGTCGCGTAAAAATCTCGGAAACTCAATCATCTAAACTCAAATCTTTGCTTTCCATTGAAATCTTTATTTGCAGAAGATTGTCAATATTCGTGTCCTGAACTGCACGCTTGCGTCAACGCTTCAACTTGGTGCGACGGAAAAGTTCATTGTCCATCTGGATACGACGAGTCGTTTATTCATTGCTCACGAATCCTTCGTTTACCCGCTGAAGCATTAGCAGTTCTGTGCGTGATAATAATCGTTCTCTGCTGTGCCGGCTCATTTTACATCCGCAGGTTTGAAATTTCACAGCTCAATCCACTGACACGTGAAGTGTTAAAATCCGCTTTTTCTTTCTTTCTCTTTTTCTAGGAAAATTAGAAACCACTGCCAACGAAGCTCAGTTCTTCAAACACGCTTGAAATCAATGAGCTCGGTGAACACGCAAAGCGAGACTGCGGTTTTCGATGAGAAAGACTTCATAAGCTGACAAAACGACTCTGTGCGATATGTCGAGATTGATCGCGTCACGACGGTCTAAGCGAGTCGAGATATAAGAAAACATATCGCACAGAGTGAGAGAGAGAGATGGAAGACGAGTCTTTAGTGATAGAGACTGAATACAATTTATAGAGCCACCCACGCAATTCTTAAAAAAAAAACCAAAATGCAAGTTCAATTTCTTGGCGATTCTCAATCTTTTGTCTCAATCTTTTTCACACTTGACTTCATCCCCTTTTTCCACACACTTTTCTTCATTTTTCTTTCCATCGCCGTCTATCAAAAATATATTGAGAAGGCACTTTGTTAAAACAAACACAAGAATCGACCAAAAAAGATTTAAGAAAAGTTATTTGACGAAATGTTTAAGCGTAGTTGAAAATGAAAGTTTGAGAATCACTCTTCCTTGTAAGTTAAAGTTTACGAAGAACTTTTTTTATTTGGAGAATTTTTAAAACGAGAAATGATATTTACTTGTGAAAGATTTTTTAATTAAAGTCTGTTAGTCATTTATTAGCCATATTCCGAAAGATATTATAAACTTTAGAAGACTTAATAGACCGAAAAATAGTTTTCTTGTAGAGAAAGAGGAAAATTCGTTTCGATTTGTGAAAAGAGAAACTGAAGACGTCGATGAAATCGTAAATTCTATGAATTGAGCTTGAGCACCTGACATGAATTGATCTTACTCTAAACCCGAAAAGCGTTATTTTCTAACCTGTTTTCTATGTATACACGAAGCGTAAATCAATAAAAGGACTTTCTACCTTGCTCCAAAGAGGATTCTCGTCATGGACGATAAGGTAGAATCTTCTGTCTTTCGGAGAGATTCTCAAACGTGTTCTTAGATGAATAGAAAAAGATTTTGTCTCTCCTTAAAGAAAAAAAAGTAATCAAAAGTTTTAGTGAAATGAACAAGAGCAGTTCGAGGACGAACTTACTGAAAGGGCTTTTTATCCGGAAGATGAGAAAATTTAATAAAAATTGAGATATTCGTGGACAAACTTCTTCGGATGAAAAGCCCTCGAGAAAAATAGCTTTTAGGCGAGAAAATATTTTTATGTTTTCCATGAGCTTAATTTTCCTACTCAGCTATTTCTAAAACTCTTTCGAGAAACGCATTTTAAATGAAAACGAAGAAAGCTTTAGACGAAACATTTTCGAGCGCACATTGAATTCGTGAGCTTTTTTTCTACACAAATAATGCTTTTTACTTTTAACTTGGATCTGAACAACAGGAAACAAAAGATTGCGAACTATTTCCTTCAAATATTTTTCCACTTTTTTATTGATAAACTTGTTTTTCCGTTCTGGCTTCGTTTACACAACTTTTTCAACTTTTATTGCCGATTTTAATGTGCGAAACTTTTCGGTCGAGAAGCGAATTTCATAAATCGATGAAGTAAAAAAAATCAAATGAAACTGATCTAAAAAAAGAAACTTTAACGTTACATAAAGTGAATAGTTCTAAACCTAGCGTTGTAATTCAGAGTATAAGTCACTAAATAAAAGGAAAGTTTTTAAAAACAAAACAAGGATTTGAAGCGAAATAAGATTTATCAAATGTTGTAATTGATTGATGAGTAAAGTTTTAAGGAGAAATGTTTGAGTAAAGTCTATTGAAAGCAAAACGATGTCGAAAAAAGTTTTTATCATCAAAACGACTTGCGTTTGTGGGAGAGAACTTCAATTTCATAGGCAATCGCAGTATTAAAAGAAGTATTTATAGAGAAACACTTTCGTTTCGTAGACTGATCGCATTGGATTGCACGAAACTACAAAATTCATTGCCAAAAAAAGGAAATGTTTGCTTTTTCGTTATAAAATGTTAATCAAAATTCATTGGCGAAGTTTCAATTCAAAAATTCGAAGAATTTCTTCACAATCCGTAGAACTTTCTGTCTTCCAAACCAGAAATCTCGTATTTTATTTGTTAGCAATTTTATTATTCAGTTGATTTCAATCTCAAAAGAACCTGTAAAATAAATCAAAATTGTTTCTAAACCTGAAAATATTTTCTTCTTCGTTTTAATTACATTCGAAAAGTTTCTTATTGATTCACAGGTTCGTCGATGGCAAAGCTCAACAACTCATTATCTGAACAGTTAAAACTTTCGTTAGAAGCGACGGAAAAATTGCAGAAGTTTCCTTAATTTCCCTTGAGCTTAACCCATCATCAATTTTTATAAATTGCGTTCCACAACTTTGCGGGAGAGAAATTGTGAATATTTTGTAATAGCTTCATTATTACGAAAGAATGAAACTTTTCGCCGTTTAAGTGGATTATTGGGGGAAATAGAAATCGATCCCTTGAACGATGGAAAAACTTTGAAACGATGAAAATTGAGTTTCACGTTGGTTAATGATTATTTATTTGAAAAGAAATGTTTCATTAATTTTTCAACAACGAAACAGAGAGAACTGATAACGCAACCTGCTGCGTATATCGCGAGGATTCCTGTTAACTGTCCTAGATTGAGTTTTCGCGGTCCGATCGATGATGGACGTTTACGACTTTGATGTAAATATTCTGATTTCCATTTGTCGATTAATCCAGAAGAATGAATGTTGCTGATCTGTGAGTTGACTTCCTGAACGAGAAAATGCTTTTTCGGAAAGAACATCGCAACAGGAACTGATAATAAAACTTCAGGTAAAACTCGTAAAGGATTATTCCTGTCGCCTTTCTGGTTTGAGTAGATTACTTCGGAGAGTGGACCAATTGTTGCACCTTTGAAGAAAGGATTTAAAGTTTGCTTTTGATAGAACTCGATGCTTTTGTTGCCAACGAGTTTCCGACTGAAACGTTTTCAATTCATTACACAAATCAAATGTAACTAAAGCTTTTCTCACCTCTCATGGATTTTAAGTCCATTACTCAGCTCTTGAAAGGATTCGTACATGAAAATATCAAATTTCCTCTCCAGCAATTCGTCGATTGATTGGATTTCTGAATGACGTTGATCGGTTTGGAGAAATCGAAACATTGCAGCTTGATACAAAGTTCTTATGACAATGCAGAAGAGAACAAACAGCAAGAGAAGTGTTCGTGAGAAGTTTCCATTTGGCATTCGATGTTGCGAACCATTCAAAACGATTGACAGCAAGTTAACAAAAGGATTTCCCGTTTTTCTTCCGAAAACAAATATTCGAATCGATTTTGATTGAACGCTAATGACAAATATTAGCACCAAAGCAATAGCGTACGTTATAACTAAAACAATCCATGTCTCCTGGCTAAACGGTTTGTAGAGCTTCTCGAATGATGAGAGTGGAACGCCAGAAGGAGTAACGAGAACAATCTGCGAGCTGTCGTATTGACTGTAAGCCATGAATTTCGCTCGTGTTTGAGTTAAATAATAAATTCCCACTGCGATATCAGTTTCAAAGTCAATAATTCGCTTCAGAACGCCTCCACTCGATCCGTTCTCTGTGAGAAATCCCCAAGCTCCGGGCTCGTCTAACACTTCAATCTTGACACTGAAATTCATGACACGAGCGATTCCTTTAATCAAATCGATATCGTGACCGTAAACTTCTTTCGTTGAATTATCAATA
Organism: Smittia aterrima; assembly: GCA_033063855.1. Lineage (NCBI taxonomy): Eukaryota > Metazoa > Arthropoda > Insecta > Diptera > Chironomidae > Smittia > Smittia aterrima. The sequence goes on from CP093831.1 coordinate 23,679,769, forward strand.
ATTATTGCAGGAGGATAATCGAATGTTGAAACTTTAATTGGACATCCATGAAGATCCTTCGTCTTACTCGGGAAGATAATTTGATTTGTCCAAGTTCCATTTACAAACCAATTTACTGTCATTGAGCTGGAGCTTCCACAAACTCGATTTGAGAATGGATTGTAAGTTAGTAAAGTTATTTCGTTTGTTTCGTGATGGATAATGTTTGCGTTGAGAAGATGAAACTTCCAGAAATGTTTGAATATTCCTGAAGCGTTCAGTTGACTCTGATCAACAAATATCAAAAGAAAAATTTGCTCAGATGAAAATTTTCTATTCGAAAGTTTTGGAAGAAAGTGCTGTTCCCATGAAACTTGATTCTTCATCAGCAAAACTGTCGCGATATTTGTCAAAGCTTCACTCGAGTTCGCTAAACTAAATGTTCGTAGTTTGACTTTTCCTTGAAATGATTGAGCGACACTTTCACTTAAATCACTGACGTTCGAGTCAACAATCAAATTCACATCGAAAATCTCTGCTGACTCCAAAGCACTCACAATCGCGTCAGATAGCTCACTCTTCATGAAGAGATTCTTTGAATATCTCGAAGGAATGAGAAGAAATAAAATCAAAACTTTCACATTGAGTTCCATGTTTACTAACAAACGCTTCAAGGAATACTGAACAAAAATATTTCATATGAACAACGTTTGATAAACGACGCTCGTTATCGCAGCTCACAAAAATATTTCTATGAACTGACAGCAACATCTGTCAACACTGATTTAAAATTCTTGGGCGTTTGATCAACCCACTTCGTGATATATCGTTTGATTTTATTAATAACTCGAAGCTCTTTTATGAATTTCTTTCAGAACTATTTCCAAATGTTCCTGGCACGAAAATGATGACAAATATTCCTCCGAGGAAAGCATTGAAAGCGAAGAAGAAGAATAAACCGTGGAGACCAATTAAACTTCTTAAAGGAGTCATCAAATTGAAGACAACAATCATAAAGATCCAAGATGAAGAGACGGAGATCGTGTTGATGCAGCTTTTCATCTAAAATTGAAATGAAATAAAATATTTTTGAGATATTTAATATTTTCTTACCCTCGGAGATGATTGCTCGTCGATAATAACAAATTTATTACTCGAAACTGAAATATTTGCCGCGAATATTGAGAAACACAAAAAGGTAAACGGCAGAAGTTTCAAGAAGTTATCGTCGCTGTTGATGAAGAGAATTGAAATTCCCATCGAAATCATTCCAAGTCCGATGCCGAATGCTGAGAATAGAAAACAAATTTTTCTTCGAACTCGATCAAACAAAAATGTTGAGAGACAATTCGCAGCTACTTGAACTACTCCGACGATGATTACAGCGATTTCTCGTGGAATACTTGTTAATCCAAACGAAGCAAAAATGTTGTGCAAATTGAAAATAACTGCTTGAGATCCACTGAAGGCGTCACAAGCTACGATTGCTATGCCAATCGTCGCAGATTTGAAGAACGTTCTTGATTCTTTCGAGAGAATATTTCAAAAGAAAGTCAACTCGACAAAATTCCAATTCTAAGAATTGAATTCTTACGAAAATCTTGAAACTTGATTTCTTCAGAAATTTTCATTTCATTCTTAACATCTGTAAACTGCTCAGCCGTCGCAATGTCAAAAGTTCCTTTGCCTTTGTAGAACAAAAATGAATCCTCTGCTCTCTTTGAGAATTAATAAAAATTGATTAGTTCCGGAAATAATTGGAAATCAATTTTCTACCTCAATTCGATTAATTTTTAAGAAATATTGAGAAGTCTCTCGAAGTAATCGCGATCCAAAGAGAAAGAGAACCGGGAAAATCATGAAAATCCAAACGCTCATGTCGTAGCGCATAAATGAAACGAAAATAAAAGCGAACAAACAGCCGATTGACGTCAGAAGAACGAAGAACGGGTCAACAACGCATTTGTCGCTTGAAGGATAAAAATATTTTAGTCAGTGAATTCTTTGAAGTGTTTTTTGAACTCACCGATCATTGAAAATCTCTGACACGAACAGAGGATACAAAATCTGAAGTCCACCAGCACTCAAACCAGAGACAAGTCGGCCTAAGAGGATGTGAGTGGAATTTCTTGCGTAAGCAATGAAAATGAAACCAATCATCAAGGAAAGTGCTAACGATCTCAAAGCTAAATTTCTGCTGAACTTCTTGCGGGCAAATGAGAAAGTTAAAGAGCCAATGAGACCTCCAAAAGAGTAGATTGAATTAATTCGATCAGAATCTGTTTGGAAAAAAAGGAAAATGAGAAATCATTGCAAACTTTTTGTTAATTCTAACCTGTCGATGATAAAGGTCCCGAAGTCAAATCTGACTTTGAAGATTCCAAAAAATTCATTTCGCTTGAAGTCTGTGAAATTAGCAGGTTTCAAATTTGTTTTTAAAATCAATTGGAAGAGGACTCACCCATCCGATGCTCATTCCAATAGAACAAACCAAAAGATTCACCAACGACAAAGCGTAAATTTGATTTCTATTTGGTTCAACACCCATAATTAAAAAATATCACAAAGAGAATGTTTCGAGAAGAATTTATTTTCCAATGATAGCTTTGCTCGATCTGCTTCTTATAAGAAGTTTGTTGATGAATTCATAGTAAATAAAAAAAATGTATTTAAGGCTCATAACTTCCATAAACAATTCATTTAAAGTTTTTGCTTCGATCAGCTCACATCAGTAAAGAAATTATGGACAAGTTTTCTAAATATATCGTCGATAACCTAAAACAAGAAATAAAGCTTGAAGACAGCTTCAAAGAAGAAATGGAAACCGAAAAAGAACCACAACTCGAAAACTTCAAATATGAACCAGATTCAGAAGATGAAATGTTTCGCGATCAATTCACATTAATACCAGACGACTCTGAATCAGAAGTTGAAGTGGAGAAAGTGAAAATACCTTTGTGCAAATTTGATAGAAAATGGATAAAAAAATCGGAGTTATTCGGAAAGTATGACGTTTGTGGCAAGTGTAACTATGCAACAAAACACAACATGAAAAGACATTTGAAAATATGTAAAGGGGCAAAGAAATGTGAACAAAAATTTAAATTTAAAAGAATTCATTCATCAGGAGAGAAGTCTCTGGCTTGTCACATCAAGAAATGTTCACGAAGATTTAAAAATATCAACGAACTGAAGGAGCACAAAAAAAATTCACATCACACATCAAATCTACAAATGCTCGAAGTGCAGTTATCAAACAAAAGAATTCAATCAAATGGAGGATCACATGAAAAGAAAACATTAAATTAAAGTAAAAAGTTTGCGAAGAAATAGTTTTTGTCATTCGTGAATAGGAGCCGAACAATAAAGAAGCTTTTTCAAGATCATTCGTGTTTGAGTTTACTGGGTCATCAACGGGAAGGTTACCTCCAACAGCCAATAAATAATGAAATCTACCGAATGCTCATTTTACTTACTTTTTCAGGCTTTCAGGTAGAAAAGGATTTTTCACCCTCGTTTATTATTTTTACTTAAGACCATGCAGAAGACTGATTTACGACTTCATTTCAAGTTCTCCTTTCGATCAGTTCACATCTAAATAAAAACATTTTTCTCGATATGGAAATTAATTTGCTGGAAGTCGTTGACATTATCAAAACTGAGCCAGATTCAGAAGACGAAACAGTTCTCGATCAGTTCACATTAAAACCATTTGAGGGGAACGTCAAACATGAACCAGAAGAACATTTTACGCTGACATTGCCAGACGATCCTGAACCAGAAAAGGAAGCGAAAATAATTTTAAGGAAATTTGATTCAAAGTGGAAAACTAAATCTGAGTTGTTCGGAAAGTATTTTGTTTGTGGCAAATGTGACTTTGTAACAAAAATAGCTGACAGCTTGAGCAGGCATTTAAAAGAATGCAAAGGTCTTCAGAAATGTGAAAAATGTTTTTCGATGAGCAAATCAGAAATTATCAAAGAATGTGGTTTTTGTGATCTCAAGTTTAACTGCAACAACTGCAGCACAAATCATATCGACCGGGATCATCGAAAAGGATCAAATTGGCATTGCACGAAATGCAAATTCAAAACTTCAATCAAGAATTGTCTAAAAAATCATTATCTTAGGCACGTAAAGAAATTTTCATGCGAGACTTGTAAACAAAACTTCTCACTCAATTGGCAATTAAAGAATCATCAACAGAATCAAAGCCACGGAGTCTTCGCCACGAAGACTGAAACAAAGTTTGAATGCAGTGCTTGCGTCAGTTCATTTGCAACAAAAATTGGATTAACAAAGCATGAAAAGGGGTTTCATAGTAAATTGAAGTTCTATTGCGATATTTGTGGCAAAATAAATAAAGTTAAGACAGATCTACAAAGGCACATAAACACTCATCTCAAAGTGCCTTGCCCGATTTGCGAGCGAATGTTGGCTGGTCATCGTCTTAAAGAACACATTGAACAGCATTCGGACAAAGCAAAGTTTAAATGCAACGTTTGTGAGAAAATTTGCTCTAGTAAGATCAATCTTCAACGACATAAGAAAAAAAAGCACGAGATTGATCAAGTTCAGTGTGACTTGTGTGCTAAGATATTTCAAAATATATTTTCAATAAAAGTACACATGAAGACCCATTTGATTATTCCATGTCCACTCTGCAGAAGGACAATGCCCAAACAAAATTTAAATGAGCACATGAAAAGAATTCATTCATCAGGAGAAAAGTCTTGTCACATCGCGAACTGCAGACAAAGGTTTATGAATATCGAAGAACTTAAGAAGCACGAGAAAATTCATATCGGACCTCAAAACTACAAATGCCCGAAGTGCAGTTATCAAACTAAAAAATTACAAGCTATAACAATGCACTGTGCATTTTGCACATCGAAAAAAGAGCACACGAAATTTAAATTTATGAAATCTTCCTAAATAAATGAATATTATTACCTTAGAACTGTTTTTGGTTTTCGGCTTTCACTTGTTAGTTTCAACTTCCAGGTAAAAAGAATTTTCACCTTTTGTTTATTAATTTTAAGTTAAAAGAAGCAGAAAACTGATTTGAGACTTCATTCCAAGTTCTACTTTCGATCAGTTCACATCTACAGAAATTTTTTTTTGCTCGATATGGAAAATAATTCGCAGGAAGTTGTTGCCAACATCAAACAAGAGATCGAAGATGTAACAGTTCTCGATCAGTTCACATTATTAGAACCATTTGAGGGGAACGTCAAACACGAACCAGAAAGACATTTTGTTTTCATAATGCCAGACGATCCTGAACCAGAGTTCGATGAATTGAAAGAAGTGAAAATAACTTTGAGGAAATTTGATAAAAAGTGGAAAACTAAATCTGAGTTGTTCGGAAAGTATTTCTTTTGTGGCAAGTGTGATGTTGTAACAAAACAAGCTGGTCACTTAAGCAGCCATTCCAGAGCTTGTAAAATTCTCCCAAAATGTGAAAAATGTTTTTCGATGAGCAAATCAGAAATTATCAAAGAATGCGGTTTTTGTGACTCCAAGTTTAACTGCAACAACTGTAAATCATATCATATCGACCAAGTTCATCGAAAAGGATCTAATTGGAATTGCACGAAATGCGATTACAAAACTTTAAATAAACAAAAACTAAAAGATCATTTTCAGTCTCACGTGAAGAAGTTTTCATGCGAAACTTGCAAACGAAACTTCTCACTCAATTATCAATTAAAGAATCATCAGCAGAATCAACGCCACGGAGTTTTCTCGTTGAAACCAGAAGTAAAGTTCGAATGTAAATTTTGCAACAGTTCATTTGCATCTAAGAGAAGTGTAATAAAACATGAGAAAGGAGTTCATAGTCAAATGAAGTTGCATTGCGATATTTGTGGCAAAATATTCAAAAGTAAGTTTCATCTATATATCCACATGGGAACTCATCTAAAAGTTCCTTGCCCGATTTGTCAGGTCATGATAGCAGAGGCTCGTCTTCATATACACTCAAAATTGCATTCGACTTCTGCAAACTTTAAATGTGACGCTTGCGATAAAGTTTGTAACAGCAAAGCCAATCTTAGTGAACATAAAATGAGAGTGCATGAGATTAATCAAGTTCAGTGTGATTTGTGTTCTGAAATAGTTAAAAACAAACGTGTACTTAAGCTACACATGGCGAAGCATTTTAAGGTTCCATGTCCACTGTGCAGAAAGCCAATGGCCAAATCTAACTTGAGACTACATATGAAAGCAATTCACTCATCAGGAGAGAAGTCTCTGGCTTGTCACATCAAGCAATGTTCACGAAGATTTAAAAATATCAAGGAATTGAAGGAGCATGAAAAAATTCACATCGGACCGCAAATTTGCAGATGCCCGAAGTGCGATCATCAAACAAAACAATTCAATAAAATGGAGGATCACATGAAAAGAAAACATTAAATTGAATTGAAATTATCGCGAAGAAACAGTTTTTGTCATTCAGTTAATAGAAGCCGAACAATAAAGAAGCGTTTTAAAGATCATTCGTGTTTGTATTTACTGGTCATCGACGGGAAGCTTAGTTTAGAATTTTTTTCTGTCAGGCTTTCAGGTAGAAAAGGATTTTTCACCCTTCGTTTATTATTTTTACTTGAGACCATGCAGAAAAATGATTTGAGACATTCCAAGTTCTACTTTCGACCAGTTCACATCTAAAGATTTTTTTTTGCTCGATATGGAAAATAAATCGCAGGCCAACATTGTTGCCAACATCAAACAAGAAATAGAAAATGAAAAAGTTCTCGATCAGTTCACATTATTAGAACCATTTGAGGGGAACGTCAAACACGAACCTGAAAGACATTTCGTTTTTATTATGCCAGACGATCCTGAACCAGAGATCGAAGAATTGAAAGAAGTGAAAATAATTTTGAGGAAATTTGATAGAACATGGAAAAATAAATCTGAGTTGTTCGGAAAGTATTTCTTTTGTGCCAAGTGTGACTTTGTAACAAAAAGAGCTAACAGCTTGAGCAGGCATGTAAAAGAATGCAAAGATCGTCGAATAAGTAAAAAATGTTTGTCGATAGAAAAATCTGAAAATTTAATAGAATGCGAGTTTTGTGACCTCATGTTCGACTGTGACAACTGCAAGACGATTCATATTCCTAAAATTCATCGCAAGGACTCAAGTTGGCATTGCACGAAATGCGATTACAAAACTTTAAACAAAGCAAATCTAAAAGTTCATTTTCAGTCTCACGTGAAGAAATTTTCATGCGAGACTTGCAAACAAAAATTTTCACTCAATTGGCAACTAAAGAGTCATCAGCAGCAGCATCGACACGGAGTCTTCGCCACGAAGCATGAAACGAAGTTTGAATGCAGTGCTTGCGTCAGTTCATTTGCAACTAAAATAGGATTAAGACAACACGAACATGGGTTTCATAGTAACTTGAAGTTCTATTGTGATATTTGTGGTAAAACCTATAAATCTAGAGGAAATTTTTTATCACACATAAAAACTCATCTCAAAATGCCTTGCCCGATTTGCGAGCGAATGTTGGCCAGTCATCGTCTCGAAGAACACATTGAACAGCATTCGGGCAAAAAAAAGTTTAAATGCGACGAATGCGAGAAAATTTGCTCTAGTAAGATCAATCTATATTTGCATAAGAAAGCAAAGCATGAGATTGATGAAGTTCAATGCGATTTGTGTGCTGAGATATTTCAAAATAAACTTTTATTTAGAATGCACATAAGGATGCATTTGATTGTTCCATGTCCAATGTGCAGAAGGCTAATGGCAAAACATAATTTAAATTGGCACATGAAAAGAATTCATCCATCAGGAGAGAAGTCTCTGGCTTGTCACATCGCGAAATGCAAACAAAGGTTTATGAACATCGAAGATCTTAAGAAGCACGAGAAAATTCATATCGGACCTCGAATCTACAAATGCACGAAGTGCAATCATCAAACAAAAGAACTCCGTAATATGTTGGTTCACATGAAGAGAAAAGATCACAAAAAAAGAGTTCGAGAACTATTTTTAAATTAATAAAAGCAAAAATTGCGTCAATTTTCTTTATTCCAACTTTTGTTCCTAAGCGAGTTATAAAATTTCTACAAACATCAAAAAGTTACATTAAACTTCAAAAAGTGTGTAATGGACTTTAAATTCAAAACAAACTTTTTTTTCGTTGAGCTGACGTCAAAGAAATATTTTTCTAAGTTCTAATCTGATTAAAAAAATTCCTCCTAAATAAATAATAATCTAAGTTAATAGATAGGACCTTTCATTAGTTTCACTGCTTGTTCCATAAATTCTGCGTGGGATTGATTTAATAAACTCTTTCTTCATTGATTCGCCTTTAACATTCATAAAATATTGATTTATAGATAAAATTCTTTCGCTATTTCAAATAAGCTTTCAACATTCACAGATTACTTCGTTTCTAACTTAAAGTCATCGAAATCTTTCCACCAACAAAGCAATGAACACGAATTTCCTCAAGCAAAAGCGTTGAAGTGTTCAAGGAATTTCGTTGAGCAAAGCTTCGTTGCGTCAATAAATAAATAAATCTTTCTTGAGTTTCTTTCTGAACAATTTCCATTAATAAATATTTGGCTAATAAACAACAAGGAAGAAACATCTCTTCGAGATTTTTCGCTAACATTCTTTGAAGTCTCTTCTCAGAGAAGCGACATAAATAAACTCTTTTTCGTTTTCCTTTGTATCTCACGACGATTCATGTAATAAATAAAACTTTCATGGCGCTAAAGCTTGTTATCGACTTTTCCTATTTCATTTTCATGTTAATACTTAAAGAGAGTGGTCCAAGGAAAGTTCCCTTCGAACTCGTGCGGATGTGAATTGATTGTTAAAAAAGCAAATTATTCAAAGATACATGCCAAGACCCAACAGCAATTCAGACAGCAGTTGCTTCCTTTATCACCGTTTGCTATCTTTTCATTGTAGTTTCTCATCTTCTTCGAATAACTTTTCGGGTTGCTTCTGTTGGAAAGATGAATTGGCATTTCTGCAAAGTCTGGTCGAGCTTTCTTAAAGTTAAGCAACATTGAGTTTTGTTCTTCAGGAAGATTTGAGTTTCTCTTCTTCGTGAAGAAGTTTTCAATCAATTGAGTCTCAGCTGGATCGAGGAGACTAACTCTATCTCGACACTTTTTGAAATCATCGTAAGACATTAGAAGATATCTTGGAGTGTAAATCAATCCGCCCAAGACTCGCCTTCGATTCTCCTCTGACGATTCAATCATTTTTCTTTCACATTCCTTGCTGCTCCACTCGGCCAGCAAGTCGAAAATGATTGTTTCTGAAGGTAACTGTAGCGCTTCTCTCTTGACGATAATCTCGAGCTCCTCGAATCGAAGTGTTCGCAATTCTGGCTGCGGCAATATCTCAGAGGCGTTTTGATCAATGAACTGGAGAGTATTATAAAACATTGCATTTAAATATTCCTCGGCGGACGAAGGCTTCGCTACTTTCGTTTGTACTGTTGTCGTGTTGTAATATCTTAAAGCTTTAAAAACATCGATGACGTTCTCCACGGCCAACTTCATGTCGAGCTCTTTCGCACAAGCGATAATCAAATCGTGACATTGAAACGTCGAGGCGAGTTCTAGAATATTTAAAGTGTTCTTCGCATCTTCGTTAAATCGAATAAACTTTGTTTCAATGAATCTGACGAGAGCTTCGAAGTTGGTTGGATTGACGTTGCTTTGATTTATCGTGAATTTCTCTGCTCGAACGAGTCGGGAAAGTTCTGTATTCGAATTGAGGATTGACAGTCGATCAGCTCTCACGCTATAATTCTCCTTGTTGCCCAAGACGATGAAATCGACGTAGGACGAGTCGGTCGCAATTTCTGTAAGCGGAGGGGCCGAAGGAACTTTCTTCTCATCGTCGGGATTTTCCGGGGCGTTAAAAGGCTTTCCCATGACTCAACAGTTTTATTGTGAAGATCTGAAAGAACATGAAACACATTGTGAGACTTAAACCTTAAATGCAATATCGTCTTTAACTGATTAACTTCAAATATTTGCACAAATAAAGTTAATTAGTTTCTCTTATCGTCGCTTTAGCAAGTGCAAACACAACAAGAACTTGCCCCGTCGCATCGATAACAAGACCCAAACAAACTTTAAAGTAAAGAAACGCAGTCTGATAAGAATATTTAGTGGCAAGAGATAGTTTGTTTGCTTTTCATTTCGTTCCGGGAATGTTTGAAGAAGAAGAAGCTAAAAAGGATTTTGAATCGAGTTCAAACTTCCCGCAAACATCAACCTCACAAATGACATCGAATGTTGTTAATTATTATCTTTATGTTCCCAACAAGTGAACTTGCATGTTTTTATTTTTGTTTGGTGAAACCTTCGTTGTTAATAATCCCGACAACCTCATCCCACTGGCTCTTGCAATTTTGCATTCATAAATCGATGAATAATAATCCTTGAGGTTAGACGCAACTGTGGTTGTGCTAGTTTGTTTTGTTTATGCTCTTCCATGTTATCGTAATTTTCGCTCCCGTTGAAGCTTCAAACTTTTTAGTACGCAGAAGCCGAATCGACAAGTGCTCATCGAGCGAGAGAGGAAGATTGTGAAAGAGAAGGAAAGGAAAATATTAATCAGAAGGAAATAAAAATATTTTCGCCCTTCATCGATTGATTCAATTGTTGTGATTCACGGAAAATGTTTTTTATTCCAACATATGCTGATCAAATTGCTTTATTATTCTTCTTTAATTTGATTGATTCAAGGAGCAGATATTAAAGATTTTCCATGTTTCGCGAAACTTCCTTCTTGACCTACTTAATAATTTTCACTAGAACTCTTTTTTCTCTTCACAATTCTCACTCAATCTTGCGAAAAATCGTCGAGATTTAAAGCTTACGACATTTCCCATGAACTCTTATGAAGAATTTTCCGATGACTCACCTTAAAAAAATTAATTCTGATTCAAACAGCAGAAAAATCACTCGAAACCTTCTCTCGTCTCGGAGAAATGATGTTGTCGCCGTCAGAAGAAAAACTGAGAAAATGTTTCTGAATATTTTTTTTTCTTTCACGAAAAGCTGATGCGGACAGAGCTCAATTTCGACACAATTCGGGTGTTTTCGTAACTTCGGATTTATTCTCTCGGGCTCGGTTCACAGTAGAAGGAAAGTGAGTTACTCAATTTCAAAAATGTTGATCCCAGAGCGGGAAAATAGAAATAATTTCACAGAAAATGCGCACGACCTGTTCGAGAAGGAACAGGTTAATAAAAAAAGACTGAGAACTATGTCAAAACTCGCAAATGATTCGAAGCATTTCGGCAGCAATTAACATGTCACAATTCTACGATAATTTAATCAACTTTTTATCAGTTTCTGGCTACGCTACACGAATATCTTTCGCTAATGGCTAATTATTGTGTTATCGATCATTGTGGATTATCGAGTCTTCCGGGTGAGTTTGATGTAGAACAAAATGTTGTAAAATATTTTACACAACCGCGAGAAAAAAAGTTTCAATTAACATTTGATAGAAAACAGTTTTTCTTTACGCAATAACATCTGAATGAACTCCTAACGGTTTTTAAAAATTGAATAATTAGAACCGTACAAAGGTTTTCAAAGAGATACAAATGTTTTCAAAGAGGTTTTTCCGTTAAAAATAATTTAAATTCTTAAAAAAGCGCTTTCTGGGGCAGTTGAATTTCAAAAAATACTTCAACTTGCAGCTAATTTTTTGCAAGCGACTGCTGCTCCATCTTTTGGCGGACATCAGTATTTTATTTTTCATCAACAAGTAAAGAATATTTTCATAGTTTTCTTTTAATTAACAAACAACGAGAAGCACAAATCAGATTTAAAGTATTTTTTAAAGTAATTGAAGTCATTCCTTAGTTGAATCAATCAAAGTTGACAAATGGAAACGCGAATTTGAGGAGAAATTTGAAAACATAGTGAATGTCAATTGATCTTGTGATAACAATCTTCTGAATCAGGAATCATTTACCAAGTGCCTAAATAAATTGTACAACAAGATGATGTCAATGATGAATGTCCCGAGTCTTGGCGAGAATGAGCAGATTTGCATTTTCCTCGAACGAGGAACTCTAATCACAAAATATTATCTGAAGAAGCGACCGGAGAAGAAGTGTTTGAGTTTGAGACGAGAGACAAGGCAGATTCTTGTTAATCCCATCTCGGCAGTGTCATCAGCTTCGTCAAGCAACTTATCCAGAAACATTTACGAGTTCGCACTGGAACTGCGGGAAGTTAAGGAGATTCGGTTTGGGAAACATTCGAAAGACTTTGACAAATGGGATGACAGCAAGAAAGTCGACTTCCAAAAATGCTTCGTTATCTTATACGGAAATGAGTTCAAGCTTAAATCCTTCTCTGTCGTCGCCCATTCCGAGAAAGAGTGCGAAATGTGGATAAAAGGATTAAAGTACATGGTTCATGAGACGACACATTCGCCATATCCTCTTCAAGTTGAACGATGGCTGCGAAAAGAATTCTATGCCATGGAGAATTCAAACAAAGCGTAATTCTATTTATATTATTCGGTGCGATTAAGCTCATTAAACAAACAAATGTTGTTTACTTTTAGGGTAACGCTGAAGGAGGTGAAAGCTTTTCTGCCGAAAATTAATTTTAAAACTTCAACGTCGGATCTGAATCGACAATTTCAAATTGCTGATGTGAGAAAACGAAACGAAATTGGATTCGATGACTTTACACGCCTTTATCAGAACTTAATCAATGTTCCAACGTTCTTAATGGATTGTTTTAATGGCCCGATGCCTTATTCAGAGAGCACAGAAACTGTGACCTTGAAAGAGTTTCAGAAATTTCTTCTGAACGAACAAAATGAGGAGAAAGCAAAAGACGATCAGTTCATATCAAACTTTATACAAGAATTCGTGCAGGACACGCAACGCGAGGTTTGCGAGCCTTACTTCACAATCAACGAATTTGTTGATTATCTGTTTTCAAAGCAAAACGACATTTGGGACGGAAAGTGCAATCGAGTCTATCAAGACATGACTAAACCGCTCTGCGATTATTGGATCTCTTCATCACACAATACTTATTTATTCGGCGATCAGTTCTCTAGTGAATCGTCGACGGAAGCTTATGTACGAGCTCTTCGAATGGGCTGTCGATGCATTGAGCTTGACTGCTGGGATGGACCTGACGGGCCGCTTATCTTCCACGGTCACACGTTCACAACAAAAATTAAATTCAAAGACGTAATCAAGATCATCAAGGAAAACGCGTTTGTCACATCGCAGTTCCCACTTCTCTTGTCGATTGAGCAAAACTGTTCGTTGCAACAACAGCGTAAGATGGCTCAATTGATGACTGAAGTATTTGGAGACATGTTGTTGACACAGCCTCTCGAGAAAACCGAGACAAAGCTGCCGTCGCCATACGCCTTGAAGCGAAAAATTATTTTAAAGCACAAGAAGCTTGTTTATTGCGAAGGCTCTAGTCACAATGCTTTCTTTGTTGATGATACAAACGGCTCGAATAGCACGAACAGCCTCATTCGTCAAGATGAAAATGAACTCGACATTAGAAACGCCGTCAAAAATGGAGTTTTGTACTTGGAAGATCCAATCGATAAGGAATGGTATCCACACTTCTTCGTTTTGACGCCACATCATAAACTCTTCTACACCGACAGTTACAAGTAAGTTTCTGACTCAGCGACAATTGCACTAAAATGAATTTGAAACTAAGAAAATTTGTCTGTCGTCTGGAAAAAAAATGATTGATTGTCATAATAACAAGTTCAATGACACGACATCGAACTTCAATTTCATTTTGAGAACGTATTGAATTACTTTGAAAACATTTTGTTTTAGAAATGATCGCGACGATACACGCGACGAGGAAGTTGAGAGTCTCACACGTCCAAAGGAGCAAATAACCAACGATGAGCTTCACTTTGGCGAGAACTGGTTTCATGGAAAGTTGTCGGGTGGACGCGAAGAAGCTGAAAGGTATTTAATCTGCTTGTTTCATTCATTCATTGACATTCGTTGCTTGACATTTCTCTTCGCTTATTCCAGCTTATTGCGTCAATATTCTCATCTTGGTGACGGCACATTCTTGGTACGAGAGTCCGTGACATTTGTTGGCGATTATTGCTTATCATTTTGGAGGAAAAACAAGCCCAACCACTGCAGGTTCTTTATCAGTCGCGCATTTTCGCTTTGAGTCTGGTTTGTTGACAAATCGTTTCTATTTGTTTTCCGGTGACTAGGATTAAGATAAAGCAAGAAAGGGGGAGCACCAAGTATTACCTGTTCGAAAATGTTTTGTTTGACAATCTCTACAGCTTGATAATGCATTATCGGCAAAACGTGTTAAGGTCGTCGGAGTTTTCGATAGTTTTGAAAGAGCCGGTACCACAACAGAACAAACACGAGATGTGTGAATGGTATTTCGCCACAGCGACGCGTGAGGAGTCCGAGTTGATTCTGTCGCAGATGCCGAACGACGGAAGCTTTTTAGTTCGACCGAGCGATAAGGGACAAAATACGTTTGTCATATCTTTCAAGTAAACACTTTTGTGTAAACATTTTGAAAGTTTTTTTTTTGTTAACTGTTGTTCGTCATTACAGAGCGCAGCAACGAATCAAACATTGTTTAATCAAGAGCGAAGGACGTCTTTATGAAGTCGGCACGATGAAGTTCGAAAGCTTAATTGACTTGATAAATTATTATATGAAGTTCTCTCTCTACCAAAAAGTCAAGTTGAGTCATCCAGTGTCGAAGGATATTGTCAAGCGAATGGGAAACTTGTCGTTGCTCGATGATGACAACGCCTACACTTCAACTGGTTACATGGATCCATCAACTGTTGCCAAGGACAAGGTTACAGTGAAAGCTCTTTTCGATTATAAAGCACAACACGAGGATGAGCTTTCATTTTGTAAACATTCGATTATATCAAATGTCGACAAGAAGATCAATCAACTTTGGTGGACAGGAGATTACGGCGGAAAGATTCAACATTATTTCCCAGCCAACTACGTTCAAGAGATTAACGGCCTTGATGGATTCGATTGCGACGAAAGTACAAGCAATCCCATTCTCGGAAATCCTCAGAAAGGAATTATTGATGTCAGTGGAGCTGTCGTTGAGTTAGCTGTTGGTCCTCCTGGCGAGGTCGAGTGGATGGTTCGAATTCAAACGCCATCGATGCAAAACATCTTTGAGTTCGGAGCACAAACGAAGGAGCTAGCTATCGATTGGAGGAACGCAATCATGGAAGCTGCACAAAATGCCAGCGTTCTTGAGAATGAACGACGTAAAATCGAGAGAAACTCAAAAGTGGCTAAGGAAATGTCGGATCTAATCATTTACTGTCGAAGTGTTCCATTTAAAAACGCCGGATGGCTTTTCTATGAGATGTCGTCGTTCTCCGAAACAAAAGCGGAGAAATATTTTCTGCAGCAAGAAATGAAGGTAAGCTTGGTTTGAGGTTTACTTTGCCTATTGCGAGAGAACGTTGTGATTCATTCTCTCTATGCAAACGAAAGTTCATTGAACTCTTCACTAAACTCGAGTCTTTCACAGCTCTTCCTTCGCTATCATCGCAATCAAATCAGTCGAGTTTATCCCAAAGGACAACGACTTGACTCATCAAACTTCCATCCAATTTCATTCTGGAATGTTGGATCTCAAATGATTGCGCTGAACTTCCAAACGCCTGACAAGCCAATGCAGATTTTGATGGGAAAGTTCAGGGACAATGGCGGTTGCGGTTACGTTTTGAAGCCGAGCTTCATGCTACACGAGAATTACGACCCAAATGACTCGTCGGCATGTGAAGGCCTCGAGCAGGTGTTGGTGACTCTTCGTATCATCGCAGCGCGGCATTTGTTCAAGAGTGGCCGAACCAATTTGTCATCGCCGTTAGTGGAAGTAGAAATTCTCGGCGCCTCATACGACTCAGGTCTAAAGCATCGAACGAAAGTTCAATCCGATAATGGCTTTAATCCGATTTGGAATGATGTATGCGAGTTTAAAGTGAAGAACTCGGCTCTAGCTCTCTTGCGATTCGAAGTTCAGGATGAAGGTAGTTTAGCATTTTAAGTCGAAATTATTAGTTGGCGATAATTAATTTAAATCTGTTTCTTCTCTTTCTCTATTCGACAGATATGTTTGGCGAGAAAAACATGATTGGGCAGACAACGTTGCCAATAAATTGTCTCCGTTCAGGCTTTCGAAGTGTTCCCCTCCGTAATAAGTTCAGCGAAGAGTTAGAGCTTGCCGCTCTCCTCGTGCACATCTCTATTAAGCAAATTAAAGATCAACATTGAGTGGATAAAATATTTGTCAATTCTTAATGGGAAAAAGCGCAATCTTCTTGTCTTCTTCATCTTCGTCTTCTGTCTCTAATGCAACACTTAGTCTGTGCAAAAATATTGATTGTATTTTCAAATATAAAAATAACAAATAAAGGACAACACAAATCAAATCGTTGAATAGAGTTTGAGTGAAAATAAACAGCAGTACGATGAGGTCGACAGATTTATGCACTTTGTTCGCTTAGTTTTATGTGACCTTATTTGCCATTTATTGCGGTTGCTTCAAAGCAACTTTGTCGAAGTTCCTGGAAGTGGTTGATGTCATCAACTCTCGAGGAGTAATCTTCTCAGGGTTTCAAAAATATTCAATGGCTTTTCTCCTTTGGATGGCAATGAAACAAATTCCTCCGATTCAGCATAAATTTCTTGGGAATTCCTGAGTGCCTCGCTAAAGCTTCAATTAAAGACTTGCTGATGATGAGATATGGTAATCGCTGTCAAAACAGTGTAATTAAAGTTCTTTGCATTTCACCACGTTTTCGATAATTATCGTGGAAAGATCAGGTTCGATCGCCAGAGATTTTAATGCGAAAATGATTTGTTTGGCATATCGCATCGGATAATGGCTTCGACGGTGAGTTTGCAGACCTGAATCTCAACCGAACCATGCACTTAATTAATTGTACATCAATTCTTTTTAAATATAATTTAATTAAGATTTTTACAACTTCATTAAAATATTAATTTTCTCCCGCCAGAGATCTTGAAGGTAAAAAAAAGAGATTCCAAATATAAAATGAAATGCAATCTTTAGTGTTTGTCAGTAACAAGCTCAGCGGGAATGTGAGCATTATTATTGAACACAATTCCGTTTCGTGTCGTGTGCAGTGACGCTTCTAACTGTGAGAGCTTATAAATTTGCTAAAATATCGCTTCGACTTTCACAATTCCATTTAAGGACAACGAGTGGTTTTTGGTTTGGCGGTTCTCGAGAAAATTGATCGAGTTTCAAGATTTGAGTCATTCAAACTTTAATGGGAATGAGACCGGAATGTGAGTTGCGAACGAAGAATGCACTCGAGTGTGATGTACTCAATTTGTAAACTTATCTTGGCAGTTATCGCACGTTCTCGTCTGATAATCTCCGGAAAGGAATTCGCTGATAAAATATTTCCAACTAATCCATCTTAATTCGTTAAAAGGTTATTTCCCATTCTCCCCGAAAATATTTTGCTAATCACACATTCCTTTGATAAGACAAAGTAGCGGGGTTCCTGAGTAAATTTGTAAATCACCTGCAATCGTATCAAGTGTACGCAGGTGACACTCTATAAATAAACTTAATTCAAATGCTCGCCCGCCTGCCTGGACAGTTTGTTTTTGAAATTTATTGCTCGATAGATCAGTCAACACAGGAAATCCTCTATGACCACTCGACGAGCTCGACTGAACGGCAAGACAAGTGCACTCTTCGATCTGAAAGAAAGACACGTCTCTGTCGATGAATGGGCGCGTGAATGAAATGCAATGCTTCGAGTGAGAGATCGGGGCTCATCTTTTCTTCGTTTCACATATTTTATTTCTTCAAAATATATTCATGTCATCATCTCTTACAGGTAAATAATCATAATGCTTTTTAATTGCTTTATATGTACACTTTCGCTTAAACAAATAATATAAATAATGAGTAACTTATTCGTTATTGCTTTTAAGAGTTATATTTGCTCTCTCTCTCTTACTCTTGCCCCTTTCAACAAAAAAAAATATTGAAATGAAATGAAGGTGCAGACGGAAGGTGAAAACGGATCTTTGTTCTTCTCATGGAATGCTCAGAAATTGAAGAGTTCAATCAAGAAAAACTGAAAGCAAGAACTGTAATAATGATGATTAGAGTAAAAACAATAATTTTGAAGTTTAATTAAATATTTTTTTTTGTCAGATTTGTTTTGTTTGCTTTATTGAAGTTTCCTCTAAAAATGCAATTTTCTCAAGATCTCTGATGATTTCTCCTTCAACTCTTTCCTTGACTGTTTTGAGTATCAGTTTCTTCTTCTCATATACTTTCTCATCCTGTCAATCGAGCAAATGTTTTTCGTCTACATGACTAATTTTGGCACTAACATATTTAAGCTTGTTCTTCATCATTTATGTGACTTTGGAGGAGAAATACTTAAGCTTTGTACACGAAGAAACGTAAAATACTTTAAAATAAATGTTCTTAAGTTTAGCTAGGTCACTACAAAACGTTTCTCGCTTCCTTCTTCCTTAAACGTGACTTAATTATGGCAAATTAAGGCAGAAAGCTTTGACAAATTTCTGATTTCTTTCATGTCCTTGGGGACTGTACGCAATTTCCGTCAGAAGTAAATTTCCTTTCCCTTTAAACCGAAAATTCGAGTGAGATTTGTCTAAAGTAACTTTCAAACGATCTGACCACAATTGACGTTCAGTCCCCAAGCCACAAAATTCTCAGGGAAAAATACTGCAACACTTTTTATCTTCTACCGAATCGCTAAACAACGTTCTAAACACTTTCATCGTAAGATCTGAACATCATCGCTAATCATTTAATATTTTTTATGTCTTTTCTATTGTTTAATCAAGAGTTGGTTAAGAAAAAGGAAAAGAGTCCTAAATGGACTTCTAATGAACATTTTTTTTTTGTTTGTCTTGTTTGGTTTTTGTCGTTAAACTCGAGGCGTCAAAAAACATAAAACGAGAAGTCAAAGCTTTGTCCTTAGAAGGAGGAAAGAGGAATAAAAACTACCATAGAGACTCGTAGATCTTTATCAGTTTTTCAACAATTTCAGGGGCTCGCTTGCTGTTGATTCTTCTGAGACTGCGATGATTTCTGGTTCGGTCTTTTTGAATTTCTGCCATTCCCATTATTTTTCCTATGCCGTCGATTATTGTTATTGCATTTATTGTTAGACTTATCATTTGCAGCATTTCTACCTTTAACGATCCTTTTACCTTTCAAGCTCTTATCGTCTGTCTCATCTGTACAGTTGTTGTTGTTATTAGTGTCATTGTTAATATTCTCTAAGTTAAAGTTAGTCGAAGGAGGAGGATTGTGCGAACTCGAATCCTGCACACGATCAAGATTCTCATCGACCCTCAATGGCTTCGAAGCCGCACCACCATGAGATGGCTTCCGAAGTCGAGCATTCTGTTTGCTTTTGCTCTCGTTTACAATATTTACACCACTATCATTATGATTATAAATAGCATTAAAGTCGTCCTCGTTACCTAATTGTTTAGTGCTGCTCATGTTATCGTTACTATCTAGGTTTTTATTATTACTAATAGTATGGTACGGGGGGCGACGGAGGGGTTGTTCATTGTGATGATGACGAACGTGATGCTTCTGCTGCTTCGTTCGTCTTGCGGTTGTTGTGGATGATGAAGACGATGCAGATGAGGAAGTGCGCTGCTTTGTCGCGTCTAAACTATTACTATGAGTTGGCTGATGTATTGTCGTCGTCGATGTGTGATGATGGTTGTGGTGGCGATGAGGATGATTATTATTATTATTAAGATTATTATTAACGTTAGAGTCGCTGTTGGCTAAAGATGTCGGCTCATAATCGATGGTGGTTGTTGATGTACTCAATCCATTCTTAAATATTCTTCGACACGACAAGTCGATCTTTTGTGGGTTGACATAGTTGATAGGCTTTCCATTTCGATTGAACCCGAGATACTTCCCGGGATAATGGATTGATTGATAGAGTTGATAGCCTTGATCCATCTCTTCTGTGAAGTAGCAGTTCATCGTGAGCTTTTTCTGTCAATCAAAGAATTGAGAGTCAGTCTTAAATTAAGTAATAAAAAAACAGCGATGAAACTTACGAATAGTTTCGGCTGCCACCGTTTGTTGAAGCAGATGTAGGAATCCAGTTCTTTGATGTAAAACGTTAGTCGAAATTTGCCTTCTGGAGACGTGTCGGATATTATTGTAAAGTTTTCTGCGAAAAGGTGAAAGATATTAAGTGAATATTAATTCAAATTGGTTTCGAAGCTTTAAACTAATGATTTCAAATGGAGCGTCTCGAATTTATAACGCGTGAATACTTTAGCGCTAAATTATTTGCCTCTCGCCCTCCTGCTATCGAAATAATTTGACATTAGGCAACTATCAATCCTTATGAATATTAATAAAATGTTCGGCATTCGCGAGTCCGCGGGCAGTCGCGCGATCTACATTTTCTCTACATCATCTCTCTCTCTCTCTCACACACAAATATTTTGCTAAAATAAATCGTTTTTCTTTAATCATTTGAAGTCTTTTACAAATTTCGAAAAACATTCCGATGGTCGCTGCGAGAGTCTCTCGCCTCTTTCCTTTGTAGTCTTGTGCAAACCGAAACGATCGAAAGAATCAAAAATAAATAAAAAAAAAACCTAAAACAAACTTAGAAACTTTCGGTGTTGGGAAATTTTTCCAAAAATGCATCTTTTCGCTTGGGATTTTTTTTTAATATTAGGTAAGACACAAGGAGAAGAAAGTGTGATTTCTTGAGCAAAGAAAAGATTTAACAACACAAGAATACCTCCCTCGAATTCGTAGAAATTCAAAACTCGCTCTCACTCACTCCGAGTTTTGTTTTCGTAACCTTTTTTCCTTCTTCAATAAATTGAAATAACTCGAAGGTATCGTTAAGTGCGTACTTCTAAAGAAAAAGTTTTGAAGAGAAACAAAAAGTGAGAAAGAAGAAGCGTTTTTAACTTCTCTTTTGTCGAGAAACGATTTGTGGATTGAATTCTTTTGTCGAGTCATTGTGAAGAGGCAATTAAGAAGGATAATTGAATTAATTTGTCATGGGAATTTGAGCTGATGATTGATACGGAACTTTGTCCATGACACGCACGATTTAAATCCTTTCCTCGACTTTCTAATTCAAAGACTTTCTTCACGGCGATCGACTTCGAGAATTCGCTTGGAATTTCTTTCTCAAGAGAAAGAAGAATTGCGCAATTCCTCTACCTGTGGTTCACTTTGTTATCGAATGATTAGATCGATTGACAACATGTTCGTGTCTCCTTGTTTGATCTTTTGGGTCAAACAACCAAATAATGTATCGATGTCGAACAAAGGCACTGGCCCAGAGTCGGTGATAACGATCTCTTCGATCTGTTTGCTTGAGCTTGACTTTCGGAAACATCTTTTTCTCTTTCTTCGTTCGACAGGTTTCTTGGAAGCTCAACACACCACACGGTGAGATTATTCAATAAATTATAAGAGGAGAGTTTAAAGTGATTCAGAAACTAGACTCCATTATCGAGTGATGCACAGTTGAGTGCACAGCGCGCAAAACTAGTTGATTTTTAATTTAACCATTTCATATTTCTCTTCTTTGCTCAGCTCATTTTGCGATAATTACATTTATTTGCACAACTCTTCAGCTCAGCAAACATGATTCACACAGCACAGCACGATCGGCATACATTCTTTGCTCATTCTCGGTTATTTTTTCTCTTTGCTGCCGTTGCTGCCAATTTTGATCCATTAACGTTTTAAGTCAAAAAGACTCAAAGTCTTTATCATTTGGCTGAGTTCGCATGTCTTACATTTTCGGTTCGCTTTGTTGTTATTGATAGTGGCTTTTGCTTGCTGATCGCCTCTTTGCCTTCTGCATGTTTAAACTTTCTTTCACATTGAGTAAAAAGAAACAAAGCGGCAAACTTTGGGGGCCGGAGAAGAAAATCGGACGCAAAAAAAAATTAATTGGTTTTCAAAAGGCGTTCGGATCGGTTTTCTTTCGTTTTAAAAAAGTTTGTTTATTTGCAAATTGGAAATTTGCTGGTTGTAGAGCGTGAGTGTGAAGAAGACGAAGTCAGGGAACACCAACAGATTCAACAACACGACAGGACACAGTGAAGATGTTAAGTTTCGAGTTTCAACAAATTGGCGAAGCATCGCTCTCTCGCTTGCGCTCTCTAGCCTTGTGGCTTCCACTTTAATTAACTCTAACGTCTTCATTCTCTCTCTGTCTGACGTGAACATGCGAGATATTGTCTATAATCCAATTTGCCATTCACTCTCCGACTGACTCTCGCACTCACTTTAATTAATGTAATTTCGTGTTACATTAGACGCGTTTTAATTCAATAGTCTGTTGTTAACGTGATTCGTGATGCGTGCCAGTCTCACTCTCTCTCTCTCTTTCATTCACTCACTCGCTGCTCGAACAGTTATTGAATTTGTCGTATTAGCGTCAAAAAGTTTGGCACAATATTTCATGATACTCGATAGCGTTTCATAAATTTATGTACACACATTTCACTCCTTCCTCGTTTCACTTTACATTTTACGATGTTTTATTTGTACTTACGTGGGTATTCTGAGTTTTCGTTTGCGATTACACGGTCTCTCTCGACTCGAACAAATTTGTTGGAACATGCTGATTGAAGCTGCACATCTTGAGAAAAGCAATTTATTTCTACAATCAGAACCTGTAGTCGGGGAGAAGGAGAAAAAAAATATGTTGAAACAAAGAAGAAGAAAGTTTTATGCTTTAAGTGATTAACAAACATTTTATTTTCTGAGAAAACTTAAAGTTTCGAAACTGTTTTGAGGTAAATCCGTCACTCGCCTCGTTCCGTTTTTCTTTCTGTTTATAAATTGAGCATTAAGGATTGAAAAGCGATTACGAGGAATGTTCTTGATTTCGAGAGAGTCTCGTCGATGTTTATTTATTTTGTCGTTTAATCTAAACATCAAGACAATTCACTAAAAGCTTCATCGATCGTCTCTTGATTTTTTATTGAGCTGCTTCATAAATAAAGAAGCGACGAGCGACGTCAAACGTTATTCACTAGCCACCGCGATGTTCTCATAACTGTTTTCTCATTAAGAATGCATACAAAGTATCGATGAATTGTCGAACGACAAAAGCGCGGAGGCAGACGCATAAAAGAGAAGCGCTTAAGTCAATCGACGATTTCGAGAATGGATCTGAATAACTTTTAAATCCTCGTCCGTTGCTAAGTATTTCCAAGTTTTGACTGTTCCCATTATCTTATGACTTTTAAATAACAGAGCATTATTAATGAATGAATAAACAGAAAACGCCGACAAACAACGAGCGCAACTCTTCTTCTCTCCCTAACCTCGGAGAAGACTTCTGAAGGCTTCTTCTCCTTTCAAAGAAACTCCGAAATATCTTTAGAAGTTTGTTTATTTGCGTCGAGAAAAAGGAAAAATTTATGAATGAAACTGTTCGAGAAATTCGCTGTTGTCCGTTTCTTTTTATTTGATTAGGTATGTTAATGAATTCTTAGTTGGTTCTTGGTGTGTGGAGAGTCACTAATTAGAGATATATGCGGATTAGCGACCGACAATCATTGACAAAAAATCAACAGATTATTAGAATTGTCGCAGCTGCAGTGGCGTCGGTGAATGGCTATTAAGTCGCGTGATTCATGAGCATTGAGCTTCACTCTGACATGCATGGGAACCATTCTAGGTAGGACAACGTCCCAAGTTCCTCCTCCTCGGCTGACGTTCGAAGCGATCACGCCACTTTGGGAACTCGTTTCAATTTATCGCTACTCGTTCGATCGTTCGTCTCGTGTCGTCTTTCAAAATGGATCGTTCAGGGTCTCTCTCTCACTCACTCGATCAACGAAAAACTCTTTTTATTTTATTGATCCGCGTGATGAACGGTGAACAGAAAGAGAAATCCACCGTCTGATACTTGCCGCCCGCGATACTTACAACTTCTATCAATTCGATTAAGTTGGAATTTGTCCGAAAGTAAGACGAGAGAGTGAGTCTACCCGATAATCAATCTCAAACATACATTTCCTTGTTCGCCTTAAAAACTCATGTTCTTCGACTTTTCTTTCGAACGAAAGTATTTTTGTCGTCGTCTCGCTTTTCTGTGAGTTTGACGATAATAACCGGTCTCGGGTCGTTTTTGGGTTTGGGGTGCAATGAATTTGTCGTATAACATGATGTTTTGACAAAAAGTCGAAATGAAAGGAGAATGAAATGAACATTTGGGTAGTCACATTCATAATATTTCATTATTTATTGCCGCGCGGCATTAGATTCGAGAAGTCGAAGGCATAAAAGACGACGAAGAATTTATTCGTTGTGCACAATGTAAGAAAGCGACTTCAGAGAGAAGAAAAGAAATAACTGCCCACGGCAATTCAAGGAAATGAAGTGATTATTAAGTTTCAATAAAAATTTATTACAGTTAAATCATGAAAGATCGTCGGGAAATTGGATTGGCGAGAGAGACTCCAAACAAGAGTTGAAGTAGTAAAACGCATTAAATTTGAGTCAACGAAGAGAGAAATCCTCGAAATATTTAAATCTCGTCTAATGCTCGACCAAAAATTCCATCTTTTGCATAATTTTCGCATAACATCAAAAATAAAAAATGTTAAAAACTCATAAATTTTAAATGCTTTTTGCAATCCGATTTGGCGAGATATTTTTTTATTGCAATCGATTTTGTTTCCTCGCCTCGTCGTTCACTCACTCGCGACGCGTCGGAGAAGGCAACTTTGTCTGTGATAAACAGATTAGCTAATTAAAAGCTCATATCGAAATGAAGGAGACTTTTAATTGCCAAATTATCGAAAGAAAAAAGTGTTGCTAAGCCCATGTCTCATGCGAAAAAAGAAAACTTGATGTTAACGATGTCCAGTTACAGAAATCAAGTTTGCAGCGACAAGTTTCTCAACTCAATTTTCTTAACTAATCAATTTAAATTTTCTCAGATCGTCAAGATAGTTTGTTCGGCTAATTGTGATGAGATGCAATTACTTACCATCAGGAGGTACAAATACTTTGCATAGACAGTAAGCTTTGGTATCCTGAAACGACAAAGAAGGAAAAAGAGAGAGAAAAATTAAATTAATTGATCACAACTTTCATCTATAAAATAAAATATTTTTGGATTTTTATTTCGCTACAAAAAAAGAAGTCTTTGATTTGATGCCACCCAGGGACAGACCTCGCTGAGCTCTCGCTCATTAAATAATGAAGCAATCAAAGCGAATTCGAAGTACATCACTCAAACCTGTAACATTAGCGAGATCTTGTGAGAATCTCACGTTGAAAAATTCACGAGACACAAGAAATCTTGCGAAAAAATTCCTCGCCATGGTTGTCAATAAAACAAATGTTTATCTTATGTAGACATAGTAGAAGACGACAGCAATAAATCTTCTTAATAGTTTGTCGAAAAAATATAAAACTGTCATTTTCAGATTTTAATTTTGCTATTCCGTTTAAGCATCGACTTCCAAGTAGTCGTCTCTGTCGACTTTTGATAACAGTCAAAAGGCTGGTAATTGAGACGTCGTCGGGTTGAGCATTATGTGGCTGAACTATGGCGATGCTGACAGCTAAGTAGCAATCTGATTTAATATAATGTTGTTTCATGCAAAGCGAAACTTGATTTCAGCCATTTTACACATCATAAAATCGTTTGTATCAATTCGCGCGCTTCTATGAAATAATAATTTGCAATTTAATATTTGATGGGAAAGCCTCAAAAGCCACAAAGCAGCCTCGTCGCTTTGCAATTTTATTTATGCAACATTTTATCATTCGCCTCGCGTCTCAACTCGACTCTGCTTAATTATTATAATAGATCTATTCTCACTTTAACTTAATTAAGAATCGACTTCGGCGCGTCAACAAATCGAAATGTAATTTTTCCGCCGCTCGCCGATAACATTCATTATGATAAAACTCTTTTATCAGAAACGTTAATTGCTTTTTGATTTCTTTTCTTTCATCGTTCTGGTTTCAAAAAAAAATATCTTGAAGAAAGAAGAAGAAGGCAAGAAGCTATTGAGTTAAACGGCCTGAGGGCGAATAAGTTAGAGCTCGGACTTTGATTGAAAGTGAAATGGAAAGTTCACAAGTGTTGCCTCGTTGAATAAGAGGGAAATCAAATTTATTGGATCATAACTTTTGCTCTCCCGACGAAGATTCGCTCGAAAATGTTCAAAAAACAAAGAACGAGCCAATAAAAATGTCATTTCGTTAATGAGAGTTTATTTTCGCCGCCACCGCCTCACACACATCGCTCGATTAGTAGCGCGTGAGATATTGTCTCACAATTAGAAATGAAAGAGTGAAAGTAATCTTTAGCCACCACATCAGCGAATTAAACGATTGAGACGATGATGATCACCTTTGACGATGAAAAATAAGCAACAAATTTCAACGACAACGCGACGAAACGAGCAACGGCAGCAAAAAAATCAGGAAATTTATCGTTCTTCGGCTGAAAAACGACGAATAATATTATCGTGAGGCTATCATCAAAGGAAGGAGTCGTGAGACCTGATATTTCGCCTTCGAGTCAATTAGAAGAGGTTTTATTTTTATGCGAGCGTCTCTGTAAATTAAATGTAAATCAATGCAAATATCTTCCCGAAAATTAATTCAGATTAAAAATCGAAATGGGGGGAGTTAGGTTGAAGGCTCTTTTCGTGATTCGGTTTTTCATTCTTTTGATTTTGAGTGTCAAAAACTTTCCTGAGTCTTCAAAAATCATTTTAAAAGAGAAATTATGAAGTTAATGAGCTTTGAATCTTGTTAAGCTCTCACTAACAAATCGAAAGACAAAAAACTTTTTTTTTCACGAAAAAAGCCTCGAAAAACTTCACCGCGTTTCTCAACTCTTCTCCGCCAATAACTTTGCTCGTAAATTCCTCGCTTCGACTCCACAACAATCGCTGATAATCGTCTATTTGTTTATTTTGTCAAAACTTTAGTCAAAGACATTTTAATTTTTATTTGATTTTCAAGCTTTTCTTGGGTCGCGAGATCCGCGGATTTACAAAGAAAAAGAAGAGGACCGACGCTTGTTGGTTTATCATAATTGTGAATGAGACGCGAAACGTGTTTGAACTACATTTCATTCACTTCAACCTGCGCGATAAGAATCAATGGAAGTTTTTTTTTTGCTCAGGCTTTAATCGAACGAAAGCCGATTGTCGATAAAATGAAAACAAACACTGCCTCGCACTCACTCATTTTGATTGAACAGAAGACACACTTCGTTCACGAACGATGAAAGGAATTTTTCAATTTCATAACGTTGACGCAGTTATTTTGTTGTAAGTGCGATGTTTGCTCAGACAGCAAATCACCGTCAGCTCCGATAGTCGATCTGTGATTTTTCGGATATTAAATTTTAATTAAATTCCACGCGATAGGCCTCTCGTCAACTTGATTGCCAATTAAGGCTGAGAAATTGGGGCATTATCAGAGCGCATAATTGAAAAGCCATATTGCTCTATAAAATTCTACGAAAAGCAGCAACTTTCCGGCACGTGTACTGAAAGAGAGATGCCACACACAAAGTTGCGGCTTATTCAGGTCAGCAAGCGATGAGAGAAGAATGAAAGGGCTTAGATTAGTCCTTTTCTCCTTTAATAAAAAATGAGTTTCGTGTCTGCTTCTTCTCTTTTTTTCTTTATCAAAAGCCCCTTCGGTAATCGATTCGATCGCATCTCGAGTTACGTGATTTATGAGTTAAAAGTAATTTTCCTTTTACATGATTCTTCATTAAAAGTCGGGAAACCGAATACTTTCGGGGCCTCCGGGCTCGCAGCAAGGAAATTTATTGAGAACTTTGCAGCATTCATTTGCATTTCACGAGAAAAATGAGACGGAACAATCACAAAACACTGCGCCACATGAGAAGTGAATTAAGATTTTAAATTAATTTTGAAAAATGAAGCTCTCAGACTTCTTCTGATTGAGTTAAAATGTTGCTACTTTTAAATGAATTTCCCTTTAGCGGTGAAGGAGAAAAATCTCATTTCGGGGAGAAAACAATAAATATTTGCATATCATTGACTCCTTCGTTGCTGCTGCCGTTTTTCTCAAGCTCGAGGGCAAAATAATTCGTTCATAGCTCGCAATCTGAATTAAACTTTATGATGCACGAGAGAAACAATCGTTTCGTTGTGCGAGGAGAACTTTTGAAGCTTTAGTTCCGTACGAAGCGACATCGATCGCTTTCGAAGTAAGTTTCTGGGGTGGATTAAGATGTTATCAAGCTTTTTGCTTTATCTTTCGTTGTTCCATTATAAGAAACGCGTAAAAGTTCATGTGATTATTCGGGGATCGTCACACGCCTATCGCATCACATGAAGAATCGTAAAATGTAAATCTCTTTTATGACGGCCCAAGTATTTACGCTTTCAATTACAATTTGTCTTCATCACGAGAGATAGCGGAGCGTCAAAAACAGAGTTTTATTTAATTAGATGAGATTACAAAGCAATTAACTTTGGCGGAGGGAACAAAACTCTTCATTTGCGGAAGAAACGTTTAATGAAAAACTTTTTAATTTCTCCGTCTTTTCCACTTAATTTAATAAACATCGAGCGACGCTACAAACAAAGCAAAAGTTTTTTTCGCTTTCTGCTGACAGAAACGAAATTTGCTTTGTGTTTGCCGCGACAAGAAAAAAAGCATTTCGCTTACGTGATGAAGTCTTTGCCATCTGGGGTTGGTGAGCGCAACCCCAAAAACGCAATAGGAAGTCTCTTAACCGCAGCGAGAGCGTATCATCGCCATAAGCTAATAAATCTCGATGCCTGCCGCATTTTTCGATATCAATTCGATGTCAAAACATTTGCGAACGAGAAAGAAAATGAATAAAGTTGAGGTTAAATATTAAAATATGCACAGCATCACCTGTGTGAATATTTATTTATCCACGTTCGTGTTCGCGGGTTATTTAATTTATTGAACGCGTCGCGTATTTACAGGCCAAGCCAGCCAGCATAAGCTATCGGCAAATTCATCAATATTGAAATATTAATTTCGAATCGAAAACCTATTAAAAGTAAATATATTTCGAGAGAGTGGTGGAGTTGCAAAACATTTCACTTTGCGGTCATTTACGTTTTGTTGTTAGTCGCGGACAACAAACGAACAAACAAAAAAAAAGTAAAAACACACAAACGCCTGCATGTTCTTATCAAGTGTCTCGGATTAAATTGATTTTTATGCTACAACAGCTCTTTGTGCAATCGCCTAATTGAAACGCGCCATGAATCCGCGGAGCAGAAGGTTCTCACACTGAGACGCGCACGCCGCGAGGAAAAATTAAATAATTAAAACATCAAGCGAGCGGCTCGAGAGTGAACTCATATTGAAAATGTTTTAGATTTAACGAAAACAAAAAAAATGCATCCGACGGTAAGTTGAATTGAGTTTGAGTCGGAGTCGGAGTCTGAGAGAAAAAAATCAATCACCTTCGGAGGCAACGCAGTTTGTGGCGTATTCAAATATCCAGTGACAATGGGAAATGTCTCTCTCTCTCCCTTTCTCCTCCCCTTCCTTTGTCATTTATTTCCATTATGCCGAAATAAAAAAAAACTAAACCGCAGACGTTTTCTTTCTCGTGCTCGTAAAAAAAAGCGTTTATGTCAATGGAATTTAAGTTCTCTTTGCCACCCATGGAAGAGTCACATGCAAGGAGCTTCCTAATGTGTTTGAGATATTGATTAATATATTAAATAACCTTTAATTATAGAATAAACATTTAAAATTTTAATTAAAAACATTTCATCGAAAAAACTGGGCAGAGACTCAACGAACGCTAAGAGACTAAAAAAATTAATTTGAATTTTTCACGAAAACGCTTTTAAATTGAGCAATCCATTAATCATGTACCCGAGACAAAAAACCAAAAACAACTCGACGCAAAAGGCAGAAAATCATCATCAAATTTACATAAATTTATGCAAATTGCACTTGTGTATTTGCTGGGGCTGAGCTGAAGAACGTATTGTTGTGAGTTTAAAAAGCGAGAGGGGTTAGTTTAGCTCATAAATGAAATTCCCCCGAACGCAAGTCTTTCTTTCCTCCCATCGCTTGTTTATTTGACACACAAAAAAAACCCGAAAACCAAGCGAAAGAGAGAGAGAAGTTTATGAAAAATATTTTTTGGGGTGTAGAGATATTTTTTTGGTCGTTAACCCTTTGCTGTATGATATGCAAAAGGTAGATGGCAGAAAAAAAAACTAAAGCAAGAGAAACCATAGATTTCATTTTATTTCCTCACTCGCTCGGTTTCTTTCTGCTTCTTAGATTTTTTCGATTCATGCTTTGAGAAGTAAGAAATATTTTTTTTTCTTCTGAAATTTAAGATCTTTTTGTCGGGGAGAGTTAAAGAAGACGAAGAAGGAAGGAAAAGTATGAAACGTCATAGATTTTTTAATTTGAATATTTCGCTTTTTAATTTTTAATTTCGTGAGCGAGGAATTAAATTTATCGTCCACATTCGCTAATCTCTTTGTGGGCAGATAATTTTCAGCAACTTTGTCTCATTAATGCAAAATCTAAATAAATTTTCCTTCTCTCTTTCAAATGCGCAAAACATAGCTCGAGGCTTTATTTGGAAGAGCAGGCAATCAATCGATTTATGATAAATGTCTAACAATCTACGAATTTAGAATTCGTGCAACAATTTTTTTTGGATTGTTAGAGGAATTATTATTTGCGAAATGAAATGAAATTTATTTAATAAATCCCAAATCCATAATTTCTTTTAACGACTTCAAAGCAGAGAGAAATAAATTTATTTCTCTTGATACATCTCAATAATTTAATTCTTCACGGATTTCAAAACTAAATTAATAATTAATGAAAGGGAACTTACATCGTATGTATTTGGCCTCATTGTACCTTTTGTTTTCTTTTTAAGAAAAATGTGACATTAGTTTTCTTAATTATGAAAAATTGAGGTGCCACAAATGATATTCCTCGGATATTTTGGTGCAGCATGTAAAAGCTCTTTCACGCGGCGCGGGGGGAGACGAATCCAAAAAATTGTTAAACATAAAAATCTTCGTTTTCCCTTTCTCGAAAAAGAGTTTTATTTCATTAATTTCTTATTCTTGTCTTTTGCCGAAGAAATTCTTTCGTCGAATCGATTATTCAATATCTGTCGCTTTTAAGTCGAAGCACTTTATTGTTAAAACACATACTCTTCACGTTCTTCTTTTCACAACAATAATAAAACAAAAAAAAACTTCTACAAACACTTATTTCGCTCTCTTTTTAATATTTTTCAAAGCATTTATTGCAATATCCACGAAATCCAAAGCACAATCTGCTCTTTTTAGCTTCTACTCGCCTTCTCTTTGCACAACCGATTTTCACATGCTAATTTCTTTATATTTTCTGCTTTCTTATGATGCAATACGAAAATTATCTTTTTCACCTTTTTTGAATTTTTTTCTGATATTTTTGAACGAAAATCGATAACTTTTCTTTCCTTTTTTTAGAAACACAAAAAAAATTGTTGTTCTCGTTTATCCTTCTATGAGTTTATGGATTATTTCTGAGTTTGTCGCAATGTCCTTAGCGATTATCCCTCGCACGTTGTCGTCTCGAACGAAGAGGCAAAAAAAAACGTTCAAATCAATGCACTGACTAATTATTTCGCTTCTAGTTCATAATTATTATTCATTCAACTTTATCACAAAAAAAGCACAAAGCGGCTGCTGATCGTGAGCGAGAATATGCTTCATAGACATATACGCATATGAGTTAGTTACACCAACTGATAATGAACCAACGGGATTCATATGAAAAAAATCCCTCGTCGTCCGTAGAACGTAAACGAAGTGAACACTGTGAAAGCTAAAGACATACTGAAGGAGAGAATGAAAACTCAATGTGATTATTGAAAAAAATGTGTTATTCGCTCGGTGTTTTCCGACACAGCCAAGTTTTTTCTGTTGAGCGCGACAAAATGTTCTTGTTTCTCGCCTTGCGCTCAAATATTTTTTATTTTTCAAAAAAAAATCAGTTTTACGTGTTTTTGATTCGCCGTTTAATTTTTATATTGCGGCGGCGACCGACTAAACTCTCATAATTGATTTATGGAATCATATTTAAAATTTTAATTCGATCACTCTAAGCTGCAGCTCTGAGCAGTTGTCGTCGTGTAAAAATATGTTACACAAGACACCAATAGATGAAGATAATTGGCAATAATTGGTTATTGAATGCTGCAGCCGATTTATCAACAATGTTTTCCTTTTCCTACCTTTTCTCCAGAAAATTAAGTCTTTCTTCCATCTCTCACACGAGACGAGCATTCTTCTCTTAAGTCACATGCGACATGCAAGCAACATCTCGAGAGGAAAATATTCACGAGCAAACCTTCGCTATAACGAATCGCGTGTGTTCTCGCTCGATTTCAGAAAGCACTTCGCGTGTAAATAAATATTTTATTCTCACATGTCGCCTTTGCCAGTCGTACATAGAAATTGTTTTGATAACAAATTGATTTTATCTGTCAAATACATTTGAAAGATAATGAAACATTCCTAAGGAGAATCTCTCGCTTGTTAATTATTTAATTAAAACGGAAAAAGTAGAAGCTCGTTTTTAGTTTTAAAGAGAATTATTTCGTCAGTTTCTGGGGAATCCTTATCATTCAACATTCTTCGCCTGAAGTTTAATATTTGCCTGATATCGAAAATAATTCAAAAACATTTTTATCACCGAAGCACGAATTGTGTGTGTGTGAGAGAGAGAAAAAGAAAAATCATGTCATTAGCGATAGGGGAATTTTACAATTTACTCTTCATATTCGCACTTCTCGAACGAGTTTTTTTTTTATTCAAAAGACGAAATTATTTGCCTCGCGGTGGAATTTCCCTTCTGCGGAGCGGCGCTAGAATTCCCAAGGTGAAAGTAAAGATGGAGAGATGGGTCTTTCGTTTATCCATTGCATCTGCTTGGCTGTGAGTCATTCAAGACGACGCTTGATTAGACGCCAATTGAAAAAACGCTGTGTTTATATTTTTTATTCGTTTCGTTGCTTATCTAAACCCAACTTTTGCTCGCCAAGTTATGATTGCCTAGTCATTAAGTTCCAGCAAGTCTGTCGCTCTCCAACAAACCTCGATGAATAAGCTTGAGACCGTAATGGAATTTTTTTACGTTTTCGCGATAGTTAAGTCTATTGGTGCTTGAACTTTGTCAAACTGCGCAGCAAAAAACGTGAATTGCGTAAAGCATAATTGCTGAGTTATAGTTTAAAGCTTGAAGCAGCATTTGGCATTGCATTGCTTTAGACCGAACCCGAGAGATAACGGACTGTTAACGTGAGAGAAAATCACACTCGCGAGCGTCCGATCGTAATAATTAAATCGCGCCACGTATATTTCTACCTTTCGCCTCAAGGGTGAGAGATAAATGTACAATTAAACGTTTTTAAAGCTTTATGATTTGACTTTGTGTTTTATGGATGGCGCTGTTTTTTCTTTTGAACTCATAAAAAATAAGTTGAAACGCCGCACAACAAGAAATCTATTATTAGCTTTGGAAAAACAAATCGGGCTTGAGCATTTTCCAATCGCGCAAGCAAATAGCAACAAAAGCCAACGACGACTTTTTAAAGAGTGAGTTGAAGCTCTTTTATTTTACAGCCTTTATCGTCGAACGAGCGATGGTGTTATCAATCCATTCAAAAGCTAAACGAAAGCGAGATTGTTATTGAAGGAGTGGGTTGAAAAGCGGAGACACCGCAAGGTAAGAAAAGATCGTGAGAATCAGCGAATCTCTCGAGTTGATAAAGTTATTTCAGGCAAAACCAAAAATACGCGAGCAGATAAAAAAGTCTGAACTTCAAGTCACTTCGGCGTGTGATGTGATAAGATCTTTGACTAATCATAATTCCTATTCTTCAAATATTTTCGGAAGATCAATATAATTTACAATCGATCTGATAACAAATCGAGTGAGCTAGAGCGAGACGAAGAACTTTTTTGGGAGGAAAAAAACTAAAAAGTTTTAATTTCTGTGATAATCATTATCAACTTCGTTTAATTGTGTTCGTAGGTTTGAACTTTTATTGAAATGTTTTGCTCGCCGTCTGTTTCACGTTTTCACCGAACGAGCAAAAAAAATATTTCAAATATTTTAGATATTGAATTGACGTCAAATCTGTTTTTGAAAAAGACGAAAAGTCATCGAATCGTGTGAAGTGCACTCGTGAAATTAGCGTAATTTTCGAAATTGATGTTACTAGCGAATCACCCGTCAAACAATTTTCTTAAATCACTTTCAACAAAACTTCCGAGAATTTGTAAAACACAAAAAGAAGTGAAGAAACCACAAACCTGTTAGCTTACATGATTATTATCACTTGGAAGTAAATTCTTCAATGGTTCATTTCCTTGTTGATGACAATCTTATCTAAAAACGATTTTCCTTCTGTTTTTTTCTTTTTTTTTTTTGCTGCTAAAAGTCGCGACAATATAAAACTTCGAAGCATGCGCGAATTGGCGGCTCGCGCACGTTGCCGATTGAAGGATTTTTTTTTGCTGTATTTGAACGGTCTGCGCAAGCTTCTTGTTTTGTTTTGATGTCGCGACTGTTGAATCAATCAATTTCGGTTTGAATGCAAACTCGCACCTTGACAGTTGTTTTGTTCGGGGTGGAATGAAAGAGATTTTGGAAGTTGATAGCCGACGCACTGTCACCCGACGACTGTTATTCTCCTCATAGTCGCCACTCCATTCCGGTAGATGCCAATAACATTCTTCGCCTCGATCACAACAAAAGAACGTCTTCTCCTCGAGATTCTTCGAGAGAGAGAAGAAGCTGCCGAATCCGGGTAGTTTTTTTAGACTTCTTCTCTCATTCCTTCTGCTTACGTACAGAAATATTTTGATGATGTTATTATTTCATGCCGGATTGTGCTGTTTTGTTGAGTCTGATTTCACTCAGAAGTAATTTGTCACAGAAAGGCGAAATGAAGGAATTTCTGAATGATGTATTAAGTGTTGACTTTTCAGGTGCTGATGATGTCGTGTTCTGTTCTCGAAACGAGGAGTAGAAGCTCAATTCGCATGCAGAATATTTTTAGAAACGTCCACGATATTTTTAGACTTTCATGTCATTTAAGACAAACAATAAATGTGGAATTTACCTGCTAGATTGTCGGAATCCTATTTATAATGTGCGAGATTTGTGCCTGGTGTGAAGAGATCAGCAAAACCAATGAAGATTATAATTTTATTGTTAAGATAATTTAAATTTTTCTTTCGGTTTCCTCAGAACTCAAACAATCGGCTTCTCTGTGTCGACATTCTTCCCATGATAACTGATTTAAATGAGCTCTGGTGTTTGCGTTAATTATTAGTGCTCTCACTCTATGGGAAGAGATTATTGCATAAATAGTTCCGAGAAAAGCTTGTTTTCCAAACAGTCGCAGCCACTTTATGTGCTAACTACCCATATTTCTTCAAGTATTATCGTTTTGAGGCAAGCACCTAACACTTGTCTCGTCTGAGCGCTGATAACTGTAAGCATTTCTCGGTGGAGACCACGTCTACAATTACTTTGTTTGAGAATCTTTTTTTTTCAAAGCTTTGACAGCCAACAGTGATCGAGACACGAAGCAACATTTCAAATTACTTCTTCTTAAGAAAATACATTTAAAAATTCAAAATAAACAAAGCTACAAGATATTTTCTTTCGCCTTATCACCGTCACGTGATTATATCCTCTTTGATGTATCGGTTTTTGTGTGTTAACTGGAAGTCATGTTAACGAAGCCGATTGATTGAGGGAATTTAATTAACGCGGCTCTGCGCGGGCCTTATCAATCTGATAGCGTGAGTGCGGGGGACGATTTCGATAAACTCAAACAGCCTCGTCTTAAGAAGAAGTCTTAGGATTTGAAATTTGATTGACATGAAGAAAATATTTGTTTGGCTTCAAGTATTTTTCTGCAATTGTCTTGTGATGTGAAGCGTGTTGACGCAAAAGAAGATTCACAACAATCGAAATTCCTGGAGATGTGTAGCTCGTGTCAAACGAAGCAATTTCCCTTTACACAACAATTACGATTGATAAGCGTTACGCTACCGGAAGCCTTTGTTCACACAGCGATCACACACGGTTCAATCAAATGTGTGTCGATATTTTGTCTTATCATGGAATTCCATTGACACGCAACACTTTGACGCATTTAGGTTGAAAAAGCGAATTAAAAAATAAAATTTGTTTTATGACATTTCTCGAGAATTCTCTACTTGAATGAACTTTGATAGCAACAACTTGTTGATAAGCAAGTGCACGTTTAATCTTTCGACTTATAACTTCACGTGTAAGTCGTCGACGACAACGACGATCACCACCAGCGAACTGTTTGCGCGAGTCTTGATATTGACCTATTACACTATAGTTGTAAAGTTTCAATAAATATTGATTTAATAAATTCCATGTAGGCTTTAGCTATATCCATGTTCATCTTGTAGATTCAATCTCTTGCTCAGTGATATTTTTAAGAAGAACGAAAGAAGAAGTAGACAAAACACCAACCTTGCATTTCGATGAGTTCAGTGTTGCTGAACTTTCTCGATTCGAATCGATGAGTTGAGAAAGTTGATTGAGAAGTTCTGAGTTTGAAAAAGAAGTTTTCGGAACATCATCAATGGAATGTTGTGTTAAAATCAACTCGATTGCATGCCTAGATTTCATTTTAATGTCGGGACGAGAGGGACGAGAAAGGAGAAACCAGAGGAGAGCTATTATCAGCTATTAAGTTATCTTTCCTGAAATTGCTCAATTTTGAGTGCGCAAAGGCGTTATAATTTAAATCATTTACCATTCGCCTAATTCCATCAATCCTGACCACACAAAAGCAATCCTCTTCTAGATCTTTTGGGGATCTCTTTCCCTTCAACTCAACCTCCCCGACTTTAATTGATTTTTATCCAATTCCCTTTTGCTACACTTTTAAAAGCGATGATCGTTTTCATGAGATTCGTTCAGCAACGACCACGAAAAAGAGAAGGAAAAAAAATGGGAACCTTTAACGAAAAATTAATAAAATAAATATGAAGCGCAGCGAAGAAACGTGATGAACGATAAAATTTTTGAAATATTACGGAGAAACAATTCCGAGTATTCTTTCTCTTCTGGCGTTTTCTCCTTCAAGCTCTTCAAGCTGCGCTCGACAAAACTTCTCTGTCGACAATGAAGACAAAGAGGAATTCTGATTAAAAGAAAGTGTCATCAGGCGCGTTGTGATTCTCGTTGGTGTGTCATGTCGAAGGCATTTGAGCGTTAGATTGAAACATCACGGAGTGAAGTTTAAGTTTTCTTTTTTCATTCTTCGCCGTTCTCCATTTCCAGAAACCCTTATAATGTTTTATGTTTATTTCGTTCGCTCATTCTCGAAACTCGACAACTTGTTTTGACTTGTGCATCGGGCGTTGATGCCTCGGACCTCAAAACAATTATTGTGATACATAGTCGCTCTCATTATGAAATGAGACGCGGCTCTTGACGCAATCTTGATCTTGAGAAGAATTCTTATTTTTTTTTGTTCCTCTTTTCGTTCTCGTCGGTAAAAATAATTTAATTGAACTAAATTGAAGTCAAAGATTGAATGCGGCAGCTCACGATAAAAACAAAAATAAAATCGTCCGACCTAATCATAATAATTTTTGGTTTCGTTCATCTCGTTGCTCATATTCATCGATGGAGATCGTGCACAATCATTTGCACAGTTTAGCGGAAAACAACACAAAAGGAGCGTTGAGGTCAACCGGAGTTGTTATAACTGTTTCATGGACGCTTCCAGGCACGATGGACAATCCAAAAAATAAAACGCGATTTCACGATGATTACGTGTAAAGTAAACGGTCATAATAAATAACTTCTTGTAGTTTTGATTTCTTTAGATTTTGTGTTTTTTTTTTGTTCTTTGTAATTTAATAATCAAACACTTTTAGATTCAATCAAAAAAGATTATTCCTTCTCTCGTTGCCTTTAAATCGTGATTTTATTAACTTTGAGCTGGAGCGCGAAGAGATGTTAAAGATCAGGAATTCAATATGAGATGCACATTTTTCAAATTGCTGCCTTCTTTCGTATTTTTATTATTTTCTTTTTTTTCGGGCATTTCATATTATTTTACTCGAGCCGAGCATTCATGTTATTTAGTTTCGTTAAACGTGGCAATATAACAACGAGAACTGATCATTTATATCACTTTTCACCGGAGACGGCACCTCGGCAATCAAAAAACGAAACATATTCCACTCGAATGCGGCACGAGAAAGAAGAAGAAGAGAACTTTATAAAGGAATTAAAGTGCATGTGAAATGCAAGTCAAAATATCAGAAAGGCGGATTTTCTTTTCATGCTTCCCATCGCTTCTCGGGAGAGCGTCGTTTTATTAACGAGGTGAAGAGTTCAGGTGTCGTTTCCTCGCCTTCAGCACCGCAGGTCGAACGCTCAGCCAATTGATTTGACGAGGAGAAGTCTCCTCTGCGCTCGAGACGAAATCCGAAACCCGGAAAGCTCGACGTTCCATTTAACACGCCATGAATATCGCAGAACCAAAAAGAAGCGCAACGACAAGAGAAACGTCAACGTCAAGCTGTGCCGAAGACCAAAAATTCCAGTTACTCTACACGTCGAGCATATAACAATAAATAAAATCATAATTATGCTAAATAGATCTAGACAGTCTCGTTCGAAGTCGCTTTGAAGCGATGATAAACACAACCATATAAAATAAACATCTTATTAATTAGCATTGAAGAATTTATTGATGTAATCTTTTATCATTAATGGGCCAAGACTCCTCTGCTGTAGTAAACAATAAATAATGTGGAACATCAGATTAACGTCTTGGGAAAGGATCAACAAATGGAATTTGTCTTTTATCGTTATTAAGATTTTATTCGAATTGATTGAGATTGAGAAGCGAGCGAAGAGAAGAAGCCTTTTCTATGAGGAAGGGCTTTTTATTTGAAGGAGATGAAGAGTTTGTTGCTTGAGGAATGAGCTATCAAGTACTTCAAGAGTTAAGTGAGAAATTCCTGAAAGTAAATTATTTGTCACGGATGATAAGCCCTTCAATAAATTCGCCCTCAAACTGCTCTACTCCACTTTATCTCATCTAGGGCTGCGAAGAATTGTTTGTCTCCTAATTCGACGATTTATGGCTGCTCAATTTGCATGGCTTCATTTTGCCAATTGATTTTTATTCAATCTCAGTCGTCGACGCTCGCCACAGGTGTACGAAGTAACACGATGATTGGCGACGATTTATGTGTGACGCAAGAGCCTGCGTAACAGAAACTCTTCGCGTTTCTCAGAAAAAGGTTTCAACTAGCGATCGCTGCAATGAGCCGAAGCTTTTTCTTTGGAAAGATGAGAATACTTTTTTATTTGTCAATTTGTTATAGTCGCGCACGCCATTTAAAGCTACTGCGAAATTCCCGATATTATTAAAAGTGTTTATGGCGCTTCCAATTATAAGAAATAGACGCGGAAAACAAACAAGTGACTCCCCTCACGAGAAGAAGGTCAAAGCATTTCAGCAAAACTCCTATAAGACGTCTTTTCTCTCTCATCATCATTTGGGTGATTGGAAGTCTCGTTAGCTCTCGTTGTGAGTTTGTTGTTCAAGCGGGGGCAAATCATTTAAATTATATAAATTAAACAATTTTTTTTATCTTCTGTTCCTTTTATTTGGGCCGAGCAGCAAAAAAACACAGAGAAGCTCTTACACAACTTATCATCATCAATTTAAATTGGTTAACTCGGGTATTTTGTTTTAAAGAGGCGCTCGCCTCATTTGAATAAAATTGGAGGATGATTAACCCGCAGTGCAACACCTTCTTTCGATTATTCTCTTCATCACTTTTGCCTCGTCATCATCACGATCATGAAATCAACTCGCCAATGATATCTTCATTACGAAGAGACGAAGAGTGATTACGAGAGAGTGAGTGAGAGAAAAAGTCAAAACAATTAATGAATTTTGCGATCGAGTCTCGAGTGAAGGAGCGAGCGAGCGAGCTCGACAATCGTTTAAGTTAATAACGAAGTGTTTAGGTTAAAATTCCATGTAACTTGTTGTGTTCCACCTCAATTTGTTTAAACGAGAGGGTGACTAGACAGAAATCGACTTGCAGCGGTTGCTGGATGATACTTCACGCTGACATTAGAGAGCGATCGCCAACCCAAATCATCGCGCGTTGCTATTTTTCATTCTCGGATTTCATTCTCTTGGGACTAGACCAGGGCAGATGGAAACAGAAATTATTTAATTAACACGACTTTACTGTCTCGCAAATTCAGCTGTCGTTCGGACAGAAACGAATCGGATTCGCCGAATAGTTAAACATCAACTTAATTTATAGTTTTTAAATTGGCGAATCGTTTTGATATTCATCAAGCGACACAAAACTCTTTTACGATCGCAATCATTGTTTTATGATATTT
Source organism: Smittia aterrima (assembly GCA_033063855.1). Taxonomy (NCBI): domain Eukaryota; kingdom Metazoa; phylum Arthropoda; class Insecta; order Diptera; family Chironomidae; genus Smittia; species Smittia aterrima. The sequence continues at coordinate 23,720,314 of CP093831.1, forward strand.
GTTAGAGAAGCAACTTGAACTTAACCACCATCAGTCTCAGCTGATGTTGTTCATCGGTGACGATTTAATAAAAACCGATTTCATCAAGTCGTTAAATGTTTCTGCATAAAACGGTTTTTCTCGAAGGCTCGAGACTTGATTTCTTCTTTCGCTAAACGATCGAGTCGTCAGTCATGGAATTAAGGTTTTGAATGAAGACATTGGTCAACCATCACTTGCCACTCGTTTTGAGAGTGTTAAATTATGATGGAATTATTCATAATTAGATATTGATAAATTAACAGAATGTCGGCGCCAAAAAAAAATTCTTCAAAAAAAAATATTTACATTTTTCATCGTTCTCTTCTTCATCGTCACAAAAGATTTTGAAACTTTACGTAAGAAAATATAAAAAGATTCTTGTTTTAACACTTATCGACGGGGGGAGATGGTTAGTCGCTTACAGCTTTAACTTCCTTTTTTGTTTTTGGGGAATTCTCGTCGATGTCACACGAAACGTCAGTTCAATTGAAAGCTCCATGAGATCATTGGAAATTCCTAATTTACGAACAAATCCATTTTCACAACAAAACAATCTCTTGAACAAGCACTTTTCTTAGCTTCAACTATTTGTTCGACACATATATTTAAAGGGAAGAGAAGAGACAGCGCAATGAATCTGAAGAAAAGAAATTAAGAGTTCAATTTGGTTTGGGGAAGAAGGAAAAATGCTGATAAAAGCCAAACAGAAAGAGACCTCCGAATGGAATTGTAAACTGTTAAGCGATGAGAAGAAGAAAACCTGAGAAGTAGATAATACTTCACATGTCAATATGTATTTTCATTTATGTATTGTGATAGATTGTTTGATTTTTTTTTCTTCTTTCTTGTTCGATGAGCGCAATGGCGGAGGCAGGCGAAAGAGAGAAAGACTTCAACGAGGCGAGCTCTGGTCAACATAAGAGAAGAAAAACCAGAAACTGATGAACGAAAGTACAACTAATAATTAGAAACCATACCAAGACCTCGCGAGACCGAAAAGACCGATGAGATGCTCATTGATCAAACAAGAATGCTCAACAATCTGTGTGTGCTCTTTTTGAAGTTTAAACGACGACGACGACGTCGATTGGAATTCTTAAACTTAGAACCCGAGAAGGGGGAAAACATCATCAGAATTATCAACTAGTTTCCAGATCTTTTTCTTCTCATCGCGTCTTGGCTGGTCTTCATTTATAAAAATTCCATCTAAACATATTTTTCGAGAAAAAAAATGAAAAAAAATCTCGTGAGCAGAGGAAACGAAACGGAGAAAGACGACGGCACATCTTGATAACTATAGTTGTTGAGATAATACTCAAAGGTGTTCGACAACCTCGACATTACAATAGAATGCTTCGAATGTTTGTCTCGGTGTTCATTTATTGCCAACAGAATTTTGCCACCACACTTCTCGTTCGTTCATTCTTTGCTTTCCCCTCTTGGCTAAAAAGAAGTCAAGCGACGTCTCCGGCTAAAGTAAATTCCAAGAAATAAGTTCTCAATGATATAATGGGCCATTCGATTTCATCCAAAAATCAACAAGAGTCGTTCTCGAAAGGAGAAGAAAAAAAAGAAGCTCCGGCTGCCGGTTTCAGCGCCATCGACGTGTGGAGCTGTCATGTAAATATCAATGAATGACTTTATGATTTTATAATGGCTGGTGAGGCTTTCTTCTCTCTTCAAAGTGATGATGATGATGAAGTGAATCGATAATTACCAGAAAGTCAAGTGCTTCGAAGCACAGCCTGTCAATTCTTCTCTCGCTTTTTCTTCCCGCGATGATATTCACTTCTCTTCGTTGTTTTTTCGTTGTTCGCGTGTGGTTCCATGAATTGATGATTTGGCAGCGACTCGACACTATTCGAATTGATTAATGATGTTTTAATGGCTCCTGGACATGTTTAATACGACAATAAAAGCTTGTTATTGCGCGCTCGACCCGCGACGCTTGTTTTTAGGACGACGATTAAATTTTATTAAAGTGCACGTAAACAAGCTTGTAATGAGCGAGTTGCGGTGAAGTTTCATTTCGAAAAACAATTAATGAAACCAAAGCAGTTGCTGCCGTTGGAGTGAGAGGAGGAGGCAAGATCGTGTTGTCTTTGTTTGCGCAACTTAAAGTCGTAAAAACTAATCGCTTTTCGCCGCTAGACAATAAAGCTCAAGTTGCTCGTTAGAATTCAATAACTTCGTCGATTCGAAAAACCTTCCCCAAAGTCGTCAAGGGAATCTCAAGTTTCTATCTCTCATTCGCCTTCGAATTGAATAATAGCGGCAGCGCATTTTTGAAATTCAACACTTTTTTTATTACATTGATGATGATTCTTTTATGAATCCACTCACCCATAAAACCCTTGTAATCATCCGACTTGTCAACAAGGATTTATTTCTCAACACTTCCTATTCTCCCTTCTCTTTGAGAGTGATTCGATCTGATGAAGAAATCTCAACGAAAAATTTGATTCATGTCTTAATCAGAAATGACTTTTACTTTAAAACGAAAGTTGCTTCGCTTCTTAATCTCATTACGTGGGGCAAAGAAGTTAACAGCAACTTGAACTCGCACGTTTTCTCCTCTTTCGACTTCTCTCTCCCAAACGATGTTTATCTCGAAAGAACAAATTGATGGCAAGCGAGCGCAATTTATGCAAAATAACAAACCAGTAGTTTCTTTTATGATTTCGCTTTATGGCAGCAAAGCGAAACCTTTCGTGAAGAGCTTTACGAGCCATGACGAAGTCGAATAAAAATTGGGTGAAAATTGATTTTCCTCCTGGCATTTTCGGGCGAATGTTTACGCTGAGCCAGCATTTTCCACAATAAAAGTCAAATCAATTACGGCTCGAAGGGAAATTCAATTTGATTCATAAAGCGAAGGAAGGGAAGCGACCATAAAAAAAGCGCTCCAAAAGGGCGAAAAAGTGATGAGCAATAAACAGGAAATTAAAAGTGAATTCCTGCTCGTTCGATGATGAAAAAAAAATATGATTTCGTCTCGTTTCGTTTACATTGGGACGAGTGCACAGGAGATTTTAATTTTAAACGTTCAGAGTGAAATTTCTCACATGATCAGGAAATTTAATTGAAAAATTCCATTCATGCTTTTGAGGTTTTATATCCTGTCGTCTCGTCTCATCTCAACCAAAGCGAAGAATGAGCTTCTGGCTTTCACGTGAAGACGAAACATTTCGCAAAGCGCCCACGCTTGTCGCTACTTACAAAAACTCAACAGCAGCGAAGCGATTTCTTCTGGCGCCTCTTTTATTGAAATATTACTCACGGATTGCGTGTTTTACCATTATAAATGAACACTCGGCGAAGAGCTCAGAGATTTACATACCGATTCGTTGGAATAACACCTTCGAAAAGGGCTGAAGGCATTGAAGGCAGCGAGAGAGAAGTGAATCATACAAATTGGAATTAAGCGATCTTCTCGCGAGCGGTAGTTTCAAAACATTTTTTTTTTTCGATTTACATTTTTTCTTCTTAGCTCTCGCCGCTGAAAGCGAAGCAAATTCTTCTTGTTATTATGCAAAGAGAGATAAAAGTCTGTGCAAAACTGTTTCTACATAAATATTTTGCATTCATTTCAGTTTCATTAATGATATTCACCACAACGACCGTCGAAAATCGTGTGAAAAAGCTGACGGCATTTCTCTTCTCCTATGCAAAGTGATAACTTTCAAAGCGACCGAAGAATTCGAAAGACAACTTCGGAAGGCTCTAGACGAATCGATTTTGATAAAGTTTATCGTGAAATTTGTTTCGTTTTACCTTAAAGCGACTCGTCGATTAAAAAGAAGATTTAACTCTTTACAAACTCAACTGTTTATAGTTTCAAGATATTTTGTCTTATCAAAGGTAAAAATACCGACACAAAAAAAATGTTTTTCTTCTCTTTCATCCACGTCACTTGCTGCTTCATCTTTCCGTTCCATAGTCTCATCCTCACAAGTGATTATACCGCCAGTTGAAGCTGAATTCCCTTTGACCTCAAAAGACAAGACTCAAGTGAGCTGACAGACAGAAAGAAGCTTCAAAACGAGACGATTCTTATTCTTATTTTGGCATGATGATCGGTTTTTGTGTGTTCAGCGCTTTATTCATTTCCACATCTTTCCACATTCTCGTTTGCAAAGAGCGATACATGATACGCATTATGCTTCATAATGTGGCATAAAATAGCATCGGAATCGCATTATAATTTGCGCCTCTCTCTTCCTCTGTTGCAAGAGCCTATGTCTAACCATAATTTAAAAGAAGGGGCGGGCAGGATGAACAAGCGTTTCAAATAAAAGGAATGAAGCTATTTAGGATTAATTGGTGCTGTTCGCTTTATCTGTTGTGCTCGTCTCAATTTTATTAGCTTCGCCTTTTTTAAATTAAAACGACGACATTAAGAAGAGGGGGAACGATTGAGTGCTAAGTAGCTTAGGAGGATTTTCTCATTCAAAACTTTCACTTATTTAAGTCTCGCACTAAAATTTATTTAAAAACGATCAACAAAAAAAAGAGAGAAGACAGAGACATCAAAAAGGTTTTTATTAAGCCCTTTGCCACACCTCACTCACAGATGGTCCCATAAAAGGCGACTCACAAAAGTGCATTTGCAATAAAAATTATGAAACGTTTAAAGTTTTCGAGTTGAGATGCATCTGGCTGCGGTTTCGGTGAATCACCAGTTGGTTTTTCAAAAGGAGATTAACTCAATCGACGACTGCTGACTAGCCTAGAATTACACGTTAATAATGTGATAATCGACGAAATGTGGAAAAACTCGTTGCAATAATAAAAATAAAAGTGTGATTCTCGATCTCCGTACATTCCTCTGAACGAAACGCTTGTAATGATAGCTTAACCTCCAGGGCAGTTTCAATATGTTAATTGAGTCATTAGTTCAGGTTTTTAGACAATAGCTTCGAGGAGGGGAAACACAGTAATAAAGTAATAAAGCAATGAAACGATTCGGCGTAAAAACAATAAACAAGTCGCACTCTCACGCGCGCACAACTGATTGAAAGTTGCTTATGCAAATGCAAGCTTTGTGTCTGTCTCGACAATAAGCGAGAGGAAACAATTCTTCTGGACAAAACAAATGTTTGTCTCTTCTCCGTCTCGGGGGAGATATGCTAAAAAGCATGTAATTTTATTCCCTCGTCCAGGCAATTCATTAAATTATTGAATGATTGTGATCGGTCGAGCAAAAGGAGAAGGATAAACGTCTCAAAGTCGCACTCAGACACGGCGCGCAATCGAGAAGAATGAAGCGATTCAAGAAAGAATGAAGAAAAATGTTAATAAATTCTCAATTTGTTCAAGTTGGAGTTTCTCATTGTTAATGATGGCGAATAATTTGTATAATTTGTATAATTCGCTTTGAGACGCGAAGACACTCTCAATTGGAAAATGAAATATGAAATATGAATATCTCTAAACGTGAAGATACATTTTATTGAATATTTTTCTTCTTCACGGCTCTCGCAACATTTAACAAAATCCGAAACACAATATTTTACCGATTTTGGGCTCTCGATATGCGATCGAATGTTTAATGCACAAATCATAATTTATTTACGATCGAGAATCGACAATAATAAAAAGCAATAATAATATTTTTGAAGCTCTTAATAATAATTTCGGTTTGGGGGTGGGAGCGAGAGAGAGATCTACCGCATTGGTCTCAGAGTAATTATTCACTTTTTCAGCGAGCAAATAAAATTCAATTTATGTGAAAAGTCGACGAAAGAACACAACGAGCGCGCAAAATGATTGATAAACTCCTCATACAAATCATCATTCATCATTCGTCGGTAATTGACGAAGCTGCGTGTGCGATATTCTTCGAGATGAAGCCTAATGGCTTGCCCCATTTGCTGATCCACTCCCCAAACTGCTGACACATATTTAATTGCTTGTTTATTTATTGTTCGGTGTCTTTTATTGTTTTCTCGTCCCAGCGGGTGGATTGTTGCGAAATGAGGCGATGAAAGATACTTAAGCGACTCGAAGGGAAAGCATCTGCGGACAATTACTCTTAAGACGATAGTTGCTTTACTCTGTCGTTCCCTTCGTTGTCCCGTTTTGAGAAACTGCCGATATAATTCTGTCTGTCATGTGCAGTCTTCGATTCTCTTCGATATATTTTAATTATCGTATTGAGGACTTTAATGGACATGTTTTGCCGGTCTGGTGCTTATGAAAGCTTAATGCTTAAGAGAGCTGTCATCGTTGACGTTTATGGAGCTTTTAAAAATGGTTGATTTTTATGGAGCTCGAAATAGTTTATTTACGTCGTCGGTCTTGCAATATTGAGAGATGAGAGAAGAAAGAACGATCATAAAAGTCTCGTTTCATAAATTTCTCAAATCCAATGCGATTCGAGACGAAAGGAAATGCCGAAAATGTAATGCCGAGAGTACAATAAAAGTTTATCACGTTCGTTGGCAAGACACAGAGAGAGAGAGAAGTTTCGCGCGTTCCGACATCGCTTCTTCGACGCCAAGACATCGAAAGCATAATTTTATTAACCGATTCCATTTATCACAATCTAATTATTTATTATTAATACAGTGAAGCCAGTTATAAGGTTTAAATTTATTTATTCATTATTAAAAAGTATAAATTGGCTGCGGTGCGAGATGGAATGATCATAAAGGCATGAAAAGAAATATAAAATGTTGCAGCGAAGGTAAATTCTCATAAAAGTATTAAAAGGGCAGAAAGGAGTTCGTGATTTTTTCATTTAGCGCATATTTCAGTCGCTGCGAAGCGCAACATCGCGTCTTCTCAATCTCCCCGACTACAGAAATTGGATTGCGCGCGTGTTTCAATTTCGAAGTTACGTCACGCGGCTGCTATTACTCAAAACGGCTAATTGAACGTTTTTCCCTCTTCGTTGAGCTGATTTTCATCTGACGATTCCCATGATCTGCAAACTGAAATGGATATTTAATTATGAGAAGTGCAATTCGACTTGTTTTCTTCTTGCGAGATACGCCGCTCTTCGAGACGAAAAATAAAATCAGAAGAATGAAAGATTCGTCGGACGTGTTTCAATTTAGAGAAACCGAGGAGGCATAATGAATTCTCCTTTGCACAGGGAACTTTATGGATCCGTGAGCAATTTAGCAGATTTGCTGAGAAGCAAACGAGGAATTTAGAAAGTTCTTGAGAAATGAAGTAATTTTGAGGGAACGAGTCGACTCGAGCGACATTAAATTTGCATTCCTTTTGAAGTGCTCCGGTGGGAGTGATTTTCCTTGGAATTTCCTGCATCGTCGTTAAATTTTCATGCGCCAGTGAATTGTCAGTAAAAGGGAAAAGATTTTTTATTCAGGCAATAAAAAAAATTGTTTTAGTTCAGTTTTCAGTGATGTGACGGGTCTCGATTTCGCCTTCTTGTTGTTTCCCAGCTTTTGAGTCCTTGGCTACTATTTCGATCTCTTGAGTATGTGTCCCACCTCGATCTGTGATTTTGATTAGGTTCCCAGTTTCGTTGATTGTTTACTTGATCTCTCGGCCTTCGACCTTCTCTATTTCCTTGATTTTCGTAGAATTGAGTTCTCGAGCTTCCATTTTGACTCCGTTCTCGATGATTGTTGTAGGGATGAACTCTTGAGCTTCTGCTTCCTTGATTGTTATAAGGTTGAGTTGCTCTCCAATGATGATTTTGAGTTTGTTCCCGGTTTCCTTGAGTGTACGAATGAATTTCTCTCGAGCCATGATTTCCAAAGACGCGGTTTCTTCCTCGAGTTTCAACTTGGAAGTTATCATATCGCGGTTGTGATCTCCTAGTTGTCGCATGTAATCTAAGATCTGCGGTTGACGATTGCCTTCTACTCAAAGCACAATCATCATCGACGTCTGCACTTTCTAAAGTTTTTCTCAGTCGGTCATTCGAGTGATGTTGCATAATAGAAGCAATGTAATTAGGGCGTTCAATTGAATGCCCTCGGGCGTCAGCAAAGTTCTTTAAAGCTTCAGATGGCGACAAATTGTTGCACAGCACCAAATACGAGCAGACAAAATATCCTGTTTGTGAATTCGAGGGAGAAAGTTTATTTTTAGTTTTCTTATTATGACAACTTTCTTCCCCTGCTCGTCCCTCCCAATCTGACGACGACAACTTACCCGTTCGATTCAAACCGTGTGTGCAATGAACTCCGACTAGCTTTTCTGTAAACATCGTAGAGATGGAAAGAGAGAGAGCGAAAGAAAATATTGATTTATGCGGAAAGTTATTAATAACACTATCTGTCGTCTTACCGGGATTTTCCGTCAGAAACTTCTTAACTGTTCGACAGAATTGAATGAGAGTAGACTGCGAGGGCGTCACACGACCTGGATCGGAGGATTGAGGCAAAGAGTTTCTATTATGTAAGATGCATTGAAAATAAAAGTTCAAAGCAGGCAATCCGCTTTTAATTTTTGCTAAATTGTGATAAATCGATGTCATTTATCATCCGATCAATGAGCATTGAGCAGGCCCCAGGATTGAAAGATTCAAGTGATTCCATGAATAGCCTTGACAAGCTACTGACGTGGTCTGACGTCTTTGACATGTGTTCAATTGATTGACAACCTAACGTCCACACATTTAATTCAATAAAGACTTCAAAGTAGTTTTTCTTTTATCATCATTGTAAGACGATTCGGTTTTATGGCAGCTAACGTTTGAAAGATAAACTTAAAACGAACCTTCTGTCCGAAGCCACTTGTACTCGACACCAAAGTTCTCCCAATCGCGAGGTTGATAATATTTTGAGTCTGTTTGCGTTGCTGTCAAGTTGATGACGATCCCAAGCCGAGGAATGATATCCACAACGTTCTGTGTTGTGTGTCTACATTAAAGGATTTGAGTAAAATTGTTTACAGGAAAGAAAGAAAATATTTTCACCTTTCAGGACTCGGAAGACGTTGGCAAATATGCTAGAAGAGAAAAGGATGAAGAGAAAGAAACTGAATGAGTGAATGTTTTAAGTAAGTCATTATGCACAGATTTGTTAGAAAGTTCTTTCCTTTTAGGTACTTCCGCTTGTTATTCAAATCGATGCAGAGTTCTCTTCTTCATTCACAACAAAAATAAAGAACGAAAATTTAGCGTGAAATTTATTGTCGTCTAAGAGAGAATGAAAGAAGGATTTGTACGACGAGAACGTGTTGAGACCGTGACGGAAGCTATTGTTGTAAAGACACACAAGGCCAATCAAACAGTGACGCAATGAATGAGCAACCCCCAGCTCAGGCTCGTTGCGCAACCGATGAATCCTTTGTTGTTGTCTATAGCTGAATGCGATAATTTATCGACATCCTCAATAAAACGCTTTCAAACCCACTTTTGGGGCTTTGCTCGATGAAAAGAAAAGTCGAGAAGATTCTATTGCCGGAACGGTATCGTCAGTTTGTTCCTATTTGCACAATTCAATCATCGCTTTTGTCTCCGGCTCGTTCGTTCAGTTGTCGTTGAAGTGAAAAGACTTTCGAGTTAAAGAACTACACGAATGGTTGAAGAAACCAAGCGAGAGCAAATGAATCTTTAAGAATTGAAGCTAACTTATTTACAAACCGCACAAGGTGAGTGAGATAGAGAAGGAAACAAAAGACGCATTCGAAGAAGAAATTTATTTATTGTCATCTTTCTTCACTTTGGATATTCCTCCGCTCTTTTCGGTATAGCCAGCAGGAAATAAATCATCAAATTTGTGTGTTTTGTCTATGAATAGGAGTACACCAACCTTATAACTGCACGAAGCATGGGCCAAAGAAGAATCGAGTAAATAAAAGGAAGAATTCTTTTAGCTTATTTTGCACCTTTTGCCTTTCATCTCCCAGCTCTCTTTGGCTTTGCAATAGTTTCGCTTTAATAAGGTCAGTTCTTACAACATCATCAATAGTCGTACAGTTCCCATAGACAAAGCAACGAGAGTCCTTTTTAGGACGACGGGTGAGGTTTCTTTCTGTCCTTCTTCTTCAGCCGGGGAAACGAAAGAATTTTTCTCCACCAAACGAAAGGAATTTTAATTAACTCAGAAAAGCATCTTCAAATGTAATGCAAAGCCACTAATCATTTCTCTCAGTATGCTCTTGTTTAAATATTGAATACGAGGCCAGAGATCGTAACTGATAACAACAACGCAGAGGTAAGAAACAGCAAAACGCATAAATATTCGAAGAAAAACCTTTTTTTCTCTCTCACAAATCAATAAATTCAGTTCTAAACTTAAATTATTTCTTTTAAATCTTCGGAGTGGAGTTTCACTTTGTCTGGGAACGGAATTTCGAGAAACTATTAAGCGAATCCCTTTGCGGCTTGTAATAGCCTAATATCAATCTCTAGAACGGTTTGCGATGCGCATTTCTTTTAATTAAAAAAGCAAACACCTTAAGTGATGAATATTCGCCTTCTTTTGCCTGCGATCAATCGACAAGAGCAAATCGAAAATTAAACAAAAAAAAAACTCGCGCGAATTAAACCGCAAAAGACTCGAAAGAGATTTTTAAAATAAATTAATTGAAAGATATAAACGGTTGATAGTGTGAATTGTATCATGTTGAACAGCAAATAAAAGCGCATTCCGATTCTCGCCGAGTGTAAATTTCATTCGAATCCGCGAAAAAAGCGATAAATAAAACGTTGGCCGGGCCTCGGCGAAAGCCTGGAAACATCTTCAAATCAACGAAGGGCGTTTATATATTTCGAGAATGAATTCGAATGCGGTTTTTTATTAGTTTTTCTTTAGCTCGCAGTCTTCACATGATAATGATGCTTTGAAGTCTTGTAGGTTGTTTCATCATTATTCACAAAACTTTTGTTTCGTGCGCTGAAATCATCGATCGACTTTCCCCTCTTTCGCCCCCAGAAAGTAAACGCATTCGTTTGAAGATTATAGTTATTTAAAACTCGAAATAAAGATTCTTTATGCGTCTTCGAAGGAACTGAGTCAATTTATGAGAGAGAAGAGTTCGGTGCGCGGAGAAACCAGATCTCAAGCTTGAATCGCCTCCGAAATATAAAGAAGAAATAACAATAAAGGCTTGTATTAGACTAATCGCTTATTTACATCTCTGATTAGGAATAAAAGAAGATACTGAAGCTAGCGAGCTAATCTGATGCTAAAAAAATGATATGTTCGATTGGATTGGCAGTGAAACAGGCTTAAGACAGTAAAAATGTCATGGCAGATTAAAAGCGATGCAAAATTAAAAAAGAAACGATAAGCGCGATGTTATTTTTTGTTGGTTTTGTGGCTCTTCGTCGAACGTGTGATCATCGATAATGAATGCCAATTATACGCATAATAAACGAGAGAGGAGGTTTCATCTTTAAGCAAATTTCCTGCTGGCAGTCTTGTGTGCTGTCGTCTCCGATAAATGTCGAAGGTTCACTCATTCATGGATAAAAGAGGCGTCTCGAGATAAGTCGTCAGGAGAAATAAGTATGTCTCGCTAGCAACGACTAAAGAGAGGCGTGAGAATGATAAAAAGCCATTGACGAGATAGATTATTGACAAATTTGTCATTTAACTTTGCTATGCAAGTAAGGGTGTGACAATTAAATAAATTTTTCAATTATCGTCGACCTCAAACACACTGGACAGTCGAAGGTGCTCTTTGTGCAGTCACGTTTTTCAAATCCCTTGTATATAAAATGTTTGAATACATGAACCGACATCACTATCTGGCATGTTATGTGAGTAAATTCCTTTCGAATCTCTGTGTACGACGAGAAGGCTTTTTTCGCTCGGAAATTTCTTGATCAACTCACCTGATGCAACGGAACTTTGAAAGCGATGAAGTTAGAGTTCGGGATCACGCTCCCAATTGCTGTGTAATCTAACCAACGATCAGGTACAGGCATCTTCGTTTTGTGATGTTTGTTTCTTGAATTGTAATTTAGCCGCACTGGGCACGTTGCAAACTTGTTTTCGAATGAACCAGCTAAAACTCTGGCCGCATTTATTGCAAATACATTCGCACGCATAAAGGAACACGTAACTTAACAAGATTATGTGATACAAACACTGATTATGAGTCTTTATGAGTGACAATGAGTGATAATGAGTTTCTTTCACAAATTTAAAATTCAGAAATGTAAACAAGAGAAATCACTGAACGCCAAGATTTTTCTAAACGCAACCAAAGCTTTTGGTTTCTGGAACACGTTCGAACAAAAACTACGATTTACGAAAATGCAGAAGTTTATAAATTTACAGTTTTTGCTTAGTTTAGCCATCTTTAGCGCTTCTCTTGGCCTCGTTGCGCCGAAAGTGATCACGCTGAATGAAGATAACTGGGATCAGTTGCTGAATGGAAAGGAATATATGGTAGAATTGTGAGTTTTTCATTTAAACTGCGGCTTTTTCTTATAACGTGACTCACGAAAGGAATGTCGCAGGAAAAATAGTTGAAGAGAGACGTTCTTTGTGCTTCATGAATATTTAATCGAACACTTCCTTGACCCATATCACTAATTGAGTGTTTTTGCTTCTTTTAGTTATGCGCCTTGGTGTCCAGCGTGTAAGAACCTAGAACCAGTTTGGAATGATTTCGGATCTTGGAGCGATGATCTGTCAATTAGCGTCGCGAAAGTTGATGTCGTGTAAGTTGAGCAAAAGTACGTGGAGCGTTCAATGGAACTTATTTTATTTTATTATTTTAGCGACAATCCTGGACTTTCTGGAAGATTCTTTGTGACTGCTCTCCCAACGATCTTTCATGTCATCAACGGAGAATTCCGTCGTTACACTGGATCTCGCGACATGAACGCTTTCATGACATTCGTTGAAGAGAAGAAATGGCAATCAATCGATAAAATTGACAGCTGGAAGAGACCCGACAGTTATCCAATGAGCATTCTTTCTTGGTTCTTCAGATTGTCTCACTTCTTGAAGGTAAACTTTGGCATTCTTTCCATTCTAACTTAGTTCATCACATTTCTCGACAGGAGTTGAACAACACAATGCTGAAAGATTACGGAATGCCAACATGGGCTAGCTATGGACTCTTCGCTATCGTCACAATCATTCTTGGCAGCCTCGTTGGACTTCTCCTCGTTTGTATCATTGACTTCATTTGCCCACAAAAGCCAATGCAACGTCAAAGTTTCTCAGAAGTTCAAGCGAAAGAAAAACTGATAAGACGATCCAATGAAGCGATCAACGAAGACCTTGTTGATGACACTGGTGCCGATCAGGACGATGACACATCAGATGCTGAGAAGAATTCAGGAAGCGATGATGAAGAGGAGGAAGAAGAAGATGAGAAGGAACCATCGCCAAAGGGCAGCCCAGATGTCAGGAAACGTCGTACACGCAAAGCTGATTAACTCACAAATGATCACTGCGAATTCACGTCTTTGTTTCACGGTTGATGATGTTTCAGCATTCAACTCTTTCCACTCAGCTTTATGGCAAATGCAACGAACTTAAATCTCTTTCTCCAGTGACTTTTGTTTCAAGTCGAAGCGCATGCGAGCCACGCGTGCAAATATTTTTTTAGATAATTTTTTGCGCAACTAATTTTCTCCATACTTAAATTCTATTTCACGCCTCATGATTTCATTCGAAACGTGATATAAACAACTTACGATTTAACAAGATATCACTAACACTCTCACTGAAGATTGAAGCAGCAACAGCAGCACAATTTGATAAAGACTTTGGATGGAACGAAGATCAAAGACTTTAATCGTTTTTAAGAATTCTGTAAGACTTGCGCGTGAAAACAAAATCTTAGCAGTTAAGAAATTTGTTAAATAATTAAACTGAAACGATTAAAAAATTTGAATGTCTAGCTCAAGGTTTTTCTTTTACAAATTTTTCCAGAAAAAGATTTTTTTTTTGTTTTGTTGTTTCCGTCTCGGAAACTCCGAGTGCGACGACCGTTTGAACTTGGAGCAGTAAAGAAAGTGATCCTTGAAGTATAAAAATTTATTTATAGCAAACAAATTTCTTTTTAAGTGATTGACAGTCAGCGACTGAGAGAGCGGCGCAGGTGAAAGATTAATTGGACTTTAATATTTTATTACTTCTTTAGACGTGGATACGTTCTCGACCTTCTTCTTGATAAGTTTTGTGATAAAAAGTTCAGTGATCTTGAAGAACCGCGAAAAGTATAAATTGCTCCATCCTGAGCTTGACGCTAAGAATTTCAACAAAAACTTTTCCGACATTGACGATTCGAGAAGGAAGAAAAGGTAAATGATACCATTGGCAACAAGCAGAGTTGCAGTCTTGATATTGATGATGTCCAGGACCTCGATTTATTTCCAATGTTTCTTAAGCAATTCTCGCATGTCGCATATTAAGATTGTAAACGCACAGAGCGTTCCAGGTGAAGGATTAATTGGACTTTCCACTTGTTTTTAAAATTCTCGATTTATTTACTTAAAAAAACAATATCACAGCTTTAAACTTTCTCAAACTTTCGGTTAAACAATAAACAAATTATTTTCGTATCCCATAATAAACGTATTGACTACAAAAGTCTGTCGCACCGTCTTCATTGGAACAACATAAAGCGAAGACATCGTTCTTCTCACAGATCTTCTCGCACCTTTGACAAAGCTCGTTCAGATCCATGTTCTGTGTGCATTTCTCGATTCGATTGTCTTCGACTGACTCATCGTAAGCCTTTTGAAAGCCAATCGATTGAAGTTTATTAGATTTTTGCGTCGATGGTCGGCACGTAACTGTCGTTGATATCAGCAGAAGTACTAGCGATGAGATGATCATAATGTGTCTGCGTGCCTGGAATGTGACACAGAAAAGAGGAATGATTAAAACGAATGTTGCCAAAATATGTTCACGTCTTATCAAGATATTTATGTCTGTCTGAGGCCCGTCCCTCTAATCTCTCAAAAAAATTCCGTTTTTTCGTTCCTTATCACATTTTTTGCTTTATAATCATCTGATCATGCATTCGATCGGTGAAATGGCAAAGTCTAATTACTCATTGACATGATAAGAGCGCTCAACTCTTTCCACAAAAATCGAAACGAAAATCGCTTCACGTGAAACTTATCTAGATTTTTTACAATCGAGGTTGAAAGCACGTGCAGCGAAATGACACACAATTGTTGAGTAACTGTCGACTAGACATTTCGTGAGTGATTGAATGAGTTCGAAAGATCAAAAGTCCAAAAAGGAATTTTCTAGACAAACAATCGACATAATTTCGCAGAAAGAAATAAATTTCTTTTAATTGAGACAGACATTACGTGACAAGATAGCAATGAAAATAATTCCTGGGTCTTTGCCACTGAGATTACAGAACTTGTATACAAACAACTTTATGGCCTCGGAATTTTCACCTAATTTACTTTTTGACTTAGATTCGAAATGAGATTTCCTTGTTTTTGTTTTGATTTAATTCAACGTGGTCAACGAGTGAGAGATTGTTTACTCACCGGAGCTCTAAATCCTTGATATTTCATATTTGCGATTGATTTTTTGTACAATGTTGCTAACTGACTTCTCTTCAGGTTCACAAAGTTTGTATTGTGATAAATTTAAATTAAAAATGTTTTCTTGCTCTGATTTATTTTCACTTTTCCTAAATTTCCTTATTTACTGAAATTTATTTTTCAGTTTTTCACTTTTCCTTTCATATAAAAAAATTTTGTTTAGGGAAATGTTGAAGTTGCTTCTTAAATTTTCAAGAGATGACTAACAAAGCGGCTCACGAATTACAAAGTTTATAAGGAACACAACTCTCTCAGTTCGTAGACATTCACAGAACCGATTTCTCATTTTTATCAGCGAGCCGAGTTCTGATCGTCTTTGCTTCGTCTACTAAGCTTCTACAAAAAAAAATCATTAAAAAATGTCAGGTGCTTATCACTCAGACGTTTTAATCAACCAAAAGAAGATGAAAGCGGAAAGGAGGAGTTGAGAGTCATAGAATTTAAAGATATTGCAGCAAAAAATTATCTCAATAAGCTTTAATTCGTGTCGTATCTA
Source organism: Smittia aterrima (assembly GCA_033063855.1). Lineage (NCBI taxonomy): Eukaryota > Metazoa > Arthropoda > Insecta > Diptera > Chironomidae > Smittia > Smittia aterrima. The sequence goes on from CP093831.1 coordinate 23,736,294, forward strand.
AAGTTCAATCACTTAAATCTATTGCCTTTGTAAAAAAGCTGAAACGTGAAAATTACAAAAGTTAATTATTGTGTTGCATCATCTGACGATTCCAGACGATCCTGAATCGCTCGAGCATCCGGTAAGCAACTTCTCAGTTGTCAACGCCAATCTTTAGGCATCATACGATTGTTATGAAATTATAACGAACGTCAATGTCTTCTTTTTCATAAAGTTTTTAATCAACTTAGTAACAAATGTTTTTGAAAAATATTTTCATATAAATTTTTTCATAAATAAAATTTGTGATGACAAATAATAATTAACAAAAGCCAATGTCTTTGATGAAACTTCTCAAAAGTTTTCATCATTAAAAATCACAGAGAGGGAATTCTTCGGGAGAAAGAAATCCCCATCCACTCGTTTCTTGTAAAATTGCGAGCGCTTTTAAAGCGAGATCTTCGCATTGCTCTTCTCAGTCTGGTTTTCATAATCAAAATGGAGAGAACAGTAATTTCTTTGGTTCTGTTTGTAGCAGCAATCGCATTTGTAAGCGCCGAGTGGATTGCAATGGATCCATCGAAAGATCTTCCACGCGATTGTCATATTGGCGGCAACGAGGACACAATCACCTATCGTGGATCTCTTCACGTCGGAAGAAAACAAATTGGAGACGAACTTGTTATTGGAAAAGTCATTGACAGTTGGAAGAGCGGATATTGTGAGTCAAAATATTAATAAAATGTTTATAATAATTTTAAAATTAAACTTCTTCTTTAAGTTCCTGTAAATGGCGTTGAGCATTGGTCTGATCGCTACGAAGTTCTCTGTGGTGGCTCAATCAGTTGGATCTCAATTAAAAATTATCCAGGAAATCTTGTCAAGAAGAATTTTGCTGTTGCTGGCCATGCAGGAAACGATGAACCATTTTTCGTTTGCCGCGGATCTGTCAATGGGGCTCTCATTCCTGGAAAATATTACATTCCGACAAGTTGTTGTTATGTTGCAGTTAACGGCAAAGAAGTTTGTGCTGATGATCCTCATGCTCTTAAGCAATGGTATTGAGAAAATAAAATTAATTGACTTAACGAAATAATTTCAGAATAATTTCTGCAGAATCGATGTTTAAGACTCAGATGAACTAAAAAAGGAACAAAAAATATTTTAAACCGTTTGAGTTGTACGATTTGCTTTAATGAGTATTTCAACTATTAATTTTATTACTTTAATTTTATTACGGTCATCCTGTTTTCAGACGGAGAACAAGACAATTTATGAATTTAATGAGGACAAGCAATCTTATTGAATGTTAGTTACTCCTACTAAAATTGTTCAGGTAAAAAAGGAAATCATTTGACTGAAATGTTAGTTCGATTAGACTCGTTGAGTAGGAAAGTTGAAATATAGTTTTCTTTGCTTGCTAAAAATTTCAAATCTTTTGAGAAAAAAATTCTTTTAAAGCAAATTTTCTTTTTGAAATTTTAACATTAGATTACAAGAAAATGAATCAAAAGCAATTAAATGATCTGCCAGAGGAGATCTTGTTGCAAGTGTTTAAAAAGATGGATTTCAAAACTTTGTTGAAATCATCTCTCGTTTGCCGAAAGTAAGTTTCAACTGTTTTCGATAATTGATCTTGACTAAATTTTATTTTCTTTAGATGGAATGAAATGATAGAAGAGAACTCAGCGATCATGAAGAAGATCGAACTTAATTTTAATCTTTCTCTTCTTTCACGAGGGTTGCCAGAGAAATTTAATCGCAAATATCGATCGATCAGCATAGCAACCTTTAATAATGAATTTAATTGGAAACTACTAGAAAGTCAAGCTTCACACGTGAGAAATCTTAAAATATATGGCTACTATGACAAGAGAAATTTCGAGAAGCTACTTGCGTCGATGACGAATCTTGAGACGTTGAACTTTAAGTTTTGTTCAAATTGTGAAATCGATCTCACTCATAATAATCACCTGAAAAAGTTGATCCTGCAGTTCTGCAAGCATTGCAAAGTAAGTCGAATAAGTTAAAACAAATATTGAACTTCATTGATTTTATTAAAAACTTTTTACTTATTTCAGATTTTGGAATTTCCTGAGACACCTCAATTGACATATTTATATATAGAGCATTACTCTTATGAATTGATCTCATTTCTGTCTCGTCAGAAATGTCTAGAGGACCTTACAATTCACCATGACGATAGAGTCTATTCCAACATTAATTTAGAGGCCTTGCAAGCGATTCAATTTCCTCTGAAGAAGCTTACCATTGATGGATATGAATGGTTAGGTTCAGATGAAAACTTATTGCTCTTCATGAACAAGTTTGCCGGTTCTTTGGAAGAAGTTTATTTTGGATATAAATTTATCCATAACAGAGTCCCAGAATCAGTTTACAAGATGATTTTCAAAAAGTTCCGCAAACTGAATACGCTGAGTGTTAACTTCGATTACGCACCAAAAGAAGAATCATTTTATTACAATCTGAATACAAACCTGTCAGTCCAGAAGCTGATCCTTCATCGCACCAATTTTACCGACGGCTTGACAACTGTTTTGATCAAGGTCAAAGGATTCATCAGCAAACTTCCAAATCTTCGAACTCTGTTTCTTAACATTCCAGATTTTTCAAAGGAGCTAATGATGTTCATCGCCAACAATCTCAAAATGCTCAAGGAATTTGAAGTCTTTAACATTTCTGATGAAGTTTTTGAGGGATTGAACATTCCAAGTTTAAAAACGTTCACAATTCAGAATTTCAAACACAATAACCTACAACAAATGGTCAGAGCAATGCCGAACATTGAAGAATTTAAAATTGATAGGTTTTGTGGCGAGGATGAAGAGAACATCGAAATCATAGCTGAAGGTTGGCCTAAGTTGAAACACGTCAAGTTTGGATATGGATTCAAGGCTCGTAAGGAAATCTTCAAACAGTTCCTGAAAAACTGCAAAGACTTGAAAACTATAAAAATCTACAAAAGTGCATTCAAGTCAAAATACGAAAAAAGAAAAGTTTTGCGCGAAGTCGAACGAGATGGATTCAAAATTATTGTTAATGATTTTTTGGAAATTTAGCAAAGATTCAGTCATTTAGATCTGAATTATTTTTAAAAACAATTTGAGACTTTAACACTGAAACATATTTCTCTTCTAACAAAATTATTTTGGATTGTTTTTTTTAGTTTCTGACGATCAGAGATGACAAATTGATTTCCATCTTTAAATGAATAATAATTGAAAATGGGAAATAAAGTCGACATGAAAGTAAAATAACGTTAATTATCATTTCAATACTTTTATTGTTTTAGTTTCATTACGATCATCCTTTTTTCAGACGGAGAAATAATTAAGGTTCCACCAAATGCTAGGTAGTTCAACTGAGCTAAGATTATTCAGGTAAATTTATTTGTCTCCGAATCGAGAATCTCAATTTAGTTCGATAAGTGTCGTTGAGAAGAAAAGACGTTCAATATTCTTCAGAGAAAAAAATGAGTGAGAAACAATTAAATGATTTGCCCGAGGAGATTTTGTTGGAAGTGTTCAGAAAGATGGATTTTAAAACTTTGATGAAATCTTCGCTCGTCTGCAGAAAGTAAGTTCAAATTTATTGTTTCATGAGTGATAGATACTTAATCAAGTTTTAATATTTTCTTTCAGATGGAATGAAATGATCGAAGCGAACTCAGCAATTATGAAGAAAGTGATGCTCGATGTTAGTTTCCGTAAAATAATTATTCCAAAGCCGCAGGATCTAACTCGCAAATATCAATCGATCAAGATATACGGAAACTATTGTGAATTTAATTGGAAACTCCTAGATTGTCAAGCTTCACGCTTGAGAAATCTTGAAACTTATTGCCGCACATTTATTATAAACGAAGTCAAGACAAATTTCAACAAGTTTCTTGCGTCGATGACAAACCTTGAGACGTTGATCGTGAGGACTATGCTTAGTATGAACTGTAGCAGTGAAATTATTGTTGATCTTAGTCGAATGAATAATCTGAAGTCGTTGTCACTGGTGTTTAATTTTATTAGCGTAAGTCGAGTTTGAAATATTTCTCCTAAATTTTTCTTAACTTTAAATTTTTATTCCAGATCTCGAGTTTCCCAGCAACGGCTCAGCTGAAGAGTTTAAATCTCAGATTTTCACCGGATTACATTTCTATTGAGAGTTTGATTGATTTTCTGGCTCGTCAGAAAAGTCTTGAAAATCTTACAATTCACCTTGACGATAGAATCAATACCAAAATTAATTTAAAGACTTTGCAAGCGATTCAATTTCCTCTGAAGAAACTTTCAATGTATAATAATAAGTGGTTAGGCTCAGAAGAAAATTTATTGCTCTTCATGAACAAGTTTGTGAATACTTTGGAGGAACTTGAGATCATAACTGGATTCCCAGCATCAGTTTACAAGTTGATTTTTAACAAATTTCACAAGCTGAAAACATTGGAGGTTTCTCTCGATGATGCGCCTAAAGAACGTTCATTTTACATGAATCTTCGTCCGAACTTGTCAGTTCAGAAGTTGAATATTTTTGACGTCGATCGTAGTGTCGAGCTGACAACTGAATTGCAAATAATTAAAGGATTCATCGGCAAACTTCCAAATCTTCAAATTCTGGTTCTATTCATTAAAAATCTTCCAAATGAGATAATGATGTTCATCGCTAGCCATCTTAAAATGCTAAAGGAATTTTATGTCAATGATCTTTCTGATGACGCTTTCGATGAAGTGAACATTCCAAGCTTGAAAACCATAATAGTCTTATCTCTCTATGACAAGAAACCTCAAGATTGGAAAAAAGTCGTCAGAGCAATGCCAAACATCGAAGAATTTATAATTGAGGAGTTTGACGTCAAAAGCATTTTAAAAGAAGAGAATATCAAAATCATCAGTGAAGGTTGGCCGAAGCTGAAACACGTCACGTTCGGAGATGGATTCAAGGCTCGTAAGGAGATCTTCGAACAGTTCCTGCAAAATTGCAAAGACTTGAAAACTGTGGTAATCTCCAAGAAAGCATTCGAGTCAGATTCCGAGAAAGAAGAAATTTTGCGCGAAGTCAAACGAGATGGATTTCGATTCATTATTAATGATTACGAGGAGTATTAGAAAATTGATGATTCTTTAATTGGAAATGCCACCAAATGTTCATTCTGTTAGAGTTTAACCCTTTGCTTGTATTATAGATTTTATGTTAAAACGAACGAGACAAACTCACAATTTAAAACTGAAAATAAAATGATCGTTCATCGTTAAGATTTTTAAGTTTTATTTTAATTGTAGATTACAATTTTGATAATCTAAACTGAGTATGCAAAATCCTTGTAGTTTTCAATCGTTTCTTTAGTTTTTCGCGGAGGAGCAGTCCAAGGGGGATTGAGTGGCGATCGCGGTGTCATCTTGTATTTCAATAGAAGTGGGTGCTTCACTCGACTGAGATATTTTTCGATCTCAATTTCATCTTCAGCAGTGAAGTTATCCTTCTTGAGAATTGGATTTTGTTTGTAGTATTGGTTTCGACAAACTAAAACTTTAATCTTCACCATCTCGGAAGTTGAAAAACCTTCGATTAATAAGAAATTTTTTAAAAGTTTTAAAAAGCTTTCTTCAAAGTTCTCACCGCAGTTTTCACAATTTAAGTCTTGAATTTCAAAATTGACTTTTAGAGCTTCAATGAATTTTTCTTTATCGAATGAAATTTTGTTGTCGTTCAATTTTATTTCTCGAATCGTTTTTGAGGCTTGAATTAATGAAATTAATTCCTGAATGCATTTCTCGCTTTTTAAATTGCAATCAAGTAAACACTGCGAGATGTCGAGTTGGTTTACGTTGTTCCTGAGATTTATGCTTCGCAAAATCTCTTCGAGTCCTTCGTCAAAAATCGGATTCAATGACAAACCAAGAAAATTAAAATTTCCTTCAAATTCTTTTAAACCTCGAGCTAGCTGATGACAAAATCCAAGGTTCAGGTTATTTCCTTTCAGTTCAAGATGTTTCAGAGTTTGATTTACTTTCATGAGTTTAAAAAACTCTTCTCCAGACTCTGAAGAAGTTATTGCACAAAAAGTTAAGCTGAGATGTGTCAACTGCTTAACTTGAGTCAGAGGATCAAGCAAAAATTGGATCTTGATTGATTCGCTTAAGTCACTGCAAAGAATCTCAAATTTTTCTAAATTTTGAAGCTTTGCCAAAGCTTTTCCGATGTTTTCGATATCGATCGTTGCAACTTGTACAAATCTTCTTTCGTAATTGTAGTGAAGAAGTCCAGGATCAAACTTCAACGATAAACTCTTTAAATTATTGAATAACCCAAGGAACTCTAGTGAACCATGAAAGCATTCGTCGGATGAAAAGTTAACAACTCGAGAAATATTTCTCTCAAAGTTCTTTCGAGGTTTAATCTTTTTGATCGAAAGATTTTCAATTTTTGACTGAAGTCTCATTGCAAGTTGATCCAAAACTGCTTTAGTTTTCATTGAATCTAAAACATTTTGATCGAGGGCCTCAATAATCTCTTCAAATTTCAATTCCAATCCGATTTTCTTCCAGTCCGTTTCTGGATTTCTCGAAAGCTCTTGGAACTTGAGAACATCACGAATCTTCGACTGCACAACTCTCTTCCAAAAAGTTTCATTCTGAAAAATTTATTTCGTTATTTCCAATTCTTTTGAGATTGAAATCTTTTACTTCGAGATCGATCACATCGAGAATCGGCATATCAACGTCAATGAGAAGCCCAAAATCTTTCGCGTCGAGACAAGGAAAGCTTGAGATATCCAAGCCATTGTTGAAGTCTCTTGCGATTGTTTCCACCGCAATTTCGTTGAGACGCTTCGGAAAATTCGATTTCGCTTTGATTCTCGTCCACCATTGTCGTTTAATGTCAACAGCTTCGATGTGTTGCTCCTCCTCTTCTTCACCGTCATCGGGAAGATTTTGCTTTGGTTCATCAACGACTTTGATAACTGGCTTACTTTCAATATTTTCGTTTACGTTCTCAACATTTTCTTTCAATCCTAATCTGATCAGTTCACAGTAAATTTGTCGATTGTTTTCGCTACCCAAACGTTCAGTTTCCCATGAAACTTCATAAGCACTAAAAACGTTTTCAATTTCACGATTGGGTCGCGAACTAATTTGGTAATTGGCCGAAACTTTTTTAAGAAACTTTTTCATTTTAATACAAAAATTTGGAAACGAAATTGATAAAATCTAAGCTTGCTTTTTGATGTTAGAAATGAATAAATTTTATTTAAAATTATTGATCCACAAGAAATAACTAAATGTTTATCGAATAACAATTTCTCAGAATCATCTCACAAACTGAGTCACTTGACAACATTACAATCTCCATAAATAATCTCATCATAATAAAGATGAAGTTTAAATTAGTACAAAAGCTTTATTAACCTTGCACTTGTCGAGCGATGTGATCGCTCAATTGCTGAGAAGAGAGAGAGTTTCCCGAAAATTATTTCGATTAAACTTTTTTTTTTCGTTGCATCGTTCGAGCCCCTACACGATTTTCGTTTATAATGTGGAGCAGCTGAGAGATAAAATCAGTCGCACACAAAAGATCAGTGATTGAAAACTTCGCTGGAGCACGGTTTTAAGTTCAAGTTCAAAATGAATTTGTTATTGTTTATTTTTATCGTCAACTCGCTTGATTACTCTGTGGCTTGTAAATAAATTTAAAAGTTTTCAACTCGAAACTTCAATTAGTTGTCGTTTTCAGACATTTGGTTCCAGAAAAATGAAACGACGAAGATTCCTGAATGGTGTGAAGCTGTCGGTTATCAAAATCACGATGAGTACACAGGGAAGCTCTTTGCCGCGGCTAAAATGATTGCGTCAGAGAAAGTGATTGGAAAAGCTGACGCGGGAGGACGAGGCTTTTGTTTGTTTACCTTTAACTTCAAATGATTTTAATTTAACTTTTGTTTCATCTCCTTCAACTTAGTCCTTAAAGATGGACGTGAATATCATCTCGATGCCTACGAACTGCTTTGCCCTGATCCGACAGATTGGGTTGAGAAATATGGAGACACCAGACAAGCAGTTCCCGTTGGCTCAACAATCGATGGTCAAAACTTTTACATTTGCAGAGGAAAATATAAATCGAGCATCCTCCCAGGAAAGTTTCGAAGATCAGCTGATTGTTGCTTTGTATTGTTCGCTCATCAAGAACGTTGCGCAAAGGAATATTCCATTTTACTTCAATCGGCTTAGCCACACGAGTTTATTAAAAGTTTTATTGAATTAAAATTAGAAATAAAGAAAAAGCTTAGATTGAGCTTTTCTCTCTTCTCAAAGCTCAAGTCGTCAGCTGTCGTCTCTCTTCTTATTCTCTTCTCTCTTTTAAAAAAGCTTTAAATTATGTTTACAAATATTGCTTGTTGTCGCCGCTGGCTTCAACAGTTTCAGTTTCATTCAACTCGTGGATCTGTTCGGTCGTCTTAACAAGTTTCTCTTCTTCTGTTTTTTTTACGACCGTTTTGTTTTGTTTCGTTTCTTTTTTTTTTGGTTTGCTGTTTTGCTCAAAGAGCTTTAATCCCTAAGTATGTCACCATAATTCGAGATCGAAGCGCGATGCATTGTTGATTGAGACGTTGTTGCATAAATAATTATAGCGGCGTACATAATTGCGAAGTTTTTTTTTCTTTATTGAGTGACGATTGCTGTGCGGAAAATTATTCAAAAATACAAATCGAGAGAAGATTGCTTATGTAGCCACTTAAAAAACATGAACAATCATTCTCGAGTTGCTGGAGCTTAGAAACGCAGTGCAAGGTCATGTTGTGGATCGCGAATTTTTACTCGACAATTGTCGACAAAATAAAATGTTTTAAAACGAAACAATTACAGTTTTAAGCATTCAGCTGAAAGCAAATTCTTTGCTATTAAACTTTTTCGCGAACACATGAGAACTTTTTGTTTGTTGTTTTGACATTTGATAAATTGATGTTTCATTAAATTTTGTTTTCGTCTGTCTCGTGAGGTGGTTTTTTTGGAGATTCCCGTGACGGACTTCTCGCGAAACGTGATGCATCAAAGTCGGAGTTGATTGACATAAAATGAAAAGATTTAACAAAGAACAAAAGTGAATTTAAGAAGAAATTTATGAAGTGCGCTGTCTGCTGAAAGATAACATGTGAAGGGCGATAAAGTTCATGAGTTTCGAGGCGGAAGCTTTTACGAAATTTAAATGAAGCGCATTATCTTTTTATTACGTTGACAGCTCGTGCCTGTGTGTCTTGATTGATAATTTAAAATTTTCTTCGCGCAATTGCATTTTCGGTGAGGAAGGGAAAACAAGTTATCACTAAAGGTCATTTGACCAGTTGATTTGTTCATCTAAAAAGCTGACAACATGTACGAGAGTCATTTGCTCTTGATAAGATCGTTGATTCATCTGTTTTCTTTTACGAATGAGCCTCTTTCGCACTTCAATCGCTACACGGTCACAGTTGATTTGTATTCTTATCAGCGATTGCCTTAGACAGCCCCGAGCATCGTTATGTTTCTTTGATGATAAGAGAGTGAGAGTGTTGATTGTTTTACGAGCAGCTTTATCGCTTGCATAAGACAGCTCAACATTTCAAAACGATCGAACGTGATTTACGATGCGTAATGAGTCAATCACATTGAGTTTAGAGTTTGTTTTGAAATTATCAAGTGACGCTGTTCATGGCAACATCTGTCACTTGTTTATACACGCGTTTAAGTCTTCACATTTGGCTTTGTAAACATTTTTCTTAAATAAAAATTTCATTTCTCTTCTTAGCTTAAGAAAAAGTTGTTTACGATGAGTGAACCAGAAAAAAACCTGAAGCCGATCAGCCGGTTTCGTCGCCTACTCCCTCAGATTCTCGCAAGTACAGCGAAGAATCTTCTTTTGCTTGACCTCGGCATGGCTGTGAGTTTCCCAACAATCGTAATTCCAGCTTTGAGAGGTTTGAAAGCGCATGACAACAATGACTTCCTATCATTTACTGACTCGCAAGCATCTTGGTTCGGTAAGTAGATTTTGATAATTTGTTTAATGATAAAAGAGTAATTACAAGATGCTCGTGCAATGTAATTTACGTCTTTGTAATTACCAAACTAATTTTGATTACACTCGACTCTCAGATAAATGTTAATAACCTCACGAGAAACACAACAAATTAATTTTATTACTTCCACAGCGAGCATCGCGTTCATCTTCCAACCAATCGGCAGCATCGCCAGCGGGATCGTCCTTGAACCACTCGGCAGAAAGAAATCGATGATCTTAGTTAATGCGCCTCACATTATGGGATGGCTTTTACTTTATTACGCAAGCTCAGTCACTGATCTCTACATTGCCGGTAATGTTTGTTATTATTTCAAATGAGTCTCAATTAAAATTAATGTTTCATTCGTTGCAGCGGTTTTACTTGGTCTTGGAGTTGGTTAGTTTTGTCATTGATTCGCTTCCTCTTTAACCTAATTAACACTCACACTGTCTCAGGTTTCATGGAAGCTCCGATCGTAACTTATGTCGGAGAAATATGTGAGCCAAGTATTCGAGGAGTTCTAACATCTTGCGCTGGCGTTGCAGTGATGCTGGGATTTTCGACAGTTTTCTTTCTTGGAAGCATCACAACTTGGAGAATCACTGCGCTCTGTTGCTGTTGTGTGCCAATCACGACAGCAATCGCGATCTGCTTTGTCCCTGAAACGCCATTTTGGTTGATGGCTAAGAACAGGAAAGATGACGCATTGAAGAGTTTGATGTGGTTACGCGGTTGGGTGAAGAATCCAAAATATGTCGAGAAAGAGTTCAAGGAAGTTGAGCGTTACAGTGAAGACTCTAATCGTTGCGTTCAATGTCAAAAGTCAGACTCAAAGTGCACGCACAAGTCTTCATCATCGAGTGAACTTGTTAAAGAACTTTTCAGAAAACGAACTTTGAAACCTTTCTTCCTCGTTCTCACGATGTTCATGTTTCAACAGTTCAGTGGATTGAGTGGAATGCGACCTTACATGGTTCAAATCTTTCAAGCTTTCTCGATTCCAATCGATGCGTCGTGGGCGACTGTTGTCATTGGAATGATGGGATTCCTCGCGAACATCGTTTGCACTTGTCTAATCAAAGTCATCGGCAAAAGGAAAATCGCTTTGTTCTCAATGACTGGGACTTGCATTAGCATAACTTGTCTCGCGATTTACGCTTGGAAATATCTTCCTCCTGGCATGACTTCATTCCAAAAGCACGTCGAGATCGATCCTTCGAACAAAGCTGGATTCATTCCACTGACTTTCATCTACACTCTTGCGTTCTTCACAAGTTTAGGTTTGATGCCTGTTCCTTGGATGTTGCTCTCAGAAGTCTTCCCATTCAAATCGCGAGGTATCGCATCTGGAATCACTGCTGCCTTGAACTACATCATGGCTTTCTGTACCACCAAGACTTATTATAATCTCGAAACGAGTCTCAGTCTCACCGGGTTGATTATGGTTTACGCAGTGTTCGATCTATTCGCACTCTACTTCATGTACAAGTTCCTGCCAGAAACTGAGAAGCGAACGCTCGAAGAAATTGAACTTCACTTCTCTGACAACAACAAAAAGCTCAGCGACATTCACATTCGGAAGAATGTTGACATGGCAGCTGAGAAACAAGGAAACATGAAAAATGGTTGTGAAAATAAAGGATTCGACAATGGTCCTTGAAGTGATAAAACTGCACGAGTAACAATAATTTTATTTGCTCTTTATTTGAATTTTCATATTGACGCATTATACAAAAAGCTTTTGAAAGCAACTTTCAATAAAAGTAAAAACTATTTTTTGAGTAAAAATTGAGTATCGTTTAGCAGAGATAAAGGAAGTTTTCTCAGAGATTGTTTTCGATATTTCATTCACACTCTGAGCAATCAGAAGAAGATTTGTCTTAAAAGTTTTAACAAATTTAATATTTGCAATAAAATAAACTTTGAATTAATTAAATTTCTAGTTCAATGATTAAAAGTTTTTTAAACCTCCTGAAGCGTAAGCTGGAAAATTAATCGAATGGAAGCATCGTTTGACGTAAAACTTATCAATTATTATTTGTCTAAATGTTCTCCTCTTTTTTCCACAACAGTTTCTAGGCCATGTTAGTTAAAACATTTTCTTAACATTACAGGAGATATCGAGGAATCGCAGAACAAAGAAGAAATGAAGCAAAAGTCAACTTCCAGACTAAAGTTCAATATTTACAAGTTTTGTGCTTTAAATTAATTTCATTTTAGTTGATGGCAGGGCTTTTGATGTCACGGGGATATAAAATTTACGTGAGTCACCGAAATCTCCCAAAGATTGAAGCAGCTTCAACTATTCGGTGGAAATTCATGCGAGAACTTTTCTTTATTTGTAGGCACAATATTTTTAAACGTGTAATTGATATCTCTCGCAACAAAAAGTGCAGCCATTGCAATTCATTTTATAGTTTTGATTCAAATCACAATATTAATCCTTTACAATTTTTCTCTCTTTGATATAATTATCAACAATCAGCTCATGATAAAACTTTCTCGTTTCTAAAAAGGCAATTTGAATTTTCTTTTTCTCATATTCCATGGGACACGACTAGAATTTGAAGGGTAAGGAGGGAAAGCTTTCTTTAGAAGATAGATTGTGTGATTAGAAAAAATATCCAATAAATTTGCATTCCATCATTCAAAGTCATGGTAGCGATATGTTCAGCTGACTAGCATTTAATACTGTGCAATATTACGAAAAGGGTTTTCTCATTGTCATAACGGGGTTTCCTTCTTCACTTCTCATGTTTGTGATAGACTTGCATAAGGAACTGTTTGAATTTTCATTAGCAAAAGAACGAGAACAGAGTGAACAGAGAATAAAAAGTAAGTCCGTTTGCTGTGGTGGCTTTATTTGATGATTAATCGCTCGTCTTCGGGGAAAACCTTCACTCAAATTCGCTTTATCGTGTTGCCCGTGAAGAAGATCGACATTTTTCGTGAGAAGGTCATGTTGTCCTTGTCGAAGTCGTAGAAATGCGTTTTGATGGGTGACAAAGGCGCTCGTTGGTCATCCGTATCACAAAAACCTGGATTAAGTATAACATGCATATTCTGAACTAAGTCTGAACTGTCTGACTCGTCTTCTACTCCAAGAAGAAGACGAAATGGTTTTTACGTTAAGATTAGTTCGTTCATTGGCAAGACCGAGGAAGTGTGCAGAGTAGGAAAATGTTATTAAGTAAAAGGTTGTTATCGATCCAGATGATTATTATTTTCATAACAAGCCAGCCATTCAGCGGTTTAGGACAAAAAGATTCGAATGATTTATAAAGAAAATATGGAGAGAATAAAATTTGAAAAATTAGTAAAAAGTCAATTAGCAAACTCTTAAAACTTGTTTTTGTATGTTGAGGCATTCAAAGCAGTTAAAAAGCTGTGTCTGTGCTTTAGGAATTTGTGAAGACTGAAGAGTCAAAATGTGTTTCTAACGCTTGATTAGTGAAGGTCAAGCATTAAGAAAAAAATTGTTTACCAAACTTTTAATTCTAAGTTAACTCTCTAATGAACTCTTAACTACTTCAACAATAAAACTTTGAGATAAATATTGCTTTTAAAACTTTCAAAAAACTTTAATTGTCTATCATCTAAAATTATTATTTCGTAGGATAAAGCTTCTTCGTTATGTAAATTTGGTCGTTTATCGATTTGTTATGAAAGCTAATCGAGTTTATGTGAGAGCTTTCAAAAGCTTTCTTTAGAGCTTTTCACACTTTAAATCTTCTCAACACTTTAACGTGATAATTTGGCAGCTTTCCCAATCAAAGCAATTAAAGAAATTTATAATGAAAAGCTTTCGAGAACTCTCGCTCGCTCTTTCTCCTTAAAGGAGAGCTCGTTCAAATGTTAAACACTATGCAAAAAATGAGAACAATTGCGAGTGCATTTATTAATAAACACAAGTTTGGTTTACCGGAATATTCTTGACACTCTTTGTACAAAACTAAACAGGTTCCACACGTTAAAATCAGCAGAGTTCCCATTACTAACGCAAGAATAAATAGAAAATGATAAAATATTAACGTTCGTTGTAATTAAAGCTTCTGCTCTCTCATCTTTCTGATTCTAATTAAGAAACATCTCGACTCGACTAACAAGTTAGGTAATTAACACAATTAGAGATTGGATCTGCGGAATAAAGAATTTACATTTTGTAACTCAACTTACCGATGGCAACAGCTGCGATCCAAGTTCGCATGTCAAAGTCTTTCGCATCCTCGAGGATTCGTAGAATCAAATCTGAGAATAATTTAATTAGCAAATAAATATTTCTTGATTTAATTTTAAAACCTTTCTCTTGTGTTGGTTCAACAGTTCGTGCAGATATTGTTGTTACTTCACCAGCTCCAGCTTCATTTGTCGCCCACATTCTAAACTGATAAGTCGTGTTTGGTCTTAAATGATAAACTTCGAGCTGCCTTGCATTCGGAGTTATGTGATGAGGATCAAGCCTTTCCCATTCAACAATCTCATCAGAATGATTTGGATACTTTCTTGGCTCTCGTCTCATTTCGGCGGTGAAGTCGATAATTGGACTCCCGCCCGTCTGATTACGCCACACTTCCCATATTAACACGGCGATAATCGTTGTAGCCCTCGCACGGAATTTTCCTACCGCACCTTGAATTATTAACGAGGTTTTCCTGGACATTTAGGAAAACAATCAACAAAACAAAAAGATTTATTGACTCACCTGGCTTCGTTCTCACTCGAACAAAGGCGTGCAGATAGTCTTGATATGACTCGGAGTTTGAGGTGTTTTTGAGGACAGAGCAAATGTAAAGGCCAGTGTCGTCAGAGGTAACGTCAATAATCATTAGGAAAGTATCGTCCTAGAGAGTCAATAAAGATTTATCAGAGTTTAAGTCGACACGAGTGGGCAATTGAATGACACTTACAATAATTACGTTATAATTAGTACTAATGTTGCGGTCGTCACGTCTCCATATGCTCGGATTATCGTCACCGCAAGGAATCGTGATATTCTTTCCCTCGTTGACTATAAAGTCGCGGTGAATCAAAGAAAGCACGACATCCAAGTTCGAGAACACTAGAAAAACATTTTCGTTCCTTTAATATCGACTTTGATTGATTGCGTTTACATTTGTCGTTGTTGATTTGTTTTCTCTTTCGGAAAAGCAAAGTTTGCGCAACGGACGAGATAACTAAACAGCGACAGAGTTTTTTCTTTCGATTTGGGAACCATAAGAAATCCAAGGAAAACTTTTTTGATTGACGAATTACGAGCTACTCCCAAGATAAAAATCGTAGCACGATGAAATATTGAGGCAAGGCTAAAGGAAAAGTGTCGCAAGATGTTTTTTATTACACGACAACTTGTTGCTCGTAACTGCTTTGTAAATAATTGATGCGGCAAGTTCAAGAAGGCGTTTGAAGAAACTGATTTCTTCATCCGATTGGATATTCGTTGTCTTATTTAAAATCCAGCCAGAAGAGATCTTAAAGACAGTGTTCGAGCACATGGATGTCAAATATTTGCTGGAAGCATCTCTCACATGCAAGAAGTAAATTTCTGCATTTGCTTTTGTCTTTTGTTTCTAGATAATATGCACATTCTTATCTTTCAGATGGAACGACATCATTGGACCGAAGAAGATGATCATGAAGAAGATAAAGCTCGCGAAAGATGTTCAGTTGCTTCCAGAGAAATGGCAAATGATAAAGAACACATTGATGAACAGTTTAAACTTGCGAAATGTTGCTTTTCGCAATTGCACCATTAAATTCTCAATTAAAAACTAGTCGACATGAATAACTAAATCTAAATAAAATCAGTTTACTCAAAAGCTTGTTAATTTTCTTTTGTGGGTTGAGACTAGATTGAGTCAATTTTGTGGGAAGTAAAATTTATTTTCCTTCGAGCTAAATTGTTTGCAATTAAAAGAAATTGAAACAAATGTCTTCCTTAGTCTCAGCACAACAAAAACCTCGAGTCTCTTACGAGAGCGTAGCAACGAAAATTATGCAAAGTTTGCCTTCAATGAGATAATCGTTTCACTTATGAAATCTTGATAAAACGCAATGTCAAAATCATCAACGTCAAGTTCGGATTTGCGTCTTCGCAGCTGGTGCTATTCAGAGAATGAGAACGATTTCTCATTAAAATATTCAAGCAGCAGATTTCCATTTCTCGATACAGATCGTAAAGTTTTATTATCATCCAATTTTGCCTTGTTTCACTTTAATTGGATGGAGAGGGTAGTGGTTGGATAAATTAGCGCGCTGTTGGTTAATTCACTTTTAAACGATGAGGGTTCGAAGCGAAAAGGTAGAAATGTTTTCCGAAATAAGCAACGCAAAAGCTTTTGGATTTTTTTTCTTTTGTTTTTTTTTCGCTTAGCTTTTATTGACTTTAAAATTTATTTTCGTTCATTTCGTTGAAATAACTTTTGTCACTGCGATTTGTTTAATCCAAAGCTTCACTGAGGACGATTCGATCAAATGAGATATGATTCGAAGCTAAGAATCTCGATTAAATCAATCGTTACGCAATAACTTTGCTTTTCCAGCCAATTTTCCTTTTGAGAACAAATCAAGTTATCAACAAGCCACTCACGGATCAAAACTGCCACCGATACAACAGAATTCATATTGAAGACGGACCTCGAATCACTCACTGCATAAGAATATATCACAGGGCACACGAAATAGCCGCTTTCACATTATAAAAACACAAAACAAGCAGGAAACAGATTTGAGAACTATGTGCACAACAACCGCGTTCGACCGAATGCGCCTGACGAGTGATTTCGTTTCGTTCGCATGCTTCTGCTGTTGCACGAACAAAAAAAAATGTTTACAATATTTGAAGATTAAACATTGAAAAGAATCATTTTTAGGTCATCGATTGAATAAGAAAATTATTAAATGATGATAATTTGATATTAAAATGATAACATAGAGTTAATTAAAGAATGAAAATTTTGTTAATTTCAGAGAAAATTTAACAGAAATTGGTTCAAATATTTTTAAATCAGTAACGTCAGTTAATTTTCTTTATTTTTGCTACGAGATAAGCGACCTTAGAGTTTTATACATTGACTTTAAACTTGCAATTTCTTCTATCTCATAAAGTTTTTTTTAACTGAATATGAAAATAAATCTTGGATTTTATGGTAAATTTTTTATCACAACGCGTGACAACACAGCAATAACTTTGTGCCATACAAATAAATTTGCGACCAGTCGTCTCCGACGACAAAAAATCCGAGATTGTTGCTTTCTTCGTTTTCGGTTTTCAAACGCGATAGCTTTCATATAAAAGCTGAAAATTTGCGATGACTTGAATCATTCGATGAACAAAAATGTTGTTGAAAGTTGTACTTTTAGTTGTGTTAACAATTATTCAGACTCGTGGAGATGAATTTGGTTTCCATAAGCTTGGATCTTACAAAGGTCTGTAAACTTTAATTCAAACTATAAACTCTTGTTAGGATGGAAATAATTTATTTTAACACAGGCGACACGTGGACAAAGGAATATTACTTGCCGAAGTTTTTTAAATCTCTATGGGTCCACACTAGACCGATTTGCAAAGCTTATGGAATGGACATTCTATCACTGGAGACTAAAGTTGAACATGATGCATTCATAAGATTATGTGAACAGAATGCTCATTTATTCGAACAATATACTCATATTGGTGCCATTGGATTAGTACCTAAAAGTACTTCTCATTGGTATTGGATGGCCTCAGGAAAACGCATTGCCTATCCACTAACATTTGCTCCTGGTCAACCGAATCATTGGGGAGGAAAACAGGATTGTTTAGCTCTCGAAAAAAGCGGAAATAATTTTATCTACAACGACATTCATTGCTACGAAGACCATGAGCTAAAGTTTATCTGCCAGAAGACAATTTTTGAACCGTCTGAAGAACCTCCACAACCCTGAGAAGGATTAAATCAACTGTTAGAGTTCCGAGCAGTTCATGTTGAATTTGCATACTTTCGTGGCTTGTTATCTCAAATTTTAAATGTTTTGGTTTTACAAAATGGTTCATCATTGGATTATCATCAGGACTGTTATCAAATTGGCACGAGTCGCAATCTGGAATTTCGAAGAAAGATTATTTAATCTTATGAATAAAAACAAAATTTGATTTTTCGGAAAATTCTGCCGATTTTAATTTTAGAGCGAGCAATGTGATCTTTTCTAATTGGTGAATGCGAACCCGAAAGCTTCTAAAGATATGTGAAATAATTTTGGCTACAAAGTGTCTTCGGCTTTTTCTTTAATTGTGTGCAAAGTATCGAACGTCTAACAATCTTTAATTCTCACACTTTCTGTTTTGTTATCTCAAATTGCTTGTGATGTTTGCTTGTGTAGACGAGAAGAAAATGTCTCAGTGAAAACGACCTTCATCACGTTTTCGTGGATGATAAGAGAATAAAATCCCAATCAAAAGTTAGAATGTCGCTCTGAGTACAAACATAACGCAACTGCCATAAACAATCGAAAGCTCGAAAATAGCGTTGACAGAGGAAACGACAAACGTCAGCAATCTTAGAGAGCAGCTTACCAACTGTAATCAGAATATTAAACAAAATGCAGATCATTATTGTTTGAGGATTCGCCTATCAAAACAAACGATGACGAAATAATTTTTTTCAGCTGGAGAACTTGAGACTGAACCTACTAAAGTTTAAATCTCAGTTAAAAAAAAACGTGAAGTGTTCTCAAACTACGAGCGAATTCGGATGGATAAAATAATTTTAAAAAAAACTTCTCGGCCGACATTGCCCTATGCAAAAAACTTTGCATAGACAAGAAGTCTCCAAATGACGTCACTGACTCCAACTTCTCAATTAAATTATTATTAATTGACGAGGTAGAGGAGAAACGTTGCAGGATTTTTCAAAAGTCAATGCAAAGAAGGAATTACAAAAAATATTTAATTTTATTATTGCAATTTGGTTTTAATTGTCAGTGACATGCCACGACTCGAGATTCTATGATGCAGATGGTTTCGTGAGATCTGTTAAAGTTTTAAACAAATTCTCGTAATTGGATTTTAAGCTTTTGCTTTCGTCTAGACATTTTAGCAATTCTGCGCTATTCTCCATTCCGTTCCCGGCGCAATCAGTCTCAAGTTCTGCGTTAATATTTTTTAAGTTCTCGATCGCTGTCATCAGCTGAGTTATGTTCGTTGACAAAGAGAAATTTTCAACTTCAAGTTGTTCCTTTTTCTTCTTTATTATCGCAGTTTCCTCGCTGAGCTCGTTGAATATTGAGAGATCATTCAAACATTTCTCAAGCGATTTATTCACATTCGTCTCATTGGCTTTGAGATTAGTTTGAAGAATTGTGTTATTCTGATTACAGTTGTCAAGCTGCTCTTCAAGTTTGCTAATGTTGGTCGTTATCTCTGTCAATGAGATCATCAAGTTCGAATTATTCGATTTTAAAACATTATTTTCTTCAAGAAATTTCGTAAGCTCTTGACTGCTGTTCATCTTGAGTTCGTCGATTTCAATCTTTAAATTTTCGATAGTTGTCATCTGTTGTGTTATGTTTTTGGCAAGAACGACTTTCTCGCTTTCGCAAGTTTCCTTTTTCTGTTTTAATTTTGCATTTTCCTCTTCTTTTGCTAAAATAGTTTTGTTCAATGGGATCAACTTCGAGCGATGCGCCGATTCCATTTTCTCGATCGCTTGTTGATGATTTGTGATGATTTTTGCGAGATTTTCTTGTAAAAGTTTGTTGTTCTCGATACTTTTGATAAGATTTGCATGAATTTCATCATTTTTTTGAGAAAGCTTTGTATTCAGTCTCTAAAGCTTTATATTTATTGCTTAAAGCTAATCTTTCAATTCTTAAATTTTCACTGGTAACTTTCAAGTTTGCTACGGTTGATTTTAGCAGCTCTGTGTTAGCGCGTAAGCCAACCTTTTCGCTATCGCAGTTTACTGCCACTTCTTTAATGAACAAATTCCTGTCCGAGATGTCATCTGGAAATTTTTTGTCGATGCAAACGTTACCACGAAAATTAATCATATTCAATGTTGATAGCAGTTCAGTGTCGATCGTGCTGAGATAATTATTATGCGCAAATACACTTTCCAATTTTGTATTTTTTGCGAATAAATTTTTCGGCAGTGTTGTGAGTTTGTTCTCGTAAAGATAAAGTGTCTTTAGTTCGATTAGATCCTCGAAAAGATTTTCAGGCAGTGACGTCAGAGCAGTGGTAACGATAAAAACTGTCGTCATTTTCTTGCAATTCGTAAACACTTCTCGACTGATTTGATTTACAGATTTGCCTACCACATCGAAACGTTCCAAGTTTTGAAAGAAATTGCACACTTTCGTAGGCACTCGCTCAGTCTCAACACCTGATGTCATCCAAAACTTTTTGACGTCATCGTTAATTTTGATGTCTTTTGTGTAATCTCCAGAAACTGAAGTGACTGCGACATCAGTTTCAAAGACTTTCAGAATTTCCACTTTGCACTGGTTTACGTCATATAGTTGAAATATACAATTAAGTTGAAAGCTCTCGACGAATCCGAAGATGAAACAAATGATTAGAAAATATTTCAACTGCTTCATGTTCTTTAATTAAAGGCTCAGACGAAACTGGAGCTGCGAATGCGAATCTCATAAATTTAAATACACGAATGTCTTATCTTAAACTTTCGGGTCTGTCGTCGCGCGATGGGATAGTATGCTGAGATGCTATTTATATTTGGATGTGGTTAAACCAATTTCGTTTGAAATTTGTGATAACAAAACCGAAAGTATTCGAATCCGAGATTGTTGCACTGCTCGGCAATTTCCATACAAACAAAAAAAAATATGGTAAATTTGTTAGCAAAGCCATACACAAACGTGCAGGATAATCTTCAAAATTCTTAGACAGTATAAGAGAGAGAGAGAGAGAGAGAGAGTATTAAGGACTCGAGCTAACTCCGATTTACCAGACAGTTGCCCGAACAGTTTCAGGAAGAAACCTCGGACATATCTTTGAAGACCTCCTGAAAAAGGTGCCCGTAGCTATACGGCCAGAACATGGCACTGTCCTTTGCCTTCCACAACGTGTCTAGATAGAATACTTTGCTCTAATTCATTCAAAAAACCTAATTGAAATACCTGTGTTCGGTTAAAGAGAAGCGCGACTTTCAGAGATTGCTCAACATTGTCGGACAGAAAGTGTGACGAATTGCGATAAGCAGCTCCGATCTGCTTGGTTTATTTTTAAATGACATTTTGCTCGACCTCGCAATGAAATTTGCGATAAGAAATCCGAGATTCGCATTCGCAGCTTCATTTTAGTCTGTTGAAGAATTTATGTCTCGTTCTAAGTAAACTTTAAAATCATTAAAAGAAAGTTTTAGGTTTTTGATTAGTTTATTGAGTTCGGTTGATGGTTCAGGTAGTCATCAGTCCTCTCGTATTTCTTATCAATGCATCAGTCCTCTCAAAGGTCAATAACTTGGGCTGATCTCAGATGATGAAGAGAATTCGTTGAAATTATAAGTTCAAGTTCATTGTCGTTGATACGGATTTCTACGATTGAACCTTTGCTCGGTAGAAGGTCAGCGGTGAAATGTTTGATGCGATTAAATTAGAGAAATAATCCTTCAGAACAAATCGAGGACTTGAAGTTGAGTATTATTATTGAAAGATCCTTTTTCAGTCGATGACAAATTGTTTCCTGTGATCTCAATTTTCTGAGTTTTTAATTACAGTGACCTGCTCAATTTGGGGAAGAGGTAATTCGGGGTAATCAGGATTGCGCTAAAGGGGGCCAAGATTTTTTGCCTCGAATTGGGCCGAAGATAGAATACCAAACCCCGAATTACCTCTTCCCCAAATTGAGCAGGTCACTGTATTTGGAGATTCGGAAACATTTTTGAGAGTTTCGAAGGAATAAAATTCATTTATTGATCAACGATCTTAGAGCAGAAATATCCGAGTCTTTGTAGCTTATAAAGTCGATGTATTCTTCAATTTGTTCCAAGTTCTTTCCCCAGTTGAGTTCAACTGGCAATTCGCTTGATTTTCTAATAATCTCTTTTGTTGTTTTCGGGAAACTGATTTCAATGCATTCGTTCTTGGTCATATCAGCTTTTTCGATTCTTTTGAATGAGTTTAACAAGTTGCTGCTAATTAACTTCAATTTATTGCAACTAAGATTTAAAATTTTAAGACTTTTAAGACACTCTAGGCAAATCCGCAGAGCAACAAAGAAATCAGAATATATTTTAAGTGCTCCATGTTCTTCGATCAAAAACTCAGAGTAGACTAAAGTTGCTGTAAATTTCATTTTATTTTTTTGACCTGAGCCTACCCCAACATTTGCGATAAGAATTCGAATGTATGTGAATTCAAGATTGTTAGACCAGTCGGCACTTTGCATACAAATAAAGAAATAGCAGAAAAAAATTTGAAAACAAATTTTAATAACCAAGAGATTCTATTGGTTCTGCGATGGTGTTGAATGAATTTGTCAATGTTAGTGACTGATACTTCAAAATGAAATTATCCAAAGCTATGTCAGCTACTTTAATATTTTTCCGATGAGTAAATATGCTGATTGAGTTTGTATTGGTTTGCTCATAATGGACGAGCAATTTTTAATTTCACGAGATTATGAAAGTCTTACGATCATTCTCTCGAGAATATGTTTTCTCTCATTTTGATAACATCTTCGGTTTTATTCGGCTGCACGATGCTTCACGAAATTTAAATAAGAAAAAAATGAATAGTGACGTCAACATGAGTAATTGATTGATAAGGAATAAAACATTTAATTTCATTAGCTTCGTAATTTCATCATCATGCATGTGATTTTAATTAAATTGTCGATAAAAATTATATGCGAATATTGCAGCTTCAGTTCTGTCTGAGCGTTCAATTAAAGAACATGGAGCTTTTAAAATATTTGCTGATCGTTTTGTTCCTTTGCGGATTTGTCGAGAGTTTTCGACTGGATTGTGATTTTAACTTAAATGAAGGAGATGAGGAGTGCCTAGTGAGAACGCTGCAAGTCTTTGAGAACGATACAGCAGTCACTGAGATTTCGGGAACTTACACTAAAGAAATCAAAGAAAACGATGACGTCACGGAATTTTATATTGCTGATTTTGTTGAGACTGAAATTGTTCCAACGAAAGTTTGCGATTTCTTTAAAAATTTGAGACGATTCGATATCTACGGCTGGTCAATTAAACGAATCAATCGAGAAGTCTTTACAAATTGTAACAATGTGTTGAACGTTTTTATCATGAACACTTCACTAACGACATTGCCCGAGGATCTTTTTCTGGATTTAGTCAAATTGAATCATCTTTACCTTGGCGGGAACAAACTCGTCGCTTTGCCGGCTAATTTGCTCATAGAAAATACAAAACTACAAATGTTAGAAGCGCGAAACAATCGACTCAGCTTAATCGACACTGAGCTATCGTCAACAATGACTTTGATTGACTTTCGTGCTAACGATTGCATCGACAAGAAATTCCCCGATGACATCACTGACTTCAACTTGTTCATTGACACGATTTCATTTAATTGCGAAAGTCCAATGAAGAGATCGCAGCATTTGAAGGTGATCGAGTTAACAAAAGCTTTATCAGAGAAGAAAGAAGAAATTGTGAGACTGAACTCAACACTAGAAGGTGCGTTACATAATCTTTCATCAGTCGTGTTTCCAGATAGCAAAGAAATTCCAGGAAATTGCGGTCACAGAATTCATTTTATTTATTTCATCGCAATGACGATTGTGTTCGCTGTCATTTTGATTGCGGTTGTCATTTTAATGCGACGCCATGCTTATAGAAAGATGATGACTAATGAAGTCTACATGAGAAATTTGATTGAAAATGAATGAAAAACCAATTTCAATTCTCTAATCTCAAAGGCTCAATCAAATATCAACAACAAATGCAGAAATTAATTTATTAACAAAATAAATCTTTTTATTATTTCATTTTTGTCTTAATTGTTATTTAACAGATTTCATGAGATTATTCAACATTTGTAACACATTCTCGTAATTTGACTTTAAATTTTTGTTTTCGTCCAGAATTTTCAACATTTCTGCACTCTTCTCCATTCCGTTCCCGGCGCAATCAGTCTCAAGTTCCTCTTTATCGCTTTTCAAGCTCTCGATCGTTGTCATCAGCTGAGTTATGTTCACGACCAAAGAGGAATTCTCAATTTCGAGTCGATCCTTTCTCTTCTTACATTTTGCAGTTTCCTCGTTTATTTCGTTGAATGTTGAAAGGTTCTCTAAACATTCTTTAAGCAATGCCTTGTCATTAGTTTCGTTAGCACTGAAAGTGTTAAATTCCGTGAGATTTGCTTGTAAAATTTCGATGTTTTGATTACACTTGAGAAGATTTGATTGAATTTCTTCGTTTTTTCGTGAAAGTTGGCTGACGCTTTTCTCCTTCTCAGCCAATACGTTTTTCAAGTTCGAATTATTTGATTTTAAAATATTGTTTTCATCTTTAACTGATGTACACTCTTGAATGTTGGTCCTTTTATAGGCTTCGACCTCAATTTTTAAATTTTTGTTATCAACATTCAGAACTTTGATAGCTGACATTAGTTGCGTAATGTTAGTGGCTAAAGCTTCTTTTTCATTGTCGAAATTATTGTTCAACTCGATCAACTTCGAGCGATGTGATGATTCCATTTTCTCGATAATTTGTTTCAGATTTGCGTCGATTCCAGTGAGATTTTCTTGTAAAACTAAATTCTTCTGATTACATTTGACAAGATTGTCTTCAAGTTTGGTCACGCTTGCATCTTTTTCGGTAACTAATGTTCTTAGACTTTCGATGGTTGACTTTAGCTGCTTTATGTCTCTTGCCAAATCAACGTTCTCACTCTCGAATGTGTTCTTATTCTGTTTTAACTTCTTAATTTCCTCGTCTCTCTCGGATAGAGATTGTTCCATCGCAATCAATTTTTTACGACAAGATTTCTTAAATGGACTTTCGCATTTTGATGCAACTTCGTTAGTGAATACTTTAAAGTTTGTGATGTCATCAGGAAATCTTTTATCGATGCAGGCGTTGCCACGAAATTCAGCTTTAGTTAATGTTGATGGCAGATCGGTGTCAATGGAGGTCAGCAGCTTATTCGTTATCACTCTTAACGTTTGCATTTTTGTATTTGCTATTATCAAATCAGCTGGCAAAGCAACAAGTTTGTTCGATTCGAGACGAATATTTTTTAGCTCAGTTAAATCCAGGAACAGATCCTCGGGCAGCGTCACCAGAGAAGTGTATCTCAGCGAAACAAACCAAACTTTCTTACAATTTGTAAATGCTTCGCGATTAATTCGTTTCACTGAGTTGCCGTCCACGTGAAATTGCTCCAAGTTCTTGAAGAAATTACAAACCTTTGTAGGAACACGTTCACTCACAACCTTTTGTCCCATCCAGAACCCCTTGACGTCATCATTATTTCTAATCTGAGTTATATAAGCTCCAGAAACTGAAGTGACCGCTACATCGTTTTCAAGGACTTTAAGTGCATTGACTTTGCACGCCTTGTATTCCACCATTTGAAACAAGCAATCGAGTTTTAAGCTCTCGACGTAACCGGCAAGAACAAAACAGATTAGCAAATATTTAATAAATTCCATGTTCACTAATTAAAGGCTCAGACGAAACTGAAGCTGCGAATGCGAATCTCATGGATTTAAATATAATTTGGATTATCTCATTCTGAAATGCTATTTTTATTTGGTTTAAACCCAAAGCGTTTAAAATTTGTGATAACAAGCCTCGAAAGTGTGCGAACTCAAGATTATGGCTCTCTGCTTACAAATAAAGAAATAGCCGAAGATAATTAGTAGTCGAATTTATTTCACATTTTTTTAAAGATTTAAGGTTTGCATTAGCTATAACAAGAAAGTTGATGCCACAATTAGAAGAAAAAAATCGAGAAAATGGAAGACAAAGCCAAAACAAGAGAAATATTACTATTCAACCAACAGAACTCCAACTGAAGAAAGATTATAAATATATTTAGTAGAACATTTCGTCATGAGATTGTTGCATTTTTTTTCTGTTTTGTTTTGTCTACAACAATGGCCTGAAAAACATTAAGACTGCTATCAAATTTCACGAGCGCTGGAGTTTCCAAGAAAGATTAAACAAAAATTGATTTCTTGGAAAAGCTACGTAGCTGAGTTTATTTTTAGAGCAAGTCGTGTGAACTTTCCTGTTCGGCCAATGCCAACCCGAACAAATTATCTTCGGCTATTTCTTTATTTGTATGCAAAGTACAATCTTGAGTTCGCACACTTTCGGGGTTTGTTATCACAAATTTTAAACGCTTTGGGTTTAACCAAATAAAAATAGCATTTCAGCATGAGATTAATTTCTCAGAAGTGAATTCGATTAACTGATTAATCCTGGATTAATTAAGCGGACCCGAATGCTTACAGAAATATGAATAAAATAAAGCTTGGTTCCCATCACAACGCGTGATAACACAACAATAACTTTGCGCAATAAAAATAAATTTGCGGCGACAAAAAAAAATATCCGAGATTGTCGCTTTGCGTCATTTCCGATCTTCAAACGCGATAGCTTTCATATAAAAGCTGAAAATTTGCGATGACTTAAATCATTCGAAGAACAAAAATGTTGTTGAAAGTTGTACTTTTAGTTGTGTTAACAATTATTCAGACTCGTGGAGATGAATTTGGTTTCCATAAGCTTGGATCTTACAAAGGTATGTAAACTTTAATTCAAACTGTGAACTATTGTTAGGATGGAAATAATTTATTTTAACACAGGCGACACGTGGACAAAGGAATATTACTTGCCGAAATTTTTTAAATCTCTCTGGGTCCACACGAGATCGGCATGCAAAGCTTATGGAATGGACATTCTATCACTTGAGACTAAAGTTGAACATGATGCATTCATAAGATTATGTAAATCGAAACCTCATTTATTCGAACAATATACTCATATTGGTGCCATTGGATTAGTACCCAAAAGTAAAACAGATTGGTATTGGATTGCCTCAGGAAAACACATTGACTATCCACTAACATTTCCACCTGGTGACCCTAATCATTGGGGAGGAAAACAGGATTGTTTAGCTCTCGAAAAAAGCGGAAATAATTTTATCTACAACGACATTCATTGCTACGAAGCCTACGAACAGAAGTTTATCTGCGAGAAGACAATTTTTGAACAACCGTCTGAAACACCTCCCCAACCTTAGAAAGAATTGGATCAACCGTAAAAATTCCGAGCAGTCCAAGTTGAATTCGCATACTTTCGTGGCTTGTTATCTCAAATTTTAAATGCTTTGGTTTTTAGTAAAAACTTTTTACAAAATGAATTATCATTGGATTATCACATCGCGTTTAAAATTGGTGACGACTAACCCCGAAAATATGAATTCAAGATTGTTGGCTTAAAATTGGCGACGACCAGGATGAAAGTAGGATAAAGTAATCGACTGATATTTTACCACTTTATGACAATAAATAAAAGCTATTTTGTATTTTCACTTAATTTTTTTTAATCATCAAAACGTCCTAAGCAGCGAAGAAATAATTTTATCAACGAAACACAGCAATCATTTATTTTACAAAATCAATTTGATTTTATTTTATCAATAAATTTTATTTAAATTAAAAAGCGCGAATTATGCAATGATTCAAAAGGATTTCTTAATATCAACGTTTTTAACAAATTTTCGTAGTTTGATTTTAAACTTTTGTTTTCAGTGAGAACTTCTCACCCAGAACATCTAACAACTCAGCACTTCCTCCATATGATTTCCGCTGATATCAGTTTTAAGTTCTTTGTTATCGTTTTTTAAGCTCTCGATGGTCGACATTGATTGAGTTATGTTTGTTGCAAAAGCGAAAGATCAGCAAATATTCGGCTCTAGCATCATTTGTTTGCCCTGTTTCATGAATTAAGTTTGTTTTTTATCACAATCTTTTGGGTTTGTTATGAATCGTGGCATAACACATCCTGGAAACTAAATTAAAAATTATTTTTAAGTCAATACAAAAATTAATTAAAATTGAATTGAAACACGTGACATTGGCTGTTAAGAGAAATGACTAAGACTGTTTGGTTGGCATATCCTCAAAAGATTCTCTTTTTATTTAAAAGATTTTTATTGAAAAAGCAAATTGTATTTCTATTTTTACCAAATAACAACCACTCACTTAGAACAGTCTCAAATATTGTTCCATCTCTCGAGATTTTATTAATGTATTTGACGGGTTCGCTTTTAAAGATTACGATAAGAAAACCCGAAATGTCGGTTTTGCAAACTTCCGGGTTTTCAACGTGATAACTTTCATATAAAAGCTGAAACTTTCGGATGACTTGAATCATTCGAAGAACAAAAATGTTGTTGAAAGTTGTGATTTTAATTGTGTTGCCAATTATTCAGACTCGTGGGGATGAATTTCTATTCCATAAGCTTGGATCTTACAAAGGTTTGTAAACTTTAATTCAAACTGTAAACTCTTGTTAGAGTAGGAAATAATTTATTTTAATTCAGGCGACACGTGGACAAAGGAATATTACTTGCCGAAGTTTTTTAAAGCTCTCTGGGTCAACACTAGACCGATTTGCAAAGCTTATGGAATGGACATTCTAACGCCTGAGACTAAAGTTGAACATGATGCATTCATAAGATTATGTGAACAGAATGCACATTTATTCGTAGGATGGACTCATATCGGTGCCGTTGGATTAGTTCCCAGAAGTCCTTCTCATTGGTACTGGGCTGCATCAGGAAAGCTCATCGACTATCCACTAACATTTGCCCCTGGTAATCCGGATCATAGCTTAGGCATGCAGGATTGTTTAGCTATCCAAAGAAGCGGAAATACTTTTGTCTACAACGATATTCATTGCTACAAAGCTCACGAAGAAAAGTTTATCTGCGAGAAGACAATTTTTGAACAACCGTCTGAAGAACCTCCCCGACCTTAGAAAGGATTGAATTAACCGTCAGAGTTCCAAACAATTTATTAATCTTCACGGCTCGGTATAAGATTTTCAGAAATGAGATACAATTTTTTACCAAAATACAAACAATGTTTTTAACAAAGTCTCGTAATTGGATTTTAAACTTTTGTTTTCATCTGAAATTTTTAACAACACATCGGCGCTGAGTCAACGCTTCTCTCCATTTCTTTGGCGTTGTTAATAGTTTCAAGACCTTTGCACATTCTTAAGGCCATGCCTTTCCGTTTGTTTCGTTAGATTTTAAGATGTTGGTTTTTATGAGATTTTCTTGTAAAAATGTTGTTATTCTGATTACAGTTGACAAGATGTTTTTCAAGTTTGCTGACGTTTGTCTCTTTCTCTGAAAAATTAATCTTTCAGTTCCACAATTTCCTCTTTTGATATATAGTTTTGTTCAGCGCAATGGTTTTTGATCTTTTCATCGAGCTCTTGCAATTTGAAGCAACTTCGGTAAGGAATACTTTGAAGTTTGTTTTTATTGACCTTAAAAAAGCTCTTTTAAGATATTGCAGAATATAATCAGTAACATTGCACTGATCTTCCAATTGAAATATAATGCGAATAATGGATTTGAATATAACTTGAATTATCTCATTTTAAAATGCTATTTTTATTTCGGTCAGCCCAAAGCGTTTAAAAATTGAGATAAATCGCCTGAAACACCAGAGACTAGTAAGAAATCAAAAATGGTAACCCTAGAAGAACTACGTGACTTGATCACCAACGTTAGCGCTGAGATCGCTGCAATTCGAGAGGATTTCCGAAAATTGAATGCCAATACATTGGAATCACTGACTAAGATTGAGGCGAAAACTGATTCGAATTCTGAAGAGATCTTGGTTTTAAAGCAACTCCAGTTGAACAGGAGTTTTACTCTCATGGGTCTCCCACCGCCGACACAAGATATCCTAAATGAGGTCAACATCTTCATAAAATTTTGCTCGAAGTTTGGTGTCAATATCACTAGCAAAGATATTGAAAAGTGTTACGTAGTAAAACATAAGAATGGCAAGGGTTCTCACTTCTACGGAAGCTTCTACGATCTGAGAATTCGCAATGAAGTATTTACAAAATACAAAGAGGCTAATAAGGCTGGCAAAAAAATTTATATCGAGGACATTGCAAGCTCCCTGATGACTGCGAAGACAGCCCAAATTCGACTCAACTCTCCACTAATCGCTGAGTACCGTGAATTGCTTATGAAAGCGAGACATCTTTACAAAGAAAAAGCTGCCTTCATCTGGTCATCAGATGGCAAAATTTTTATCAAAATGAAAGAAGACTCCAAACCCATCGTCATCAAAAATGAACGTGAACTCTTGAATTTACTCAAATAATCAAACAACTTCTGCGAACATCAGCAAATTTGTCATTCTTTCATTCTACATTTAGATTTCATGTGTCAAAAATTAAATTTTTCGTTTTATTTTAGAAGTAAGAAAATCATAAGTATGTTTAGGCATTTCGAGGAACATCCGATGCAATCAACTGGTGAGAGTATCTCAATTTGACTAGCTTAATATGGACCTCCCTTGAGTGAGGAAATAAAAGTTAATCTTAAATCATTCTTAATCATACTTAATTGAAAATAACTAGCTACTTTGAAATTAAATGAGCAAGCTTCCCATGATAATTGAACTGACAAACATATAACTGATAAAACAAGTATTCTGTGTCTTATATATCCTATGAAATCTTCAAAAAAATAACTAAATGACCAGATAACTCTCACCAAATAATTTGTTTTGAATGAAAACTAATAATATAAGAAGAAAAATAATTTTATTCTTTTTTATGTAAACCATTTTTATAAAACTTTTGATTTTTTTTTGGAACGTATAATATCTACATTAATCATCATCTTAATTGCATTAATATCCATTGTCGTCAAAGTCTTGAAAAGCAAGAACAAGTTGGACAGCAGTTCGAGAACGAACGTACTTTGAGGCTTTTTCTCCTCTGCTCTAATCCCCATTTATTTTAAACAAATTAAAACATTGAAAAAATTTGGCTTCCTTCACGTGCTTCATTTTCAATGTGAAATTCATTTTTGTCTGTCTGTCTGTCCGTTTGTCCGTCTGTCCACTTGGCCTTCTCACACAGACTCCATCGGTCCAAACCGGAAGTCTCTAGCTATCTTCGTTCTCGAGATATAAAAAATTCATTTTTGTCCGTCTGTCTGTCCGTTTGTCCATTTGTCCACTTGGCCTTCTCACACAGACTCCATCGGTCCAAACCGGAAGTCTCTAGCTATCTTCGTTCTCGAGATATAAAAAATTCATTTTTGTCCCTGTCTGTCCGTTTGTCCGTCTGTCCACTTGGCCTTCTCACACAGACTCCATCGGTCCAAACCGGAAGTCTCTAGCTATCTTCGTTCTCGAGATATAAAAAATTCATTTTTGTCCG
Source organism: Smittia aterrima (assembly GCA_033063855.1). Classification (NCBI taxonomy): domain Eukaryota; kingdom Metazoa; phylum Arthropoda; class Insecta; order Diptera; family Chironomidae; genus Smittia; species Smittia aterrima. Next base: position 23,767,731 of record CP093831.1, read on the forward strand.
TCTGTCCGTCTGTCTGTCCGTTTGTCCGTCTGTCCATTTTATGTGAACAAACTCAATGCTCCACACAGACTCCATCGGTCCAAACCGGAAGTCTCTAGCTATCTTCGTTCTCGAGATATATGAAATTCATTTTTGTCCGTCTGTCCGTCTGTCTGTCTGTCCGTTTGTCCGTCTGTCCACTTGGCCCTCCCACACAGACTCCATCGGTCCAAACCGGAAGTCTCTAGCTAACTTCGTTCTCGAGATATATAAAATTTGTACAAGAAAATTTGTATGGAGCTCACCAGACTCCTGTCCGTGGGCCCGAACTACTCGAGCTGTCCGTTTGTCCGTCTGTCCAAAACTCATGCGATTCTCCCACACAGACTCCATCGGTCCAAACCGGAAGTCTCTAGCTATCTTCGTTCTCGAGATATGTCACTTTTTCAATTTCTTGTACAGAAAACTTGTATGCAAGTTTCTTGTACAAGTTACTTGTACAAGTTTATTGTAAACGATTGGTCCAAGCCAGAAGTCTCTAGCTGCCTTCGTTCTCGAGATATCTCAAATTTCATAGGTTCTTATGTCCGTCTGTCCATCTGTCCGTCTGTCCATATGTCCGTCCGACTCCATCTCAGAACTCACTGGTCTCACTCACCACCCGAACCGATTGGCGAAAACCGGAAGTCTCTAGCTGTCATCGTTCTCGAGAAAAATCGTTAACGGACGGACGACAGACGACAGACGACTGACACAGACGACTGACACAGACATCAAACCGGCCCCATATAGGCTTTTTTCCTTCGGAGAAAAAGCCTCAAAAAAAATCAAAATACTAACAAAAAAATCAATAATGAAGAAATCGAAAAGTTTTGAAAAAAAAATATATTTACTAAAAACATAAATCCTCTTGAATCAAATCCAATAATGTTAAGAAAAAATTTATTCTTTTTTATGTAAACCGTTTATGTAAAACTTTTGAAGTGATGCCAATACAAGCGAACCCTGTTGGGGCAAGCTTTCTGGCTGTAATAAAATACCTAAAAAAAAAAAAAAATAACAAACAGCCAAAGTGTGCAAACTTAAGATTGTTGATTCTTTGCTTACAAATAAAGAAATAGCCGAAGATAATTTGTAATCGAATTTATTTCACAGTTATATTTAAGCTTTTGGGTTCACATTGGCATTAGAAAAAAATCGAAAAAATGGAAACATTATTCAACCGACCTCTACCTCGCTGCAATTTTAGTTGCCTATAACAAAATCCGCTCGAAATACCAGCAAACATCAAGACTGCTATTAAAATTTTCTGATTTATGTCTCTCTCTTAGTCGTTGCAATATTCTGACTACTATCGATGTTTGACAGTAAATTCGTTATTCTTGTGGCCATGAAGGCATTCTCTTTTTCCAACAAATCCTTCTTCACTTTCAATTCCTTAGTTTCAGTTTCGCATAAAGATTTGTTCAAAACGATCGCCTTAGAGAGGCATTTGGTATTAGTTTTTTTAATTTCTTTAGTAAAAATTTCAAAGTTTGTGATGTCGCTAGGAAAAATTTTGTCGATACATGCGTTGCCACGAAAATCAACTTTAGCTAATGTCGATGGCAGGTCTATGTCGATGAAGATCAGTTGTTTATTATTTTCCACTCTTAACACTTCCATCTTTCGATTTTGCAGGATCAAATCAGCTGGCAATGTAACAAGTTTTTCATTTTCATTAATGTTGAGTTTTTTTAATTCGGGTAAATCCACAAAAATATCCTCAGGCAATGTCACAAGAGAAGTGAGTCTCAAAACAACGAAATAAACTTTATTGCAGTTTGAAAATGCTTCGCGATTAATTCGTTTCACTGAGTTGCCGAACACTTGAAATTGTTCCAAGTTTGGAAAGCTATCACAAACTTTTAAAGGAACACGTTCAGTCTCCACCATTTTTTTTATCCAAAGTCCCTTGATGTCACCGGTGGTTATATTCTGAGATATAAAAGCTCCCGAAAATGATGTGACTGCTACATCGGTTTCATCAACTTTCAGTGTTTCTACTTTACACCTGTTTATTTCGTCAACAATGTCAAACACGCAATCGAGTTGAAAGCTTTCGGCGTATCCACTGAGAACAAAACAGATCAGCAAATATTTAAAGAGCTCCATGTTCTCTAATTAAAGGTTAAAACCAAACTGAAGCTGCAAATGCGAATCTCATGAATTTAAATTCGTTTGGACTATCTCATTCTGAAAAGCTATTTTTATTTGGTTAACCCAAAGCGTTTAAAACTTGTGATAACAAGCTCCGAAAGTGTGCGAACTCAAGATCAAATAAAGAATTACAAATAAAGAAATAGCCGAAGATATTTTGTTGCCTAATAAATTACAGATTTACTAACAAAGTCAAAAAATCTTTCGTTTTCTCATAAACATGTTGGCAATAATCTTCACAAATTTTAATTATTTGACTTTGACCTTTACTTGCCACTTGCAACATCAGGACTGTTATCAAATTGGCACGAGTCGCACTCTGAAATTTCCAAGAAAGATAATTCAATGATTGAATAAAATAAACATATGAAGAAAATAATTTGATTACTCGGAAAAAAATAAAATTATTTTTAGATCGAGCAATGTAATCTTTCTTGTACAAATGTGAAATAAATTTGAATACGAAGTATCTTCGGCTTTTTATTTAATTGTGTGCAAAGTGCCGAACAGTTCATGAAGGTTTGCTATCTTTGATTGCTTATGAAGTAGTGGGACGCAAAAATGTCTCAGTAAAATATTACAAAATATTTTCTTCAGCTGGAGAATTTGAGACTAAACGTGTTCAGCGCTGAAGTGAAACAGGAATTACAAGACATAAATAATTTTATAATTACAATTTGGTTTTAATTGTCAGTGACATGCCACGACTCGAGATTCTATGATACATTTTTTTTCGTGAGATCTGTTAAAGTTTTAAACAAATTCTCGTAATTAAATTTTAAACTTTTGTTTTCGTCCAGACATTTTAATATTTCTGCACTTTTCTCCATTCCGTTCCCGGCGCAATCAGTCTCAAGTTCTGCGTTATCGCTTTTCAAGTTCTCGATCGCTGTCATCAGCTGAGTTATGTTTGTTGACAAAGAGATATTTTCAATTTCGAGTTGTTCCTTTTTCTTTTTTATTATCGCAGTTTCCTCACCGAGATCCTTCAAACATTCCTCAAGCGATTTATTCACATTGGTCTCGTTGGCTTTATGATAAGTTTGAAGAATTGTGTTATTCTGATTACAGTTGGCAAGCTGCTCTTCAAGTTTCGTGACGTTTGTCGATTTCTCTGTCAATGAGATCATCAAGTTTGAATTATTCGATTTTAAAACATTAATTTCTTTAAGATCTTTCTTAAACTCTTGACTGCTGTTCGTCTTTATTTCGTCGATTTCAATCTTTAAATTTCCGATAGTTGTCATCTGTTGTGTTATGTTTTTGACAAGAACGACTTTCTCAACTTCGCAAGTTTCTTTTTTCTGTAGAATTTCATCATTTTTTTGAGAAAGTTTTTGGATTTGTGTCTCTTTCTCTGTCATCGCAACTTTCAAACTTTCAATGGTTGACAGTAAATTCGTTATTCTTAAGGCTATGACGACATTCTCACTTTCCAACCAATTCTTCTTCACTTTTAATTCCTTAATTTCCTCTTCACATAAAGATTTGTTCAAAACGATCGTCTTAGAGAGGCATTTGGAATTAATTTTTTTGATTTCGTAAATAAACAATTGCTTGTCCGCGATGTCGTCAGGAAATTTTTTGTCGATGCAGGCGTTGCCATGAAAATCAATCTCTGTCAGTGTTGAAGGCAGTTCAATGGGAACGAAAATCAGTTGATGATTATTTTCTACTTTTAATGTAATCATCTTCGAGTTTTGTAATATTAAATCAGCTGGCAAAGTGACAAGTTTCTCATTTTCAGCAATGTAAACTGTTTTTAGTTCGGGTAAATCAGTAAACAGATCCTCAGGCAATGTCACCAGAGAAGTGAATCTTAGCGTAACATACCAAACTTTCTTACAATTTGTAAATGCTTCGCGATTGATTTGTTTCACTGATTTGCCGTCCACGTGAAATTGTTCCAAGTTTGGACAAATATTACAAACTTTCGAAGGAACACGTTCAGTCTCCACATTTGTAGTTGTCCAAATTCCTTTGATGTCATCGGTGGTTTTAACCAGAGTGGAAGCTCCTGAAACAGATGTCACTGCAGCATCGGTTTCATCAACTTTCAGTATTTCTACTTTACACATCATTATTTCATTTAAAATTTCGAACACGCAATTGAGTTGTAAGCTCTCGACGTTTCCACTGAGAATAAAAATAATCGGCAAATATTTAAAGATCTCCATGTTCTCTAATTAGAGGCTCCGACCAAACTGAAGCTGCGAATGCGAATTTCATGAACTCAAACTCATTTGGATTATCTCTTTCTAAAATGCTATTTGTATTTGGTTAATCCTAAAGCGTTTAAAATTTGTGATAACAAGGCCAAAAGTGCGCGAGTGTGCGAACTCAAGATTGTTCGGCAGTTGCCATACAAATAAAGAAATAGCCGAAGATAATTTGTTTCCAAATAAATTATAGATTTATTAACAAACTAATTCATCCTGGCTCTGCCGCCCATCGAGACGTATGTCTTCGAGTTTTCCCGAAATTTATCAAAGTTTCCTAAAAGTTTTTGCGAAGTTTTTCTGAAGTTTTGGTTTCATGATAGACGACACCATTTCCAGTCGAGCGTAACTCCACAGAAATTACTAAAAAATTGAAAAAATATTTATTCTATTATTGGTACATGGTTTTAATTGTTGGCTGATATGCTACAACTCGAGATTCTATGATGAAGTTTTTCTCGTGAGATCTGTTAAAGTTTTAAACAAATTCTCGTAATTGGATTTTAAACTTTTGTTTTCGTCTAGAACTTTTAATAATTCAGCGCTTTTCTCCATTTCGTTTGCGCTGACGTCAGTCTTCAGTTCCTCGTTTTCGCTTTTCAAGTTCTCGATTGTTGTCATTAGCTGAGTTATGTTCGTTGACAAAGAGGAATTTTCAATTTCAAGGTTTTCTTTTTTTCTCTTTATTATCGCAGTTTCCTCGCTCAGCTCGTTAAATATTGAGAGATCTTTTAAACATTCCTCAAGCAATTTATTCACATTTGTCTCGTTGGTTTTGAGATTAGCTTGAAAAATTGTGTTATTCCGATTACAGTTGTCAAGCTGCTCTTCAAGTTTGCTAATGTTGGCCGTTATCTCTGTCAATGAGATCATCAAGTTCGAATTATTCGATTTTAAAACATTATTTTCTTCAAGAAATTTGGCTGACTCTTGACAACTGTTGTTCATCTTGAGTTCGTCAGTCTGAGTCTCTAAATCTTTGACAGTCGACATCAATTGTGTTATGTTTTTGGCAAGAACGACTTTCTCGCTTTCGCAAGTTTCTTTTTTCTGTTTTAATTTTGCATTTTCATCCTCTTTTGCTGATAAAGTTTTGTTCAACTCGATCAACTTCGAGCGATGCGCCGATTCGATTTTCTCGATTGCTTGTTGATGATTTGTGATGATTTTTGTGAGATTCTCTTGTAAACGTTTGTTGTTGTCGATACTTTTGATAAGATTCGCTTGAATTTCATCGTTTTTTTGAGAAAGTTTTCGGATTTGTGTCTCTTTCTCTGTCATCGTAACTTTCAGGCTTTCGATGTTTGACAGTAAATTCGTTATTCTTGTGGCCATGGCGACATTCTCCCTTTCCAACGAATTTTTCTTCCCTTTTAATTCCTTAATTTCCTCTTCACATAAAGATTTGTTCAAAACGATCGCCTTAGAGAGGCATTTGGAATTAATTTTTTTAATTTCTTTAATAAACAATTGCTTGTCCGCGATGTCGTCAGGAAATTTTTTGTCGATGCAGGCGTTGCCATGAAAATTAATTTCTGTCAATGTTGAAGGCAGTTCAGTGGGAATGAACATTAGTTGTTTATTATTTTCCACTTTTAATAAATAGATCTTCGGATTTTGCAGAATCAAATCAGCTGGCAAAGTGACAAGTTTCTCATTTTCAGCAAAGTAAACTGTTGCTAAATCGGGTAAATCCGTAAACAGATCCTCAGGCAATGTCACAAGAGAAGTGAATCTCATCGTAACATACCAAACTTTCTTACAATTTGTAAATGCTTCGCGATTGATTTGTTTCACTGATTTGCCGTCGATGTGAAATTGTTCCAAGTTTGGACAAATATTACAAACATTTGAAGGAACACGTTCAGTCTCCACCCCTGGCGTCATCCAAATTCCCTTGATGTCATTGGTGGTTTTAATCAGAGTGGAAGCCCCCGAAACAGATGTCACTGCAGCATCAGTTTCAAAAACTTTAAGTATTTCTACTTTACACACATTTATTTCATTTAAGATTTCAAACACACAATTGAGTTGTAAGCTCTCGACGTAACCGGCAAGAACTAAACAGATCAGCAAATATTTAAAGATCTCCATGTTCTCTAATTAAAGGCTCAGAGGAAACTGAAGCTGCGAATGCGAATCTCATGAATTTAAACTCATTTGGATTATCTCATTCTAAAAAGTTATTTTTATTTGGTTAAACCAAAGCGTTTAAAATTTGTGATAACAAGCCCCGAAAGTGTGCAAACTCAAGATTATGACTCTTTGCTTACAAATAAAGAAATAACCGAAGATAATTTGTTGCCAAACAAAAAACGGATTTGCTAACAAATCCTTCTATAAACATCACGACTGTTATCAAATTGGCGCGAGTCGCACTCTGGAATTTCCAAGAAAGATAATTTAATCTTTTGAATAAAAACAAAATTTGATTTCTCGGAAAAACGGCGAGTTTAAATTTAGAGCGAGCTTTATATCAACAAATAAAAACATTTCGTCATTGGATTATAGCACTGCGTTGCTGGCAACCCCGAAAGAAAGATTAGAAAAGGAATCGACTGACATTTTCTCAGTCCATAATGTTCCTAGAAAAACATTATGACTGTTACCAAATTGTCTCACGCACGAGTTGCCCTTTGGAAGTTCCAAGAAAATATAAATATTCGTAGTAAAAAAGATTAAAACAAAAATGTGATCTCTCGGAAAAATCTCCTGAATTTATTTTTAGAGCGATTATTGTGAACTTTTCCTTAGAGCTGTTCGGCCAATGCAAAAATGGAACCTGAAAGAAGTGAGAAATAAGCTCTTTATTGTTTCATCTACAGTCGCAAATGATCTCAACGGAATTTCGTGGAATTTATTTCATTTTTTTATCAACACTTTTATGTCAACACATTTTAATTAAGATTGTTTGTTACTTTGCATGCAACTGATAATTTATATCATATCATTTCAATATAAACTTTTATTCAATTCGGATTATCAATTCTGCTAGAAGAAATATGAACTAACCGAATTAAAAATTCAAAAAAGAAAGCTTAAAAAATAGAACTTTGTAATTTAAGAAAAATAGACTTAAGTCCCGCCAACTAGGTCCTCTATTGATCGAGTGTCGGCTATTGATCATCTGCTCTAACTGTGCTCTATCTGTCATCTGCTGTTAACAATTTTTAGAGCTTCGTTCGATTTTTAACAACTTCTGAGTTGGACTCTCACAATTGGAATTAACTTCTTCTTCTATGAACAAAAACCAGTCCATGACGTCATCCGGAAATTTCTTATCGATGCAAAAGTTATCTTTCAAGTCAACCGTAGTCAATGATATTGGTAGTTCAGCATCGATAAAGCTGAGTTCATTGTTGCGCAAGTCTAATTTTTTTAATTTTGTATTTTGCGCAAACAAACCAGGCGGCAAATAATAAAGTAAGTTATCGTGAAGGAAAAGGCTTCTTAAGTCGGTAGAATCCTCGAAGAGGTCTTCAGGCAATGTTTTTAATAAATTGAAACTGAGACTAAGTGACGTAATTTTCTCGCAATTCTCAAACACTTCACTATCGATTTGATCGACCAAGGTAGCGTGAATAAACAATGTCCTCAAATTTGGTAAAATGTCGCAAATATTTGTTGGCACTCGTTCAGTTTTAACTTCTTTAGTTATAAGAATCCAATTGACGTCATCAATCCTTTTATTTCGAGATTTAAAAGTTAGTCCCGTGACTCTTTCATCGTTTTCGTCGACGTTAAGCACCTTCACTCTGCATTTGGATTCTTCAGACGAAATATCACAATTCAGTCGAATGTTCTCGACGAATCCAGCAAACAAAAAATAAATCGGGAAATATTTCCACAGTTCCATGTTCTTTAGTTAAAGGCTCGGACTGAAGTGAAGCTGGAAAACGAATATCATGATTTTAAATAATATTTTCTTATCTCAAGCTCACTGGTTGGCCGTTCAGTCCACTTCGTTTGAATTCGTGATAATAGAATAAATAAAATTTCGGGTTCCCATTGGTTGCTCATGAAATTCTACACTTACGGAGATGGTTGTAGAGCCACAATCTTTGGCTTTGCGCAATAGTTGATACCATAATCTCGAACGACGCTGGTCACCACGTTCCGAAAGTATGCAAATTCAAAATTGTTAGTCTGTTTGGACCTTTGCATACAAATAAATAAAAAGCCGAAAATAATTTGTAAATTGATGAGAATGTATGAATTTTTTTTTTGGCATATTGTTGATGGGCAAGGATGCTAAGCAACATCAAACAACTTCCTTGAAATCCTTTAAAAAAATCCAGAATATTGTTATCTATGCGTTGCGGATATTGTTTCACATTTCTTAAAAAACTGTCGCATTCGCATTGACTGAGCAAGAAATTTCACATTGCTTGCAATAAATCAGACTCGGTAGATTTTTCTTAGAAATCACATTTTTGTTTTTAATTTTTTTTCAAAGAATTATTAATTATTTCTGGAACTTCCAAAAGATAACGCGTTTCTGAGGCAATTTGATAGCAGTCTTGATGTTTTTAGACGTTCTTGTCTGTAGACACAGATGAACCAATGACAAGTAAATGTCAAAACTATGCTGTCAAAGATTTATAAAGTTTATTGCAAAAATGTTTATCAGAATTAGATTAAAATTTTAATAGTTTGTTAATTACAATCACAGAATCACAGATAAGTTTCTTCAGTGGTTACATCATTATTGTGGATAAAATTTTATTATTTACGAAATGCCTACAAACAACAGGAGTGCTATCAAATTGCCTCAGAGACGCGTTGTCTTTTGGAAGCTCCAAGAAAAAATAATTATTCGTTGGAAAAAAATAAAAATTCTAAAACAAAAATGTAATTTCTAAGAAAAGTCTACCGAGTCAGATTTATAGCAAGCAATGTGAAATTTCTTGCTCAGCCAATGCGAATGTGACATCTTTTTAAGAAATGTGAAATAATATCCACAAAGCATTGATATTGTAAATTTACTAGATTTTATAAAGGATTTCAAGGAAGTTGTTTGATGTTGCTTAGCATCCTTGCCCATCAACAACATGCCAAAAAAAAATTCATACATTCTCATCAATTTACAAATTATTTTCGGCTTTTTATTTATTTGTATGCAAAGGTCCAAACAGACTAACAATTTTGAATTTGCATACTTTCGGAACGTGGTGACCAGCGTCGTTCGAGATTATGGTATCAACTATAGCGCAAAGCCAAAGATTGTGGCTCTACAACCATCTCCGTAAGTGTAGAATTTCATGAGCAACCAATGGGAACCCGAAATTTTATTTATTCTATTATCACGAATTCAAACGAAGTGGACTGAACGGCCAACCAGTGAGCTTGAGATAAGAAAATATTATTTAAAATCATGATATTCGTTTTCCAGCTTCACTTCAGTCCGAGCCTTTAACTAAAGAACATGGAACTGTGGAAATATTTCCCGATTTATTTTTTGTTTGCTGGATTCGTCGAGAACATTCGACTGTATTGTGATATTTCGTCTGAAGAGAATCAATGCAAAGTGAATGTGCTTAACGTCGACGAAAACGATGAAATAGTCACGGGACTAACTTTTAAATCTCAGAAGGATACGAGCAATGTCAAGTGGATTTTTATAACTAAAAAAGTTAAAACTGAACGAGTGCCATCAAATATTTGCGACATTTTACCAAATTTGAACACATTGTTTATTCAAGCTACCATGGTCGATCAAATCGATAGTGAAGTGTTCAAAAATTGCAAGAAAGTTACGTCACTTAGTCTCAGTTACAATTTGTTAAAAACATTGCCTGAAAACATCTTCGAGGATTCGACCGACTTAAGCGTTCTTTACCTTCACGAAAACTTACTTTATTATTTGCCACCTGGTTTGTTTGCGCAAAATACAAAACTAAAAACATTATTCTTGCAAAACAATCAACTCAACTTTATCGATGCTGAACTACCAATATCACTGACTACGATTAATTTGAGAGATAACTTTTGCATCGAAATGAATTATCCGGATGACGAAGAGGACTGGTTTTCGTTCATAGAAGAAGTTAATACTAATTGTGCGACTCCAACTAAAACATCGTGGAATCTTCATAAAGGAGAAGTAGGCCAAGAAATCGAAGACTTAGGGATTGAAAACTTAGCTCTAAGCAACAAATATGAAGCTTTACAGACTGAATACGAAGCTTTAAAAACAAAATACGATCAAGAGGTATCAGAGAATTATATTAATAAAAATAAAATTGGCAAGCTTGAACAGAAACTTTACAAATGTAATCAGAAGTTGTCGGAGGAAACTTGTGAAACTTGCGAAAGCGAAAAAAACGTTCTTGCCACAAGCATAATACAACAGATGTCTACTGTCAAAGATTTAAGGATTCAGATTGACGAACTCAAGACGAACAACAGTCGTCAGTGTACGAAAGTTCTTAAGGAAAATAATGTTTTAAAAACAAATATCTCGAGCTTGGAAAAAGAATTGACTGAGAAAACGACAAACGTCACTAAACTTGAAGATGAGCTTGTCAATTGTTTTCAGAATAACACAATTGCACTTGAAGGATGTTTGAAAGATCTCTCAAGATTCAATGAAGTCAAAGAGGAAATTGCGAATTTGAAGAAACAAAAGAAAATGTGCGAGAGTGAGAATTCATCTTTGGCATCAAACATAACGCAGTTGACGTCAAACATCGAGAGCATGAAAAATGAAATTGCAGAACTTGAGACTGACGTCAGCACATGCGAAATGGAGAGAAGTGCTGAACGGATTAGATGCATGAATTGGCTGGATAAGATAAAAAATCTCACGAAATCAACTTCATCGTGAATCTCTTGTTATATTATATTTTTGCGTAGGGCAGTGTATCCTCAAAATAAATCCGGAAAAACAATAATTATCTGCATTTTGTTGTTAATGTTTATTATTCTGATTACAGTTGGCAAGATGCTCTTTAAGACTACTAACATTTGATTGTTTTCAGCAGTTGCGTTATGTTTGTATCCAAAGCGACATTCGAATGACTACGCGTTTTATCCTCTTACGTATCATCAACGAAAACGTGATGAAGGTCGTTTTCACTGAGAGATTTTCTTTTCATCTTTAAACATCACAAGAAATTTGAGATGACAAAACCGAAAGTGTGAGGATTAAAAGTTTGTTCGACTGTTTGTTAGACAATAATTTCGACAATGAGAAAGTCGCTTTAGCCTCTAACATTACGCAACTAATGTCAACTTTCGAAAGTTTGCCTATTATTTTAAAATCAAATAATTTGAACTTGGAAAACGCATTGTCGAAATTATTGTTTAACTCGATCAATTTCGAGCGATGTGTTGATTCTAACTTCTCGATAAATTGTTTCTGATTTGCGACGATTTTCATGAGATTTTCTTGTAAAACTAAATTCTTCTGATTACATTTGGCAAGATTGTCTTCAAGCTTGGTCACGCTTGCATCTTTTTCTTTCACTGCAACTCTTAGACTTTCGATGGTTGACTTTAGCTGCTTTATGTCTGTTGCCAAATCAACGTTCTCACTCTCGAACGTGTTCTTATTCTGTTTTAACTTCTTAATTTCCTCGTCTCTCTCGGATAGAGATTGTTCCATCGCAAGCAATTTTTTACGACAAGATTTCTTAAATGGACTTTCGCATTTTGATGCAACTTCGTTAGTGAATACTTTAAAGTTTGTGATGTCGTCGGGAAAACTTTTATTGATGCAATCATTGCCACGAAGTTCAACTTTAATTGATGTTGATGGCAGATCGGTGTCAATGAAGGTCAGTTGCTTATTATTTATCACTCTTAACGTTTGCATTTGTGTGTTTGCTATTATCAAATCAGCTGGCAAAGCAACAAGTTTGTTCGATTCGAGACGAATATTTTTTAGCTCAGTTAAATCCAGGAACAGATCCTCGGGCAGCGTCACCAGAGAAGTGTATCTTAGCGCAACAAACCAAACTTTTTTACAATTTGTAAATGCTTCGCGATTAATTCGTTTAACTGACTTGCCGTCCACGTGAAATTGCTCCAAGTTTTTCAAATTACAAACCTTTGTAGGAACACGTTCAGTCACAACCTTTTGTCCCAAACAGAACCTCTTAACGTCATCATTATTTCTAATTTGAGTTGTATAAGCTCCAGAAGCTGAAGTGACTGCGAAGTCGTTTTCAAGGACTTTAAGTGCATTGACTTAGAATGCCTTATATTCCATCATTTGAAACAAGCAATCGAATTTTAAGCTCTCGACGTAACCGGCACAAAAAAAACAGATCAGCAAATATTTAAAGAACTCCATGTTCTCTGATTAAAGGCTCAGACCAAACTGAAGCTGCGAATGAGAATCTCATGAAAAATAATAAGAATTGTTTTGATCTAAAATTCTGTCTTTCTGTGGCGTCACGCTCGACTTTAACGCAAGGCAAAGCTGCCAGGGGTAAACTAGTTTAAACATTATAAATGTTTAAAAGAATATTTCGCCATGAGCTTACGCACTTTTGTTTTGTCTACAACAATTACCTACAACAAAATACGCACAAAATGACAACAAACATCAAGACTGCTATCAAAGTTTGCATGAGGCTTACCCTGGAATTTCCGAGAAAGATTATTTAATCTTTCGAATAAATTATGAAGAAAAAATGATTTCTTGGAAAAGCTGAGTTTATTTTTAGAGCGAGCCGTGTGAACTTTCCTGTTCTGCGAATGCAAACCCGAACCAATTATCTTCGAGTATTTCTTTATTTGTATGCAAAGAGCCGAACAATTTTAAGTTTGCACACTTTCAAGACTTGTTATCTCAAATTTTAAACGCTTTGGGTTTAACCAAATAAAAATAGCATTTCAGCATGAGATCAATTCCCAGAAATGGCAAAATAATTTTTACAAATTTTTCAACAAGATAAATTTAATTTAATATTGCAATTGGTTCCAATGGCGTGAAATGTCACGAGATGTTGCGAAAGTTTCTGATTACAGTTGCCAAGCTGCTTTTCAATTCTAACTAGGTTACCATCAAAGTGAAATTGTTCCAAGTTTTCAAATAATTTGCAAACTTTTGTAGGAACACGTTTGGTCCTGGATTAATCTAAGGGGACATAAAAATGAAAATAAATTTTGGATTCCTTCACAACGCGTGGCAACACAGCCATAACTTTGTGCATTAAAAATAAATTGCGACAACAACAAAACATCAGAGATTGCAAGCTTTGCGTCATTCTCGGTCTTCGAACGTGATAGCTTTCATATAAAAGCTGAAAATTTGCGATGACTTAAATCATTCGACGAACAAAAATGTTGTTGAAAGTTGTACTTTTAGTTGTGTTCACAGTTATTCAGACTCGTGGAGATGAATTTGGTTTCCATAAGCTTGGATCTTACAAAGGTTTGTAAACTTTAATTCAAACTGTGAACTAGTGTTAGGATGGAAATAATTTGTTTTAATTCAGGCGACACGTGGACAAAGGAATATTACTTGCCGAAGTTTTTTAAAGCTCTCTGGGTCAACACTAGACCGATTTGCAAAGCTTATGGAATGGACATTCTATCACTTGAGACTAAAGTTGAACATGATGTCTTCATAAAATTTTGTGAACAGAATGCTCATTTATTCGAAGAACGGACTCATATTGGTGCCATTGGATTAGTACCCAAAAGTAGTATAGATTGGTATTGGATGGCCTCAGGAAAGCTCATTGACTATCCACTAAAATTTGCACGTGGTTATCCAGATCACAACGCAGGCATGCAGGATTGTTTAGCTCTTGAAAAAAGCGGAAATAAATTTCTTTACGACGACATTCATTGCTACGAAACCCACGAAGAAAAGTTTATCTGCGAGAAGACAATTTTTGAACAACCGCCGCTACATTTGAAGGTGATCGAGTTAACAAAAGCTTTATCAGAGAAGAAAGAAGAAATTGTGAGACTGAACTCAACACTAGAAGGTGCGTTACATAATCTTTCATCAGTCATGATTCCAGATAGCAAAGAAATTCCAGGAAATTGCGGTCTCAGAATTCATTTTATTTATTTCATCGCAATGACGATTGTGTTCGCTCTCATTTTGATTGCGGTTGTCATTTTAATGCGACGACATGCTTATAGAAAGATGATGACCAAGGAAGTCCACATGAGAAATTTGATTGAAAATGAATAAAAAATTAATTTTAATTCTCTAATCTTGGAGGCTCGATCAAGTATCAACAACAAACACATGCATCAATTTATTAATAAAAAAAATCTGGCAAGAACAAAACAAATCAGCAAATATTTAAATACATCCATGTTCACTAATTAAACGCTCAGACGGAGCTGACGCTGTAAATGCGAATCCCGCGAATTTAAATTCATTTGGATTATCACATTTCGAAATGCTATTTTTATTTGATTTACCCCAAAGCGTTTGAAATTTGTGATAACAAGCCTGAAAGTGAGCGAACTCAAGATTCTTCGGAACTTTACAGACAAATAAAGAAATATTCGAAGATATTTTGTAATCAAATTTATTTCACATTTCTTTTAAAGATTACAGGTTTGCATTAGTAATAACAAGAAAGATGATGCCACAATGAGAAGAAAAAAATCGAAAGAATGGAAGACAAAACAAGAGAAATATTATTATTCAACCAACAGACTCACCTCTACCAACTGAAGAAAGACATTAAAAATATTTAGTAGACTAGTTCGCCATGAGTTTGCTGCATTTATTTTTGTTTTGTCTACAACAAATTGTTGTCAACAATTTCCTTCAAAGTGCCAACAAACATCAAGACCGCATGAGCCTCTCCCTGAAATTTCCAAGAAAGATAATTTAATCTTTCGAATAAATTATGAAGAAAAATTTGATTTCTTGGAAAAGCTAGCTGAGTTTGTTTTTAGAGCGAGCCGTGTGAACTTTCCAGTTAGTGTATGCAAAGTACCGAACAATCTGTAGTCCGCACACTTTCAGGGCTTGTTTACTCAAATTTTAAACGCTCTAAACCAAATAAAAATACCATGTCAGCATGAGATCATTTTCTCAGAGATGAATTCGATTAACTGAGTCAAAATGATTTTTTTTAAATAAATCACAAATTTTTGTAGAAAGACGATCGGTCCTGGATTAATTAAGCGGACCCGAATGCTCACAGAAATATGAAAATAAATCTTGGATTCCAAGAAAACGCGCGACAACACAACAATAATTTTGTGCGAACACGACAACTTTCATATAAAAGCTGAAAATT
Organism: Smittia aterrima; assembly: GCA_033063855.1. Classification (NCBI taxonomy): domain Eukaryota; kingdom Metazoa; phylum Arthropoda; class Insecta; order Diptera; family Chironomidae; genus Smittia; species Smittia aterrima. The sequence goes on from CP093831.1 coordinate 23,783,353, forward strand.
TGCGATGACTTAAATCATTCGAAGAACAAAAATGTTGTTGAAAGTTGTGATTTTAATTGTGTTATCAATTATTCAGACTCGTGGAGATGAATTTGGTTTCCATAAGCTTGGATCTTACAAAGGTCTGTAAACTTTATTCCAAACTGTAAACTCTTGTTAAAATAATTTATTTTAACACAGGCGACACGTGGACAAAGGAATATTACTTGCCGGAATATTTCAAATCTCTCTGGGTCCACACGAGATCGGCATGCAAAGCTTATGGAATGGACATTCTATCACTTGAGACTAAAGTTGAGCATGATGCATTCATAAGATTATGTAAATCGAATGCTCATTTATTCGAACAATGGACTCATATTGGTGCCATTGGATTAGTCCCCCAAAGTAAAACAGATTGGTATTGGATTGCCTCAGGAAAACTCATTGACTATCCACTAACATTTCCACCTGGTGAACCGAATCATTGGTTAGGAAAACAGGATTGTTTAGCTCTCGAAAAAAACGGAAATAGATTTATTTACAACGACATTCATTGCTACGAAGCCTTCGAACAGAAGTTTATCTGCCAGAAGACAATTTTTGAACAACCGTCTGAACAACCTCCCCAACCCTAGGAAGGATTCAATGAACCGTTAGAGTTCCGAACAATTCACTACAATTTTTTAATTTTCACTGCTCGGTATAAGATTTTCGGAAATAAAGATTATCTCAGAAGATTTTTTTTTACCAAAATACAAAGAAAATGCATAAATAATATCATTGTATAATTTGGTTTAAGTCCTGAATTGGGCTTCTGTAATGATTTAATAAGTTCTCGTTATCTGATTTTAAACTTTTGTTTTCGTTTAGACATTTTAGATTCCTGTCTCAAGTTGTTTGTTAATATTTTTCAAGTTCTCGATCGCTGTCATCAGCTGAGTTATGTTCGTGGCCAATTTCGAGTTGTTCCTTTTCCTTCTTTATTATCGCAGTTTCCTTGCTGAGCTCGTTGAATTTTGAGATATCTTTTAAACATTGCACTATCGATTTAATCACATTGGTCTCGTTAGCTTTTAAAATGTCCATTTCATAAGATTTCTTTGCAGAAATTTGTTGTCGTGAAAGTAAAGGTGTTCTAAATTGATAAGATCCTCGAAAAAATCTTAAGATAGTGACGTCAGAGAAATTTTCGTACTATGTACACAAAACACATTCTTACAGCTTGTGAAAACTTCTATCTGGTAAAAATGATCTGAAATACAATTCGCGTTTTTATAAAAAAAAGCTTTTTTTCTGGATGACGTGATTTCAAGGGAATCTTACAATTTATATATAATTTATGTACAATTTATATATAAGTTGTATATAAATTATAAATAATTATATATAAATTATATACAATTTATATATAAAATTTGTATAAAAATACAATTTATATACAATTTATATACAATTTATATACAACTTATATACAATATATCATGATAGTTCCATGATACATTCATTTGTATCATCATAGTTTTATATATAATTTATATATAATTTATATAAAATTTATATACAATTAATATATAAAATTAATATAAATCATATATAAATTGTAAAATATATCATGCTGTTTTTCACGGAATATTCATCATATTTTATCCAATTTATATATAAATTATATATAAATTACATATAATTTTTATATATTTTTTGGCTGAAATATTTTGCGATTCGCATGTCATTCTTTTTATATTTTATATATAAATTATATATAAATTATATATAAAATAGAAGAAAAACAAAAATTTCAATGTTGTTCTAATTTATTTCAAAATAAATTTTTTAAATGAAAACAACGAAGAAAAGAAAGAACGTGGATTAGGTAGTTATCATGAGAAACTGTATTATCAAAATTTAGCCATTTTAGCAGGACAAGATGGACAAAACTACTAAAAAACTCCTATCAACTTTGGATGAAAAGGATACTGTCGATTTTCAGAATGCATTTGGTGCTTTGGATGTTGAAAGATCATAAACTGACATTTTTCTTTGTCCTAGCTCAGGTTCTATTGACATTGAGCCGAAGATGCCGAAGCGATCTCGTCACATCAAAGAAAAAGAAACAACTGTTTAAGTTTCTCATGTTAACTTTTTAATCCATGTTTTTTCTTTCCACTTCTTTCCTTCGTTGTTTTCATTTAAATTACTTAATAGTGAAATAAAATACAGTGGCGCCCAAAAGTGGGTTAATGGTTATTTTATTTCACTTTTGGGCGCTACTGTAAAACAACATAGAAATTCTTGTTTTTCTTCTATTTTATATATAATTTATATATAATTTATATATAAAATATAAAAAGAATGTCATGCGAATCGCAAAATATTTCAGCCAAAAATTATATAAAAATTATATGTAATTTATATATAATTTATATATAAATTGGATAAAATATGATGAATATTCCGTGAAAAACCGCATGATATATTTTACAATTTATATATGAATTATATTAATTTTATTGTATATAAATTGTATATAAATTGTATATAAATTATATATAAATTATATATAAAAATATGATGATACAAATGAATATATCATGGAACTATCATGATATATTGTATATAAGTTGTATGTAAATTGTATATAAATTGTATATAAATTGTATTTTTATACAAATTTTATATACAAATTGTATATAATTTATATATAATTATATATAATTTATATACAACTTATATATAAATTATATATAAATTATATATAAATTGTAAGATTCCCTTGAAATCACGAGTCCCTTTTTTTCTATTAAATGAGAATCTCTTTAAGATATGCCCACCAAACAGTCTTAGCTAATTCTCTTAACAGTCAATGTCGACGTGTTTCAATTCAATTTTTAATATTAAATTTTAGATTAGATGAATTGAAAATAAATGGTTTCTTAAAATAAATTTTTAATTTAGTTTCTAGAATGTGTAAAGCCACGATTCATAACAAACCCGAAGAAGTGTGATAAAAAATACAAATTTATTTCATGAGTTTGGCATTCGCTGTCCCAGTTCATTCTGAGGCTTTTAATAAAGAAAATAGAGCTCTTAGAGTATATGCTGGTCTTTTGCTTTTGTAACAAACATAACTCAACTAATGTCGACCATCGAAAGCTTAGAAAACGATAGCGAAGAGCTCCTTCGGTATCCAACGACGAAATGTTTTTATTTGTTGAAACACTGTTCGGTCTAAATTAAAAGTCGTCTTTTTTCGAGAAATCAAATTTTGTTTTTATTCATAAGATTAAATTATTCTTCTTGGAAATTCCAGAATGCGACTCGTATCAATTTGATAACAGTTCTCAAGTGACGTTCAAAATCATACTGTCAAAGAATTATGAAGATTATCGTGCACGTTTGTGTATGGCTTTGCTAATAAATCTGACATAAATTTCTTTATTTGTATGGAAATTGCCGAGCAGTGCAACAATCTCGGATTCGCATACTTTCGGTTTTGTTATCACAAATTTCAAATGAAATCGGTCTAACCAAAGTCAAATATAAATAGCATCTCAGCAGACTGTCCTATCACGCGACGACAGACCCGAAAGTTCGAGATAAGAAAATCGAGATTTATTTAAATTCCCGAGATTCGCATTCGCAGCTTCAGTTTCGTCTGAGCCTTTAATTAAAGAACATGAAGCTGCTGAAATATTTTCTAATCATTTGTTTCATCTTCGGATTCGTCGAAAGCTTTCGACTTAATTGTATATTTCAACTATATGGCTCTAAACAGTGCAAAGTGGAACATCTAAAAGTCATTGAAACCGATGTCGCAGTCACTTCAGTTTCTGGAGATTACACAAAAGACATCAAAACTAACGATGACGTCGAAATGTTTTGGATGACAAAAGGAGCCGAAACTGAGCGAGTGCCTACGAAAATGTGCAATTTCTTTCCAAACTTGGTAGAATTTCAAGTGTTCGGCAGCTCAGTGAAACGAATCAATCGCGAAGCATTTACAAACTGCAATAAAGTTTATTTTGTTTGTTTGTTTTTCACTGCTCTGATGACGCTGCCTGATGATCTGTTTACCGATTTACCCGAATTAACACAAGTTAGCATTACTGAAAATGAAAAACTTGTCACTTTGCCAGCTGATTTGTTCCTACAAAATCCGAAGATATGGACAATAAATGTGAAAGAAAATAAACAACTGATCTTCATTGACACCGAACTGCCTTCAACTTTAACTAAAGTTATATTTCGTGGCAACGCGTGCATTGACAAAAATTTTCCTGACGACATCGCGAACAAGCAATTGTTTATAAAAGAAATTAAAAAAACTAATTACAAATGCCTCTCTAATGCGATCGTTTTGAACAAATCTTTATGTGAAGAGGAAATTAAGGAATTGAAAGAGAAGAAGAATTTGTTGGAAAATGAGAATGTCGTCATGGCCACAAGAATAACGAATTTACTGTCAACCATCGAAAACCTCAAAGTTACGATGACAGAGAAAGAGACACAAATCCGAAGACTTTCTCAAAAAAACGATGAAATTCAATCGAATCTTATCAAAAGTATCGAGAACAACAAACTTTTACAAGAAAATCTCGCAAAAATCATCACAGATCATCAACAAACGATCGAGAAAATGGAATCAACGCATCGCTCGAAGTTGATCGAGTTAAACAAAACTCTTTTAGCAAAAGAAGAGGAAAATGAGAAATTGAAACAGAAAAAGGAAACTTGCGAAAGCGAGAAAATTGTTCTTGCCAAAAACATAACACAACAGATGACAACTATCAAAGATTTAAAGATTGAAATCGACGAAATCAAGACGAACAGCAGTCAAGAGTTTACGAAAGTTCTTGAAGAAAATAATGTTTTAAAATCGAATAATTCGAATTTGATGATCTCATTGACAGAGATAACGACCAACATTAGCAAACTTGAAGAGCAGCTTGACAACTGTAATGAGAAGAATACAATTCTTCAAACTAATCTCAAAGCCACCGAGACAAATGTGAATAAATCGCTTGAGGATTGTTTGAATGATCTCTCAATATTCAACGAGCTCAGCGAGGAAACTGCGATAATAAAGAAGAAAAAAGAAAAACTTGAAGTTGAAAATTTCTCTTTGTCAACGAACATAACTCAGCTGATGACAGCGATCGAGAACTTGAAAAATATTAACGCAGAACTTGAGACTGATTGCGCCGGGAACGGAATGGAGAATAGTGCAGAATTGCTAAAATGTCTAGACGAAAACAAAAGTTTAAAATCCAATTACGAGAATTTGTTTAAAACTTTAACAGATCTCACGAAACCATCTGCATCATAGAATCTCGAGTCGGCATGTCACTGACAATTAAAACCAAATTGCAATAAAAAAATTAAATATTTTTTGTAATTCCTTCTTTGCATTGACTTTTGAAAAATCCTGCAACGTTTCTCCTCTACCTCATCAATTAATAATAATTTAATTGAGAAGTTGGAGTCAGTGACGTCATTTGGAGACTTCTTGTCTATGCAAAGATTTTTGCAATGTCGGCCGAGAATTTTTTTTAATTATTTTATCCATCTTGGTTTGCTCGTAGTTTGAGAACACTTTACGATTAACTTATTTTACTGAGTTGCTGGCTTAAAAGTTTATTTTAAATCTTATTAAATTTTAAAGTGGTTTAAAGCTTAAGGTTCAATCTTAAGTTCTCCAGCTGAAGAAAAATTAGCATTTTGTTAGAGTTTGATTTTCTGATTAAAATTGGGAAGCTGCTCTTTAAGATCTCTGACGCTTCCTTGTTTACAGCAGTTGCGTTATGTTTGTACCCAGAGCGACATACGAACTTTCGATTAGGATTTTATTTTCTTATCATCCACGAAAACGTGGTGAACGTCGTTTTAACTGAGACATTTTCTTCTCGTCTCGCAACATCACAAGCAATTTGAAATAACAAAACCGAAAGTGTGCGAATTAAAGATTGTTGGGCTACTCGAGACTTTACACACAATTAAAGAAAAAGCCGATAAGACTTTGTAGCCAAATTTATTTCACATTTATTTAAAAGCTTTCGGGTTCGCATTGCTCGATCAAGAAATAATTTTAGATTTTTCCGAGAAATCAAATTTTTGTTTATAATTTTTTTTAAACGAATAATTTTAAAGAGCAGCTCGTGCCTGAGGCAATTTGATAGCAGTTCTGTTGTTTGTAGGCATTTTGTAAATTTTAAAATTTATTATCTGAATTTATTCCCATCAAGAATATTACGCCAGAGCTTACGCAGATATTTGCCCCATTTATCCACAATATTGATGTAACCACTGAAGAAACTTACTTTCTCAAATTTCTCTTAATTTAATTAAGTTAAAGAAAAGTCTTTTATATTTATTGAAAGGTTATTAAATAAGCTTCAATTAACCGTTTGTTTCATTTCTTTCCGATAAATAAACTCAGAGATTTTATCAATTAAAATTGAAAATTAGGAAATATCAGTTTGGCGTTTATTCTGACGTCACAGATGATTTGTAATTAAAAATTAAAACCACCAAACATAGTTCTGAGTATAAGCTATCAATCCCTTATTTCAGTTTTTTTACAAGTTCCTTTCAATCAAAGTTATCGCAACTGGTTGTATAATTTTTGATCAATTAAAAACGGCAAAATTTATTTCAAATTCATTTAGAAGTTAATTTAGCTAACTTTTGTAAAAAATCTTTTCATAAACTAAAATCTTCATTAAATATTCTATATTTTAATAAAAGTTTCAACAAAATGCAGCGAAAGGTTCAAAAGTTATAGAGAAAAACTTTCGAAATCTCTAAGTGGCTGTATTTCATTGTCCGCTACTGTAGCTGTGATTGTAAATAACAAATTATTAAAACTTTAATCGAACTCTGATAAACATTTTTGCAATAAACTTTATCATTCTTTGACAGCATACTTTTGAGCTCCACTTGTCATTGCTTCTTCTGTGTTTATACGAGAGTGAACGACATTAAACGTCAGGACTGTTATCAAATTTGCACGAGTCGCATTCTGGAATTTCCAAGAAAGATTTTGTAATCTTCAAATAATTTATTAAACAAAATTGTGATTTCTCGGAAAAATCTGCTGAATTTATTTACAGATCGAGCAATGCTAGCTTTTTTTTCATCATTGCAAACCCAACAGTTCACTGATAAAAATTGACAGCAAATCTTCGACTATTTCATTATTTGTATGACGAACAGTCCAACAATCTTCAATTCGCTTGCTTTCGGGTTTTGTTATCTTAAGTTTCAAACGAATTGGGTTCCAACAAATACAAATAGCGTCTCATCATTATATTATCCCACTACGTTGCAAGTGACGACAAATACGAAAGACAGATTAGAAGACGGCTCGTAATATTTTTACAGTTCGTTATAAGACTCTTAGAAAAGATCAAGTCTTTAGTTTTTCCGAAAAACTTTTTCGTTAACATTTTCCATTTATGACTAAAGCGACATTCTGGATCTCTAAAGTATTCTTCTTCTCTTTCAATTCCTAAAGTGACACAATCTCTTCATTGGGCAAAATGAAAAGTTTTAGGAGCTCCATATTTTAGATTAAAGGCTAAGAGTGAACTGAAGCTGCGATAAACGGGAATATTCTCATGCTCAATTTAATAATATTTGAGAAAACAAACATGAAAGTATGCGAATCTAAGATTGAGGAAAGTTCATCGCTTTGCATACACACAAGAAAATTGTCGAAAATAATTTGTATCAACAGTTATTTATTTGTATGCAAAAAAGCCGAACAAAAAATAATCTTGGGTTTTACCAAAGCCAAAAAAATAGCATTTCATCATTTGATTGCCCAACAGCGTTTTAAATTGGTGACGACAAACACGAAAGTTTGAGATAAGAAATTCGTGTATTTAAATTCCCGTATTTCGCAGTCGCAGCTTCAGTTCGCTCTGTGCCTTCAATTAAAGAACATGGAGCTCTTTAAATATTTCCTGATCTCTTTGTTGCTTTGCGGATCTATCGAGAGCTTTCGATTGGATTGTGAGTTTCGGTCGCAATTTACTGGTGAAGAGTGCAAAGTGAAAAAACTAAAAGTTCTTGAAAACGATGTCGCGATCACGGAAATTTCGGGAATTCATTCAGCAAGCAAAACAAATAATGATGTCAAGGGGATTTACATAAATTCTGAGGTCGAGACCGAAATTGTGCCAACGAAAGTTTGTAATTTCTTTGGAAACTTAGAACGCGTGGACATTTATGGCAACTCCATTAAACAAATCAATCGAGAAGTGTTTACCAATTGCAAAAAAGTGTGGAAAGTAATTGTTGTGTACACATCGCTGACGACAATACCCGAAGACCTTTTAATTGATTTAATCGAGTTGAGAGAACTTAATCTTTACGAGAACAAGATCGTTTCCTTGCCAGCAGATTTGTTCGCGAAGAACCCCAAATTAAATCTCATTTCGGCGAGAAACAATCAACTCAGCTTTATCGACACTGAACTGCCGCAATCTATGACCTCAATCGACTTTCGTGGCAACATTTGCGTCGACAAGAAATTCCCCGATGACATCACCGACTTGAAATTATTCACGAAAGAGGTTTCCTCAAATTGTTCGATTAAACAATCCTGTCTCGCAAAGGCGATCGCGTTCGACAAAACTTTATCAGAAAAAGCGAAAGAAATCGCGGATTGGAAGCAGAAAAGTGAAACTCTCAAAAGTGAGAACGTTGCATTGTCCTCAACTATTAAGCAACAGAAGACGGAGCTAAGATCTTTGAAATCTAAAATTTCGTCCTTCGAATCGGAAAGTTTAATTTTAAAATCGAAAACTTTTATTTTGGAATCGCAATTGTCCAATTCGGAATCAAAAAAAAATTCGAAAGAAAATTCTCTTCAATCGTCATTCAACGCGATTGATGGAAATTTCAACGCAGCAACTAACATTATGTCAAAGTTATCAAAAGCTCTGAAGGCGTGTGATCCATCGGCGTTAACCGCCATCAATAATTTGGGTTTGGAGCAAGAAGTTGAATTGGTTTATGAAGAAAAAAATGGAACAGGCGTCGCTGTTGACTTTACTGTTCAATTTGATAACTCGAAAATTGAAGAGAACTCCAACGCAAGCACATTAACATCGCTAACCATTACGAAGCAGCAAACTCTGTTCCTGCCGACAAACTTTGGTGAAACGTTCTCTAAACTCGAGGAACTAGAAGTGACTTACTCCGGACTCTTTAGTATCGAGAACACATGCTTGACTGGATTTAAACATTTACAAACTCTGATTTTGAAAGGAAACAAGATTTATGAGATTCCATCGAAAGCTTTCACGGAAGTTGAGACGTTGAAGACATTAGACTTGTCGGAGAACAAAATTGAGAAAATTGAAGTCGGCGCATTTAATCATCTTGAAAGTCTTGTTGAGTTGAACCTCATGACCAATTTTCTGACCACAGTGACAACTGAAACATTTGAGCGTCTTGTCAAGCTTAAAATTTTGAACCTGAGTAACAACAAAATAAATTCCATTGGCAACAACTTTTTGGCTCCACTCAAATCAATCGAGAAAGTTGATTTCACTAAGAACGCCTGCATTGACATAAGTTTCCCTGAAACAAAAAAGAAAGTTTTTGTGGAAACAATTAACGAAAAATGTTTTTTGTCAGTAACCGTTGAAATCTCTTGCAATAAGTTTGAATTTAATGAAAGGATTTTAGTTGGCGGCAATGACGACGTTTGTAACATTCAAGAAATAACTATTCAGTATCCGAAAACGAAAATCTCGAAAGTTTTCTTCACTGAGCACAAAGAAACCTCGAAAATTTTGACTCTCAAGGTCATTGGTCAGTCAATGAAGTTTATTCCTCTCGAGCTTTCAAAAACTTTCCCGAATCTCGAACGAATTGTTATCGAAAGTTCAGAATTAACTGCTTTGAACGAGAAAGATTTCGATGGACTCAAAAAATTGAAAAACCTCGAGATCACAGGAAACAACTTGACATCAATCGCAGAAGGAACATTCGACGAAGTCACTCAGCTTGAAGTACTCAACTTGTCGTCCAATGAAATTGTTTCGTTGCCATCAAAAGCATTCGCTAATTTGAAGTTCTTAAAGAAACTGATTCTCTCTTTTAATCAATTAGAAAAGTTCACAGCTGATCTCTTACCGATCAAAAGCTCAATCGAAGAATTCCGAATCAGCAACAACGAACTCGAAATTATCGAAGCGAGAACTCTTCGCAGATTGAAACACGCCAAAGTCATCGATTTCTCTAAAAACGTTTGCATTGACAAAGAAGTTAACACTGAGAGGAAGGAGATGACTAATGTCTGCAAAAATCATTTTGAAGACCTTTCTGGTGCGATCTACTTACGTTGCTCATCCGATAATTAAATAAATGTACATTAATGAATAAATTCTTGTGTTACTCAAAATAAGAAATAAAAAAATATTCCACAATCAATCAAAAAATTTTAGGGAAGCTCATTATTTCATAAAATTTATGAAATAAATGTGACTTCTATTAAGTGGGAGAAAATCTATTTTTTATTTATTTCCCGGGTGGCAATGATCGGGTTTTTTTTTTGGCTGAGTGGTCTAAGACGCTGGTTTTAAGCACGAATCTTTCTGGAGGGGCGGGTTCGAGTAACGCCGATACCAATTTTTTTGCAGAATCATCAATCAAAATTCTTGAGAGTGGTAATATTTCTGTTTTTTAGGAACCATTTACTCTAATATATAATTTATCGTGTGAAAAACCCTACAGTAGGTTCATTACGAACTGCTACGATGTAATCTAATTTCTGAAGGGGACCTTGTGATCCACAGAAACATAGGCAAATTGCCTCTTGTATCTATCTCCGTTATGACAAACGCCACAACCCCGTGTTTCTAATCTTGTAGTAATGAGATCATCGCAGAGGATTTTTCATACCGATTAGCTTTTCTTTGAATGAGTGGCTTCTTCCTGCACTCATGACCTCCCAACACTGATAACAACAGTTGGTGTTGATGAAAAGGAACACACAAAGAAGTTTCAGATTAACCGGTTAAAAAAAACTCTTCCTTTAAATAACTTAAATCCTTTGGCGAGAGTTGAATTCGAACTTAAGATCGCTTTGTAAGCAGAATGTGAGTTTCAAGAATTTACCACTGAAGCCGTCCCAGTCTAAAACACGGTTGGCTACTAATTTTATTATGTATTTGTTGCGATGCGAGATAATTTTTTATTAATAAATTACGTGTTATGATGACGGAAATATTCCCACTGTGGAAATTCCACAGCTAAATATTCTTTAATGCAAAGACATAACGCTAGCTGAAGCTGCAAATCTCGAAACCATTATCTATAACTTTTGGTTTCTCCTCGATTAATGTAAACAACGTGGGACAATCCAATGACAAGATTGTTTTAATGTTTCGTTTTCTGAATAATACGAGATTGCAGCTTCACAAACTTTCGCGGTTTAAAGATAATTAATTTCGTATAAAAGTTGAAACTTGTCATCGAAAAAAATCATTTAATCCAGCAAAATGCTGCTTCAAGTTGTGTTTTTAGTTGTGCTGTCAATTCTGCAGATTCACGCAAATGTAAAAGGTTTCTTTAAGCTTGGATCTTACGAGGGTATGTGAACAACAAATTTGAACCGAAAATTTTTGCAAGAGAAAATAATTTATTTTATCTCTAGGTGATACATGTACAAAGGAATATTACTTATCGATATATTTTAAAACTTTCTGGGTCAACACGAGATCGGTTTGCCAAGCTTATGGAATGGACCTGCTGTCGCTTGAGACCCGAGTTGAACATGATGCCTTCATAAGATTATGTGAACAGAATTTATCTAAATTCGATTTATGGACTCATATTGGTGCCATGACAACAGTAGCGAAAAGTAAATCAGATTGGTATTGGGTCACATCAGGAAAGCCAATTGACTACTCACTCAATTTTCAACCAGGTGAACCGAACAATTTCTTGGGCATCGAATATTGTTTATCTCTTCAAAAGAGAGGAAAGTCTTTTACTTACAACGACATTGGTTGTCACACACACATTCCATTTCAACTGAAGTTTTTTTGCCAGAAGGTCACTTGCAAGAAGGAAATCATTGAAGTAGAATCAGCTGAAGTTCCTCCCCAACCTTAGGATTGATATTTCCTTATGAGCCATTTCCTTATGAGAGATTTTTAATAAAATAATTGAAACATAAAAAAATCATTTTATTAAAATGCATTTAGTAAACAAGAAAATTTAAATTCAGTCAGCCACAATATGCAACAACACATTAAGATTATCTCATGAGTTTTTCCGTGAAATCTTCTTGCATGCAATCACGGGTTGACCTCTTGTGTTTCGAAGAGAGATTCTTCAATCTTACGAACAAATTATGAAATGAGAATCGATGTGTTCTATTTTCAGAGCGGTCAGTGTGAGCGAGATGAGTCGCCAAAACAAACCAGAAAGCTCTCTTGAAAAAAATTGGCTCTAAAGTGTCTTATCATAATCTTGAGTTTGCTACCTCAAATAAAAGCTCACACATGTTAGCTCACACTTCGTTTCGATTAATATAAGAGAGAGAGAAAGAGAGAGTGAGAAAGTTAGGGACTCAGGCTAACCCTGTTTTACCAAACAGTTGCTTGAACATTTTCGGGAGAGACGGCGTCGGGGGCTGGAGACCATCCCGGGACACTGTCTCTTGCCTTCCACAGCGTCGTTTTGCTCGCCGCCAGGAAGGTCATACATTTTTCCAGGAATTGGGTAGGGAAGGGGAGGGAGGGAGCTCCGTCGCCTACGTCCACAGTGTGGTTCGGTTCATTCGGAGAGAAATTTTCTGAAGCTGAAACCTTCCCCATTAACAGTCGTGACCCTTTGAGCTCCTTGAAACTCAAATTAACGCATTGCGAACTCTCCGTAACATCACGTCAACGAATGTGACATGTGTGTTAGCATGACTGACACAGTAGTGTTCGACTGCCGTCAACAATGCGCCGTTGACTGCAATGAGTTTACTAATCTACCTACATTCATGACGTCACAACATCGAACGTTGGAGTACATGGAGTACATGGTATTTGAGATCGAACCTGACTGTACACGAGTACTTGTTTCATTTTCATCCCATTCTGACCGTCCAACAGAATAACTCTTCAAAGACTTTTTTCTTGCCCAAGGCTGGGATCGAACTTCTGATTTACCACTCGTTGAGTATGTAGATACGAAATGTTCGTCCCATTACCACTAGGCCGTCACAGTCTGGAACACGGTCTCGATTGATATAAATTAAATTGCTTTACCCCGGGCGGCTTTGCCGCCCGTCGAGACGAATCTCTTCGAGTTTTCTGAAATTTTCCTGAGTTTGTCTGAAGTTTAGGGTTCATGCACAACGCCGTTTAATTCATTTTTTCGCCGCCAGTTGCGCTAAAGTCGAGCGTCACGCCACAGAAAAAAAGACAGAATTTCAAATCAGGCCAATTCTTATTATTAAATTTATTTGCTTATCAAATTTTGTTTTTTCATGTTCAGTCGCAATGTTGCCAAAAAATTTAGCATAACTTGGAAAATATAATTTATCGCTGGCGTTTGAAAGAGGCGTTGAGGTCTTCTATCCAAATGACATTTTGATTCATCCAGACTTGGCGATCTTGCGATCTGAATTTTCACTAAAGTTTTCCAATTTTATATCGCCAGTGTGTCTTTGGAGTAAACGCTTCTCCGAAATTGAAAATGCGGAAGGTTTCGTTGTTGGTTTTGGAAAATCAAATAAAATTTTCGTAACAAAATTTGTCTTTTATTAACTTTTCATCACGAGTCCCAAAATAAAAAAAAAGATTTATTTTGTTAATTAACTTAACGAAACGAATCTCTTCGGTAAAGGGAAAAATTTGACCGTCATTTCAAATGGCACCCAAATACTTCTTTTTAGCCGTCTATACTACATCCAAAAGATAAAATACCCTATAATGACCGGTTTGTCCGTAATTGAAATAACAATCAAACGTGATGAGAAAGTGATCTCATGTTGAAATGCTATTTTTATTTGGTTGAACCCAAAGCGTTTTAAATTTGAGTAAAGAAGCCCGAAAGTGTGCGAACTCAAGATTGTTCGTCACTTTGCATACAAATAAAGAAATTGCCGAAGATAATTGGTTCGGGTTGGCATTCGCCGAACAGGAAAGTTCACACGGCTCGCTTTAAAAACAAACTCAGTTAGCTTTTCCAAGAAATCAAATTTTTCTTCATAATATATTCGAAAGATTAAATAATCTTTCTTGGAAATTTTAGGTAATGTAGACAAAACAAAAAAAAATCAGCAAGCTCATGGCGAAATGTTATTTTTCTTCAGAAGCTAGAGGTGCCTCTATTGTTGAATAATAATGTTTCGTTTTGTATTAGCTTTATCTTTCATTTTCTCGATTTATCTTCTTCTCATTGTGGCATCATCTTTTTTGTTATTACTAATGCAAACCTGTAGACTATGAAAAAAAAGATCTAACTTTGAAAATTTATTCTGACTTCCGTGAAAGCATTTATTCAATTCGAGTTATCAATTCCAATAGAAAAAGTATCAATTATTCACAATAAAAATATAACATTTGAACTTTCTAAATAAAAAACAGTCAGATGATAAGAAAAATGAAGAGTCCTCCCAATTACCGTGAAGCAGATTACCGCGAAATCAAAATTTTTTGCTCTAATCTTTTTAAGAAATGTGAAATAAATTCGATTACAAATTGTCTTCGGTTATTTCTTTATTTGTATGCAAACTGCCGAACAACAAATTTTCAGAATGAGATAATCCAAATGAATTTAAATTCGTGAGATTCGCATTCACAGCTTCAGTTTGGTCTGAGCCTTCAATTAGTGAACATGGAACTCTTTAAATATTTGCTAATCTGTTTTGTTCTTGCCGGTTACGTCGAGAGCTTAAAACTCGATTGCTTGTTTCAAATAAAGGATTATAAGGCGTGCAAAGTCAATACACTTAAAGTCCTTGAAAAGGATGTAGCGGTCACTTCAATTTCTGGATCATATACAACGCAGATTAGGACAAATGATGACGTCAGGGGATTCTGGATGGGACAAAAGGTTGTAAGTGAAATAGTTCCTACAAAGGTTTGTAATTTCTTCAAAAACTTGGAGCAATTTCACGTGGATGGCCACTCAGTGCAACGAATTAATCGCGAAGCATTTACAAATTGTAAGAAAGTTTGGTTTGTTGCGCTAAGATACACTTCTCTGGTGACGCTGCCCGAGGATCTGTTCTTGGATTTACCTGAGCTAAAAAATATTCGTCTTGAATCTAACAAACTCGTTGCTTTGCCAGCTGATTTGATAATAGCAAATACAAAAATGCAAACGTTAAGAGTGATAAATAATAAGCAACTGACATCAATTGACACCGATCTGCCATCAACATTAATTAAAGCTGAATTTCGTGGCAACGCCTGCATCGATAAAAGATTTCCTGATGACATCACAAACTTCAAAGTGTTCACTAACGAAGTTGCATCAAAATGCGAAAGTCCAATAACAAAATCCTGTCGTAAAAAGTTGACCGCGATGGAAACATCTCTATCCGAGAGAGACGAGGAAATTAAAAAGTTAAAACAGAATAAGAACACGTTCGAGAGTGAGAACGTTGACTTGGCAACAGACATAAAGCAGCTAAAGTCAACCATCGAAAGTCTAAGAGTTGCAGTGAAAGAAAAAGATGCAAGCGTGACCAAACTTGAAGACAATCTTGCCAAATGTAATCAGAAGAATTTAGTTTTACAAGAAAATCTCACTGGAATCGTCGCAAATCAGAAACAAATCGTCGAGAAGTTGGAATCATCACATCGCTCGAAATTGATCGAGTTAAACAATAATTTCGACAATGAAAAAGTCGCTTTAGCCACTAACATTACGCAACTAATGTCAGCTATCAAAGTTCTGAATGTTGATAACAAAAATTTAAAGATTGAGAACGACTCTTTTAAGAAGAACAAGAACCAAGAGCTTTCGACAGTTGTAGAAGAAAACAATATTTTAAAATCAAATCATTCGAACTTGAAAAACGCATTGGCTGAGAAAGAGACAAACCTCAGCAAACTTTCACGAAAAATCGAAGAAATTCAAGCGAATCTTCTCAAGTGTAATCAAGACATCGAAATTTTACAAACAAATCTCAAGGAATTTAACACTTTTAATGCTAACGAAACTAATGAAAAGGCATCGCTTAAAGAATGTGAAGAGAACCTATCAAAATTCAACGAAGTAAACGAGGAAACTGCAAAATGTAAGAAGAGAAAGGATCGACTCGAAATTGAGAATTCCTCTATGGCCATCAACATAACTCAGCTGAAGTTAACGATCGAGAACTTGGAAAGCGTAAACGCAGAACTTGAGACTGATTGCGCCGGGAATGGAATGGAAAAAAGTGCAGAAATGTTAAGATGTCTAGACGAAAACAAAAGTTTAAAATCAAATTCGGAAAATATGTTGGAAACGTTGAAAAATCTCATGAAATCTGTTAATAAAAAGTAAGAAGAAAATGAAATAATAATAAGACTTTATTTTTTCATTTTCAATCAAATTTCTCATGAAGACTTCATTTGTCATCATCTTTCTGTAATCATGGCGTCGCATTAAAATGACAACCACAATCAAAATGACAGCGAACACAATCGTCATTGTGATGAAATAAATAAAATGAATTCTGTGACCGCAATTTCCTGGAATTTGCTACCTGGAAGCAAAGTCGCATCCTCTTTAACATCGTGGATCACAATTTCTTCTCTGATGAAACTTTTGTTAACTTTCAAATGTAGCGATTTTTTTATTTGACTTTCGTAATTAAATGAAATCGTGTCAATAAACAAATTGAAGTCCGTGATGTCATCGGGAATTTCTTGTCGATGCAATCGTTAGAACGAAAGTCAATCAAAGTCATTGTTGACGATAGCTCAGTGTCGATTAAGCTGAGTCGATTGGTTCGCGCTTCTAACGTTTTCTTGGAATTTTTTTCACGCAATTTCTTATTCTTCGGCTGTTTACCAAACAGGACTTGTGAGAACTATTTTTTTCATCTTCGGTAATTTCTAAGAAAAATTATTTAATCTTTCGAACCAATTACGAAATTAAAATGAAGATAAATGAGAATGAATGTGTTATTTCTTTAGTTGTATGCAGATACCATTGGCTAATAGTCTTCGTCTTGGGGCTACACCAGTTGCGTTAATATTTCAGATAACAAAACTGAACAAATGAGAATTAAAGATTTGAAATGTTTTTTTCCATTGCATACAAACAAAAAAGAGGATTCGGGTTAGTATTGGACACCGCTCACTGCTCGTTCGTAAGATTAATGTATTGTTTTTAGAAAACTCCAGAGGTCAACCAGTGAGTGCATTCAAAAAGATTTCACGGAAAAACTCAAAAGAAACCTTAATGTGTTGCAGATCGTTGGCAACTGAATCTAAAAATGTCTTGTTGTTGAAACTTTTTAATTCACTAAATGCATTTTATTTCTTTCAATTAATTTCAAGAAAAACTCAAGAAAAGTTAATAAAAGAAAAATTTCTTTTGTTACAAAAATTTTAAAAATCGTCTTTTTTCTTTTTTTTGCATTTTACGAGGGTGACTAGAAAATTCCGCGTTTTTCGTATGTTAGCAACTTATTAGAGGCTTGAGAGTATATTAATTCATTAGATTGACTCATTGGAAGCCATCTGACGTTTGCAAATGGAATTTTAATCTTTTATATTACTCAGTGTGGATCGATTTGTAAAAGCCTGTAAAAAAGCCTTAAATAGCGGACATTAGTTCTTAAAATAATCAAAGCATAGATTTCAAGATGAATTAATGTTACTTGAAGAGTTTTAAACTATCGTCGAAGGTCAGATCTTTTCAATAAAAAATGTTCACATGCTATATATACGTTCTTTTTTAAAAAAATTATATCGAAACTTTTGTTGAACGATCTTGTGCAATATTTTGCGGAGTTCAATATTTCTGTTATGGAATTTTTATTATTGTCACTAATTTAGTTTCACTTAACTTTTAGATTTGTTGTTTTATGATGGCCCTGATATCACTCAAGCTTTTAAAAAAAACTCGAATACGATAAATTCTATAGTTTCTGAAATATCGGAGGTTTTACCTATCTCGGCTGTAAGAGCTAGCCTTCGCTCCGTCGAGAACTTTTTGTCATTTTCTAGAGAAAATGCTATTTGATAATTAAAATCTTTAATTTGAAAGTGAAGTTCAGACTTGCACTTCTCCAAAAAACTGAACTGAAGTTTTGAATTGACCTTTTTATTATTCTTACAGAACAATTTAAATCGAAATCGATTCCTTTTTTAACAAAAGCGAG
Organism: Smittia aterrima; assembly: GCA_033063855.1. Taxonomy (NCBI): domain Eukaryota; kingdom Metazoa; phylum Arthropoda; class Insecta; order Diptera; family Chironomidae; genus Smittia; species Smittia aterrima. The sequence continues at coordinate 23,801,669 of CP093831.1, forward strand.
AAATCGCGGCAGCTGTTTTGGGAAGCGCAATATCTCATCAAAAACTGTATGCAATTTGCTACAAAATAAAGTTTTCAATTAAAATGCAGTTTAAGCTATTCGAATAATCTCAAATAATAGATTTCACTTCACATTTTGTATACTTTTTTCGATTATATCTTCAGACATAGCCTCTTTGTACGACCTGGGATGTGGCGGAATGTTTGCTCTCATATAACCTTAATGAATTGCAATATAGAAAAAAAGATTTGTTTTTATTATTGGTAATGAGTTGTGAAGCATACAATTGAAGTCATATTTGCTTTTAGAATAGGTATTAATTTTATCTTTAACATTATATTTCATTGTTCGAATTTTTTTATCCGCCATTTTCAAAAAATTTATATTTCGACTGACAAAAAAATTCATAAATACGAATCCACTTGTTAGGTTTTGATGAAACTTTGAAATTAGTCTTATAAAAAACTAAGCTCAAATATGATTTCTCATTTTATCAAAATTCGCTCTCCTTATATGAAAACACGCGGAATTTTCTAGTCACCCTCGTATTTATGTTTCTCAGAATATGTCTCTCTTCAAACTTAGACGTGTTTGATTTTCCAAAACCAACAACGAAACCTTCCGCATTTTCAATTTCGGGGAAGCGTTTACTCCAAAGACACACTGGCGTTATATAAAATTAGAAAACTTTAGTGAAAATTCAGATCGCAAGATCGCCAAGTCTGGATGAATCAAAATGTCATTTTGACCTCAACGCCTCTTTAATTTTAGTGAGCGATAAATAATATTTTCCAAGTTATGCTGAAAATTTTTGGCAACATTGCGACTGAACATGAAAAAAACAAAATTTGATAAGCAAATATAATAATAAGAATTGGCTTGATCTGAAATTCTGTCTTTCTTTCTGTGGCGTGACGCTCGAACTTAGCGCAACTGGCGGCGAAAAAATGAATTAAGCGGCGTTGTGCATGAACCCTAAACTTCAGAAAAACTCGGGAAAATTTCGGAAAACTCGAAGAGATTCGTATCGACAGGCGGCAAAGCCGCCCGGGGTAAACTAGTTTAATTTATATTAATCGAAACGAAGTGTGAGCTAACATGTGTGAGTTATTATTTGAGGTAGCAAATTCAAGATTATGATAAGACATTTTGAAGCCAAATTTTTTTAAGAGAGCTTTCTGGTTTGTTTTTGGCGACTCATCTCGCTCACACTGCTCGCTCTGAAAATAAAACACATCGATTCTCATTTCATAATTTGTTCGTAAGATTAAAGAATCTCTCTTCGAAACACAAGAGGTCAACCCGTGATTGCATGCAAAAAGATTTCACGGAAAAACTCATGAGATAATCTTTATGTGTTGTTGCATATTGTGGCTGACTGAATTTAAATTTTCTTGTTTACTAAATGAATTTTCATAGATAACAACATAACTAGATGCGACACTCAAGTTCAGAGAGGTTGCATAGTTGTTGTTTTTCACTTTGTTTGATTCCGATTCGGAATGGACCGAAATGTATGATTCCGGATTGGAATCATATATTTTGCTCCATTCCGGATTGGAATCAAGCATAGTTTTTTTCGTTGATGTTAATATTATTAGTTTTTAATAAAATTATTGCTCTTTGTTATTAACGCGATGAGGTATTTCCCTTGACGTCAGCTTTAATCTGTTTGTTGTTAAATAAGTGATAGCTTTTTGATCTTAGGTCGATTCCCAAACTTCCCCATTGCAACAGGTTTCTTAATTTTTTTATACATGATTCATTTATTGACTTCTTTCAAAAAATCCTTAAGGGGCTAGGCGAACTAGTAAAACTTTCATTTTGCATAAAACTTCAAAGGTTTTAGTGAAAACAGCTGAGTTTCTGTTGAATTTCCTCCAACCTCTCTCAAACAACAACAACAACCCAAAACGAACGAAAAAAAACTGCTCGATTCCAATCCGGAATGGAGCAAAATATATGATTCCGATCCGGAATCATACATTTCGGTCCATTCCGAATCGGAATCAAACAAAGTGAAAAACAACAACAATGCAACCTCTCTGAAACCGTTATTGGCGAAGTGTCGCATCTAGTTATGTTGTTATCTATGGAATTTTAATAAAATGATTCTATTATGTTTCAATTATTTTATTAAAAATCTCTCATAAGGAAATGGCTCATAAGGAAATATCGATCCTAAGGTTGGGGAGGAACTTCAGCTGATTCTACTTCAATGATTTCCTTCTTGCAAGTGACCTTCTCGCAAAAAAACTTCAGTTGAAATGGAATGTGTGTGTGACAACCAATGTCGTTGTAAGTAAAAGACTTTCCTCTCTTTTGAAGAGATAAACAATATTCGATGCCCAAGAAATTGTTCGGTTCACCTGGTTGAAAATTCAGTGAGTAGTCAATTGGCTTTCCTGATGTGACCCAATACCAATCTGATTTACTTTTCGCTACTGTTGTCATGGCACCAATATGAGTCCATAAATCGAATTTAGATAAATTCTGTTCACATAATCTTATGAAGGAATCATGTTCAACTCGGGTCTCAAGGGACAGCAGGTCCATTCCATAAGCTTGGCAAACAGATCTCGTGTTGACCCAGAAAGTTTTAAAATATATCGATAAGTAATATTCCTTTGTACATGTGGCACCTGAGATAAAATAAATTATTTTCTCTTGCAAAAATTTTCGGTTTAAATTTTTTGTTCACATACCCTCGTAAGATCCAAGCTTAAAGAAACCGTTCACATTTGCGTGAATCTGCAGAATTGACAGCACAACTAAAAACACAACTTGAAGCAGCATTTTGCTGGATTAAATGATTTTTTTCGATGCCAAGTTTCAACTTTTATACGAAATTAATTATCTTTAAACCGCAAAAGTTTGCGAAGCTGCAATCTCGTATTATTCAGAAAACGAAACATTAAAACAATCTTGTCATTGGATTGTCCCACGTTGTTTACATTAATCGAGGAGAAACCAAAAGTTTTGTGATAAGAGATTCGGGATTTGCAGCTTCAGCTAGCGTCATGTCTTTGCATTAAAGAATATTTAGCTGGGGAATTCACGTTAAGCGTTTTTTCCTAATAATCTTTACGAGTTTTTTTCGGAAAAGCTTACGGAACACGTCTTTTTAAAATTAATCAAAATTATCTTGCATCGCAACAGATACATAATAAAATTAGTAGCCAACCGTGTTTCAGACTGGGACACGTTCAGTGGTAAATTTTTGAAATTCACATCCTGCTTAAAATGCGATATTAAGTTCGAATTCAACTTTCGCCAAAGGATTTAAGTTATTTAAAGAAAGAGATAACCGGTGTGAAAAATCCTCTGCGATGATCTCATTACTTCAAGATTAGTAAGACGGGGTTGTAGCGTTTGTCATAACGGAGAAAGATACAAGAGGCAAATTCGCCTATGTTTCTGTGGGTCACAAGATCCCCTTTGCAAATTAGAATATATCGTAGCAGTTCGTAATGAACTTACTGTAGGGTTTTTCATCCGATCGATTAAATATTAGAGTAAATGGTTCCTAAAAAACAGAAATATTACCACTCTCAAGAATTTTGATTGATGATTCTGCAAAAAAATTGGTAACGGCGATATTCGAATCCGCGCCTCCGGAGAGATTGATGCTTAAAACCAGCGTCTTAGACCACTCAGCCACGTTACCCGATCATCGCCACCCGGGAAATAAATAAAAAATAGATTTTCTTCCACTAAATAGGAGTCACATTTATTTCATAGCTTTTCTGAAATGAAAAAACTTTCCTAAACTTGACTAAACTTGTTTGCTCATTTTCTTGCCATTCCTTCGCCTTAAATTTTTGCTGACAGACAGATTGACAAAATGGCACAGTAAGGTTTTTTTACGAAAAACGCTTTGATTGATTGTGGAATACTTTTATATTTCTTATTTTGAGTGAAACAAGAATTCATTCATTTCGATTATGACTTAATTATCCGAAGAGCAACGTAAGTAGATCGCACCAGAAAGGTCGTCAAAATGATTTTTGCAGACATTAGTCATCTCCTTCCTCTCAGTGTTAACTTCTTTGTCAATGCAAACGTTTTTAGAGAAATCGATGACTTTGGCGTGTTTCAATCTGCGAAGAGTTCTCGTTTCGATAATTTCGAGTTCGTTGTTGCTGATTCGGAATTCTTCGATTGAGCTTTTGATCGGCAAGAGATCTGCTGTGAACTTTTCTAATTGATTAAAAGAGAGAATCAGTTTCTTTAGGTACTTTAAATTAGCGAATGCTTTTGATGGCAGCGAAATAATTTCGTTAGACGACAAGTTGAGAACTTCAAGTTGAGTCACTTCATCGAATGTTCCTTCTGCGATTGATGTCAAGTTGTTTCCTATGATCTCGAGATTTTTCAATTTTTTGAGTCCATCGAAATCTTTCTCGTTCAAAGAAGTCAGTTCTGAACTTTCGATAACAATTCGTTCGAGATTCGGGAATGTTTTTGAAAGCTCGAGAGGAATGAACTTCATTGACTGACCAATGACCTTGAGAGTCGAAATTTCCGAGGTTTCTTTGTGGTCAGTGAAGAAAACTTTCGAGATTTTTGTTTTCGGATACTGAATAGTTATTTCTTGAATGTTACAAACGTCGTCATTGCTGTCGCCAACTAAAATCCTTTCATTAAACTCAAACTTATTGCAAAAGATTTCGACAGTTACAGACAAGAAACATTTCTCGTTGATTGTATCCCCAAAAACTTTCTTCTTTGTTTCAGGGAAACTTATGTCAATGCAGGCGTTCTTAGTGAAATCAACTTTTTTGATTGATTTGAGTGGAGCCAAAAAGTTGTTGCCAATGGAATTTATTTTGTTGTTACTCAGGTTCAAGATTTTAAGCTTGACAAGACGCTCAAATGTTTCTGTTGTCACTGTGGTCAGTAAGTTGCTCATGAGGTTCAAGTCAACAAGACTTTCAAGATGATTAAAGGCGCCGACTTCAATTTTCTCAATTTTGTTCTCCGACAAGTCTAATGTCTTCAACGTCTCAACTTCCGTGAAAGCTTTCGACGGAATCTCATAAATCTTGTTTCCTTTCAAAATCAGAGTTTGTAGATTTTTAAATCCAGTCAAGCACGAGTTCTCGATGCTAAAGAGTCCGGAGTGAGTCACTTTCAGTTCCTCGAGTTCAGGGAACGTTTCACCGAAGTTTGTCGGCAGGAACAGAGTTTGCTGCTTCGTAATAGTTAGCGATGTTAATGTGCTTCCGTTGGAGTTCTCTTCAATTTTCGCGTTATCAAACTGAACTTTAAAGTCAACGGCAACGCCTGTTCCATTTTTTTCTTCATAAACCAATTCAACTTCTTTCTCTAAACCCAAATTGTTGATGGAGGCTAACGCCGAGGGATCACACGCCTTCAGAGCTTTTGATAACTTTGACATAATTTTAGTTGCTGCGTTGAAGTTTCCATCAATCGAGTCGAATGAAGACTGAAGAGAATTTTCTTTCGATCCCAAATTTGACAATTGCGATTCCAAAATAAAAATTTTCGATTTTAAAATTAAACTTTCTGATTCGAAGGACGAAATTTTAGATTTCAAAGATCTTAGCTCCGTCTTCTGTTGCTTAATCGTTGAGGACAATGCAACGTTCTCACTTTTGAGAGTTTCACTTTTCTGTTTTAATTCCGCGATTTCTTTCGCTTTTTCTGATAAAGTTTTGTCGAACGCAATTGCCTTTGAGAGACAAGATTGTTTAATCGAGCAGTTAGATGAAACTTCCTTCGTGAATAATTTCAGGTCCGTGATGTCATCGGGGAATTTCTTGTCGACGCAAATATTGCCACGAAAGTCAATTGAGGTCATTGATTGCGGTAGTTCAGTGTCGATAAAGCTGAGTTGATTGTTTCTGGCCGAAATGAGATTTAATTTTGTGTTCTTCGCGAACAAATCTGCTGGCAAGGAAACGAGCTTGTTCTCGTAAAGATTAAGTTCTCTCAACTCGATTAAATCAATTAAAAGATCTTCGGGTAATGTCGTCAGAGATGTGTACACAACAATTACTTTCCACACTTTCTTGCAATTGGTAAACACGTCACGATTTATTTCTTTAATTGAGTTGCCATAAATGTCCACGCGTTCCAAGTTTCCAAAGAAATTACAAACTCTCGTTGGCACAATTTCGGTCTCGACCTCAGAATTTATGTAAATTCCCTTAACATCATTATTTGTTTTGCTTGCTGAATGAATTCCCGAAATTTCCGTGATCGCGACATCGTTTTCAAGAACTCTTAGTTTTTTCACTTTGCACTCTTCACCAGTAAATTGCGATCGAAACTCACAATCCAGTCGAAGGCTCTCTATAGATCCGCAGAGGAACAAAGAGATCAGTAAATATTTAAAGAGCTCCATGTTCTTTAATTGAAGGCACAGAGCGAACTGAAGCTGCGACTGCGAAATACGGAAATTTAAATACACGAACTTCTTATCAGATACTTTCATATTTGTCGTCACCAATTTAAAACGTTGTTGGACAATCAAATGATGAAATGCTATTTTTTGTGGCTTTGGTAAAACCCAAGATTATTTTTTATTCGGCTTTTTTGCATACAAATAAAGAAAAACGTGGGACAACCCAATGATAAGATTGTTTTAATGTTTCGCTTTTTAAACAGAGATATAGAAACAGCCGAAGATATGTTATGGCCAAATTATGGCTGCCACACACAAAACAATTTGAGATTCATTTGTGAGAAGGTCATCAAGAAGGAAATCTTTGAAGTAGAAACATCTGAATTACCTCTCCCCCAACCTAAGCATTGATATTTTCTTATGAGCAATTTATGTTCAAAGATTTTAAATAAAATAATTGAAACATAATAAAATGCATTTAGACTAAATGATTTAGTTAACAAGAAAATTTAAATTCAGTCAGCAACAATATGCAACAACACATTAAGATTATCTCTTGAGTTTTTCCGTGAAATCTTCTTGGCATGCAAACACGGGTTGACCTCTGAAGTTTTCTAAGAAAATTCTTTAATCTTACGAACAAATTTTATTTTTCGCACGAGCAGTGAGCGGTTTCCAATACTAACCCGAAAGCTCTTCTTTGTTTGTATGGAATGGAAAAAACATTTCAAATCTTTATTTCTCACTTGTTCAGTTTTGTTATCTGAAATATAAACGCAATGGGTGTGCCCAAAACGAAGACTATTAGCCAATGGTATTAACTAAAGAAATATCTCATTTACATTTGCATTTCGTAAATAGTTCAAAAGATTAAACGATTTTTCTTAGAAATTGAAGGAGATGAAAAAAATAATTCTCACAAATCTCCCGTTTGGGGAAACATCAACATTTCTCCTTCCACGAAACGATTGGCGAATCAGGTCAGCAATAAAGATTTCGGATTTTATTCAGATAACAGGAAATGTCAAAGCTGAACGTGTTCCGAAAAAAATGCAATGATCGGACAAATAATAAAAAATTGCGACAGAAAAATTCCAAGAAAACGCTATCGCCTGAATTATTTCGCTAATTAAATAATTACACACATTAACTAAAGCGAAAACTTCCCAAATTATTTGTTTTCTAATTAAAATTCTCTATCGACTGGTGAAGAAATTAATTCGTTAGCTAATCGCGTTCGCGAGTTATCTCAATCACTATGGTTTTTAACAAAAATACATATTACTTGGTCAACAAGAGATTGGAATTGAATGGCAAGCTTTTTTCTTGAAATTATTCATAGATAACAATATAAGGAATTGCCCCTGACCAGTGTTCCAGACTGTGACGGCCTAGTGGTAATGAGACGAGCATTTTGTATCTACATTCTCAACGAGTGTTAGATCAGAAGTTCGATCCCAGCCTTGGGCAAGAAAAAAGTCTTCAAAGAGTTATTCTCTTGGACGGTCAGAATGGGATGAAAATGAAACAAGTACTCGTGTACAGTCAGGTTCGCTCTCATGTACTCCAATGTTCGATGTTGGGAAGTCATGAATGCAGGTAGATTAGTAGACTCATTGCAGTCAACGGCGCATTGTTGACGGCGGTCGAGCACTACTGTGTCAGTCATGCTAACACACATGTCACATTCATTGATGTGTTGTTACTTGAGGGTTCGCAATGCGTTAATTTGAGTTTCAAGGAGCTCAAAGGGTCATGACTGTTAATGGGGAAAGTTTCAGCTTCAGAGCATTCCCCTCCGAATGAACCGAACCACACTGTGCATGTAGGCGACGGAGTTCCCTCCCGTCAGGCTAGTCTCCAAATTGCAATGGCTTCTGCAGTGAATGCACGCTTCTGCAGTGAATGCCTAGGGACGGTAAGCAGAAAACATCCATGCCATTAGCAAAGGAAGTTAGGCTGGTCCTCCACGAGGACCATGGCCCTGTCTAGTGCAGGGCCATTACCGAAGAAACCAACCAACCAACCAGGAATTGCCCTCAAACAATTGGAAAAAAAACCTTAGCCTAACACGCTTGGCCTATATAGTTATCTATGAATTAATTGAAAGAAAATAAATGCATTTAGTGGATTAGAAAGATTTGGATTCAGTAAGCAACGATCTGCTACAACACAATAAGATTATCTAATGTGTTATTCCGTGAAATTTTCTTGCACGGGTTGACTTCTGAGGTTTTAGAGAGAGATTCTTTATTCTGTTGAACAAATTATTAAATAAAAATCTATGTATTTCATTTTCATAGGAAGCAGTGTGAGCGAGTCGTTAATACAAACTCAAAGTTTACTTAAATAATTTTGGCTTGAAAGTGTCTTCGTTTCTTTCTTTCTATGTATAGAATGGGCTAAAAACTTCATAATCTTGAATTTGCTTCCTCAAATATTAACTCACACATAATAGCTCACACTTCGTTTCGATTAATATAAATTATATTTGCTTTCTTACTGGTCAGTCGCAATGTTGTCTCTAAAGTGCTTGGTTGTTCTCCTGGTTGCTTTGTCATCAGTTCAAAGCAAGTGCGGTAGTAAAGTTGAAAATGAGTTCAATGGAAAAAAATCAATTCCCGGTCAATGGCCTTGGCATGCAAGTTTGATCGACATTCCATCACAAAGCTACTTCTGCGGAGCTACAATCATATCTAAAAATGCTTTGATAACTGCCGCACATTGCATTCAAGCGAAAGAAGTGGCAGTTCCCAAAAGCGCAGATGAAATTGTCGCACTACTTGGAAAATATAATTTATCGCTGGCGTATGAAAGAGGCGTTGAGGTCTTTTACCCAAACGACATTTTGATTCATCCAGACTGGAATGTTTATTCATTACGATACGACGCAGACGTGGCCATCTTGCGATCTGCATCTTCAATAAAGTTCTCCGATATTATATCGCCAGTGTGTCTTTGGAGTAAAAGCTTCCCCGAAAATGAAAATGCGGAAGGTTTCGTTGTTGGTTTTGGAAAATCAAACGAATTCAAATTTAAAGATATTTCGCGGCAAATGAATGTTAAACGAACTCCGAAAGAAACATGTTACTCAAATCAATTTATCTTAGCAGTAATTTCGAGCAGCAGAACTTTTTGTGGAAATGCAAACGATTTCAACTCAATTCTTTGCACTGGCGATGCAGGTAGAAATAATTTAAAACACTTTTACAAATTACGATTAAAACTTTAATGAAAATATATTTAGGTAAAGGATTCTTTGTGCTTGAGAACCAAGTTTGGTACATCCAGGGAATCGTCTCAGCCACTATTTTAAACGCAACTAATAGTTGTGACCTAAAATCCTACAGGATTTTTACAGAAGTGAGTGAATTTTCGGATTGGATCAGCTCAAATGTTTTGTTTGAAGAGTAATTATGTGTTAGAGGTTTAGTTTGTAATTGTCTCGAGAGAGTTATTTGTTCGCAAAAGAATAAAAATTACAATGTTACTATACCAGGTTAAAAACGGCTATAAAACTTGTTTTTTTTCAAAAATTTTTTAGCTAGAAAGCCTTTATTATAAAGGATTTCTCTGGAAAAAATGAGGCAAATTCAATTATTTTTGTTAAAAGAAATTATTCAGGGTGGAGGTACTCGGTATTGTACTGGTACAATACCAGTACATATCCGATTTTTTCGGTGTTAAAATACCTCGAGAATACCTTGTCTGGTACTTTTCGAGGTACTATAATACCTTGAGAATACCTAAAAGGTATTCTTGCTGGTACTATAATACCTCGAGAATACCTAAAAATGTACTTATGCTTGTACTTGAATACCTCGAAAATACCTAAAAGGTATTTTGGCTGGTACTTGAATACCTCGTAAAATACTTTTTCACTTAAATTTTCAAATCCTGTTTCAAATAAATTTCCACATTTTGAGAACGGAACGAGTTAGCGGTTTAAAGTCTTTTGCAAATAGTTTCAGAACAATATAGAGAATATTTCTACATACCAGGATCAAGCTTATTGGATCCTGATATGACGGGCTATACATTTACACAAGCAAAATTCAGAAAAATCAAACTAAAACGTTGTGCCGGTCTTTTGTGGATCAAATATACCCGATCCTGGTTTCTAGAAATATTGTCCTCATTGTTATGAAACTATTTGCAAAAGACTTCACAGCACTAACTCGTTCCGTTCTCAAAATGTGGAAATTTATTTGAAACAAGAAAAATTTATTAGTCAAAAATTCAAGGTACTTTTTAAAAGGTATGGTATATTACGAGGTATTCAAGTACCAGCATAAGTACCTTTTTGGGTATTCTTGAGGTATTCAAGTACCAGCAAAAATACCTTTTAGGTATTCTCGAGGTATTATAGTACCTCGAAAAGTACCAGACAAGGTATTCTCGAGGTATTATAATACCACAAAAAAAGTCTTAAAGGTACTGGTACCGCCACCCTGAAATTATTACTCATCAATCAACAAGAGATTGGAATGCATTCAGTTTCCAACGATCTGCAACAACACATTAAAATTATTTCATAAGCTTTTCCGTAAAATCTTCTTGCATGCAAACACGGGTTGACCTCTTGTGTTTCGAAGAGAGATTCTTTAATCTTACGAACAAATTTTATTTTTCGAGCGAACAGTGTGAGCGGTTTCCAATACTAACCCGAAGGCTCTTCTTTGTTTGTATGGAATGGGAAAAACATTTCAAAATTCTCATTTGTTCAGATTTGTTATATGAAATATAAACGCAACGGGTGTAGCCCCAAGACGAAGACTTTTAGCCAATTGTATCAACAAAAGAAATATCTCATTTATCTTCATTCGTATTTCGTAATTGGTTCGAAAGATTGGGACTCGTGATTTCCAAGGAATATATATAATTATATATAATTATATATAATTTTTATAAGAAATTATATACAATTATATATAATTATATATAAAATCTTATAATTTTATTTATAATTATATACAATTATATATAATTATATATAATTATAAATCAGTTTTTGTCAATATAAAAACTTATAAAACATTTTTTTTTATAAAAACTTATAATTATATATAATTTTTATAAAGAATTATTATAAGAAATTATAAAAAATTATAAGATTTTATAAATAAGTTTTTATAAAATCTTATAATTATATATAATTTGTTATAATTTTTATAAGAAATTATAATGTTTTATAAAGTGAAGTATAAAGCAAATTTTATCTTTATGAGTTTATTAATATTTAATGCTTTCATTTTGCACATTTATTATGATTAGACATTAGCCAATTAGCCTAAAAATTCGGCAATTGTCATTTGACCTGCTGCAACTCGCTGGATGCAATTTCTCAAAGGTTCAGAGAGTCTGGAATAATCTTGACAATGAAGCCTTGATCGTGATTAACCAAAAATGATGCATAGGAGCGTTCGATAAATGATTTCAAGTACTCCATGAAATCCCAAACACTTGGATGTCTTATAAATCTATTTTTTAGCTGGCCAAAAAATAAGAAATAAATTTTGAAACATGACAAAAGAAACTATAAAATATGAATAAAACTCATAAAGATCAAATTTGTTTCATCGTATTTTACTTTATAAAACATTATAATTTCTTACAAAAATTATAAAAAATTATATATAATTATATATAAAATCTTATAATTTTTTATAATTTCTTATAAATTTTTTTTATAAAAATTATATATAATTATAAGATTTTATAAAAAAAATAGTTTATAAGTTTTTATATTCACAAAAACTGATTTATAATTTTATATAATTATATATAATTGTATATAATTATAAATAAAATTATAAGATTTTATATATAATTATATATAATTGTATATAATTTCTTATAAAAATTATATATAATTATATATATTCCTTGGAAATCACCCCATCCCGAAAGATTAAATAATTTTTTTTAGAAATTCCCGAAGATGAAAAAAATATTTTTCACAAGTCCTGTTTGGTAAACAGACGAAGAATAAGAAAACGTGGAAGCGCGAACCAATCTACTCAGCTTAATCGACACTGAGCTATCGTCAACAATGACTTTGATTGACTTGGTTCTAACGATTGCATCGACAAGAAATTCCCGATGACATCACGGACTTCAACTTGTTCATTGATACGTTCATTTAATTGCGAAAGTCTAATGAAGAAATCGCTACATTTGAAGGTGGTCGAGTTAACAAAAGTTTAATCAGAGAAGAAATTGTGATCCACGATGTTAAAGAAGACGCGACTTTGCCTCCAGGTAGCAAAGAAATTCCAGGAAACTGCGGTCACAGAATTCATTTTATTTATTTCATCGCAGTGATGATTGTTATCGCTCTCATTTTGATTGCGGCTGTCATTTTACCGCGACGCCATGATTACAGAAAGATGATGACAAATGAAGTCTACATGAGAAATTTGATTGAAAATGAATAAAAAAGTCTTTTATTATTATTTCATTTTTTTCTTAATTGTTATTAACAGATTTCGTGAGATTATTCAACGTTTCCAACATATTCTCGGAATTTGATTTTAAACTTTGTTTTCGTCTAAACATCTTAATGTTTCTGCACTTTTCTCCATTCCGTTCCCGGCGCAATCAGTTTTAAGTTCATCAATTTCGCTCTTTAAGTTCTCGATCGTTGACCCCAGCTGAGTTATGTTGATGACCAAAGAGGAATTCTCAATCTCGAGTCGATCCTTTCTCTTCTTACATTTTGCAGTTTCCTCGTTTATTTCGTTGAATTTTGAAAGGTTCTCTAAACATTCTTTAAGCAATGCCTTGTCATTAGTTTTGTTAGCACTGAAAGTGTCGAATTCCGTGAGATTCGCTTGTAAAATTTCGTAATTTTGATTACACTTGAGGAGATTTGCTTTAATTTCTTCGTTTTTTCGTGAAAGTTTGCTGAGGTAAAGCTGAGTTTGTCTCCTTCTCAGCCAATGCGTTTTCCAAGTTCGAAATATTTGATTTTAAAATATTGTTTTCTTCTACAACTGTTGAAAGCTCTTGGTTCTTGTTTTTCTTGAAAGCGTCGTTCTTTCACAGAATAATTGATCTGTTCAGCTGTGATTACGTTTAGAGGGGTTATAATACATTTTGAACGAATTTGAAAACGAAACAGCAGCCACAGCTAAATGTATTGGTGGTTTCATAATTCAGTGTTAAATTTGTGCTTTTGAATAAAATCACCAGTTGAACGAAATTCTGAATTGGTATAAAATGGGAGAGAATGTATTTCTACGAGTTCATAATAACAAAATTTATATGTTGTTGTGAAGTAAGAATTACTAATGAAAAAACCGAGATTGCAGCTTCGCAAGCTTTCGGGCTTCAAAGATAAATATTTTCGTATAAAAGTTGAAACTTGGCATCGAAAAAAATCATTTAAACCAGCAAAATGCTGCTTCAAGTTGTGTTTTTAGTTGTGCTGTCAATTCTACAGATTCACGCAAATGTAAACGGTTTCTTTGAACTGGGATCTTACAAGGGTCTGTGAACTACAAATTTAAACTGGAATTTATTGCAATAGAAAATAATTTATTTTATCTCAGATGATACGTGTACAAAGGAATATTACTTATCGATATATTTTAAAACTTTCTGGGTCAACACGAGATCGGTTTGTCAAGCTTATGGAATGGACCTGCTGTCCCTTGAGACCCGAGTTGAACATGACGCCTTCATAAGATTATGTGAAGAGAATTTATCTAAATTCGATTTATGGACTCATATTGGTGCCATGACAACAGTAGCGAAAAGTACTTCAGATTGGTATTGGGTCACATCAGGAAAGCCAATTGACTACTCACTGAATTTTCAACCAGGTGAACCGAACAATTTCTTGGGCATCGAATATTGTTTATCTCTTCAAAAGAGAGGAAAGTCTTTTACTTACAACGACATTGGTTGTCACACACACATTCCATTTCAACTGAAGTTTTTTTGCCAGAAGGTCACTTGCAAGAAGGAAATCATTGAAGTAGAAACTTATGAAGTACCTCCTAAACCTTAGAATTGATATTGAAGCCATTTATGTTCAAAGATTTTTAATAAAATATTTGAAACATAGTAAAATCATCTTATTAAAATGCATTTAGTAAACAAGAAAATTTAAATTCCTTCAGCAACAACCTGCAACAGCACATTTAGAATATCTCATGAGTTTCTCCGTGAAATCTTCTTGCATGCAAACACGGGTTGACCTCTTGTGTTTCGAAGAAAGATTCTTTAATCTTACGAACAAATTAAGAAACAAAAATATAAGTTTTCGTCAATAACATTCCAATGCTAACCCGAAGGCTCTTCTTTGTTTGTATGGAATGAGAAAAACATTGCAAACGTTAAATTCTCGACATTCCATGATGGAATTTCCATCACTTCTGCGGAGCTACAATTATATCTCAGAGAAGCTCTTTAGCTCTTTTTCTCGAAAAAGTATTTTCGAGCAGCAGAACTTTTTGTGGAGCTGGAAGATGTCAACTCGTTTCCTTGCCTGGGTGATGCAGGTAAAAATATTTTTAAAAAAATTGAAAAAATATTTAGGTATTGTTTTCAACGAACGTAAAAGTTGTGACGTAAACTCCTACACGATTATTACAGAAGTGAGCTCGGATTGGATGAGCTCAAATGTTTTGATTGAAAATTTTTCCTTATTGAATCCTGATATGACGGGCTATACATTTACACAAGCAGAATTCAGAAAAATCAAACTAAAACGTTGTGCCGGTCTTTTGTGGATCAAATATACCCAATCCTGGTTTCTAGAAATATTGCCCCCATTGTTTTGAAACTATTTGACAAAGACTTCACAGCACTAACTCCTTCCGTTCTCAAAATGTGGAAATTCTGAGGTTTTTAAAAGAGGTTTTTTAATCTTTTAAACAAATTATGAAATGAAAACCTTTGTGTTTTATTCATCATTGCGAGCGCTGAGTCGTTAATACAAACTCAAAGTTTACTTAAATAATTTTGGCTTGAAAGTGTCTTCGTTTCTTTCTTTATATGTATAGAATGGGCTAAAAAATTCATAATCTTGAATTTGCTACCTCAAATATTAACTCACACATAATAGCTCACACTTCGTTTCGATTAATATAAATTATATTTGCTTTCTTAATGATCAGTCGCAATGTTGTCTCTGAAGTGCTTGGTTGTTTGTTTGTTTGAGTATTTATTAATCGGTTCGCAAACTAAGTGCATTTAACCGGGCCTCGCGTACAAATAAATTTCAAAATACATATTTTTCAAATAAAATTTGATCAAAAATTCAAATGTCAAAATCGGGAAAATTGGTCCGGGAACCAGGTCCTTAGAAGGATGACGAGTCCTTCCTCCCCTACAGTTCCACTGATGCGTCACAGGTCGGGAAAGATAAATTGTCAAAAAAAAAGATGGTCGAAGACAAGAAATTTCCACTTTTGTTGAATCTAATCATCAAGAATCAAATCCTTCGTTGCTCGAGGTGTTCGCGCACTTCCATTATGCCCAGATCAAACCCAATGGTTATGTCCATGCGGTGACGGCGCCCGTGCAATTTCTGGATTTTTCTTTGTTGATCACGTCGAAACAATTTTGTTGAAAATTCGATGTTGATTTAACTGTTCTGGAGATTAATCGTCGTTCTGAGTGAGTCTCCCACAAAATCTCCCTCAGCAACTACGTGTTAGTCCCCGTCAGCGAGTCTTCACTGTAATTTCAACTTCACTTTGAATGACAAAGCGAAGCGAAGAATTACGCCATTTGTCGAAATCGGGATTTTTTCAAATTTTTCTTGAAATTTCATCCAAATTTTGTGTTGATTTCGATGGAAACAGAGTCGATTGTTTGCTTCGACTCTTCAAGGCTTCGGCTCAGGATCAGTTGAGATGGCCAGACCGTAGAATGCGATGAACTGCGCAGTCAAAACGCTTCTCGAACTTTCTCCGCTGCGGTGTTGAATTTCAGCTTGCAATCGATGACTTTCCACGAAATATCACTATGTTTAGATGAATACGACACTTTTAAGTACTTTAGGCTGCCTAGAAAGGACTTTTTCGAATTAACATCGCCTCTCAAATTTTGGACGATGCGGTTGAGTCGGCAGCCGAATGACGACTGGAAGTGCTTGGTTGTTCTCCTGGTTGCTTTGTCATCAGTTCGAAGCAAGTGTGGTCGTAAAGTTGAAAATAAGTTCAATGTAGAAAAATCATTTCCCGGTCAATGGCCTTGGCATGCAAGTTTGATCGACATTCCATCACAAAGCTACTTCTGCGGAGCTACAATAATATCTAAAAATGCTTTGATAACTGGCGCAAGTTGCATTCAACAGAAAGATAGGATCCATATCAAAAGAGCTGACGAAATTGTCGCACTACTTGGAAAATATAATTTATCACTAACGTATGAAAGAGGCGTTGAGTTCTTTTACCCAAACGAAATTTTGATTCATCCTGACTGGAATGTTTATAGTATACGATACGACGCAAACGTAGCAATCTTGCGATCTGCATCTCCAATAAAGTTCTCCGATATTATATCGCCAGTGTGTCTTTGGAGTAAAAGCTTCCCCGAAAATGAAAATGCGGAAGGTTTCGTTGTTGGTTTTGGAAAATCAAACGAATCTAAGTTTGAAGAAATTTCACGGCAAATGGACATCAAACGAATTCCGGAAGATTTATGTTTCGAACACTATCACTTTGAAGCAATTTCGAGCAACAGAACTTTTTGTGGAGCTGCAAGCGATGTCAACTCAATTCCTTGCACTGGTGATGCAGGTAGATATAATTTAAAACACTTTTACAAATTACAATTAAAACTTTAATGAAAAAAATATTTAGGTAAAGGATTCTTTGTACCTGAGAACCACGTTTGGTACATCCAGGGAATCGTCTCAGCCACTATTTTAAACGAAACTAAAAAATGTGTCCTAAACTCCTACACGATTTTCACAGAAGTGAGTGAATTTTCGGATTGGATCAGCTCAAATGTTTTGTTTGAATAGTTGTCTCGAGAGAGGTATTTCAAATAATTTATTTGTTATAAATAAAGTGAAAAAAAGAAAATAAAGCAATTTTTAATATTTAGATCTAGTATCTAACAAAAAATTCTTTCAGTAACTTTTCTTGAGATTTTTCTTGAAATTAATTGAAAGAAAACAATCGCATTTAGTGAATTGGAAAGTATTAACAACAAGACACTTTTAAATTCAGTTGCCAACGATCTGCAACAACACATTTAAATTATCTCTAGAGTTTTCCGTGAAATCTTCTCTTGCATGCAAACACGGGTTGACCTCTGGAGTTTTCTAAGAAAATTCTTTAATCTTACGAACAAATTTTATTTTTCGCACGAGCAGTGAGCGGTGTCCAATACTAACCCGAATGCTCTTTTTTGTTTGTATGCAATGGAAAAAACATTTCAAATCTTTAATTTCATTTGTTCAGTTTTGTTATCTGAAATATTAACGCAACTGGTGTAGCCCCAAGACGAAGACTATTAGCCAATGGTATCTGCATACAACTAAAGAAATAACACATTCATTCTCATTTATCTTCATTTGTATTTCGTAATCGGTTCGAAAGATTAAATAATTTTTCTTATGAATTCCCGAAGATGAAAAAAATAGTTCTCACAAGTCCTGTTTGGTAAACAGACGAAGAATAAGAAATTGCGTGAGAAAAATTCCAAGAAAACGTTAGAAGCGCGAAACAATCGACTCAGCTTAATCGATTGCATCGACAATAAATTCCCCAATGACAACACTGACTTCAACTTGTTCATTGACACGATTTCATTGAATTGCGAAAGTCCTATGAAAAATCACTATTTACATTTGAAAGTGGTCGAGTTAACAAAAGTTTAATCAGAGAAGAAAGAAGAAATTGTGATCCACGATGTTGAAGAGGACGCGACTTTGCCTCCAGGTAGCAAAGAAATTTCAGGAAATTGCGGTCACAAAATTCATTTTATTTATTTCATTGTGTTTGCTGTCATTTTGATTGCGGTTGTTATTTTATTGCAACGCCATTTATATTTAATAATAAGAATTGGCTTCATCTGAAATTCTTTCTTTCCTTCTGTGGCGTAACGCTCGACTTTAGCGCCACTGGCGGCAAAAAAATGAATTAAGCGTCGTTGTGCATGAACCCAAAACTTCGGAAAAATTTCGGAAAACTCGGGAAAACTTCAGAAAAACTTGGGAAAACTTCAGAAAAACTTGGGAAAATTTCGGGAAAACTCGGAAAAACTTCGGAAAACTCGGGTAAATTTCGAGAAAACTTTGGAAACTATCGGGAAAAATTCGGAAAAACTCAGGAAAACTCGAAGAGATTCGTCTCGACGGGCGGCAAACCCGCCCAGGGTAAACTAGTGATTATAGAAAGATGATGACCAATGAAGTCTACATGAGAAATTTGAATGAAAAAGAATAAAAAAGTAATTTCAATTTTTAGGGTTTTTCATCCGAAGGATGGAACACCCTTTTGTGATCGCTTTGTCCGTGGTCCGTGATTGGGATAACTCGTGACCGCGATGAGCTAGCGAATTGATTTATTCACCAGTCGATAGAGAATTTTGATTAGAAAAACATCTTTTGAGGATTTTTGCTAGCTCATCAGGATCGGGCCCACGGGCCCAAAACCTGGAATCTCCATACAAAAAGTCGATTTTTAGTTTTGAAATAAGTTTTCTCGAAAACAGAAGCACATTTCCGCTGTGACTTGTTCATAAGAAGTGATCAGCATGTTAAATCTTATAACTGACCAGATCTGGGTCCACCTCTTGCCAGCGCCAAGTGAAACTTCTTTTCCTTTGGAGTTGAAGCTTCTATTCGCATGAAATGTTTAGCTATTTGAGTTGAGCAAAAAAATCTCAGAGCTGACCAGATTCGGGTCCACCTCGGACCAGTAAACCCAGTAAAGCCCAACCCCCTGTAACCAGTACGACGGATGAAAAACCCTACAGTAAGTTTGGTACGAACTGCTACTGCCACTTGTTTAATGTCGTAGACTCGATCAGCAATTAATTTATTAACAAAATAAATCTTTTTATTATTATTTTCTTTTCGTCTTAATTGTTTTAAACGGATTTTGTGAGATCTTTTAAAGTTTTAAACAAATTCTCGTAATTGGATTTTAAATTTTTGTTTTCGTCTTGACATTTTAATATATCTGCACTTATATCCATTCCGTTAGCCGCTAAATCAGTCTCAAGTTCTGCGTTATCGCTCTTTAAGCTCTCGATCGTTGACTTCAGCTGAGCTATGTTCATGACAAAAGAGGAATTCTCAATTTCGAGTCGTTCCTTCATCTTCTTACATTTCGCAGTTTCCTCATTTATTTCGTTGAATGTTAAAAAGTTCTCTTCACATTTTTTAAACAATGCCTTGTCATTCGTCTCGTTAGCACCGAAAGTGTCAAATTCCGTGAGATTTGCTTGTAAAATTTCGATGTTTTGATTACACTTGAGAAGATTTGCTTGAATTTCTTCGTTTTTTCGTGAAAGATTGCTGACCGTTGTCTCTTTCTCAGCCAATGCGTTTCTCAAGTTCGAATTATTTGATTTTAAAATATTGTTTTCTTCTACAACTGTCGAAACCTCATGATTGTTGTTCTTCTTGAAAGCTTCGACCTCAATTCCTAAATCTTTGTTATTAGCATTCAGACCTCCGATAGTTGACATTAGTTGCGTAATGTTAGTGGCTAAAGCAACTTTTTCATTGTCGAAATTATTGTTTAACTCGATCAACTTCGAGCGATGTGATGATTCCATTTTCTCGATAATCTGTTTCTGATTTGCGACGATTCCAGTGAGATTTTCTTGTAAAACTAAATTCTTTTGATTACATTTGGCAAGACTGTCTTCAAGTTTAGTCACGCTTGCATCTTTTTCTTTCACTGCAATTCTTAGACTTTCGATGGTTGACTTTAGCTGCTTTATGTCTGTTGCCAAATCAACGTTCTCACTCTCGAATGTGTTCTTATTCTGTTTAATCTTATTAATTTCCCCGTCTCTTTCGGTTAGAGTTGTTTCCATCGCAAGCAACTTTTTACGACAAGATTTCCTCGATGGACTCTCACATTTAGATGCAACTTCGTTAGTGAACACTTCGTAGTTTGTGATGTCGTCGGGAAAATTTTTATTTATGCAATCATTGCCACGAAATTCAACTTTATTTAATGTTGATGGCAGATCGGTGTCAATGGATGTCAGTTGCTTATTATTTATCACTCTTAACGTTAGCATCTGTGTATTTGCTATTATCAAATCACCTGGCAAAGTAACAAGTTTGTTCGATTCAAGGCGAATATTTTTTAACTCAGTTAAATCCTGGAACAGATCCTCGGGCAGCGTCACCAGAGAAGTGTATCTCAGCGCGACAAACCAAACTTTTTTACAATTTGTAAATGCTTCGCGATTAATTCGTTTAACTGACTTGCCGTCCACGTGAAATTGCTCCAAGTTTCTGAAGAAATTGCAAACATTTGTAGGAACAATTTCAGTTACAACCTTTTGTCCCATCCAGAATCCCCTGACGTCATCATTTGTCCTAATCTGCGTTGTATAAGCTCCAGAAATTGAAGTGACCGCTACATCGTTTTCAAGGACTTTAAGTGCATTGACTTTGCACGCCTTATAATCCACTATTTGAAACAAGCAATCGAGTTTTAAGCTCTCGACGTAACCGGCAAGAACAAAACAGATCAGCAAATATTTAAAGAACTCCATGTTCTCTAATTAAAGGCTCAGACGAAACTGAAGCTGCGAATGCGAATCTCATGAATTTAAATTCATTTGGATTATCTCATTCTGAAATGCTATTTTTATTTGGTTAAATCCAAAGCGTATAAAATTTGAGATAAGCCCCGAAAGTGTGCGAACTCAAGATATTTTGTTGCCAAATAAAAAACAGTTTTACTGACAAAGTCAACCAATCCTTCGTTTTCTCATAAACAGTTTTGCACTAATCTTCATAATTCTTTGACTTTGACATACACTTGCCATTTGTTTCTTCGCGTGTTTATAGCCAAGAACGTCTATAAACAACAGAACTCTTATCAAATATGCACGAGTCGCATTCTGGAATTTACAAGAAAGATAATTTATTTTTATGAATAACAAGTGACAGCAGCAGTTCGTAACGAACTTACTGTAGATTTTTTTATCGTTGGACAGGTTACAGAGGTTTGAGCTTTTCTGGATTTTCTGGTTCAAGGTGGACCCGAATTCGGTCAGCTCTGAGATTCTTTCGCTCAACTCAAATAGCTGCCCATTTCATGCAAAAAAATGGAAGCTCTAATATCAAAGATGACTAAGTTTCATTTTGAGCTCACCAGAGGTGGATCCAGTTTGGATATATTAAGCACGTTGAACATTTCTTGTGAAGAAGTGTCAGCGGAAATGTTCACAAAACTGAATAAATCGAAAAAGTTAGAAAAATTTGTATGGATCTCACCAGACTCCAGCCCCGTGGACCCGGACCACTTGAGCTGTCCAAGCAATAGAACAATAAAACAATCTTGGGTTTTACCAAAGCCACAAAAAATAACATTTGATTTTCCAACCGCATTTTAAGTTGGCGACGACAAACGCGAAAGTTTGAGATAAGAAAATCGTGTATTTAAATTCATGACATTCACAGCCACAGCTTCAGTTCGCTCTGTGCCTTCAATTAAAGAACATGGAGCTCTATAAATATTTCCTGGTCTCTTTGTTGCTCTGCGGATCTATCGAGTGCCTTCGACTAGATTGTGAGTTTCGATCACAATTTACTGGTGAAGAGTGCAAAGTGAAAAAACTAAAAGTTCTTCAAAACGATGTCGCGATCACGGAAATTTCGGGAATTCATTCAGCAAGCAAAACAAATAATGATGTCAAGGGGATTTACATAAATTCTGAGGTCGAGACCGAAATTGTGCCAACGAAAGTTTGTAATTTCTTTGGAAACTTGGAACGCGTGGACATTTATGGCAACTCAATTAAAGAAATCAATCGAGACGTGTTTACCAACTGCAAGAAAGTGTGGAAAGTAATTGTTGTGTACACATCGCTGACGACATTACCCGAAGACCTTTTAATTGATTTGATCGAGTTGAGAGAACTTAATCTTTACGAGAACAAGCTCGTTTCCTTACCAGCAGATTTGTTCGCGAAGAACACAAAATTAAATCTCATTTCGGCCAGAAACAATCAACTCAGCTTTATCGACACTGAACTGCCGCAATCAATGACCTCAATCGATTTTCGTGGCAACATTTGCGTCGACAAGAAATTCCCCGATGACATCACTGACCTGAAATTATTCACGAAAGAGGTTTCATCTAACTGCTCGATTAAACAATCCTGTCTCTCAAAGGCGATCGCGTTCGACAAAACTTTATCAGAAAAAGCGAAAGAAATTACGGAATTAAAACAGAAAAGTGAAACTCTCAAAAGTGAGAACGTTGCATTGTCCTCAACGATTAAGCAACAGAAGACGGAGCTAAGATCTTTGAAATCTAAAATTTCGTCCTTCGAATCGGAAAGTTTAATTTTAAAATCGAAAACTTTTATTTTGGAATCGCAATTGTCAAATTTGGGATCGAAAGAAAATTCTCTTCAATCGTCATTCGACTCGATTGATGGAAACTTCAACGCAGCAACTAAAATTATGTCAAAATTATCAAGAGCTCTGAAAGCGTATGATCCCTCGGCGTTAACCGCCATCAATAATTTGGGTGAAGAGCAAGAAGTTGAATTAGTTTATAAAGAAAACAATGGAACAGGCGTTGCCGTTGACTTTAAAGTTCAATTTGATAACGCGAAAATTGAAGAGAACTCCAACGCAAGCACATTAACATCGCTAACCATTACGAAGCAGCAAACTCTGTTCCTGCCGATAAACTTTGGTGAAACGTTCTCTAAACTAGAGGAACTAGAAGTGACTCACTCCGGACTCTTTAGCATCGAGAACTCGTGCTTAACTGGATTTAAAAATTTACAAACTCTGATTTTGAAAGGAAACAAGATTTATGAGATTCCGTCGAAAGCTTTCACGGAAGTTGAGACGTTGAAGACATTAGACTTGTCAGAGAACAAAATTGAGAAAATTGAAGTCGGCGCCTTTAATCATCTTGAAAGTCTTGTTGAGTTGAACCTCATGAGCAACTTACTGACCACAGTGACAACTGAAACATTTGAGCGTCTTGTCAAGCTTAAAATCTTGAACCTGAGTAACAACAAAATAAATTCCATTGGCAACAACTTTTTGGCTCCACTCAAATCAATCGAGAAAGTTGATTTCACTAAGAACGCCTGCATTGACATAAGTTTCCCTGAAACAAAGAAGAAAGTTTTTGTGGAAACAATCAACGAAAAATGTTATTTGTCAGTTACTGTCGAAATTTTTTGCAATAAGTTTAAATTTAATGAAAGGATTTTAGTTGGCGACAGCAATGACGTTTGTAACATTCAAGAAATAACTATTCAGTATCCGAAAACAAAAATCTCGAAAGTTTTCTTCACTGACCACAAAGAAACCTCGGACATTTCGACTCTCAAGGTCATTGGTCAGTCAATGAAATTTATTCCTTTCGAGCTTTCAAAAACATTCCCGAATCTCGAACGAATTGTTATTGAAAGTTCAGAATTAACTGCTTTGAACGAGAAAGATTTCCAAGGACTCAAAAAATTAAAAAACCTCGAAATCACAGGAAACAACTTGACATCAATCGCAGAAGGAACATTCGATGAAGTGACTCAGCTTGAAGCGCTCGACTTGTCGTCAAATGAAATTATTTCGCTGCCATCAAAAGCATTCGCTCACTTGAAGTTATTAAAGAAACTGATTCTCTCTTCCAATAAATTAGAAAAGTTAACAGCTGATCTCTTTCCGATTAAAAGCTCAATCGAAGAATTCCGAATCAGCAACAACGAACTCGAAATTATCGAAGCGAAAACTCTTCGCAGATTGAAACACGCCAAAGTCATCGATTTCTCTAAAAACGTTTGCATTGACAAAGAAGTTAACACTGAGAGGAAGGAGATGACTAATGTCTGCAAAAATCATTTTGAAGACCTTTCTGGTGCGATCTACTTACGTTGCTCCTCAGATAATTAAATAAATGTACAATAATGAATAAATTCTTGTGTTACTCAAAATAAGAAATAACAAGTAGCACTTCGTAACGATTTTACTGTAGGGTTTTTTGACTAATATAAAATAAATTTGCTTTCTTTCTGGTCAGTCGCAATGTTGTCTCTAAAGTGCTTGGTTGTTCTCCTGGTTGCTTTGTCATCAGTTCAAAGCAAGTGCGGTAGTAAAGTTGAAAATGATTTCAATGGAAAAAAATCAATTCCCGGAAAAATTTTTGATCGACATTCCATCACAAAGCTACTTCTGCGGAGCTACAATCATATCTAAAAAAGCTTTGATAACTGCCGCACATTGCATTCAAGCGAAAGAAATGGCAACTCCTAAAAGCGCAGACGAAATTGTCGCACTACTTGGAAAATATAATTTATCGCTGGCGTATGAAAGAGGCGTTGAGGTCTTTTACCCAAACGACATTTTGATTCATCCAGACTGGCATGTTTATTCATTACGATACGACGCAGACTTGGCCATCTTGCGATCTGCATCTTCAATAAAGTTCTCCGATATTATATCGCCAGTGTGTCTTTGGAGTAAAAGCTTCCCCGAAAATGAAAATGCGGAAGGTTTCGTTGTTGGTTTTGGAAAATCAAACGAATTCAAATTTGAAGATATTTCGCGGCCAATAAACGTTAAACGAACTCCGAAAGATATATGTTTCGAAAAATATCATTTCTTTGCATATGTTTCGAGCAGCAGAACTTTTTGTGGAAATGCAAGCGATTTCAACTCAATTCTTTGCACTGGTGATGCAGGTAGAAATAATTTAAAACACTTTTACAAATTACAATTAAAACTTTAATGAAAATATATTTAGGTAAAGGATTCTTTGTGCTTGAGAACCAAGTTTGGTACATCCAGGGAATCGTCTCAGCCACTATTTTAAACGAAACTAAAAGTTGTGACCTAAAATCCTACAGGATTTTTACAGATGTGAGTGAATTTTCGGTTTGGATCAGCTCAAATGTTTTGTTTGAAGAGTAATTAATAATTATGTGTTAGAGGTTCAGTTTGTAATTGTCTCGAGAGAGTTATTTGTTTGCAAAAGAATAAAAATTACAATGTTACTACAACAGGTTGAAAACGGCTATAAAACTTGTTTTTTTTTAAAAAAGTTTTTAGCTAGAAAGCCTTTATTATAAAGGACTTCTTTGGAAAAAAATGAGACAAACTCAATTATTTTTGTTAAAAGAAAAAATTACTCATCAATCAACAAGAGATTGCCAATCTCAGATTGGAATGCATTCAGTTGCCAACGATCTGCAACAACACATTAAAATTATCTCAAAAGCTTTTCCGTGAAATCTTCTTGCATGCAAACACGGGTTGACCTCTTGTGTTTCGAAGAGAGATTCTTTAATCTTACGAACAAATTTTATTTTTCGCACGAGCAGTGAGCGGTTTCCAATACTAACCCGAATGCTCTTTTTTGTTTGTATGGAATGAAAAAACATTTCAAATCTTGAATTCTCATTTATTCAGTTTTGTTATCTGAAATATAAACGCAATGGGTGTGCCCAAGACGAAGACTTTTAGCCAATTGTATCAACAAAAGAAATATCTCATTTACATTTGTATTTCGTAATTGGTTCGAAAGATTAAACGAATTTTCTTAGAAATTGTCGAAGATGAAAAAAATAATTCTCACAAGTCCTGTTTGGTAAACAAGGAAATTCCCGATGACATCACGGACTTCAACTTGTTTATTGACACGATTTCATTTATTTGCGAAAGTCCAATGAAGAAATCGCTACATTTGAAGGTGGTCGAGTTAACAAAAGCTTATCAGAGAAGAAATTGTGATCCACAATGTTGAAGAGGACGCGACTTTGTCTCCAGGTAGCAAACAAATTCCAGGAAATTGCGGTCACAGAATTCATTTTATTTATTTCATCGCAATGACGATTGTGTTCGCTGTCATTTTAATGCGACGCCATGCTTACAGAAAGATGATGACAAATGAAGTCTACATGAGAAATTTGATTGAAAATGGATAAAAAAAAAGTCTTTTATTATTATTTCATTTTCTTCTTAATTGTTATTAACAGATTTCGTGAGATTATTCAACGTTTCCAACATTTTCTCGGAATTTGATTTTAAACTTTTGTTTTCGTCTAAACATCTTAACATTTCTGCACTTTTCTCCATTCCGTTCCCGGCGCAATCAGTCTTTAGTTCCTCGTTTAAGCTTTCCAAGTTCTCGATCGTTGACCTCAGCTGATTTATGTTGACGACCATAGAGGAATTCTCAATTTCGAGTTGTTCCTTCATCTTCTTACATTTCGCAGTTTCCTCGTTTACTTCGTTGAATGTTGAGAGTTTCTCTTCACATTCTTTAAGCAATGCCTTGTCATTAGTTTTGTTAGCACTGAAAGTGTTGAATTCCGTTAGATTTGCTTGTAAAATTTCGATGTCTTGATTACACTTGAGGAGATTTGCTTTAATTTCTTCGTTTTTTCGTGAAAGATTGCTGAGGTTTGTCTCCTTCTCAACCAATGCGTTTTTAAAGTTCGAATTATTTGATTTTAAAATATTGTTTTCTTCCACAACTGTTGAAAGCTCTTGGTTCTTGTTCTTCTTGAAAGCGTCGTTCTCAATTTTTAAATTTTTGTTATCAACATTCAGACCTTCGATAGTTGACATTAGTTGCGTAATGTTAGTGGCTAAAGCGACTTTTTCATTGTCGAAATTATTGTTCAACTCGATCAACTTCGAGCGATGTGATGATTCCATTTTCTCGATAATTTGTTTCTGATTTGCGACGATTCCAGTGAGATTTTCTTGTAAAACTAAATTTTTTTGATTAGATTTGACAAGATTGTCTTCAAGTTTGGTCACGCTTGCATCTTTTTCGGTCATTAAGGTTCTTAGACTTTCGATGGTTGACTTTAGTTGTTCAATTTCCTCGTCTCTCTCGGATAAAGATTTTTCCATCGCAATCAACTTTTTACGACAAGATTTCTTCATTGGACTATCGCATTTAGATGCAACTTCGTTAGTGAATACTTTAAAGTCTGCGATGTCGCCAGGAAATTTTGTGTCGATGCACGCGTTGCCACGAAAAACAATTTTTCTCAATGTTGAAGGCAATTTGGTGTCGATGAAGATCAGTTGTTTATTATTTTTCACTGTTAATGTCCATATCTTCGGATTTTGTAGGAACAAACCAGCTGGCAAAGTGACAAGTTTTTCATTTTCCTCAATGTTGAGTTGTTCTAATTTGGGTAAATCCATAAAAAGATCCTCAGGCAGCGTCATCAGAGAAGTGTATCTCAAAACAACAAAATAAACTTTATTGCAGTTTGTAAATGCTTCTCGATTGATTCGTTCCACTGAGTTGCCTTCCACATGAATTTCCTCTAAGTTTGTGAAGAAATTGCACATTTTCGTAGGCACTCGCTCAGTTTCTGCTCCTTCTGTCATCCAAAATACTTTGACGTCATCGTTAGTTTTGATGTCTTCTGTGTAATCTCCAGAAACTGAAGTGACTGCGACATCGGTTTCAATGACTTCTAGATGTTCCACTTTGCACTCGTTTAAGCCATAGGAATCTACGTGAAATATACAATTAAGTCGAAAGCTCTTGACGAATCCGAAGATGAAACAAATGATTAAAAAATATTTCAGCAGCTTCATGTTCTTTAATTGAAGGCTCAGACGAAACTGAAGATGTGAATGCGAACCTCATGAATTTAAATTTGTTGTTCGGCACTTTGCATACAAATAAAGAAACAACCGAAGACAACTTGTAATCGAATTTATTTCACATTTCTTAAAAAGATTACAGGTTTGCATTAGTAATAACAAAAAAGATGATGCCACAATGAGAAGAAAAAAAAATCGAGAAAATGGAAAATAAAGCTAATACAGAACGAAACATTATTATTCAACCAACAGAGACACCTCTACCTTCTGAAGAATAAGAACATTTCGCCATGAGCTTGCAGCATTTATTTTTGTTTTGTCTACAACAAAATTCTCACAAAATGCCAACAAACATCAAGACTGCTGTCAAAGTCGCATGAGCCGCTCCCTGAAATTTCCAAGAAAGCTAACTGAGTTTATCTTCGATTATTTCTTTATTTGTATGCAAAGTGCCGAACTAAATAGAAATAGCAATTTAGCATGAGATCTCTTTCTTATCGCGTTCGATTGTTATTTCAATTACGGGCAAACCGGTCATAACAGGGTACTTTATCCTTTGGATGTAGATTAGACGGCTAATGTGAAGTATCAAACACAGGTACATTCGAACACAAGTACAATAAAGTCCTTATTGTGCCATTTTGTCTATCTGTCTGTCAGCAAAAATTTATGGCGAAGGAATGGCAAGAAAATGAGCAAACAAGTTTAGTCAAGTTTAGGGAAGTTTTTTTTATTTCAGAAAAGCTATGAAATAAACAAGACTCATATTGAACCGGCGAAAATGGAGTTTTATACGAACTGCTGATTTTACAAATTAGGGTTTTCCATCCGAAAGATGGTCGCTTTGTCCGTGTTCCGTGATTGAGATAACTCGCGAACGCGATGAGTTCTTCTTCACCAGTCGATAGAGAATTTTAATTCGAAAAACAACTTCCGGGTTTTGCTACTTGGTTCAATTTATTGCAGAATCGCAGAGTTTCCTAGATGGACATGATAGCTCGTGCCCACGAGGCTGGAGTCAGGTGAGCTCCATACAAATTTTCCAAACTTTTTCGATTTGTTCAGATTTCATAAAATTTTCGCTGACATTTCTTCACGAGAAATGTTCAACGTGCTCATACGAATGCTTGAATTCCAGAGCTGACTTGATATGAGTCCACCTTTGACAAGCGCCAAGTGAAACTTCTTTCCCTTTGACATTTCGACTAAATTTATGACGTGTTTACATGAAATGGGCAGCTGGTCATGGCGAAGCAAACAATCTCAGATAACGATTTTCTAAAAATCCAAGCTTCACACATCGGATCCATTTCTGACCAGTTAACCCAGTAAAGTCCCACCGCCTGTAAGCAGCCCAACGGATGCTACTGAAATTTGTTTTATTTTGTGTCTGCTTGCGATGCGAGATAATTTTGATTTATTTTTAAAATGACATGTTGCGTAAAATTGCTATAAGAGTCCCGAAATTTACATCGCAACTTCAGTTTCTCTGATACATTCATCTAAGAACATGGAACTGTGGAAATATTGTGTGATCGCTTTTTTCTTTTGCGGATCCTTGGAGAGCCTTCGTCTAAATTGTGCGTTTCATATGAATCCTGTGGACAAAGCAAGTCAGCAGTTCACAGTGAACACGCTTCGAGTTGATGAAACTGATATCGCAGTCACAGCAGTTTCGGGAGATGAGCACTTAAAAGATGATGACGTCAAATTTTTTTATTTATATGAAGGAGCTGGGACTAAAATTGTTCCTACGAATGTTTGCGATTTCTTACGGAACTTGGAAGAATTCGTTATCGGCGGTTCACTAATTATTCGAATCAACCGCGAAGTGTTCACCAATTGCAGGAGAGTGAGGACATTGACTATCCGGAACACTTCTCTGACGGCATTTCCTGAGGATCTTTTCGTTGATTTAGTCGATTTAATTGAACTTAACCTTCACGATAACAAACTTGTTGCTTTGCCAGCTGATTTGTTTATGGCGAACACAAAATTAGAACTTTTATCTGCCAGAAACAATCAACTCAGCTTAATCGACGTTGAACTGCCGCCATCATTGACCTCGATCAATTTTCATGGCAACACTTGCATTGACAAGAAATTTCCGGACGACATGACGAACTTTCAATTATTCATTAAAGAGGTGGCCACTAAATGCGAAAGTCCAATGAAAAAATCGTATCTCTCTAAGGTGATGGCTTTAAACAAAACTTTATTAAGAAAAGAAGAAGAAATGTTGAGAATGAATTCAACATTTGAAGAAAAGTTGCAGAATCTCACAACAGTCAAGGAAGTTAGCTTTGAAAAAAATTGCATACGAAAAAATAATTTGGCTTTTGTCGTCACATTGACGATTGTATTCTCTTTAATTTTGATAACGACAACGGTTTTCTGTCGACGCTGTAATTCAAGAAATTTAAAGAAGCAAAATGTGAACTGTGACGTCAACATGAGAGATTTGATAAATAAACAATAAAAACCTCTTGGCGAAATTTATTCGAATTTAATTTTGTTTCAATTTCAGCTGAGATGAAAAAAACCGACGATACATTGTGACCAAATAAATTTTACATATTTGTGAGCTTTTCGGTTTGTAATTGCTGATCAACTTCTCGTTCTAAAAATAAACTCAAAAGAGATCACAGTCAAGATGATTTCACATAGAAACTAATGAGACAGTCTTCATGTGATAGGATCAGTTTCCTATGGTGAGACGGTCAAAATTCTTTCCTATGGTGAGACACTTTGTGGTGTGTTGTAATTACGAGCTTCCCTGACCAGATAATTTTTTGTTCTATGTTTTTCTGGATGCAATAATTAGATCTCTTTCGGAAACTTGTATTAAAAATTCTGTCCGTAGTTTAATTAAATTTTTATTAACACTCACCACAAAGTGTCCCACCATAGGAAAGAATTTTGACCGTCCCACCATAGGAAACTGATCCTATTCCTAATTATTCTTCATGAAAAAATATTCCCACAAATTCCGCTCGAGAGCCATAATCAGCATCGCCTTCCACGAAAAGGTTGATGAATTAGGTCAGATGTGACAACGTTCCACGAAAATTTCGGGATCTTATTCATTCGATAAGTTGCTTTTCGACGTTTGCTTTTAAAATCGTGAAGGAGAGCGATTAAAGTTTTCGACGACATAATTCTAATTGAAAATGCATTCTCATAGGTTCCTTTTTAAAACAATAAACTTGACAAAGTGTTTTTAAAGTTTAATTTCAATTTTAACAAAATAAGAGCATTGACATTCAACGAAAATGGAGAATCTCTTAAATTCGTGGAAACACGAACTGATAACGATGGGACGTCAATATCATTTTATATATTAATTATATTTGCTTTCTTACTGGTCAGTCGCAATGTTGTCTCTCAAGTGCTTGGTTGTTCTCCTGGTTGCTTTTTCATCAGTTCAAAGCAAGTGTGGACGAAAAGTTGAAAATAAGATTATTTATAGAAATAAATCGATTCCCGGTCAATGGCCTTGGCACGCAAGTTTGATTAACATTCCATCGCAAAAGTACTTCTGCGGAGCTACAATCATATCCAAAAAAGCTTTGATAACTACGGCAAATTGCATTCAAGCGAAAGAAAGTGCAGTTCCCAAAAGAGCTGATGAAATTGTCGCACTACTTGGAAAATATAATTTATCGCTTGCGTATGAAAGAGGCGTTGAGGTCTTTTACCCAAACGAAAT
This sequence comes from Smittia aterrima, assembly GCA_033063855.1. Lineage (NCBI taxonomy): Eukaryota > Metazoa > Arthropoda > Insecta > Diptera > Chironomidae > Smittia > Smittia aterrima. The sequence goes on from CP093831.1 coordinate 23,833,502, forward strand.
TTTGATTCATCCAGACTGGGATGTTTATTCACCACGATACGACGCAGACTTGGCGATCTTGCGATCTACATCTTCAATAAAGTTCTCCGATATTTTATCGCCAGTGTGTCTTTGGAGTAAAAACTTCCCTAAAAATGAAAATGCAGAAGGTTTTGTCGTTGGTTGGGGAAAATCTAAGTTGAATGACGTTTCGGGACATATTGACGTTAAACGAATTCCGAGTGAAATATGTTACGCGAACGATAATCGTCTGAAATCTTTATCGAGCAACAGAACTTTTTGTGGAGCTGGAATGGATGTCAACTCAATTCCATGCCTTGGTGATGGAGGTAAAAACATTTTAAAACATTTTTACAAAACAGAATTAAAACTTTAATGAAAAAATGTTTAGGTAAAGGATTCTTCGTTTCTGAGAACCAAGTTTGGTACATCCAGGGAATCATCTCTGCCGCTATACTTGACCAAAGTGAAACGTTTTGCGACATAAACTCCTACACGATTATCACAGAAGTGAGAGAATTTTCGGATTGGATCAGCTCAAATGTTTTGAATGAAGTATCTTTAATTGATGGAGTCTCAGTTTGTAATTGTCTTGAGAGAGTTATTTGTTCGTAAAACAATAAAAATTACAATGTTACTAAAACAGGTTGAAAAACGACGATAAAACTTGTTTTTTAATTTTTGGCAATAAAGGATTTCTTTGGAAAAATAATTTGGAAAATTCAGTTATTTTGTTTAAAAGAAAATATTACTGGGTCAACAAAAGATTGGAATGCATTCAGTTGCCAACGATCTGCAACAACACATTAAAATAATCTCGTGAGTTTTTCCGTGAAATCTTTTTGGCATGCCAACACGGGTTGACCTCTTAGGGAGTTTTCTAAGAAAATTTTGTAATCTCACGAACAAACAAGTTTTATTTTTCGAGCTTGCAGTGTGAGCTTGAGTGGGAGCGGTTTCCAATACTAACCCGAAGGCTCTTCTTTGTTTGTATGGAATGGGAAAAACATTTTAAAACTTGAATTCTCATTTGTTCAGTTTTGTTATCTGAAATATTAACGCAATGGGTGTAGCCCAAGGCGAAGACTAATATATCAACTAAAGAAATACAAATATCTCATATACATTTGTATTTCGTAATTGGTTTGTAAGATTAAATCATTTTTCTTAGAAATTCCCTTCCGCGAAACGATTGACAAATCAGGTCAGCAATGACTAAAGATTTCGGGATCTTATTCAACTTAGATAAATGCATCAGACGAATACATAAAAAAGTTTACCACAGCAGAAAATGTCAAGACTGAACGTGTTGCAGCGATCGCCTTACAAGACAAAGAAAAATAAATTGCGTGAGGAAAATTCCAAGAAAACGCTATCGCCTGAACCATTTCGCTTTTTAATCACATTGACTATTATGTTCTCACATTTTAATAACGAAAAAACCAAATAAATGCTTTAGACGTTTGAATTTATAAACTAATTAAATTTATTTTATTTGTTTATTAAATCAATTTGAAAAAGCTGCGATGGCTCAAATAGATTTCATAAGATTTTTCAAAGCTTTTAACAATTTCTCATAACTCAATAATTCAGCACTTCTCTCCATTTCGCATGCGCTGATATCAGTCTCAAGCTCTGCCACCTCATTTTTCAAGCTCTCGATCGTTGACATCTGCTGCGTTGTGTTTGTAGCGACTTTTTCACTCTCGAACGCTTTGTTATCCTTCTTCAATTTCGAAATTTCCTCTTCCTTCTCTGATAAAGTTTTTTCAATCACAATCAACTTTAAACAATATGATTTTTTTCGTCGAGCTCTCGCAATTAATTGCAACTTCGTCAATAAACAATTTTCTATCCTCGATGTCGGCCGGAAAACGCTTATCTATGCAAATGTTATCACGAAAATCAATTGATGTCGATGATGATGGTAGCTCAGTGTCGATTAAGCTGAGTTGGTTGTTTCGCGCTTCCAACAATTTTAGTTTTATATTTTTCACGATTAGATTAAGCGGCAACTAGAGAGCACAGTCTCCGGCCTACGGCCAAAGACACAACCACGCAAACCGCGACGGTCGCTACGCGACCTATACGCCGGTCAAACTCCGGCCCGTTACACAATCCGAATATAATTTCAATAAAGAAAAAAATTGTTTATTTTTAGCTATTTAAGCTTTTGTGGTGTATGGGAGGTACTAGAAGGGGAGGGGCTGGGGTGCCCATTTTCTCAACCAAGCTTGCTATGATTCATACAAGCCAGCTTACCAAAGATCAGCTCGCTAGCTCTTCTCAATTCTGATTTATCGCTATTTAAGTTTTTGGGGTGTATGGGAGGTACTAGAAGGGGAGGGGCTGGGGTGCCCATTTTCTCAACCAAGCTTGCTATGATTCATACAAGCCAGCTTACCAAAGATCAGCTCGCTAGCTCTTCTCAATTCTGATTTGTCGCTATTTAAGTTTTCGGGGTGTATGGGAGGTACTAGAAGGGGAGGGGCTGGGGTGCCCATTTTCTCAACAAAGCTTGCTATGATTCATACAAGCCAGCTCATCAAATATCAGTTTGCTAGCTCTTCTCAATTCAGATTTATCGCTATTTAAGTTTTTGGGGTGTATGGGAGGTACTAAAAGGGGAGGGGCTGGGGTGCCCATTTTCTCAACAAAGCTTGCTATGATTCATACAAGCCAGCTCATCAAATATCAGTTTGCTAGCTCTTCTCAATTCAGATTTATCGCTATTTAAGTTTTTGGGGTGTATGGGAGGTACTAGAAGGGGAGGGGCTGGAGTGCCCATTTTCAATAGGCTTCATCCTAGGGACTGTACAAAGGTTCATACCAAATTTGAACGCGCTAGCTGCACTCGTTCGAGAGTTATGGTGTTTACATACATACGCACATACGTACATACGCACACACGGGAATCCGGACAGGATTTTTTTATACGTTTTTCTGGCTCCAAGTATCATGAAACGTGGAGAAAAGTCAAAAAAAGTGGGGGTAAAATTTTTTTTTTCTTGACCGAAAACAATAATTCGGGCCCGACAATTTTTTGAAAAAAAATTAGTTAGGGCCGGAGTGATGTTGTGAGTTGGCTATCGAAAAGGTAAAGCTGCTTCAATTCAATTAAATCCACGAATAGATCTTCGGGCAATGTCGTCAGGGAAGTGTTTGTAATAAAAAACGCTCAACACTTTCTTGCAGTTTATGAACACTTCTCGATTTATTCGTTTAATTGACGAACCGTAAATATCGAAACGTTCTATATTACGAAAGAAATTGCACACTTTTGTTGGAACACGTTCAGTGTCAACAAACCAGGGTAGATAAAATCCCTTGACGACAAGGTTTGCTGTGTTCTCAGATTTAGATATAGCTGAAACTTTCATGTCGTTATCAAAGACATTGAGTGAATTCACTAGACAATATTTCATTTCAAAATAAGTTTTAATCTCACATTCGAGTCGAAAGCTTTCGACGGATCCGCCGACGGAATAAAATATCAGAAAATATTTTAAGAGCTCCATTTTTTAATGAAAGGCACAGAGTGAACTGAAGATGCGACTGCAAATCTCATAAATATAAATCTCGAATTTCTTATCACAAACTTTCGGCTTTGTCGTCGGGCGATTGTATAATCTGCTGAGATGCTTTTTTTGTTCGGCTCTGGGTAAACCCATTTCGTATAAAATGTTACGTAAGCCCATTAAATAGTCCTATCGAATGTTAAAGTGTAACAAATGAAAAACCCTAAAGTAGGTTTGTTACGAACTGCTGATTTTAGTTTGTGTCTGCTTGCGATGCGAGATAATTTCGATTTATTTTTAAAACGACATGTTGCGTAAAATTGATATAAGAGTCCCGAAATTCACATCGCATCTTCAGTTTACTCTGATACATTCATCTAAGAACATGGAGCTGTGGAAATATTGTGTGATCGCTTTTTTCTTTTGCGGATCCTTGGAGAGCCTTCGTCTAAATTGTGCGTTTCATATGAATCCTGTGGACAAACCAAGTCAGCAGTGCACAGTGAACACGCTTCGAGTCGTTGAAACTGATATCGCAGTCATAGCAGTTTCGGGAGATGAGCACTTAAAAGATGATGACGTCAAATTTTTTTATTTATATGAAGGAGCTGGGACTAAAATTGTTCCTACGAATGTTTGCGATTTCCTCCAAAACTTGGAAGAATTTGTTATTGGCGGTTCTCTAATTATTCGAATCAACCGCGAAGTGTTCACCAATTGCAGGAGAGTGAGGACATTGACTATCCGGAGCACTTCTCTGACAACATTTCCTGAGGATCTTTTCGTTGATTTAGTCGATTTAATTGAACTTAACCTTCACGATAACAAACTTGTTGCTTTGCCAGCTGATTTGTTTATGGCGAACACAAAATTAGAACTTTTATCTGCCAGAAACAATCAACTCAGCTTGATTGATGTTGAACTGCCACAATCATTGACCTCGATCGATTTTCGTGGCAACATTTGCTTCTACAAGAAATTTCCCGATGACATCACGAACTTTCAATTATTCATTAAAGAGGTTGCAACTAATTGCGAAAGTCCAATGAAAAAATCTTATCTCTCTAAGGTGATGGCTTTAAACAAAACTTTATTAAAGAGAGAAGAGGAAATGGTGAGAATGAATTCAACATTTGAAGAAAAGCTGCAAAATCTCTCAACAGTTGCTTTTGTCATCACATTGACGATTGTATTCTCTTTAATTTTGATAACGACTACGATTTTCTGGCGACGCTGTAACTCAAGAAATTCGAAAAGGCAAAATGTGAACTGTGACGTCAACATGAGAGATTTGATAAATAAAGAATAAAAATCTCATGGCGAAATTTAATCGAATTCAAGTTTGTTTTAATGTTCAATTGAGATAAAAAAAACAAGTGACGATACATTGTGACTAAATAAATTTTACATATATGTGAGCTTTTTGCTTTGTAATTGCTGATCAACTTCTCGTTCTAAAAATAAACTTCATAGAGATTACATTTATATTTTATAATCATTTCAGAAGGCGGCGACTAGCGATAGTGATAATCTTAATTGTTTTTCTTGAAAAAATATTCACACAAGTTCCGCTCGAAAGCCATAATCAGCCTTCCACGAAAAGGTTAAAGAATTAGGTCAACTTTGACAACGTTCCACGAAAATCTCGTGTTCCTTCGAAAGTCTGGCGATCGCTTTAAATAAAATATTAAATAAATAAATAAATATTAAATAAAGCGAGATTAAACTTTTCACTTGAATTTCTTCTTCTTTAAAAGGTCACGACTTTGCCTCCTGATTGCTGCAAAAAATTCAAAGAAATTGTTATCGCCTCAAGCACTTTACTCGTTTATTCAAATTAATGATTATGTTCTCTCATTTTATTAGCGCCAGTCGTTCTATTTTTGGACAGTCGGAAATTAAACTGATGACCAAAGGTTAAATTATTTTAGATTTTTTACTGAAACTTTTCAACGAACGAACAAAATAAAAACTTTAGATCTTTAAGTTTATAAACTTTACGTTTAATTATAAAATATTTTTTATTGTTTCGATAATTTGACTTTCAAATTAAAAATATCAATTGTGTTCAACTGCGACGGTTCAAACGGATTCTAAGAGATTTGTCAAAGTTTGTAACAAATTCTCGTAATTAGCTTTTAATCTTTTGTTTTCATCGAGAACTTCCAACAATTCTGCACTTCTCTCCATTTCGCATGTGCTGATATCAGTCATTAGTTCCTCTTTATCGCTTTCCAAGCTCTTGATCGTTGACATCTGTTGCGTTACGGTCGACGCAAAGGTAAAATTCTCTCTTTCGAGATTTCGCGTCTTCGTTTTCAATATCAAATTTTCCTCATTGAGCTCGTTGGCTCTTGAGACATGATTTAAACATTCCTTAAGCGATGACTCCTCATTAACTTCGTTATCTTTATCGATTGTCTGATTACAGTTGTCAAGCTGCGCTTCTAATTTGCTCAATGACTTCACCAAGTTCGAATTATTTGCTTTAACGATGTTGTTTTCTTCAAGAACTTTCTCAAGCTTTAAAGTGTTGTTCGTATTAATTCCATCAATCTCAATTTTAAGTTCTTTGTTTGCAATTTTCAAATTTTCAATGATCGATGTCAGTTTTGTTGCTATGCTTGTCGCCATAACGACTTCGCTCTCCAACGAATTATTTTTTTCTTTCATTTCCTCTTCCGATAAAGCTTTGTTCAAAGCGATCGCCTTAGAGTGGCACGATCTCTTTAATGGACTCTTACATTTGGAATTAACTTCGTTGCGGAACAATTTGAAGTTTGTGATGTCGTCCGGAAAACTTTTATCGATGCAAGCGTTGCCACGAAATTCAACTTTAGTTAATGTTGATGGCAGATCAGTGTCGATGAAGATTAGTTGTTTATTCGTGATCACTCTTAACGTTTCCATCTTCGGATTTTGAAGGATCAAGTCAGCCGGCAAAGCAACAAGTTTGTTTGATTCGAGACGAATATTCGTTAATTCAGTTAAATCCATAAACAGATCCTCGGGCAGTGTCACCAGAGAAGTGTATCTTAGCGAAACAAACCAAACTTTTTTACAATTTGTAAATGCTTCGCGATTAATTCGTTTCACTAAGTTGCCGTCCACGTTAAATTGCTCCAAGTTTCTGAAGAAATTGCAAACATTTGTAGGAACAATTTCAGTGACAACCTTTTGTGTTATCCAAATTCCATTGACATCATCATTTGTCCTAATCTGAGTTGTATAAGTTCCAGAAACTGAAGTCACTGCTACGTCGGTTTCAACAACTTTCAGTGTTTCTACTTTACACATGTTTCTTTCGTCACTAATTTTAAACGCACAATCGAGTTTTAAACTCTCAACGCATTCACTGAGAATAAAACAGATTAGAAAATATTTAAAGAGCTCCATGTTCTCTAATTAAAGGTTCAGACCAAACTGAAGCTGCGAATCTCAGAGTCGAATTTCTTATCTCAAGCTTTCGGGTTTTTCATCGGGCAAAGCGACGATCGAATAAAGATTTTTTTCTTTTTGTTCGTCACTATGCAAAGTTTGCATACAAATAAAAATATTAGGAATACCGGTTACAGGCGACTTAGCAGAAGGCTTTTTTCGATTTTTTTTCCGATGTTAAATTTCAACTTGTTCCATATTTAGTACTAGATAATATACAGACGAACAAACAGAATAGAAACGATAAGGGATTTTTATCGAAAAAAGCCGTAAAATAGCCGAAGAGACTTTTAAGCCACGCTTCTGTATTGGCGAAAACCTATAAAAAACAAACATAGACTTATTTTTCAAATCATATTTTTATTTCGTAATTTGTTGACAAGATTAAAGAATCTTTCGCAATCCCAGGAATTCCAAAGGTCAGCACGAGATTTCACGGAAAAATTCATGAGATAATCTTAATGTGCTGAATCCGATTATTCCGCTGAGACCGAGTGATTACGAGATTTCAAAGTAGAAACTTTCTTCTCCGTAATCTTTGTAATCTCTTATAGATTCGCGATCTCGTGCAGGTCAAAAAGACTTTCTTGTTCATCTACTATTGATAAAAAAACTACTGAACAATTCACATTGTTGAATTTGTGAGTACATTTGTATCTTCCTTTCTAAAGTGCATATGATTTAAATTTTTAACTGTATGAAGTCTGAGTTGGTGTGCAATGGAAGAGAACGGATTCTCACCCAATCACGATCACTCAAGTTATTTCGGTCTCAAACACTGTTCCATCTTTTCGAGGTGTTGTTTATGTTTTTACAGGTTGTTGTGAATTAAAATTGACGAAAGAAAAACCCGAGTTCGCAGCTTCGCAAACTTTCGGGTTTTAATACAAAAATTTCGTATAAAAGGTGAAACTTTGCAACGATAAATCATTTGCAGCTAAAATGTTGTTGAAAGTTGTGTTCTTAGTTGTGCTATCAATTCTGCAAATTCAAGCTAATGTAAAGGGTTTCTACAAGCTTGGATCTTACAAAGGTATGTAAACTTTTATTTGAAATGTAAATTTTTGCAAGAGAAAATATTTATCTTATCTCAGGTGATACATGGACAAAGGAATATTACTTTTCGAAATATTTCAAATCTCAATGGGCCGGAACTAGACCGATTTGCCAAGCTTATGGGATGGACGTCTTAACGCTTGAGACTCGAACTGAACATGACGCTTTCATGAGATTATGTGAACGGAATGCACATTTATTCGAACTATGGACTCATATTGGTGCCATGACAACTGTGCCGAAAAGTACTTCAGATTGGTATTGGGTCACATCAGGAAATCCGATTGACTACTGGCTCAATTTTCAACCAGGTGAACCGAACAATTACTTGGAAATCGAATATTGTTTATCTCTTCAAAAGAATGGAAATTCTTTTACTTACAACGACATTGGTTGCCACACACATTACGATTTGAGGTTCATCTGCGAGAAGGTCATCAAGAAGGAAATCATCACTGAACCTCCCAGTGAAGAACCTCCTCAACCTTAAAAAAATTGTCAACTGGCAATGAAATAATTTAGGCGACCACCTGAAATTTCCTTAAAATTTTTTCCTTAAAAAAGCTTTGTCTTAAAATTGTTTGAAAGAAAATAAAATGGATTTAGTAAAGCAAAATATAGATTAGCCTAAAGTGTCTTCTCTCGCCAAAAGTGCTAACAAATTGTGTCAGACACAAGTCGCTCTAAGAAATTTTTAAGATTGAAATTTCTTTTCACTTATCAACGACCATTATGTAGAGTAAGTGAATAAGTTCTAACGCCGCACTTCTATGAACGAGCCGTATCATTTCGTCCGTTCAGTTTTTATTATCTCTTGAGTTTTTCCGTGAAATCTCTGCAATCACGGATTGACCTCTTGAGTTTTCAAAGGAAAATTCTTAAATCTCACAAACAAATTATGAAATAAATATATTTTGATAGCTCACAAGAATTATTTGGCTTCTGAGTATCTTCGGTTTTTTCTTTATTTGTATGAAATGGGCGGAACATTTCTCATCTTGAATTTGCTATCTAAAACATTAACGCAATGGGTGTAGCCAAAGACGAAGTTTTTTTTGATTCATGTGATTTACGTGTGTGCTTTACTAAAGCAACTTTAGGACTAACCAATAATGAGATGGCATTTGCATACAACTAAAGAAATAACACATTCATAGCTCTAATAAAATCCATTGATTTTTTTTAACGAAGTCACATTTACATTTAGTAATTGGTTCAAAAGATAACAGAATTTTTCTTAGAAATTCTTGAGGATGAAAAAATTATTCTCGCAAGTTCTGTTGGGAGAAACATAATCAGCGACGTTTTCCAAGAAACAATTGTTAAAGCAGGTCAGCTGTGACTACGTTCGGTTCTATTTCATATTAAAGTTGAATTTGAAAGCAAATCAACACACACGAAAATTTCGGGATCTAATTCAGCAGTTAAATTTGTGTATTTAAATCCATGCGATTCGTAGTCGCAGCTTTAGTTCGCTCTGTGCCTTCAATTAAAGAACATGGAGCTCTTTAAATATTTCCTGATCTCTTTGTTGCTCTGCGGATCCATCGAGTGCCTTCGGCTGGATTGTGAGTTTCGATCACAATTCACTGGTGAAGAGTGCAAAGTGAAAAAACTAAAAGTTCTTGAAAACGATGTCGCGATCACAGAAATTTCGGGAATTCATTCAGCAAGCAAAACAAATACAGATGTTAAGGGAATTTACTTAAATTCTGAGGTCGAGACCGAAATTGTGCCAACGAAAGTTTGTCATTTCTTTGTAAACTTGGAACGCGTGGACATTTATGGCAACTCCATTAAACAAATCAATCGAGAAGTGTTTACCAACTGCAAAAAAGTGTGGAAAGTAATTGTTGTGTACACATCGCTGACGACATTACCCGAAGATCTTTTAATTGATTTAATCGAGCTGAGAGAACTTAATCTTTACGAGAACAAGCTCGTTTCCTTACCAGCAGATTTGTTCGCGAAGAACACAAAATTAAATGTCGTTTCGGGGAGAAACAATCAACTCAGCTTTATCGACACTGAACTCCCGCAATCAATGACCAAAATTGACTTTCGTGGCAACATTTGCGTCGACAAGAAATTCCCCGATGACATCACCGACCTGAAATTATTCACGAAAGAGGTTTCATCTAACTGCTCGATTAAACAATCTTGTCTCGCAAAGGCGATCGCGTTCGACAAAACTTTCTCAGAAAAAGATAAAGAAATCGCGGAAATAAAACAGAAAAGGGAAACTCTCAAAAGTGAGAACCTTGCATTGTCCTCAACGATTAAGCAACAGAAGACGGAGCTAAGATCTTTGAAATCTAAAATTTCGTCCTTCGAATCGGAAAGTTTAATTTTAAAATCGAAAACTTTTATTTTGGAATCGCAATTGTCCGATTTGGAATCGAAAGAAAAATCTCTTCAGTCGTCATTCGACTCGATTGATGGAAACTTTAACGCAGCAACTAAAATTATGTCAAAATTATCAAAAGCTCTGAAGGAGTGTGATCCATCGGCGTTAGCCTCCATCAATAATTTGGGTTTGGAGCAAGAAGTTGAATTGGTTTATGAAGAAAAAAATGGAACAGGCGTTGCAGTTGACTTTAATGTTCAATTTGATAACTCGAAAATTGAAGAGAACTCCAACGCAAGCAAATTGACATCGCTTAACATTACGAAGCAGCAAACTCTATTCCTGCCGACAAACTTTGGTGAAACGTTCCCTGAACTCGAGGAACTGGAAGTGACTCACTCCGGACTCTTCAGCATCGAGAACTCGTGCTTGACTGGATTTAAACATTTACAAACTTTGATTTTGAAAGGAAACAAGATTTATGAGATTCCGTCGAAAGCTTTTACGGAAGTTGAGACGTTGAAGACATTAGACTTGTCAGAGAACAAAATTGAGAAAATTGAAGTCGGCGCCTTTAATCATCTCGAAAGTCTTGTTGAGTTGAACCTCATGAGCAATTTTCTGACCACAGTGACAACTGAAACATTTGAGCATCTTGTCAAGCTTAAAATCTTGAACCTGAGTAACAACAAAATAAATTCCATTGGCAACAACTTTTTGGCTCCACTCAAATCAATCGAGAAAGTTGATTTCACTAAGAACGCCTGCATTGACATAAGTTTCCCTAAAACAAAGAAGAAAGTTTTTGTTGAAACAATCAACGAGAAATGTTTTTTGTCAGTTACTGTCGAAATCTTTTGCAATAATTTTGAATTTAATGAAAGGATTTTCGCTGGTGGCAATGACGACGTTTGTAACATTCAAGAAATAACTATTCAGTATCCGAAAACAAAAATCTCGAAAGTTTTCTTTACTGACCACAAAGAAACTTCGGACATTTCGACTCTCAAGGTCATTGGTCAGTCAATGAAGTTCATTCCTCTCGAGCTTTCAAAAACATTTCCGAAACTCGAACGAATTGTTATCGAAAGTTCAGAGTTGTCTTCTTTGAACGAGAAAGATTTCAAAGGACTCAAAAAATTGAAAAACCTCGAGATCATAGGAAACAACTTGACATCAATCGCAGAAGGAACATTCGATGAAGTGACTCAGCTTGAAGTTCTCAACTTGTCGTCTAATGAAATTGTTTCGCTGCCATCAAAAGCATTCGCTAATTTAAAATACCTAAAGAAACTGATTCTCTCTTTTAATCAATTAGAAAAGTTCACAGCTGATCTTTTGCCGATCAAATGCTCAATCGAAGAATTCCGAATCAGCAACAACGAACTCGAAACTATCGAAGCAAGAACTCTTCACAGATTGAAACACGCCAAAGTTATCGATTTTTCTAAAAACGTTTGCATTGACAAAGAAGTTAACACTGAGAGGAAGGAGATGACTAATGTCTGCAAAAATCATTTTGAAGACCTTTCTGGGGCGATTATCCTACATTGCTCTTCAGATAATTAAGTAGTAAGGTAATGAATAAATTCTTGTATGAATCAGTTTAAGTAATAAAAAATATTCAATCATAGAATTTCTAAAATCAAAAACGTAATTAGGCTTGTTAATAATTTAATAGGCAAAATTCGAAAAAAATATTCTCGCAAATTCAATCTTCAGTGCTTTTTTATTTTGCACATCAGCCACTGTATTGTGAGATATTCAGTTATCAAAGAAGAATAAATATCTTGATAAAGGTCTGTTAATACTTATAAATGAGAACATGGAGAAATGAACTTTAAAAGTCGATCGTTTTATTTCTTTTGTGCAACACAAGTTGTGTTGCTCACTTATTTTATATTAATCGCTGCAACGGCGAGGAAAGATCTCAGTTACTACTTTGGCAAGAGTTTGGAAAGATATTAAACACTCGAGATGTTTCAGTTCATGATCATTTTTGTTCTGTTCTCCGTAGTTTTTGCATGTGGAAATGTAAATGAAAAAATAATTATTCGTTTCATTTAATAACTCATTTTATTTCAAAGGATAAAAAGCAGTGTTGTACTTGTGCCACAATTGAAGAACATTTAATCACAGGTCCTACCGGATACATAATATCATTGTTTCATCTCATTCCAAAGGATCCAAACGCTCCTATTAGTGAAAGTGTGTTATTGGGGCCCGGGTTTACTGCTAACGCTAACGTATACTTATTTCTGGAGGATCTAAGTCTTGCGTGTACATTATATTCAAACGGTAAAATTTTAAGCTTTAATTTATCAAGTTAAGTTTATAAAAAAATATTCTCTTTAAGACATCGATGTTTGGATAAATAATCGACGAGGCTGTGATTTTTCAAGAGGTCACGTTGATCCAGCTATTTCAGAGAAAAAGTATTGGAATTTTAGCTTCGATGAAACGGGTAACATTTATTAAAGAAAATATTTCGACGAAAGTGATTTCATAATTTATTTAATTTTTAAAGTTGTCGACCTTATTGCAGTCGTCGATCATATTCTTAATAAAACTAAAATTGAACAACTTAATTTCATCGGTCATTCAGCTGCATGCGCTGAGTTCTTAATATTATTATGCAATCAACCTGAATATCAAAAAAGATTTAAAACAGTTCAGTTTATGGGTAGATAATTTATAATTTTATTAGAATATTTATTTCATTTTCAAATTATTTCAGCTCCCGCAGTATTTCTTCAGAATAATCCAGTGGTATTAAAGTTACTTGCTAGAGCACTCACCTTTTTGTATCTTTCGGGGATTACAAATGCTTTAGGAATATATTATCTTGATCCAATACCCAAAATACCTTTCACTTCCATACGACTACCGAATCTCTCGGGAATTCCTTCACTTGTAAACGGCAATTCAGGAAATATCAACTACACAGCTTTCGATGCGTTTGCTGAATATTGCCGGACAAGTAAACAAATTTTAATTTTATTTACCTAAGTTAATTTTAATTTGTTTCCAGATTACTCAGTAAAGCAGTCTGTTCACCTTGCGGAGCATGTATTGTACTGTAAATATGAGTTTAAACATTTCGATTACTATTTGAGGAATATGGAGGAATATGAATCACGTTGGGAACCCATTTATGACCTGACGATACTTCAAGACGTCACATTTGATGTTTGGTTTAGCGATAGTGACACATCTGTGTTTTCTGGAAACGTTCGAGCTTTGATTAAAGTCCTTCCAAAAGTAATATCTCATGAAGTGCCTAAAGAAGAAGACTATGAGCATGATGACTTTGTGTTTGCCGAAAAGGCGGCAAATGGTGTTTACGAGCATATGGTAAATAGAATCCGTGGACAATGATTCAGGAGTAAAGTTTCTCTCGTTCGTTGGTTTAACGAGAAAGTTCAATGAAATATGCACTTTTTTTTAATAAAAAAGAGACTTTAAAATTTGGCTTGTTTACTTAGTTTTCTGATGACTCATTTCACTTAGGTTGCAACTTTACAGTTGTCTTAATAAATGTTTATTCTGGCAGATGCAACAGAAAAACATCTGTTTTTTCGAATTCAATGAACGGAGAAAAAATTCGCTGATCTTCTTGGAAATAAGAGTTTTTTTTAAGAGAATCGCTCATTAGTCATTCTTGCGATTCCAGCGATAAATTTCAAAAATAATAGAAATTCCATATTAACAAAAACAAGTTCACTGAACAAGAACAAAAATCTACACGTGATTTAATGAAGACCTTGTAATTGAAGTAAGCTTTAAAGTTTTCTTCATTATTAATTAAATTTCTAATATTATTTCTCTGAAATTCCAAAGTCGGTAAGCATCTTTTTTACAAAATTATTTTATTATAACATCAGTTAGGTTCATTTTTTTCGTGAGTATCAGTGATCATTAAAGACGATTTTGTGAGGTTCACGGTTAAGTTTTTACCAATTTCTCGTTTTCCTTTTTGTTTTCATCCAGAACTTTTAACATCTCAGCACTTTTCTCCATTCCATTTGCGCTGATATCAGTTTTTAGTTCTTCGTTAGCACTTTCCAAGCTCTCGATCGTCGACATCAGTTGCGTTATGTTTGTGGCTAAAGAGAAATTCTCAATTTCGAGTTTTTCTTTGTTCTCTTTTAATTTCGCATTTTCCTCGTTGAGTTCGTTGAATGTCGAAAGATCCTTTAAACATTCTTCAAGCGATGACTTCTCATTTCTTTCGTTGGCTTTAAAATTGTTGATTTCCGTGAGATTTGCTTGAAGAAGTTTATCTTTCTCTGTCAATGAGGTGACCAAGTTCGCGTTGTTTAATCTCAAAATATTTTTTTTTCAAGAACTTCAAATTGTCGGTAAAAATTTTCATGCTTTCGATGGTTGCCATCAGTTGAGTTATGTTTGTAACCGAAGCGCCATTCTCACTCTCGGAAGTTTCTTTTGTTTTGTTTCAATATCGCAATTTCCTCTTCTTTCTCTGATAAAGTTTTATTTAGTGCGATTCCTTTCAAGCAAAACAATTTCTTCTTTGGGCTCTCGCATTTAGTTGCAACTTCGTTAATGAACAAATTAAAGTCCGGGATGTCTTCCGGGAAATTCTTGTTGATGCAAACGTTACCAAAAAATTAATCATAGTCAACGTTGATGACGTTTCAGTGTCAATTGTGCTGAGGCGATTGTTCTTCACTGAAAATGTCCCCAGTTTTGTATTTTTTCACGAACAAATCAGCCGGTAATGAAACTAATTTGTTCTCGTAAATGTGAAGTTGTTCTAATTCGATTAAATCCACGAAAAGATCTTCAGGCAATGTCGTCAGAGAAGTGAATATGATAAAAACTATCCAAACTTTCTTGCAGTTTGTGAACACTTCTCGATTAATTCGAATGATTGAGTTGTCGTAAATATCGAAACGTTCCAAGTTTCGAAAGAAATTACAGACTTTTGTGGGAACACGGCTTTGCCTCTTCTCGATTGATATAAATTCTGTTGACATCATCGTTTGTTTTCTGCATTAATTGATTTCCATTATAGTTGGTTTGACGAATCCGCTAGGAAAGAAAAAAATAAGAAAATATTTAAATTCTTTGTGTTCTACGATTCTTAAACATAATTATAGTTTCTAATTAAAAGAATTACAATCTCGTATTTTTTATCTCAAAATTTCAGGCTTGTCACAAATTTAAAACGTAAAAAAAACTTTTATACTATTTTGGTTTGTGCTTAACCTATTTCGTTTAAAATTTGAGATAATAAATACGAAATTCTGTTTTATGATTGTTGTAGGATATTCACCTTAGATACTCAAGTCGTAGTTGCTCGTGTTCTTGGAGCAGAGATTGTTAGACTGAGCCATTGATCAAGAAACATAAATTTCTTAAAATATTTTCTGATCTTTTTCATTCTCAGTGGATACATTAGCCTTAGACTGGATTGTGTGTTTCAATATTTAAGAGAAGTGCCATGTGAAAAAAAGCTTTCAAATCGACATCGCGGTCAAGGAAATCGGTCACTAAATAAAACAAACGATGACGTCAAGGGAATTTATATCAATCGAGAAGAGGAAAAGCCGTGTTCCCACAAAAGTTTGTAATTTCTTTCGAAACTTGGAACGTTTCGATATTTACGGCAACTCAATCATTCGAATTAATCGAGAAGTGTTCACAAACTGCAAGAAAGTTTGGAAAGTTTTTATCATATTCACTTCTTTGACAACATTGCCTGAAGATCTTTTCGTGGATTTAATCGAACTAGAACAACTTTACATTTACGACAACAAATTAGTTTCATTACCAGCTGATTTGTTCGTGAAAAAATACAAAACTGAGGACATTTTCAGTGAAGAACAATCGCCTCAGCACAATTGACACTGAAACGTCATCAACGTTGACTAGGATTAAATTTTTGGTAACGTTTGCATCAACAAGAATTTCCCGGAAGACATCCCGGACTTCAATTTGTTCATTAACGAAGTTGCAACTAAATGCGAGAGCCCAAAGAAGAAATTGTTTTGCTTGAAAGGAATCGCGGTGAATAAAACTTTATCAGAGAAAGAAGAGGAAACTGGGATATTGAAACAAAACAAAAGAAACTTCCGAGAGTGCGAATGGCGCTTTGGTTACAAACATAACTCAACTGATGGCAACCATCGAAAGCATGAAAAATTTTAACGACAATTTGAAGTTCTTGAAAAAATGATATTTTGAGAATAAACAACGCGAACTTGGTTACCTCATTGACAGAGAAAGATAAACATCTCCAAGCAAATCTCACGGAAATCAACAATTTTAAAGCCAACGAAACAAATGAGAAGTCATCGCTTGAAGAATGTTTAAAGGATCTTTCGACATTCAACGAACTCAACGAGGAAAATGCGAAATTAAAAGAGAACAAGGGAAAACTCGAAATTGAGAATTTCTCTTTAGCCACAAACATAACGCAACTGATGTCGACGATCGAGAGCTTGAAAAATGTTAGCGAAGAACTAAAAACTGATATCAGCGCAAACGGAATGGAGAAAAGTGCTGAGATGTTAAAAGTTCTGGATGAAAACAAAAGTTTGACTAATATTTAGAATTAATTTTGTAAATTGAATGATTATCATAAATTTATTTTCTTTATATTTTCTCGAAGCAATCTGATTGAAATAATTGCACTCGTCCAAAGAGAAGAGAGAAAAAAAAATTCAAATCGCTCTCTCAGCTTTTGCTGATAAGAAACAAGAGATTTAAACTCTAATGATTCTCATTCGCAATTTACTCTGAGTTGCTCTGACTGAGCATTTAATCAAACATGGTTCAAGGGATCAGAGTAAACAGCAGTAATCTTAAAATATTTGCTGATCATTTCTGTTGTCGACGTCGAGAGCATCGCGCCATCATAAAGCGACAGTTGTTATCAAAATGGGAAAGAAGACAGTCGTCAAGCAAAATGAATCCTGACATTAAAATTTTGATTGCCTTAGATTATGATTTTTTTTTCACAATTCTCTCAACTTTTTTCAACTTTTTAGTAAATTAGATAAACGTATAGCAACAGGATTTCTCCATTGGGATTTTGCAATTTTAGTTGTTGATGCAAACGCTTCCACAGATATTGCTCCTAATTTTGGAAACGAGTTTATTCCCGAAATGATAAAGATCTTTTAATATATGAATACGTTGCGAATTGATTTGAATGGTCGTCGAACCGTAAACGTCGACATTTTGCAAGATTTGAAGAAATTAAAAAATGACACGTCATCGTTTGATTGCGGATGTGAAAGTTTCTGAAATTTCTGTTACTGCGATATCGTTTTCAAAAACTCGAAACTAAATCACTAGGCTCTCGTTAACTCCTTCACTTAATTAAAATTCACAATCCAGTCGACGAATCCGCAGAGGAACAAAATAACCAGAATATATTTAAAGAGCTCGAGTTCTCTATTCAAAGGCTCAGACTAAACTGACGCTGCAAAGCGATCTCAGATTTATTATCACATTTTTATTGCCCTCCCTCGCGAAAAGGTCATTTGAAAAATAAATTAAACTTTTCTCATCGAGAGCAGCATTGAGATAATCTCACC
The DNA here is from genome assembly GCA_033063855.1 of Smittia aterrima. Lineage (NCBI taxonomy): Eukaryota > Metazoa > Arthropoda > Insecta > Diptera > Chironomidae > Smittia > Smittia aterrima. The sequence goes on from CP093831.1 coordinate 23,851,429, forward strand.
GCGTAAACTGCGACTGCTCATGTTTATTAGCGCAAAAATAAACCCACATATTAAATTTTAGCGAGCTAGCTGCTTTCGTTCTAGACTTGTTATCTTGTTTCCACACAAACACATTTGAATCTGGACAGGATTTTTTAATCGTTTTTCTGGCTAAATTTGTCATTGAGCATTTTATTTTCTAACCGAAAACAATATTCCGGTCCCACTTAAAAATTTATAATCACGAGATTTGCAGCGTCAGTTCGCTCTGAGGCGTTTATTAAAGAACATGGAGCTCTTTAAATATTTTCTTATCTCTTTGTTGCTCTGTGGATCCATCGAGAGCGTTCGACTCGATTGCGATGATTCGCCTAAAAATTTCTGCTCTGTGACAAATCTCAAAGTTATTGAAACGGATGTCGCAGTCACGGAAGTTGCTTTCAAATCTCAGAACCAAACGAAAGATGAAATCGACATAATGGTTATAATTCATAAAGTTGAGACCGAACGTGTGCCAACGAAAACTTGTAATTTCTTTCTAAATTTGAAACAATTTTATATTAGCGGCGATTCAATCGTTCGAATCAATCGAGAAGTATTCACAAACTGCAAGAAAGTGACATTAGTTACAATCGCGAACACTTCTCTGACGACGTTGCCTGAAGATCTTTTTATGGATTTAACAGAATTGACGATTCTTATGCTCTACGACAACAAACTCGTTGCATTGCGAGCTGGTTTGTTCATGGCAAATACAAAATTAATTGCTTTATCAGCGGCAAATAATCAACTTAGCTTAATAAACGCTGATCTGCCGCCAACATTGACTCTTGTCGACTTTCGTCGCAACATTTGCATCAACAAGAGATTTCCGGAAGACATCACAATTCTCAGTTTGTTCGTCACCGAAGTTATCACCAACTGCGCGATTAAGCAATCCAGTCTCTCAGAGGAGATCGCGCTTAACAAAACGTTATCAGAGAAAGACAAAGATATTTCGGAATTAGAACGAAAAAGGGAAACGCTAGAAAAAGAGAATCTCGCATTGTTGGCTAACATTACTCGCCTGATGTCGAACATCGAAAACTTGGAAAGCGATAACGAAGAACTTAAAACTGATATCAGCGCAGACGAAATGGAGAGAAGTGCTGAATTATTAAAAGTTCTCGGCGAGAACAGAATTTTGAAAGCAAATTACGAAAATTTGTTAAAATCGTTGACAAATCTCACGAAATCAACGAAATAATAATTTTAGACACCCCCTCTGAAGAGGAAAAGGTACGTTCGCTACATACATCCAATGTTCCGAGAGATGATCATGAACCTCAGAAATATGAAATAAAATTGTTTACAAATCATATTCGGCTTTTTCTTTATTTGTATGCAAAGTGCCGAACAATATTGAGGTTGCCCACTTTCGTCGCTTGTTATCACAAATTTTAAACGTTTTAGGTTTAACCAAATAAAAATAGCATTTCAGAATGAGAAAATCTAAATGAGTTTAAATTCATGAGATTCGCACGTGAACGGCAACTCAATGAAACGAATTAGTCGCGAAGCATTTACAAATTGGTGACTCTGCCCGAGGATTTGTTCCTGGATTTAACTGAGCTAAAAAATATTCGTCTCGAATCAAACAAACTTGTTGCTTTGCCAGCTGATTTGATAATAGCAAATACACAGGTGCAAACGTTAAAAGCGATTACAAATAAGCAACTGACCTCCATTGACACCAATCTGCCATCAAAACAACAAAAGTTGAAATTCGTGGCAACGCTTGAATTGATAAAAGTTTCCTGAGGACATCGCGGACAAGCAATTGTTTATTAAAGAAATTAAAAACAAGTGGTCGTAGCAGTTCGTATCGAATTTAATGTAGGGTTTTTCATCCGTCGGTCTGGTTACAGGGGGTTTGACTATACTGGGTTTACTGGTTCGAAGTGGACCCAAATCTGTTCAGCTCTGCCCATTTCATGTGAACAAATAAAAGCTCTAACTTCAAAGGAAAAGAAGTTTCACTTGGCGCTGGCAAGAGGTGGACCCAGATCTATGCTTCCGTTTTCGAGAAAAATTATTTCCAAACTAAAAATCGACTTCTATTTTGGACCCGTGGGCCCGGTCTTGATGCGCTAGCAAAAAATCCTCAAAAATTCGTATTAATACTGTCTATCGACTGGCGAAAAAATTAATTCGCTAGCTTATAGCGTTCGCGAGTTATCTCAATCACGGACGTCGGACCACGGAAGACACGGACAAAGCGGCCACTATAAGATGAAAACCCCTAAAAATTATTAACGAAGAACTTGAGACTGATTGTGTCGAAAACGGAATGGAGAAAAATGCAGAATTATTAAAATGTCGGGAGGAAAACAAAAGTTTAAAATCCAATACGTGAATGTTTTAAAAAAATTTGACAAATCTCACAAAATCTGTTTAAATCATTACAGAAACGCAATTCACAAATAAAACCAAATTAATTCAACGATATTATTTATGCAAACTCTGTGTATTTTTGTTAAAAATTATTTACTTCTGCAAATCTTATACCGAGCCGAGAAGATTAATAAATTTTTCGGAACTTTAACGGTTGATTCAATCCTTCCTAGGGTTGGGGAGGTATTTCAGATGGTTGTTCAAAAATTGTCTTCTCGCAGATAAATTTTTCTTCATGGAGCTGGTAGCAATGAATGTCGTTGTAAACAAAAGTATTTCCGCTTTTTTCGATAGCTAAACAATCCTGCATGCCTCCCCAATAATCTGGGTTACCAGGTGGAAATGTTAGTGGATAGTCAATGAACTTTCCTGAGGTAGCCCAGTACCAATGAGAACGACTTCTGGGTACTAATCCAACGGCACCGATATGAGTATATAGTTCGAATAAATGTGCATTCTGTTCACATAATCTTATGAATGCATCATGTTCAACTTTAGTCTCAGGTGATAGAATGTCCATTCCATAAGCTTTGCATGCCGATCTCGTGTGGACCCAGAGCGATTTAAAAAACTTTGGCAAGTAATATTCCTTTGTCCACGTGTCGCCTGTGTTAAAATAAATTATTTCTATACTAAGAACAGTTTGAATTAAAGATTACATACCTTTGTAAGATCCAAGCTTATGGAATAGAAACTCATCTCCACGAGTCTGAATAATTGACAACACAATCAAAAATACAACTTTCACCAACATTTTTGTTCTTCGAATGATTCAAGTCATCGCAAATTTTCAGTTTTTATATGAAAGTTATCACGTTGAAAACCGAAAATTTGCGAAGCCGACATTCGGGTTTTCCTATCGTAATCTTTAATGGCAATACAATTCAAATAAATTAATGATTCTCGATAAATAGAATAGTGTTTGCAAGGCGAAGATAACTGCAGTAAACCTATTTTTTACTATCAGAGTAAAGTTTTAGTTAAACGTTTTACTATCATAGTAAACACTTTACTACTGTACTGCAGTTATCTTCCCCTTGCTTGGTTCAATGTCATTTTGAGTCAGTTAATCGAATTCAATTCTGAGAAAGTGATCTCATTCTGAAATGCTATTTTTATTTGGTTAAACCCAAAGTGTTAAAAGTTTGAGATAACAAGCCTTGAAAGAGTGCGGACTCAAAATTGTTCGGCTCTTTGCATACAAATAAAGAATTACTCGAAGATAATTTGTTCGGGTTGGCATTCGCCGAACAGGAAAGTTCACACGGCTCGCTTTAAAAACAAACTCAGTTAGCTTTTCCAAGAAATCCAATTTTTCTTCATAATTTATTCAAAAGATTAAATAATCTTTCTTGGAAATTTTAGGGAGAGGCTCATGCGAACTTTACTAGCAGTCTTGATGTTTGTGTGAATATTTTTTTGTAGACAAAACAAAAATAAATGCAGCGAAATGTTCTTTTTCTTCAGAAGCTAGAGGTGCCTTTGTTGGATGAATAATAATATTTCCTTTTGCATTGGCTTTGTTTTTCTCGATTTTTCTTCTTCTCATTGTGGCATCAACTTTTTTGTTATAGCTAATGCAAACCTGTAATCTTTTTAAGATTTCGGTTATTTCTTTATTTGTATGCAAAGAACCCAATAATCACAAGCCGAATAAAAATTTCAGATAAGAAATGCGGCATTTAACTTTAGTTCGCTCTGATGCTCTGATGAATATCTCCATAAACATTCCGGTAAAATAAAGATTCAAATTTTCATTAAAAATAAAATAAATAATTTCTTACTTCGACATTGAAAACATTTCTGTTCATTCCAGCCAAGCGTGAAAATTTCATTTGAATTGATTGACCTTCTGTTTTTATCGATCAAAGGTTTAATCGATAATGAGTCAACAGCCGAAAATTTGTTTTCATAACAAATAACAAACTTAGCGACCCTTTCGAAACTTTTAATTTACAGTAACCATTGACGAGTTTATTTATTCTCAGTTTTATTGACTGAAGCAGTCTGATTAAATATTTTGTCCGAATCCTTTAAAGTCGTGGAGTTAATAAAATGTGCGAAGGTCAAGAAGTTGAGTTAAATGATTTGCCGGAGGAAATTTTGTTGAAAATATTTGACGACATGAACTTTAAAACTTTATTGGAATCGTCTCTCGTGTGTAAAAAGTAAGTTTTTGATTTTCTCATTCGATCAGAGATTATTCAAGAACAAATTTTCAATTTTTAGATGGAATGAAACTATCGGAGAGAACAATTCGACTATGAGAAAGATTAAACTTGTCATTAGAGATCGTCCTTTCATACAAATTCCGAAGAAGTTAAGTCGCAACTATCGGTCGATCAAAATACGCGGAATCGATTGGAAAAGAAGCAAATACATTTGGAATGAAATGTTGGAATTAATTGATCAGTTTGGATCAGATTTGCGACATCTGGAGATTGAACGCTGTGAAGTTATGATGGAAGACTTGAATAACTTTAACAATTTATTGGAATGCTTGACGAGACTCGAAACGTTGAAGATTTCAATTACAAACTTCGATGATGAATTCAAAGTTGATCTTAGTCAAATGAATCGTCTCAAGTCGTTGGAGCTCGTGTCAAATTATTGGAAAGTAAGTTGACTTTAAAAGCTTCTCCTGACTTTTTATTCATTCCTAAAGATTTTTTCCAGATCCTGAAGTTTCCTGAAACTGCTCAGTTATCAAGTTTTAAAGTTAGTTCCTTGGATGGCTATCAATCTCCTGATTCAATGATCAAATTCTTGGCCAGTCAGCAAAATCTCGAGGAGCTTGCAATCCGAAACTGTGGATCATCACTCAACAAAAATAATTACGAGAAACTGCAAGCGATTAAGTCTCCACTCAAGAAACTTGCAATCCACAAACATGACAATTTGTTCGGCTCAGAGAGAAACTTATTGCTCTTTGTTGATAAGTTTGTCGATTCTTTGGAAGAGCTTGACATCGGAAGTTCATTCTCAACATCATTTTACGAAATGATATTCAACAAATTCCGCAAACTTAAAACTTTAAGAGTTGACATCGACGGCGCATCTAACGTCGGCGCATTTTGTAAAAATCTTCGTCAAAATCCTTCAATTCAAAAGCTAATCATGTACGGCTACAAACTTGAAGTGTTGAAGTCGATTCAAGGAATAATAGGCAACGTGCCGAGTCTTCAAAGTCTGACTCTAGAAAATTGTGATCTCTCGAAGGAGTTAATGACTTTCATCGTTAAAAATCTTACAAAGCTCAAAGAACTTCAAGTCAGAAATATTTCTGATGAATCTTTTGACGGAGTTTGCGTTCCTAGTCTCAAAACAATTTCGATCATGAAGCTCAAAGGCAATGAAACACAATGGACGTCGATTACATTAGCTCTACCAAACATCGAAGTTTTCAAAGTCCAATCTTGCGAAGAATTGTTAAATGAGATGATCAACATAATCTCGAAGGGTTGGCCAAGACTAAAACATTTCACTTTTGGATATGGCTTCATCGCTTCGAAAGGAACCTTCAACCAACTCTTACGCAACTGCAAATACTTGGAAACTGCTGAAATCTGTGAGAAAGCATTCAAATCAGAAACTGAGAAAGAAGAAATTTTAGAGAATTCCAAGAGAGATGGACTCAGATTCGTTGTTCATTCGACTGATAAGACTCTGAAATTTAATAATTATGGGAAACTTTTTTAAAGATTTCAATTCAAATTCAGAGATTGTGTCAAAATATATTTTCTCATTGAACAAGCAAAATGATAAAATTTGAATTAAAATAAAAATTGATTAGCAATGCAGCTTTAGTTTTGTCTAAAAATATTTTTTTTTTTTCAATTAAATGAAGAAAGAGAGCAAAGTTAATAAACTTAGAGTCATTGAAACTTCATGCGACTGCTGGAACATTGTCGTTTCAGACGTTGCAAGATAACAGCATTCTTTTATTTTTAAAATGACATTTTGCGTGGCCTTGCAATAAAATTTGCGATAAAGAAACTCTGAGACTCGCATTCGCAGCTTCAGTTTAGCTTGTGCCTTTAATGATTAAAGTTTAATCAGAGAACATGAAGCAGCTTAAACTGACTTCTGAAGCTGCTAACACAACTTTGCCACTTAAATGTTGAAGAATGATCTCAGGAATATCGAGAAAACGTGACAAATATTCTAATGGATCCATGCTCGTCAGCTCATGTAATGTGACAATTAAATTTTCAAGCTTTTCACTCAAAACTTCTATTTCTTCTGCTTTTGTTTCATCCTCTGGCTTGCTGACTACGATCGATGCAGGGCTTTTCTCCATAATTTTTATTTTTTTTATCTAAAAATGATAATTGAATCAAATGAAAAAAAAATCCAGAAAGAAAATTAATGCGAGTTAGTTGATGTTACCTTTTCGAATGCTGAGAATGAAATGAGACAAGCTAAAGTTTTCCTTTTATTCGTTTTTTCACTCGAATTCTTATTAGAAGACAAATCCATTTGCAAAGTACAAAACGCCATTTAAAAAAATATCCACGACAATTGTTTCATTTTATAAGTTTGACATTAGCGGAAAATTTAATAGAATCTTCAGAACATGTTTCGTGTCCTGGTTATTAGAAAACTAGGAAATGAGACATCATGCGAACAGAAATAATAGAAAACTTGAAAGTGTTGTTGATGAGGAATTCCGAGAACAGCTGGCAAAATAAAGATGACGTCACACATTTAAAACGAAATATTTCAATTACATAAATGTTGATTGCAATTCGATGACGAAAATGGAAATTCCAAGTAAAAAGGAAAGTGTAATTATAATTAGGATTCGATTAATTTCCAAATAAAAAATATTTGTTGGCTAATTTATAAATATTTTTGAATGTTTTTAATCAAATCATTAATTAAACTATTTTTTTTCGCATCTTTAACGGAAAATCCTGCCGCAGCTTTCCTGATTTGTCAGTTTTGCACATATGGGTTCCGTGAAGGGAAAGATTACGATCACCACATGAAAATACATGAAGAATAGATTCATTACATCGACATTTACGGAGAATCAATCAATCGAGACGTATTCACAAATTGCAACAAAGTTTGGACACTCTTTCTCGTCAACACTTCAATGACGACTTTGCCGGAGGATCTTTTCGTGGATCTAATTAAATTAGAGCAACTGCACTTTTTCTTTAACAAACTCGTTGCTTTGCCAGCTGATTTGTTAATTGAAAATACAAAATTAAAATTCCTAGACGTGCAGAATAATCGACTCATTACAATCGACATTGAAGTGCCATCAACATTGACTTTTATTGACTTTCGTGATAACGTTTGTGTCGACAAGAAATTCCCGGATGACATCACGGACTTGAAATCGTTCTCTGAAGAAGTTGCAAATAAATGCGAAAGTCCAATGAAGAAATCATTTCATTTAAAGGCGATCACTTTCGATCAAAACTTTATCAGAAAAAGAAAAGGAAATCGCGAGATTAAACGCTTCGCTAGAAGAAACGTTACAGAAACTCTCTCGTCATCAAGGAAACTCCGAGCGATTTCAGTCACACGATTCATTTTGCTTATTCCATCGCAATTGTGATTTTATTCATTCTCGTTTTGATAACGATTGTAACTTTATGGCGACGAGATGTTTATGCAAGGAAGCAAAGAGTAAACTATGAAGTCGACATGAGAAATTTAATTGAAAATGAATAAAAAGAATGATTTCAGAGAACAGACGACATCCCTGACTTAAAAGATAATGACTTTATTAAATGATTGCAACAATGTCGCTTCAGCAATGACTCGTTTTGCGTGACCTCGCAATAAAATTCACGATAAGAAACCCAGAAATTTGCATTGCAGCTTCAGTTTAGTCTGAGCCAGTATTCAACGAACATGGAGCTCTTTAAATATTTTCTGATTTCTTTGTTGCTTCGCGGATTTGCCGAGAGCGTTCGACTGGATTGTGGTAAACCAATAAAAGGTTTCTGCTTTGTAAATTCAAATCTTAAGGTTACTGAATCCGACAGTGCAGTCACGGAAGTTATTTTCAAATCTCAGGACCAAACGGAGGATGATGTCAAGTTTATTTCTATACATTATGCAGCTGAGAATGAACGTGTTCCCACAAAAGCCTGCAATTTCTTTCAAAATTTGAAAGTTTTTACCGTTTTCGACAATCAAATAATCAATCGCATAAATCGAGAAGTGTTCACCAACTGCAGAAAAGTTTCGGTAGTTGATATCACGTTCACTGCACTGACAACATTGCCAGATGATCTCTTCGTAGATCTAATCGAATTAGAAAATCTTGACCTTAAATACAACAAACTCGTTTCCTTGCCGGCTAATTTATTCGTAAAAAATACAAAACTAAAAGTTTTACTAGCGGAAAACAATCAACTCACCACTATTGACACTGAGCTGTCGTCAACATTGAAAACCATCGATTTTCGTGGCAACATTTGCATCGACAAGAAATTCCCAGGTGACACCGAGGACTTGACATTGTTCTCAAACGAAGTTGCATCCAACTGTTCCACAAGGCAATCCAATGTTTCAAGTACGACCGCGATCAACATAATTTAATCAGTAAAAGAAGAGGAAATCACGAAGTTAAAAAGGAAATTAAAACGTTCGACAGTGTTAAAGTAGCTTTAGTCTCGAACAATACACAATTGATGTCGATCATCGAAAATTTAAAAATTGAGATCGAATTATTTAAGACGAACAAAATTCAAAAGTTTACGAAAGTTCTTGAAGAAAATAATATTATAATACAGAGCATCAACAAATGACCGAATTTTTGGACGACCAAGAAATCAATTTAGAATCATCGCTTGAAGAATGTCGACGGAATTTCTCGAAGTTCATGACTTTTGTTCATGAAAATTCAGATTAAACTCTTCGCTAGAAGAAACGTTACAGAAACTCTCAGTCATCAAAGAAATTCCATGGCGACGAGATGCTTGTGGAAGTCGTCATGAGGAATTTGATTGAAAATGAATAAAAAGAATAATTTAATCAACTCGTATATCTCAATTTTTAAACCAATGAAAGTCTGAATGCTGATGATTTTAGAGAACAGATGACATCACTGACTTGGAAGAGAATGACTTCATTAAATGATTGAAACAATGTCGCTTCAGTAATGAGTCATTTTGCGTGACCTCGCAGTAAAGTTCATGATAAGAAACCCAGAAATTTGCATTGCAGCTTCAGTTTAGTCTGAGCCAGTATTCAACGAACATGGAGCTCTTAAAATATTTTCTGAACATTTTATTCTTTTGCGGATATGCCAAGAGTGTTCGACTGGATTGTGAATATTTAACAAAAAAATTCTGTACTGCGAAAAATCTCAAAGTTACTGAAACCGACGTAGCAGTCACGGAAGTTATTTTTAAACTTCAGAACCAAACGAGTGATGACATTGAGTGGATTGCAATAGATCATGAAGCTGAGACCGAGCGAGTAACAACAAATATTTGCAATTTCCTTCAAAATTTAGATTTTTTTATCATTTACGGAATCGCACTTAAACGAATCAATCGCGAAGTGTTTTCAAACTGTAAGAAAGTTTCGCGAGTTAACATCAAATTTACTTCACTGACTACATTGCCCGATGATCTCTTCGTGGATCTAATCGAATTAGAAAGCCTTAGCCTTAACGGCAACAAACTCGTTTCCTTGTCAGCTGATTTGCTCATTAAGAATACAAAATTAATAAATTTAGAAGCGGAAAAAAATCAACTCAACACTATTGACACTGAACTGCCGTCAACATTGCTTTTGATTAACTTTCGTGGCAACATTTGCATCGACAAGAAATTCCCAGATGACATCAAGGACTTGACATTGTTTTCAAATGAAATTGCTTCCAACTGTTCGACAAGGCAATCCAATGTTTTAAATACGATCAAGTTAAACAAAACTTTATCAGCAAAAGAAGAGGAAATCACGAAATTAAAAAAGGAAATTAAAACGTTCGACAGTGAAAAAGTAGCTTTAGCCTCGAACAATACACAATTGATGTCGATCATCGAAAATTTAAAAGTTTTTAACGAAAATTTAAAAATTGAGATCGAATCATTTAAGACGAACAACAGTCAACACTTTACGAGAGTTCTTGAAGAAAATAATATTTTGAGAGTAAATAACTCTAATTTGGTGATCTCATTGACAACGAAAGATACAAACGTCAGCAAACTTGAAGAGAATCTTGATAACTGTAATCAGAATAATAAATTTTTACAAGGAAATCTAACGAAAATCAACGCAGAGCATCAACAAATGACCGAATTTTTGGACGACCAAGAAATCAATTTAGAATCATCGCTTGAAGAATGTCGACGGAATCTCTCGAAGTTCATGACTTTTGTTCATGAAAATTCAGGAAATTGCACTCACTCACTCATTTTGCTTATTCCATCGCAATTGTGATTTTATTCATTCTCGTTTTGATAACGATTGTAACTTTATGGCGACGAGATGTTTATGCAAGGAAGCAAAGAGTAAACTATTAAGTCGACATGAGAAATTTGATAGAAAATGAATAAAAAAAAATAATTTAATCAAATCGTGATTTTTAAACCAATAAAAGCTGACGATTTTAGAGAACAGATGACATCACTGACTTGGAAGAGAATTACTTCATTAAATGACTGAAACAATGTTGCCTCAGTAATGATTCGTTTGTGTTAGAAATTTGCATTACAGCTTCAGTTTAGTCTGAGCCAGTATTCAACGAACATGGAGCTCACAGAATATTTTCTGATTATTTTATTCTTTTGCGGATATGCCGAGAGTGTTCGACTGGATTGTGCTTATTTGACAACAAAATTCTGCTATGTGAAAAATCTCAAAGTTACTGAAACCGACGTAGCAGTCACGGAAGTTATTTTTAAACTTCAGAACCCAACGAGTGATGACATTGATTGGATTGCAATGTATCATGAAGATGAGACCGAACGAGTAGCAACAAATGTTTGCAATCATGAAGTTTTTTAAAAAATTCAGATCGAATAATTTTTCTGAAAACAAGAAATATATTCATTTATTCACTTTTCAAAAGTTCGTGATATTTAACGAAAAACCAATAAAAAAACCGTCTTCTTTTATTTTCTTTAAAGAGAAATTTTAGAGTTTCGAAAACATTTCAACAACAGTGCCGAATTTGGTTTGAACTTTTGTCGAAAATTTGAAAAGACATTTTTTGACAAACTTTTTAAAATAGATCAATTAACAATAAAATAGTCAAGTTAAAAAGTTTCTGAAAATTTTAAATTTCAAAAAAATTAAATAAAATTATACAAAAGTTTTTGTTATTGAAAATAATTATATACAAAATAAAAATTGATAAAGGATTTTTCATTTTTTGATTTTCAACATTAAATTGAAAGGAAATCGTTTTTGTCCATTACGAAATGAAACAAAAATAAATTTTAAACTGAAAAAAATATCAACTATTCAGCATGCTTGCTTTTGCTCAACGAACAAGATGTTCATCGAAATTTAAAGTTTTTATTCACGAAAATTAATTAAGATCGATCAATTTTAAAACTCAAAAAGTTATTTTCATCACTAATATTTTGAGTATTGCGAAGATCTCTTGATTTAATCGAATTAAAAGCTTTACCTTAACGAAAACAAATTTTTCTTTGCCAGTTGATTTCTCGTGAAATAAAAAATTGAAAATTTTTAAAAGATAATAATTGACTCAGCACAAGACATGATTTCAGTAACGGTTGCTAAGATTGACTTTAGTGCAACGCCTATCGACAAAATTCCGGATGACATCACGGACTTCAAATTTCATGAACGAATTTTATGCAAGCCCAACAAAAGTTTTCTTTTGAAAACAAAAGCATTTAGAGAATGAAAAGACGAAATTGAAATTGATTAAACGATTCCTAGAGAATGAAAATCTTGACACAATCAGAATCAAAAATAATCATTTGAATTGAAAGCATTTTGTTTGTTTCATTTTGATAACGACTGCAGCTTTATGGAGAAATGTTTCAAGAACTCAAGAACTTCAACAAACTATGAGGTCAACATAAATTTCGTTGAGAACGAATAGACGGATCGCTCAGACTGGGATGCAAGATAACAACTTGTTATTTATAAAATGATATTTTGCGAGGCCTCTCAATGTTTGATAAGAAATCGAGATTGCACTCGCAGCTTTATTTTTGTCTGTTGAAGTTTATCTCGTTTTGAGTAAAAAAATTTAAAGTTTATTTTATGAATTTTTATTTAAGTTGATTAGATATCAAGAACAATTCTCTTTGATCGCTTCTACGAACACAAGCAAATTTCGGGACAGTCCTCTCGTATTTTTTCATGCAAACTTAAGAGAAATAATTTCGATCTAAGATAACAAATTCGTTGAACTTAATTCAATCTTTTCAAGTTTGTTTCATTGATAGAAAATCTACGATTGAATCTTGGTCTAGAAATAATGAAATGTTTGATACATTAAATGAGAGAGTTAATTTTTCATCACTAATAAATATTTTCAATGGCAATGAGACAATTTGGTTAGATGATAAATCGAGAACTACAAGTTGAGTTAGCTTGTCGAATGTTCCTTCTTTGATCGATGACAAATTGTTTTCTGTGATTTCAATTTTCATAAATCGATTGAGTCTTTGAAAATCCTTTCCGCACAGAGAAATTAATCCTGAGTTTTTGATGACAATTATTTGAAGATTCGGAAACATTTTCGAGAGTTGCGAAGGAACAAAATTCATCGATTGATTGACGATCTTTAGAGCAGAAATATCCGAGTCTTTATAGCTAAGCTTTGCGATGGATTGAAGCGAACAGAAATTTTGAGCTACCAATGCGATTCCATCAAGAATATTCGAGATTCATAGAGATACGTAATTTCGTAAATATCAGAATCGCGATCATCGTAAAATTTTAAAATATGTTTACACGTCCCGCTTGAAGACATGCAGTTCGCTTTCACAATTGCAGCATTTTCAATCTTCAAAACTAAAAATAATTTTTTCTTTGTTTCTTTAGAGAAATAAAAATCGATTCGTACCTTGTAAGGACATTTGAACAAGTCCGTTGAATGTGGTGTTAAACCAATTGATGGCTTCCTTAAGATACGCAAGTTTTGGCAAATCTTCTGAGAGTTCACAAACATTCAGCTTTACTAATTTTGCAATTTGCCTATAATTTCCTCCAATCCTATTTGTTTTGTGGAAGCATGTAAGATCAACCTTAAATTGACTTTGACGTGAAATAACTCTGAGAATTCAACAAGCAAATTACATAAAGTTTCTCTATCGCCCTTTGAAGAGTGCATCCTGCGTTGAGATAGGTTGTGTTCCTAGAAATTGCTTTTAGGTAGCAATAACTTTGTGCAAATTGATTCCTTCGAAACACAATCAACTTTCGTAAATTTGTGGTACTAAAAATTGTTTTAAAATTGAATTCAGAAAATTTAATTAAATTACGGCTTACATCTTGAAAATCTATGTCTTTACTCAATGAACGGTTCAAAAAATTAGGATGACAAAAACTGAGTTAAACTTCATGATTAGCTTCATGATGAGAATGACTTGTGGATTTTACTTTTCAGAATTTAAACAATTTTTTAATTAGTTTCAATTGCAGCGGCAAAATTATTTGCGAAATAATGATCGAATCAAGAAATTTTGTCTCTGTTAATAAAGATCAGATCAAAATAATATTAAACATGTGATATGATACAAACTAAGAAGAATCAATAATTTCAATTTTAGATTGTCAATTCAATGCGAGTGACTCAGATATCAGAAATTTCTACTCATTTTAATTACTCAACACTTATCATTTAGTGCTTAGCTTACGTGGAAAATTCTCTTTACCAAAGTAGTGCTAAAATAATTTATTTATTTCATTTCCAAAAAGCTAAATCAATTACAAAACAAAATGATATCTCCAGAAAGATGAGGCAAAAATCATATCTAACTGTCTACGAATAAAGTCTCAGAGTAAACTGAAGTTGCTGTAAATTTCATTTTAGAGCTTTCTGTATTCTGAGACCAATGATGAGAGGCTATTTTTATTCGGCCCAATAGATAACAAAACCGGAAGTATGCGAGTTCTAAATTCTCGTCTGTTCACCAAACTACTAAGTCCATGAGAAATTTCATTGAGAACGAATAAGAGTCACTTCAGACTGATGCAAGATAACTTTTATTCATAAATATAATTTTATTATTGCGTGGCCTCAGTTAAGTTTGCGATAAGAAATCCCGAGACTCGCATTACAGCTTCAGTCTATTCTTAATCTTTATTCAAAGAACATGGAGCTCTTAAAAGATTTTCTGAAAATTTTGTTCTTTTCGGATTCAAAAGTTTTCGACTGGATTGTGTACGATTAAAATTGATTAAAAATTGCAGAATCTTAAAGTCTTTGACTGACATGTAACGGAAGTTTATTTACACATCAGAGAATACAACGAACGATGACATCAAGGATTTATTTATTGCTGAATATGTTGAGACTGAAATTGTTCCAACGAAAGTTTGTCATTTCTTTCAAAACTTGGAACGTTTCTTTATTCCGGAAATTCGATTACGCGAATCAATCAAAGTGTTCACTAATTGCAGAAAGTTCGAGTTGCTTTCTATAAGACTTCTCTGACAACTTTTATGAAGATCTCTTCATAGATTTAATTGAATTAAGAAAACTTGAACTTTAAACAAACTTGTTTTTTACGTTGTTCGTGAAGAACACCAAATTAGAAAAACTAGAATTGGATTACAATCGCCTCAGCATAATCGATGCAAAACTGCCATCGACATTGGCTTCAATTAACTTAAGTGGCAACGTTTGCATCGACAAGAGATTTCCAGAAGATATCAAGGACTTTAACACGTTTATTAACGAAGTTACTTCCAATTACAGGAGCCCAGTAGCCCAGTAAAGAGATTGTTAGAAAATGGAACAATCTCCTAACAATCAGCATAACTTTCCAGAAAAAAGAAACTCCGAAAAGTTGCAGTCACACGACGATCCATTTTTGCTTACTTCAAATTCTTAAAAAAAAAAATTAGAAAATTTCGACAAAGAGCTCAATGCACGAATCGGAAACATTATTTAGAATTAAAGCGACATTGACTAATCTGAAGTTTTGCAAGGAACATGGATTATGATTTATAAATATTTATTTGTACTTTTTTTAGAGATTAATAAGATTTAAATAATTATAAATAAATCATTAGATTTTCGCATGTTTGAAAAAGAGTTTACCACTCCGTACTTGGCTTGAAAGCTTTATCCATTACAAAACATATTGATATATAAAGAAAGATCAGACCAAGATGTTTCATAATCATCAGAATTTTCGTACTCCATGCTAATGCAAGTGTTGTTTAAGAAGTCGATGACTTTTGAATTTTTCAGAAGACGGAGAGAAAATGCTTCAATTATTTCAAGTAGGTTTGCGTTGATTCGAAATTCTACGATTGAACCTTTGGTCGGTAGAAGGTCAGCGGTGAACTGTTTGATGCGATTCGATGAGAGAATTAATTTCTTCAGGATCTCCAAGTGAATAAATATTTTCGTTGGCAACGAGACGATTTCGTTTGATGACAAATCGAGGACTTCAAGTTGTGTTTGCTCATCGAATGTTCCTTTTTCAATCGATGACAAATTGTTTCCTGTGATCTCAATTTTCTTCAATCGATTGAGTCCTGGAAAATCATTTCTTCGCAAGGACAGTAATCCTGAGTTTTTGATGACAATGATTTGAAGATTTGGAAACATTTTGGAGAGTTTGGAAGGAACAAAATTCATTGATTTATTGATGATCTTCAGAGCAGAAATATCCGAGTCTGCGTAGCTAAGATATTCATCGTGCTCTTCTCCGATTTTTTCCGAGTCATTCCCGCATTTAAGTTGAACTGGTAAAACGCACCCATCAATGATTGATTTCTCAATAAACTCTTTCGTTGTTTCCGGGAAACTGATGTCAATGCAGTCGTTGCTTTTCAGATCAGCCTTTTCGATTGACTTGAATGAATTCAATAAGTTGCTGCCAATTAACTTCAATTTGTTATGACTGAGATTTAAAATTTTAAGACTTTTAAGACATTTAAATGTTTCGGCTTTAATTTTCTCAATTCGGTTCTCTGATAAGTCAAGTTCCGTCAAAGTCTCAACTTCCTTGAATGCTTTCGTCGAAATCTTATGAATTTTGTTTCCTCTAAGGATTAAAATTTGTAGATTCTTAAATCCTTTTAAGCAAAAGTTCTCGATGCTGATGAGTCCCGAGTAAGTCACATTCAGTTCCTTTAGATTTGAAAACATTTCTCCCAAGTTCATTGGCAGGAACAGAGTTTGTTGTTTAAAAATTGTTAGCGAGTTCAATTTATTATCAGCTCTCATTCCATCGGCGAGCTTATCAAGTCTCGTGTTATCAAACTGAACTTTCAAGTCAGTGACATCACATGAACTTTCATCGAATGATTCGCAACGCAAATCAACTTTATGCTCTTCAGTGGATCTGCTGATAACGTCGCTCGGTGCGCATGTTCGATGAACTTTAGATGACGTCAGCATCTTAGCTGCTGCAATTAAATTGCCGTCACAAAAGTCGAATGAAGACTTTAGTTGCATTATGTTCGTGGTCAATGCAATATTTTCACTGTTGCACTTCTCTTTCTTTAGATTCAATGTCGTAATTTCCTCTTCTTTCTCTGATAACGTTTTGTAGAGCGCGATCGACTTCAAACGATACGATTTCTTCATTGGACTTTCGCATTTAGAATAAATTTCTTCAAAGAACAAGTTCAAGTCCGCGATGTCATCCGGGAACATCTTGTCAATGCAAACGTTGTCATTTAGGGCAATCCAAGTCAATGTTGATGGTAGCTCAGCATCGATTGTGCTGAGTTTATTGTTTATCAAGTCTAATTCTTGTAATTTTGTATTTTTCGTGAAGAAATCAGCTGGCAAGGAAAGAAGTTTGTCGTTGCCGCCAATCTGAAGTCTCTTTAATTCGATTAAATCGACTAAAAGATCTTCTGGCAATGTCGTCAATGAAGTCAAAATTATTTCAAGGATCCCCACTTTCTTACAGTTTGTGAAAACTTCTCGACTAATCCGTTTAACGTAGTGACCGGCAATGCTGAACTGTCCCAAGTTTTGAAAGAAATTACAAACATTTGTGGGAACACGTTCAGTCCTAGCTCCTCCACTTATCAAGAAATAATTGACGTCATCGTTTGATTTGATCTCTTTTGTGTAAGTTCCCGAAACTTCTGTCACTGCGATATCGTTTTCAAGAACTTTAAGCTTGTGTAGTAAGCAGCCACTTAAAGTACCAGTTATATCAAATTTGCAATCGAGTCGAACGCTCTCAGCAAATCCGCAGAGCAACAAACAAATCAGAAAATATTTTAAGAGCTCCATGTTCTTCGATTAAAGACTGAGAATAAACTGAAGTTGCAGTAAATTTCATTTTATTTTTTTGACCTGAGCATTTGCGTTTGCGATAAGAATTCGAATGTATGAGAATGTATGTTCGATTGATCTGTCGACACTTTGCTTATAAATAAAGAAATACATAAAATTTTTAGGTCCGAGTCATTCTCTTACTTCTGTTATTGTTGCGTTGCATGTTTGAGATTCTGAGCTGATTCAAACGGATTTCGGGAGATTTTGTAACATTTTTAACAAATTCTCGTAATTTAATCTCAAAGTTTTGTTCTCGTCCAGAACTTTTAACAATTCAGCACTTCTGTCCATTTCGCATGCGCTGATATCAGTTGCAAGTTCAGCGTTCACGTTTTTCAGGGTCTCGATCGTCGACATTTGTTGAGTTATGTTTGTCGCCAAAAACAAATTCTCAATTTCGAGTTTCTTCTTCATTAATAAATTTTCCTCATTTAATTCGTTGAATGTTGAGAGATTTCCTTGTAAAAGTTTGTTATTCTGGTTACAGTTGTCAAGCTGCTCTTCAAGTTTGCTGATGTTCAATTTTACAATAAAGTTTTCTTCAATTACTTTCGTAAGCTCTTGACTGCTATTCCGCTTAAAAGCTTCGTTTTCTATTTTCAGACTTTCGATGGTTGACCAAAGTTGCGTTATGGTTTTTACCAAAGCGACTTTCTCGTTTTCCAAAGTTTCCTTTTTCTCTTTTAATTCCACAATTTCCTCTTCCTTCTCTGATAAAGTTTTGTTCAACGCGATGATTTTTGATCTTTTCATTGGGCTCTCGCATTTGGAAGCAACTTCTTTAGTAAACAAGTTAAAGTTTAGAATGTCTTCCGGATAATTTTTATTAATGCAAGCGTTGCCTCGGAATTCAGCTTTAATCAATGATGATGGCAGATCAGTGTCGATGAAGATCAGTTGTTTATTTGTTAACACTTTTAATGTTTCTATTTTCCTATTTGTCACGAGCAAATCAGCTGGCAAGGAAACGAGTTTGTTATCGGTAAGCCAAAGAACCTTTAATTCGATTAAATCAATGAAAAGATCTTCAGGGAGCGTCGTCAGTGAAGTGAACCTTATTGCCACTGACGACACTTTATTGCAATTTGTAAAGACTTCTCGATTGATTTTGTTAACTGTTCTACTGCCAATCCACGTTTGTTCTAAATTTTTAAAGAAATTGCAAACTTTCGTTGGAACAATTTCAGTTGCAGCCGTGTGTTGTATCCAGAAAACTTTGACTTCATCGTTTGTTTTGACTTGAGCTGAGTAATTTCCAGAAACTGAAGTGACTGCCATGTCGTTTTCAAGGACTGTGAGAGTTTCTATTCTGCATTCTTTAACTGAACTAAATACACAATTAAGTCGAAAACTGTTTACGGATCCGCAAAGGAAATAAATGACAAGAAAATGTTTGAAGAGCTCCATGTTCTCTGATTAATGTCTCAGACTAAACTGAAGCTGTGACTACGAATCACATGAATTTAAATCTCAAATTTCTTATCTCATACTTTCGGGTTTGTCGTCGCCAATTTAAACCGCGATGGGATATTCCAATGATGAAAAGCTTTTTACGTTTTGCTTGGGCAAAACCCATTTCGTTTATCGATAACAAGACCGAAAGAGCACGAATTCTAGATTACTCGGCTGTTCGGCTCTTTGCATACGATTAAAGAAATAGCCGAAGCTCCTTTGTAGTCAAATTTATTTCTGAAGAGTCGATAAGTCGAGACAACGCCTTTAACAACAGACGACTTGTATTTTGATCGGGTTGACTTTGAATTATTGTATGGCACGACTCTTAGTTTCTAGATTGCGAGACATAACAAATAAAAAAATTCAGAAGACCGGTCACAGGCGACCTGGTAGAAGGATTTTTTCGATTTTCGCTTTTCCACAAGCTATATTTCTATAAACTTGTGGCTTAACCGAATATTTCGTAACACGGTGGCTTGACTGGTTATTTCAAAACAAAAAACATTGATAAAACATTCGAAAACATTGATGAAACATTCGAAAACATTGATGAAACATTCGAAAACATTGATGAAACATTCGAAAACATTGATGAAACATTCGAAAACATTGGTGAAACATTCGAAAACATTGGTGAAACATTCGAAAACATTCAACTTCCGGTCGAATTTTGGGCACTTCCGGTCAAATTTTGGGCACTTCCGGTCGACTTTGCGGCCACTTTCGGAGCTCTCCCGGTCGTCTACTATTCATTTCTGCCATAAATTTGCCATAAATTTTTGCTAACAGACGGACGGACGGACAGACGGACAGACAGACAGACGGACAAAGTGGCCACAATAAGGTTTTTTCTATTCGAAAAAATCCTTAAAAAAATTAATTCGATTTTATTTATTTATTAGATTACATCATTTAAGTTCTAATTGGTAATGAACGCTCGGGATTCTAAGCTGATTCAAACGGATTTTGTTAGATTGGTGAACGTTTTTAACAAATTCTCGTAATTTAATCTCAAAGTTTTGTTCTCGTCCAGAACTTTTAATAATTCAGCACTTCTGTCCATTTCGCATGCGCTGATATCAGTTGCAAGTTCAGCGTTCACGTTTTTCAGGGTTTCGATAGTCGACATTAGTTGAGTTATGTTTGTCGCCAAAGAAAAATTCTCAATTTCAAGTTTCTTTTTCAGTAATAAATTTTCCTCGTTTAATTCGTTGAATGTTGAGAGATTTCCTTGTAAAAGTTTGTTATTCTGGTTACAGTTGTCAAGCTGCTCTTCAAGTTTGCTGATGTTTGATTTTACAATAAAGTTTTCTTGAGTTACTTTCGTAAGCTCTTGACTGCTATTCTGCTTAAAAGCTTCGTTTTCTATTTTCAGACTTTCGATGGTTGACCATAGTTGCGTTATGGTTTTTACCAAAGCGACTTTCTCGTTTTCCAAAGTTTCCTTTTTCTCTTTTAATTCCACAATTATCTCTTCCTTCTCTGACAAAGTTTTGTTCAACGCGATGATTTTTGATCTTTTTATTGGGCTCTCGCATTTGGATGCCACTTCTTTAGTAAACAAGTTAAAGTTTAGAATGTCTTCCGGATAATTTTTATCGATGCAAGCGTTGCCTCGGAATTCAGCTTTAATCAATGATGATGGCAGATCAGTGTCGATGAAGATCAGTTGTTTATTTGTTAACACTTTTAATGTTTCTATTTTCCTATTTGTCACGAACAAATCAGCTGGCAAGGAAACGAGTTTGTTATCGGTAAGCCAAAGAACCTTTAATTCGATTAAATCCATGAAGAGATCTTCAGGGAGCGTCGTCAGTGAAGTGAACCTTATTGCCACTGACGACACTTTATTGCAATTTGTAAAGACTTGTCGATTGATTTCGTTAACTGTTCCACTGCCAATCCACGTTTGTTCTAAATTTTTAAAGAAATTGCAAACTTTCGTTGGAACAATTTCAGTTGCAGCCGTGTGTTGTATCCAGAAAACTTTGACTTCATCGTTTGTTTTGACTTGAGCTGAGTAATTTCCAGAAACTGAAGTGACTGCCATG
This sequence comes from Smittia aterrima, assembly GCA_033063855.1. Lineage (NCBI taxonomy): Eukaryota > Metazoa > Arthropoda > Insecta > Diptera > Chironomidae > Smittia > Smittia aterrima. The sequence goes on from CP093831.1 coordinate 23,872,783, forward strand.
TCGTTTTCAGGGACTGTGAGAGTTTCTATTCTGCATTCTTTAACTGAACTAAATACACAATTAAGTCGAAAACTGTTTACGGATCCGCAAAGGAAATAAATGACAAGAAAATGTTTGAAGAGCTCCATGTTCTCTGATTAATGTCTCAGACTAAACTGAAGCTGTGACTACGAATCACATGAATTTAAATCTCAAATTTCTTATCTCATACTTTCGGGTTTGTCGTCGCCAATTTAAACCGCGATGGGATATTCCAATGATGAAAAGCTTTTTACGTTTTGCTTGGGCAAAACCCATTTCGTTTATCGATAACAAGACCGAAAGAGCACGAATTCTAGATTACTCGGCTGTTCGGCTCTTTGCATACGATTAAAGAAATAGCCGAAGCTCCTTTGTAGTCAAATTTATTTCTGAAGAGTCGATAAGTCGAGACAACGCCTTTAACAACAGACGACTTGTATTTTGATCGGGTTGACTTTGAATTATTGTATGGCACGACTCTTAGTTTCTAGATTGCAAGACATAACAAATAAAAAAATTCAGAAGACCGGTCACAGGCGACCTGGTAGAAGGATTTTTTCGATTTTCGCTTTTCCACAAGCTATATTTCTATAAACTTGTGGCTTATCCGAATATTTTGTAACATGGTGGCTTGACTGGTTATTTCAAAACAAAAAACATTGATAAAACATTCGAAAACATTGATAAAACATTCGAAAACATTGATGAAACATTCGAAAACATTGATGAAACATTCGAAAACATTGATGAAACATTCGAAAACATTCATGAAACATTCGAAAACACTCAAAAAACATTCGAAAACATTCAACTTCCGGTCAAATTTTGGGCACTTCCGGTCAAATTTTGGGCACTTCCGGTCGACTTTGCGGCCACTTTCGGAGCTCTCCCGGTCGTCTACTATTCATTTCTGCCATAAATTTGCCATAAATTTTTGCTAACAGACGGACAGACAGACAGACGGACAGACGGACAGACGGACAAAGTGGCCACAATAAGGTTTTTTCTATTCGAAAAAATCCTTAAAAAAATTAATTCGATTTTATTTATTTATTAGATTACATCATTTAAGTTCTAATTGGTAATGAACGCTCGGGATTCTAAGCTGATTCAAACTGATTGCGTTAGATTGGTTATTGTTTTTAACAAATTCTCGTAATTTAATCTCAAAGTTTTGTTCTCGTCCAGAACTTTTAATAACTCAGCACTTCTCTCCATTTCGCATGCGCTGTTATCAGTTGCAAGTTCTGCGTTCACGTTTTTCAGGGTTTCGATAGTCGACATTAGTTGAGTTATGTTTGTCGCCATAGACAAATTCTCAATTTCGAGTTTCTTGTTCAGTAATAGACTTTTCTCATTAAATTCGTTGAATGTTGAGAGATTTCCTTGCAAAACTTTGTTATTCTGATTACAGTTGTCAAGCTGCTCTTCAAGTTTTATGTTATTCGATTTTAAAACAAGGTTTTCTTTAATTACTCTCTCCAATTCTTGACTGCTGTTCGTATTGGTTCCTTCGATCTCAATTTTCAGATTTTCAATTGTTGTCATCAGTTGCGTTATATTTGTAACCAAAGCGGCATTCTCGTGTCTCAACGTCTTCTTAATCTGTTTCATTGGACTCTCGCATTTGGTAGCAACTTCTTTAGTGAACAAGTTAAAGTTTGTGATGTCATCCGGAAAATTCTTATTGATGCAAGAGTTGCCGCGGAATTCAACTTTAGTTAGTGTTGTTGGCAAATCAGTGTCGATGAAGATTAGTTGCTTATGATTTATCACTGTTAATGTTTCTATTTTTAAATTGCCAATTAAATCAGCTGGAAAAGCAACGAGTTTGTTTGAACCTAGAGAAAGGCTCTTTAATTCGATTAAATCAATGAAAAGATCTTCAGGAACCGTCGTCAGAGAAGTGTGACTGATCGCCACATGCCAAACTTTCTTGCAGTTGATAAACACTTCGCGATTGATTTTATTAACTGAGCTACCGGCAACCCAAAAGTGTTCTAAATTGTTGAAGAAATTACAAACTTTCGTTGGAGCACGTTCAGTTGCAGCTTTTATTTTTATCCAGAAAACTTTGACTTCATCGTTCGTTTTGACTTGAGCTGAGTAATTTCCAGAAACTGAAGTGACTGCCATGTCGTTTTCAAGGACTGTAAGAATTTCTATTCTGCATTCTTTAACTGAACTTACAGCAAAAACACAATCGAGTCGAAAGCTCTCGACGTATTCGCTGAGAACAAAAATGATCAGAAAATATTTAAACAGCTCCATGTTCTCTGATTAATGTCTCAGACTAAACTGAAGCTGCGACTGCGAAGCTTATTAATTTTAATCTCGAATTTCTTATCGATATTCCAATGATGAAATGCTATTTTTGTATGGTTTGGGCAAAACCCATTTTGTTTATAATTTTTGATAACAAGACCGAAAGTACACGAATCCAAGATTCCTCGGCTGTTCGGTTCTTCGCATACAAATAAATAAATAGCCGAAGTTTCTTTATAGTCAAATTTATTTCTGATGAGTCGATAAGTCGAAACGACACCTTCTTCAACAGACGACATGTATTTCGATCGGGTTGACTTTGAATTACATATTGTACGATTTTATTTTATTATTAGATTTCGTTATTTAAGGTCTAATTGTTGCGTTACATGCTCGGGACTGTTAGCCGATTCAAACGGATTTCGGGAGATTGGTCAACATTTTTAACAAATTCTCGTAATTTAATCTCAAAGTTTTGTTCTCGTCCAGAACTTTTAATAGCTCAGCACTTCTCTCCATTTCGCAAGCGCTGTTATCAGTTGCAAGTTCTTCGTTCACGTTTTTCAGGGTCTCGATCGTCGACATTAATTGAGTTATGTTTGTCGCCAAAGACAAATTCTCAATTTCAAGTTTCTTTTTCAGTAATAAATTTTCCTCGTTGTTCTCGTTGCCTGTTGAGAGATTTCCTTGCAAAACTTTGTTACAGTTGTCAAGCTGCTTTTCAAGATGGCTGACGCTTGTCTCTTTCTCTGTCAAAGTGTTTATCAAATTTGTGATACTCGATTTTAAAATATTGTCCCCCTCAATTATTTTCTCCAATTTGAGACTATTGTTCATATTAATGCCTTCGATCTCAATGTTAAGTTTTTGGTTAGTAATTTTCAGACTTTCAATAGTTGACATCAGCTGTGCGATATTTTTGACCAAAGCGACATTCTCGCTTTCTAATGTTTTCTTTTTCCGTTTCAGTGAACTCTCGCAATTTGAAGCAATTTTATTAATGAACTCGTTGAAGTTTGCGATGTCACCGGGATAATTTTTATCGATGCAACCGTTGCCTCGAAATTCAGCGCTAGTTATTGTTGAAGGCAGATCAGTGTCAATGAACATCAGTTTATTATTTGCCGTCACTCTTAATTGTTCTATTTTCCTATTTGTCACGAACAAATCAGCCGGCAAGGAAACGAGTTTGTTATCGGTAATCCAAAGAACCTTTAATTCGGTTAAATCCATAAAAAGATCTTCAGGGAGCGTCGTCAGTGAAGTGAATCTGATTGACACTTGCCACACTTTTTTGCAATTTGTGAAGACTTCTCGATTAACTTCTTTAACTGAGCTACTGGCAATCCAAAAGTGTTCTAAATTTTGGAAGAAATTACAAACTTTCGTTGGAGCACGTTCAGTTGCAGGTTTGAGTTCCATAGAGAAAACCAGGACGTCATCGTTTGATTTGATCTGAGCTGTGTAAGTTCCAGATATTGAAGTGACTGCGATGTCGTTTTCAGGGACTGTCAGAACTTCTATTCTACACGCATTTTTCTGCATAATTGTATGATAATAAAAAATACAATCCAATCGAATACTTTGGGCGGATCCGCAAATGTAAAAGATGATCAGAAAATATTTGAAGAGCTCCATGTTCTTTAATTAAAGTCTCAGACTAAACTGAAGCTGCGACTACGAATCACATGAATTTAAATCTCAAATTTCTTATCTCATACTTTCGTGATTGTCTTCGTCAATTTAAACCGCGATGGGATAACCCAATGATGAAATGCTATTTTTGTTTTGCTTGGGCAAAAACAATTTCGTTTATAATTTTTGATAAGACCGACTCTTTGCATAGTCAAATTTATTTCTGATGAGTCGATAAGTCGATTATATTCGTTCTCATTTTGATAACAACTTTGTTTTTCTGGCGACGAAATGCTTCGCGAAATTTAAATCAGCAAACATTGAATGATGTTAACATGAGAAATTTGATTGAATGTGAATAAAACTTTTAGTTTCATCAGCTTCGTTATTACATTTCTATCAAACAGCATTGTTCATTAAATAACACTGCGAAAGACGAAAGAGACTTAAATGCATGAATCGGAATTTTTGATGAAAGTGACAACTACACTTCAAAAAGTTTATTTAATAAAAGCTCCGCTAAAAAATCAATTACGACGTTTTAAGAAAGATTCTGACAGAGATATGAAGAGAATAATCCAACTTGCTTGTCAAGATATATTTCGCTTTTTTAAATTAGGGAAAACTTCCGTTAATTTTAAATTCAAGTTAGTAAATAATTATACAAAATCAAAGCGCTTATGAACTTTTGATTCGGATTCTTTCCGCTGAGCGCTAGTAGTTAAAGTTTTCATGAACACGTTGATTTTTTGAACAATTGAAAACGTTTCAGTCAGTCATCTCAGCTTGTGTAAAATCTCTAATAAATCTCCTAAAAGTCATCTTTGTGGCGTCAAATAAAATAAAAACTCAAAACCAGTATCTGGATATTTAAAGAAAAGTGAAGAGAACATCGGAAGAGGATTTTCTAAGTGAAAACTTGTACAAATAAAAGTGGACACATTTTTCTTCGACGCTTTGTTAAAAAATTATTGAAAAGTAGCTGGTAAGTCACGAGAACTTGTGTAAAAGCATTTAAAAGTTTAGGTTACGGCTAAATCTGCAAAAATATTTCGTGAAAAATGCAAAGTTCATTGAAAACTAATTTTTTTTGCAAAATTTTCAATCGCGGCGGATTTCATTGTTCGACTCTGAAAAGTTTCGCCCAGAACGCTAATTTTCCACCGAAATAATTTCAATACCGTTCAAGTACAGTTAGAAGAGTTCACTTAGAACTATATTAAACGCATGAGGTGAAGCATAATGAGGGTGCACGGAGTTTAAGCAAAGTCGCGTAAACGATATGTTGCGAGTAGAAGAAAAAAAAAGAAAAAAGCAAGCAAGCCGGTTTTTATTATGAGTCATCATTAATATTGAACGGAGAAGAAAGAAGTTTAAATCGCCCCGCTTTATTCCTTCACTTCTTTTTCTCACTCTCTCCCTCGCGATGTCTAGTTAACGACAATAATTATTTTTTTCGCGAAAAGTCTCCTCGCTGAGCTTAGTTGAATTCCATCGAATTTATTAGTTTCAATCAAATATGAATAAGCGGAAGTTACGAGGCAGTATCAAGTCATAAAGAATTCAAATCATGTCTATTTCGTTTAATTGCACACGACATAAAGCTCCAGTCATGTTCTCTCGGTGTGTGTTTCTCTGTGACTTCCTTCGTCGTCTTTCGTCACACACATGAAGAGTCGTGTGAGAAGAGTCCACTCAAAATTATTAATGACTTATTGGAAAGGCTTATTTGTAACGCGCCTTTGTATGGGGTTGAATCATGATTAGACGAAGAATTTGAATAAACAACTCATGTCAGATTCTTCGACTTCTGTTTCCCTTTAAAAGAGTTTAAACAAATGAGTCAACTTCTATGAGAGTGAAGACGAAATTCGAGGAATGACTTTAATGCAAAATAAATAAATTAGAAAAGTATTTCTACATGTCAACAATATCTTTAAAGGCTTGCACAAAAATCACAGCAAACTTTTCGCTTTGTTTGACTCGAGCAACCAGCTGGAAAAGCGAAATCTGTCCATCACGTTGTTCTCGAGTTAATCATCATTCGAAGTCATTAAACCCTCAAGTTGTTCGCGAATTCAACGAGCAAGTGACCTAGAAATATTCTTTTTTTTGTAAGTTCACAAAAAGCAGAATCGATTCGTGACCGAAACGAAACAAATGTCGAGCAACTGGAGTTTAGCGTGAAAAGTGATTCATGTGTTTTTTAGAGAGTGATGATCATGAATCATGAAATAAACGCGCAGTGAACCATTCCAAACTTTTATTTTAGTTGTTTTGTGGGAACTGAACAAAGAAGAATAATAATAATTTTGCAACTAGATCCTCTATCGCTTCTACGTTGCTTGTCTTCATGTAAATATTTGAATGCAAGTTTGCTGATAAAGAATATTTTCAGACGAGCTTCGCTCATGTACATTCTGGCAAAGTTCATTAACGACCAAATAAAGTGACACACACATCGAGTAACCCAAAAAAATAAAAAGGCTGATAGCATTCCTAGAATCTTCTCTTCTCTACTCAAGCCGACAGTTGTTTCCGATTGGTGTTGCATCTAAAAATATACGAAATCGAGTCGCCCTACGTTAAAGAGTGCTAGTTGTGTGTATCGAAACGTCAATTGTCCGCTTTAATTGAATTTGATTAATTGAATAATTTTTCTTTTGGGAGACGTCGCTTCTATTGCTGTGAGTTAAAAAATCCTAACGAATTTCAGTTGATAAATGCGGCACTTCAAACTAACAAAAGAGTTCTTTTCTCCTCGATCTTAATTGCATTACAATCGTTTCATTTCTGAGAATTGTTTTGTTCTCTTATTCATGTAGATAACAAGATGGGAAAGGCTGGAAGCAAACAATCTGTTAACATCACCACTGAGCCATCGAAAGAAATCCAAGAAGGATCAGGAGAGTTGAAGAAGCTCGATGACTCCTACTTCAAAGAAAATGAATCATCCGTAAGTGTCAGCGTTATGCAGTCGAGGCAATTAATGAAGAACCGTTATAATCTTTCTCTCTCTTTCGCTTTGCTGCAATCTCCTCTAGGACAAAGAAAACAAGGTTGCCAATGACGCCGCTGAGAACGAGAAGAATGAAAGTGTAAAGGAAGACGATGCTAATGCGACAGCGGCTGTTGAATCACCCGCCACTGCTGAATCGGAGGAAAACAAAGTCGAGACTGCTAGTGACGACAAGACGACGACTGAAGAGATTAAGGAAGCATCGGCTGAGCCCGATAGTGCTACCAAACCCAAGAAGGAAAAGGTGAAAAAGAAGTGGTCGTTCCGAAGCTTGTCATTTGGGAGAAAGGATAAACAAAAGAAGGACCGAAAGAATGAAGAGAACAAGGCCGAAGGCGCTGATGAGGCAACTGAAGACAAACCAGCAGACGATAAAGCATTAGAAACCGAAACTACTGTCGTTGAATCAAAAGCACTCGAACCGGTCGTTGAAACTGTAAAAGAAGAAGAATCTTCCGCCCCCGAACCCGTTCAAGCTGCAGTCGAACCAGTTAAAGAAAAGACACCCGAGCCAATCGTTGCTAAAGTTGAAGAAATCAAAGCTGTTATCGAAGAGAAACCAACGCCTGTAGAAGTCACTGAAGTTAAAGCCGCACCAGTTGAAGAAATGCCTGCTGAGATTCCTGAACTTGTTGTCGAGGAGGAGAAGCCTGTCGAGATCCCTGCACCAATTGAAGAGAAACCTATCGAGATTCCTGAACCAGTTGTCGAAGAAACCGTTGAAGAACCACCAGCAATCCCAGCAACACCTCCACCAAGTCAATGCTCTGTTTTCGTCGAATCAATGAATACAAACGAAGTCGAGGAATCACTTCCTGTTCCAGCTGAAATTGAAGACATTAAAACCGAAGCAGAGACGGTAGAAAATGGCGAAACTCATGAAATCGATGTCAAACCAGTTGCAGAAATGATTGAAAAAGTTCTTGAAGAAGCTGTCGATGTTGTCGAGTCTGAAATTGCTGATAAAACCGCTGACGATGAGTTGCCCCCTCCTCCCGCTGATGAATTGATTGAAGCACCAACAACTGAAGTCATTGTCGAAGTTAAGCAAAACGGTGTCGGCGAGCACATTGATGAGCCAGTTAAGGTAAGACGATCGTATTTGCTTTTAAAACGTAAATGACTAATCGATTGTCGTAAAATTTGTCTTTACAGCTCGAAAACGGCGTTCACAATGGCGATGAAGTAAACGAATCAGAGCAGAAAGTTGAGGAACTTAAAAAAGAGGTAAACTTTACTTATTTCACATAAACTTCGACTCTTCATAACTTTACGACTTCCTTTCTAGGACAAAGTTGATAAGCTTGCTCAAGACTCGCCGCTCGCCCCAGAAATCATCTCTGAATAAGTCGGAGACCGCCAATGGATTTGAAAAGAAACATTAACGAAGGAATTTAGATTTTATGCTCGTGAATGGTATTTTTAGGGCCAAGCGTCGTTTTATATCAGTGCTGAGGGGCGAGTTAAATTATCGCAATATGCTATGTGGAAATATTGAGAAATTTGTTTATTTTTTCGACTTGTCCGAAGACTAATTTAATGAAAAACAATCGTAAAACCTTTCAATCAATTTCCACACGCAACTTTGTGAGTAAAGTAGAGAAAGCACACGTAAACAAGCAACCATAAGTTATTAAATCGTCGCGTTGGCTCCTATGGGTGAATCATTACGCGAGCAATTTATATTATCAGCTTAAGTAAAGTAAAGAATTTCATTTAATGATAGAAAATATTTGTAAAATTCTCGCAGCTTCAAGAAAAGAAAAATCATCTAAAACAGAATGATGTCAATTTAAGTAGAAAACGTTCTCGCTTCTTTGGTGATTCAAAATCTCTAAACGTTCCGATAATTCCAATTTGGCCTAAGCTTGTTTGATAAGTTAGAAGCAAAGCAACATTGTCGTCGTTAGTGAATTGTGAGCTCAACTTTTGTGAAGAAATTAAATGATTTTTTTTTACTAATTTACATCATTCCGTTTGTCGTTGCGCAATTTGTCAAAAAAAAAGAAAACGTTGATCTTTCAAAATTTGTCATGTAAGTTTAGCTCGTAAGGTGAACACAGAACATTGACATTCTTCTTACTTTCGATGACCAGACAAAAGAAAAAAAAACTTTTCTGAATCCTCCATGAAGAAAATAAAATTTCCTTAACCACGAACAATTTTAACTGAATCTACAAGTAGCAGATAAATAAAAATTTCATAAGCCATATTAAACCAGACTCTTCTAAAGAGAGAGAAAAAAAAACTTACAGTCCTCCTCTGAAGGATATTTTCATAGTCCAATTAAGAATATCGACGACAAACACGTAAGAGAGTTTGCTCGTTAAACATTACGCATACATTGATATTGAATCTATCGGTAGTTATAAAAAGTCAGTGGACAAGATATTAAAATTTATGATTTTCATGTTAATTAAGCGAGAGAACGTCCGTTCTCTTTCAATAGAAATCACGTTCTCTTGTGTTGCAAACAAACAACAGCGATTATTCTCATCTAACGATAATCAAAGTCAGAGTTTGCGAAAGGAGAAGAAGTCGACGCCGTTGAGCAGAAATGAATAGTTTAATAGCAAAGAACTAGTCGATTTTTGTCCAAACAAACGGTTACAAGTTCTTTTGTTCTTTTTCGTGAAGTTTTTTTTTCTATATTTTGCTTTCTCTCCTCATTCATACAACATTAAACTTTTTTATGGTTTTTCGCGCATAAACATGCTTCGAGTAAGAATAGCTTGTAAATTTTAAGCTGAAATCATAAATGTATTCTAAGTATACTTCCACGTAGTTATTTACGAATAATATCAAACAAATCTCTTTAAAAAAAATCTCATTGACGGAAAATCTTTTTACGAGAAAATCTTCATATTTTAACATTTCTTTCATTCGAAGGGTTAGAAGTTGATTTGATTGATTGTTAAGAAGTTTAATTTTGAAGGCGTGAAACGTTATTTAAAATGAAACTTCTTGTGCGTCTGCTCTCGTCAACTTCTAATCCCTTTCGACTTTCATCATCATCGGTGGTCGGTGTATAACATTTGAACATGCCAAAAAGTGAAGAAAATTACAATATTTGACTCCAAAAGACAAACAAAACTATTTTGACGTAGTCGGCATTTACTAAATTTAAAAAGGAACAAGCAAAATCCACCGAGAAACGATTTCAAAGGAAAAGGAAAAGATTTTTTTTTACTATAAACTCGTATTTAAGTTTTATAAGGAATTTGTAGATCTTAAAGATGAATCTTCTCTGATGTATCATTTTCAAATTGACTTCAACCAATTAAACTTTGTACCAACTTTTGTGCAGAAAGCAATTTTCCAAAATTTTGATAAAACTATTTGATACAAGTAAAAAGAGGTTTGAGTTTATTTCCATCACTTGCTCCTCTTATCGCTTGTAATTCTTGTTTTTTCAGCTCTTTTCCAGATTTATTTTCGTTTCAGATTTTCGTCGAGAGGGAGATCAAGGTCGTTCTAATCAGCGGCACTTGTACAAACAAAAAGGGGAAATCTCGACTCTCGCTTCCGCAAATGAAAACATAAACAGTTCAAAGGTTTCACCCGTGACAAAGCTCAACGGACGAACTGAATTATTTATTTATTTTTGGTTGTCGCTCGCGTCGTTCTTTATCTCTTCTCCGAATATAAATCTTCTCGTCAAGTCTGAAAGAAGAAAACCACGAAACTCACGTTGATTGTTATAAAAATTATTCTTAGTTCTTTATTTACAAATTATCTTCAAAATTATAAGCTAATTTAACAATCCTTGGGTGAATTTTCCTTTCCATCTCAGTTTAAACAGTTAGAACATGTTTTACATTCTTTTTATTTTTTTTTTGTGGCTTTACGTTGAAAGTGTTTAAGTTTTTTTTTTCTTCGTGAACAACGATAATTAGCCTCGCCTGCTCGTGGTACTCAAGGCAGAAGCTTCGTCATTACTACATTTATTAAATATTTTTGTTGAAAAATATTCCTTAAAATATTTCTAGGCTTTAAAGAAAAAAATTAATGAAAAAGTTTCGAACGTAAAAAATTCGTTTTGATTTCTCTCTTTAAGCTGCGCTCGTGCGAGGAAAAAAAGAAGCTTTCGCAGTCTGAAGAGAGTCAATTACAACTTTCTGCTTCGTTATTTCTTCACGGGCGTCTTTGAATTCTCGTTGATTATTGTGCTAGCGTTATCCGTAGCTTCGTCATTTATGCTCGGCTCCTCATCCACTTTCATATCTTCATCCTTCGTCTCTACCTTCGCGTCCAAATTTCCTGTGATTTTCTCAGACTCAGAAGCTTTCTTGTCATTCGCACTAAGTGATTTCTCGTCTGCCTCTGCTTTGATTTCTTTCGAATCGGAATAATCTTGTGCTGAGTCGTCTTTCTTTTCTTCTTTGATTTTCTCCTCGGGCTTAATCGATTCTTTATCTGATATTTTCATGTCCGAGCCGGCTTTGTCCATGACAATGGGCTTTATGTCATCTTCACCCGAGAGTTTCTCTAATTTTGGTTTGTCAATCTTCACCGCAGATAAATCTTTCGCTTCGCTCTTTGAGTTGTTTAGGTCTTTGTTGCCATTGCTAATATTTGGAATTTCAATTTTAAAACTCTTGTCATTCGAGACAGAAACAGTAGCAATCGATACAGTTGGAGTGGTCGTCGAACTGACTCTCTCAATGCGTTCTTTGTTGGGATATTGAGATAATTGATTCTTTGATAGATTTAAACTTTGAGATGATGATGGAGATCGAGCGACGGGTTGAGGTGAAGTCGCTGGATTCATCATTGGATGGTTGTAAGAGCTGTTGCTTAAGCTAGATGGAGATGCTGATGGTGGCGCGAGAGGCGAGTAAAGATGAGCGGGAGGAGGAAGATTCCCTGGGTAGAGCGACATATGATGAGGTAAGCCCATGGATCTCATTGAAGGCATTACCGAAGTGCTGGTGATGGGACTCGATGGTGATCCGCTTTGAGAGGATTGCGATACATGATGTTGCATATTCGAAAGCGAAGTGGGGATCTGTGGCATCGAGAGACCTAACAACGATGGGTGCATTGGATATCCTGGATGCATTCCTGCTGGCGGACGAAGACCAACCATCTGAGGGAACAATCCAAGAAGATTGTAAGGGTTTCGTTGCATGAAGTGATGCTGCTGCATCATCTTTTCACGTTCGATCATTTCCTTTTCCCTTAATTCTCGCTCACGATGTTCTTTTTCGCGCTGTTCCCTTTCACGCATTTCCTTCTCTCGAAGTTCGCGCATTTCACGCTCACGCATTTCTTTCTCGCGCTGCTCACGTTCCCGCATTTCCTTTTCTCGTTGCTCACGTTCCCGCATTTCCTTCTCGCGAAGTTCTCTTTCGCGTTCTCGAGCCTTCTCCTCTTCCCGAGCGATTCGATTCTTTTCTTCTTCCCTAGCGATACGAGCTCGATGTTCCTCCTCGAGTTTCATTCGTTCATGCAAGCCAGACAAATTAGGAGGAGCACGATAGAGATGAGATGCGTAAGGCGATGCTAGCTGAGAGTAGAGCGCGGCATGTGGATTTGAGCGCATCATGCTGTGCATCAACATATTTTGGTCTAAGTATAAAGATTCTGGATATCCTAAGGCCGCTGAGTTGAAGAGTCCGCCTTAAAGATAAAAAAATTCATTAGTTTTCAAAACTTTCCTTGAGAGAAGTTTAACTCACTTGGCATTCCCGGTATCGGACCGAAAGGTGAGAATGCGTCCATCGGGAATTGGGCTCCAGCTGGATGAATATGACGCTCATCAGGTCTATACGGTTGAAAGCCACTTCGAGCTAACAACTCTGATTGAATGTTTGCGGATTGTTGTTGATTTGGTGCATTGCTCAACCGAGGAATCTATGGAGATAAGAAGTTCAGACAAATTCTCTATAATTAAAAATGTTTTATTACCTTTTTGTCGGGTGGCTGTGGAGACGTCAAATTTCTTATGTCAGTCTGTCGATTGTCGTATTGAATACCACGAGAACGACTCGGCTCGTGTTCTTTCTCACTCACTCTTGGGTTGTTATTAGGGTTTTTACTTTCTCCGACTTGTTGTATCATCTCTTCGTCTTTAACGTCTTGTTGCTTCGCTAAGCTACGAAGAGCAGCAGCAAAGGACTGGTTGTCACTTCGATTGTTTGCAGAGTTATTTTGCAGCTTTTGTTGATGCATCTGGGAGTTCATGTGCGCTGGTAAAACAGCCGGTGGTTGCTGTTGGTTATGATGATGCATTGATGAAGGAACTGGGCTACTTTCTGGTCGCTTCTGACCGAATTTTGAATGCACTGAAGAGGGAAAAGTTTTATTAGAAGTTTCGAAAGAATGTCAAGTTAAATTCACTTACGCATATCATTTGTAGGATGACCTGGATGAGCTGTAATGCCTCGTTTGTCAGCGAGATGTTTCGGTGAACTGTTCTTCTTGTTTTGTAAATGCCGATTACCAATTATGGGCTAGAGATTTGTTTCAAAAGTTAGTTTTAAGAACCCCATTTAAAAAATTAATCAAATTTACTTCTCGCAATTTATCGATGCACTTTTGTCCGCTTGGTAGACGAGCGATTGAAACATCGGGACCGTCTTCTGGTGGAGGAGGTTGAGGCGCCCAGTTGTACTCTCTCTTTTCAAGAGGAACTCCTAGACGATCATATTGAGCCGCTTGTTGTCTATAAATAATGAAGATTATTATCATTAACATCAAATTATCTGCTAATCAACTCACTTGAGATATTCGTAACAATCCAAGCAAACGACGGCGTACTCGCCGTTTTCAAGTAGCAGCCCGCCATCCGACTTTCGATTTGCAACAAACGGAAACTCTTTGATTGGGAGAGCTCTAACCCGTTTCCGGTAAGTTTTGATTCCACAGAGATGACAACAATAATCGTGCCAATTGTATTCTCTCTCTGATGGTGCTATCGTGTTTTGAGCATCGTGTTTCCTCCATTGCGTTAGTAATGAATGATAACAGAAAGTGCAAACCAGGGCCGAGCCGTCAGGTCGAAGTTGCTCAGCGTTAGGATGTGGCTTGTGTTTCACGAGGAAGGGGAAATACGGCCGCGAACCCTGTGAATTCAAAGCACGATTAGACATCACGTCACCATCGCAATTAAATCAATTCTCACCTCTTTATTTGCGTATAAGAGTCTAGCTATAGACAAGTCTGAATGCAATCCGCAGACAAGGCAATAAATTGATGTTGTCGATGCCGCCAATGGTGGCGTCGTAATTCCCACAAGACTTCGCGGACTCGGAGAAATTGAATTTGAAATTGGCGACGGGATGTTATAACTATAAAAAAAAATTAATTCAAAATCATTTATAAAAAGAAATTCAAATGAAAAAATCTCACCGTCGATGCTCCAAAGGAATTCTGTCAGCATCCATTGACTCCCATTGAGAAGCCATCGCTCGATAGCAGCGGGAACAAGCGAGAACACGTCCAGGGCCATTTTCACTTGTCTTTAAACACGGGAAATGCATTGCGTGTGAGTTCATATGCTCTGCACTTGTCGACAACCACTCTAAATGTGCGGGATTGTAAACTTGTTTACAGATGTAACAGCTGATAAAGAGATTATCGTTAGTGAGAGTTGAAACTTTGTTACAAGCTTTTAACACATACGGAAAGCCATGGCCATTTTCAGTAATTCCCTGAGGCGAGCTACTGGGTTCGCGACGACTGTAGCTCTTCTGTAAAGCTTGCTGCGATGCATAAGGATCTTTGGAAGAGTTTGATGGGTCGTAAGGCTGAAATGAGGAAGAGTTATAAATCCTATTCGACATTCCAAGGTGATCAAGCGATTTCTTACTTTGTAACGAACGCTCAATGCATTCGAATCATGAGCAATAGACTTTGATGAGTTTGCATGCGGTGGTAGTGGAACACCCGAAGCTGGAGAGGATGGAACATGATGAGGCACTTGCTCGCGTTGTGTTGGTTGTTGCGATGGCATTGATGAGTTAGAGAACTGCAAGAGACGATCGTCGGATGATGTTCCAGGTGTAGCACCTTCAGCCAAGTGCATGTTCTGCTGATTACAAGACACGCAGATTTGTACCATTCCTTGAGGACTAATTGGGCTTGCATTTGGTGGAGCTGGCTTCGACTTTATAAATGGATAATAAGGCTCACGCTCTGCATTTGCACAACAATAAACGAGCCGAAGCTGACTCGAAATACAGTCTGAAGCACAAACGTAGCATACAAATGTGGTTCGGTCTGCCGCAGCTTGACGCTTTCGTAGAGCGTAGCGTCTCTCGGTGTCAGGAGTTCCACGTGCCTGAAAAAGAAAAAAAGATTTTTTGTTTTTGTCATGAAAATAATTTTCTCCTTTTGAAATGTTGAATCCTTACATTGAAATTCTGCCATTGAGCCATCAGATGATTGTAACACGATTTACATGCTTGCACCATTCCTTTCGGATCCTTTGGACGAGAGCGAGCTGGTCGAGCGTGACTTTCATCAAAGATAGGAAAGAAAGGTTTTTCAAAATCTTTCGTGTCCTTTGGGACGCAAGTGCTGAGCTCTAACAGACTTCCCCGACGTTGCTCTTCACCACAAACGTAGCAAACCTCAGTCACTGAGTTTTTGTCAGGCATAGAAAGGTCTAAGATATCTGTCCCGCCCCCGATGCTTCCTCCTCCAGCACTACCAGTCGATGAGTTGCTATTGCTACCGATTCCCTGAATTGAGCTTAAGTTGACGCTGTTGCTTCCAATCGACGAGTTTCGCAAGTCAAGTGCTGAGCAATCGTCATCGGCAGCCGAGAGTCGCGATTGAGACGGAAAATTTGTATTAGATGATACCGTTACGTTACTATTTAGTTGCGGAGCCGCAGTTGTCAGAGACGGTGAGGGCGACGAGTATGAATTCGAAAAGTTAGCTAACTTAAACTTCCTCTGGGCGAACGACGATGGTTGACTGGCCGTAAATCCCATGTCGAGAGGTTTGGAAGCGCCAGGATTGTCTCGTGATTGTGGCCGAGAGTTTGGTGCTCTCTCGTTTCTGCTATTTGGACGAGACAGTCCTCCACTCGTCGGCTCGCTCTTAGGGTTTTTAGTCGATAACATATCACCGGGTTTGTTGGCTAAGCCATTGTTGGATTCACTTTGAATCATTTTGTTGTCAGAAAAGTTGAGAAAATCATTTGATGATTGTCTCGGATTGGTTGTGAGCTGAGGTCCACCTTCAGTTGTTAGTCCAAGCATCTGAGATGCATATTCTCCTTGCATTGCCATGTCTGCTCCAGTGAATGGCTTTCCATCGTTGCGCTTGGACCAGTAAAGACGTTGCATATGCGGCTTCCCATCTCGCTCGTAGGCATCCCATTGATAGTTCAGATTGCTGAAGCATAAGTAGCAAGTTTTCACAGTCAACTGGTTAGGCTGAATCGGATTACAACCAGAAGGTGGCTCGTGAGACTCCAAGAATTGAAAGTAGGACTCTGTTGGTTTCTCGGTATTTGGTTTGATTCTTAACTGATATGAATCTAAAGCTCCGTTCGACCCACACACGAAACAAGTCCCTACAGCAGAAGCATCATCGCCTCCTCCCTTCGGGTTTAACTTCGTTGAAGTCTCTATCAGCTCTTGACGTAGCTCTTTTTTTATGTAGGCTTTCGCTTTTTCCATTATTTTACAAGTCTAATATTGTTTTCGTGGACGACTGTCACTGCACCTAAAATGAGAAGAAACGCATTGTTAAAAGCTCTTTGGAATGTTTACAGTTTGTTAAATGAGCAACTTTGTATGTTAATTTAAAGTATTCTAGTTAGAAAAGATTGATCCATAAAGTGAGAAACTTAAAGTAGTTTAAATCGCTTCCGAAAACATTTATCTCAAAAGTTTGCGTTTGAAACACATTGGTCAATAACAAGATCAGATGATTACATATTCATTAGATGCGGATTTCTCAAGCTATCGTTCTTCTGGAATCACTGGATTTACATTCCGTTTTCTACGAATATGGGAAGATTGCGTAAGGAATAAAAGAGATAATCTCATACGGGAATTAGAATGAAGCGAGTGAGAGAGAGACACCCGAAAAAAAAGTAGTAAACTGCACAGATCCAGTGTAAACTTTGTATTGTCTTGTATATTATTTGATCTTGTTGTTGTTGCTCCCCCATCATCACTTCTTCTTGTTGCTTCCCTGTGATATTTTTTTTTTCTTCGCAATTCTAATTTTCACTCTAATTTCGACTTCAATAAAAATCACCGCTGCTGCTTACAACGTCGTTTTGTTCTCAGCGATAAATTTTAGCTTATGATGGGAGCGTTTGTGTGAAGCATAAGATTTGCTTCTCCATCAAAAGCAATGGCTCCATCTTCAAATATCAACAAGCACACCGGAAAGGTAAGCGTTAACGCACTAGACGATACTCACTTTCATTCACGACTTTTCAGTAGGCAAAGTCACATTTGCATATCCATAAAACTTAAAATTTCGGATTTTATGACTGCAGCTATGTCAAATCCAACCCTCTCATGATTTTTTTTCTCCTCTTTTTCGTTCGGTCGTAGGTTTCGGAGTTCGATGAATTTTCGACGGAGTTTTTTGGTTAAAATTGAACTTCTGGTTGGGCTTTGGAGAGCTCACGATCAAGCCTGACACTTAATTTGTGTTGGTTCACTGTTACAGTCGACGCGGACTCATTCCTTGTTAGTTTTATGAAACTTTTTTTTGTTTAAAAACTATCAATTAGCATTTCCACACTCGAGTCCTCGTTTGGAGTATATTTAGTTATCACACATTTCACTACACTACGTTAAGGGTTTTGCACAATAGTTTTGGACCAACGATCATCGTTTTGGCTTGTAAACACTCGCAATTGACTTGATTCAAATTTCTTTTACAAAAATTCGGAAAGATGATGTAGTTCGTAAGCTTCAGGCTTGACATGAGTTACGAGCCCTTCAGTTTTCAAGGTTCCATGTTTGATTAATTTCGAAAGCTGAGGGAACAATTGCTCAAATCAAGATTTGAATTTGAAATCAGCGTTAAAAACAGCATTCAAAAGACAACTTGCTCAGTTTTTATTTTGCAAGACTTTTTTTTAAAAAAATTATGCGGCCGGTGAATACTTTGTTACATCCAGAGCTTGTGGGGGGTTTCAATGCTACGTGATTAATGAATATGGAAGGAATGGATATTTATTTCCATATTTGACGCAAATATTTTTCATCCTTGAATGACTTCTGGCAATCAATTCTCTTAAAGTTAATGAAAAACAACTTCACAATCTTTTATCTCGTAAATAATCTTTCATAGCCATAAAACATTTATTGCTCAATTATTATCACATATTTGTTAAAATTATTTGCATTGTTTTTATATTTAGAAATTGGTCTTCGCTGCAATGATCCGGTTTAGGTAAAGTACACGACAGAAGTACTCTCGATTTTGACTCTGCACAGCGGACATATTTCGCACCTGTTCAAATAATGGAAATAAACTTTAGTCGGCTTAGTCATGATAAAAATATCTCGAACTTACTTTTGGGCACAGCTACGGCAACAACTGAGATGAGCGCAAGGGAGGAAGAGCGTATCAATTTTGTGATCCATGCAGATCGTACACGTCAAGTCCGTTCGTTTTGCGTCAGTCGTTTCATTAATAGAATTTTGTCCACAATCCTCCAGATGTTGCTGAGTTGATACATCAATTCCACGAGCGTGAAGAATTCTGCGCGAGTTATCGTACAATTCTCTAAACGTAAGACGTATATCGAAAACATATTTTTTCCCGAGTTCTGTGTCTTCATTGAACATTGAGATGATTGTTCCCTGTTGAATGGAATCGGTTTAAGAAAATTGTCAAGGAAGATATTAATATTTTTTGACTCACCTTTAGGTCTCGAATGAATTGCGTCTCGACATTCTTATGAACCGTTTGACAGCTGTAAAATGCATGTTTCTCTGTTAACGATCGGTACAGTGTTGCAGCAATTCGATGCGACGCGAATTTCACAACCAAATTTGACACGACGAAATCTTTGTCGAGATAGCAAAGATGAAAGCACCGGCGAAGGGATTTTGCTGATTCAACAGCTGAGAATGGAATAGAAAATGATTCGCTGGGGTTGCTGTTGCGTCGAACTGATAGACCGACTGGCGACACTGCAATTTGAATTGAATCGTTACGTGGATGTGATGATCCGTTCTCTGACATTAGATTGCCTTCAAAAGTTTCTTCTCCGAATTTTTTGAGCGTAGCAAATTCTTCGAGAAGCCAATATTTCGCGGATGAGACTGTCATTGAGTTAATTTTTAAATGTTCTCGAGCGACAGAGAGGAAGAAGTCGTCAGGTAGTTCCGTTCTATTAATCAAGGTAACTGGGTCATCATCATCCGGTAGCATCATGTGCTCCACATAATTCTCAATGATGAACCTCTCCAAATGATTGTTTTCACTTTCAACGTTATCAGCTTTCATTTCGTCAACAAATGATCTTCTTCGTCCCGTTCGATTGATTCTTTGTGCACGTTGACTTAGTTGTTTGATTAATTTTTGGTTATTCTCCGCCATCAGATCTGATGAAATTTTAACGCCTTCGGCTTGTGATAAGAGGGCAATGAGACGAGCAGCTTGCACCCAATCCGTTGGATGAATTTCAGCGTCGAGTAACATCTGTCGCGCTTGCAAGTAAAAGATTTCTCTGTGGAGGAAAAGCGACGCAAATTGTTGACTTCTCGTATATTAATAGATTTGTTTCTTCTTACCTCACACTCTCTTGCAAAATGAGATGGCCTGGCACCCAAAACTTCACTCTCAGCTCGAGCATTGTGGGGCCCTCTCCTCGATGACGTTTGTCCAGTGGATTTCTTAAGTTGATCCATTGTTTGATGTTTGGATTTGGCGACTCCTGGTTCGCATAAAGAAGGCCAAAGTAATCTGTTTCGCAAATAATTCCCAAGTCGTGACACACCTGGAGAGTTAATGTAAAATCGGGTTATCATTGAGCAAACTTGCATTGCCTCAATTGAAGCGTTAATCTGACGAACGAAGCAGTTTTAATCGAAAAGTGCTTGAAGGTGTTAAATAGAACTTTGTAAAATCTTAAAATGTTTCAAGTTGACCTTAACGGAATCATTTCGAAATCGATCATAAAACAAAATCTAATCGATATTTGTACACGTTTCCTTTACTTGTTTTTTTAGCTTAATCTTCTGAGAAGTTTACTACGCTTTTCATATTTTATTCCGGTCGGCAGAGAAGTGTGTTCTCATTTTCACCTCAAAAACAACATGTTGCCGTCCTCGAATATAAATAGTACGGAGAGCGTTTTGATAAACAATCGCTGAGCGATATAAAGCTTTACCGCCATCGAGTCAACGAACTTCGGATATGCCGTTCAAAATCAGCGTCTTAAATTACGTCGATAGCTCTCGTCATTTGTCTAGACGTGCTCTAAAGCTAAAGAGATCACTTGTTTATTCTCTTCCCAACGTGAACATGCTGCAATCTCATGACTCATTGCGATCGGTGAGTTACAGAGTAAGCCTTCGATTTTACGTGTCGTTGCATTCGAATGCCGCCTTGATAACGCAACGATATCTTCCTTCAAGTGCTGTAAACAAAACGCTACGAAGTTTGTTTATCATCAACCGAAAAGAAGAAAACTTTTGAGGGGGAAAGAGAACGGCGATCGTCTTTATCGGTGTTCGCTTGTTTCTAATGCAATTGATGAAGACCACAAAGTGACCACGAGCAAGCGAAGTGAAACAAGCAACGACTTCAACGACAAATATTCGTGTATGAAGAATATACACGAACACAGAACCGCGCAATTCAGATATCTGTTTTCGCTAATTTCTCTAGATACGGAGCTGTTGTATTCGTTCGATGATTGTGGACTTTGGAACTTTGAATATTTTTTTGTACTTTGTACGCTCTCTGGGCACCAGCAAGTGAACATTTGTTGAATTAAAATTAAATGCTCTAACCGATTCAACTGTCATTAGATACGTCAGCAAGATAAAAGAATTGGGAGAAGATTAAAGCTTTCTTATCTCCAGATAAATCCTATTATCAGTGAACGACTCAAGCGAGATTTGTTGAATTCTCTAAAACAATTTAACTATTCGCGCACTGTCATCGATCAAGTTCAATGCTTTGAATCATAAACGTTTAAACGCCTAAATTGTCGTCGTTCTGATTGCTCTCGTACGACATCCGCTTCTCATTGAAGAGTTGTTTATTTGCGTTTACGCGTTGTGCAATTTGTGTTTTCGTTGATTACGCGAGCATGATTTACTCGTTTTCTTTTTATTGCTAAAATTCCTGGCCCTGAAGCGCGCTCGATTTCAATCAACCAAGAATGTTGCAAAACTGATTTTTAGAAACGTTCGCGCCCTCCATGCTCAATTGCTTGAATGCAATCGCAACGATGACCGTCAATCAGCTGTTTAGACAATGATTCCGTGTCAAATACGTAACAAAGAAGAGGATCAGTGAATACAAATCACATACACAACGAATCTACGTGCAATCTTGAGTGAACGACATTTTTTTTATCGTATTTTCTTGTTTTGATGACACAATTATTGGTCGTGGCTTAATCTTTTTCATTTCAAATGTTGACATGTGCTCGTTCACGCGAGATTGAAGCTCTAAAGAATTTTCATTATCAAACTTCTTTAAATAAAGAGCGAGATCTGTTTCTAATTTCGTCCGGCAAAAGTGATAAGACTTCATAGCAACATGACGAGCCTTTTACATTTAAAACCCTTTCGCACTTCACTGATAAAGCGACAGTTTAGATAAGAACTTACTTTGTTCAGACAATCGGCTGCAATCGAATTTTTTTCACTTCTCACTGCAATATTTAATTTGCTTCCCGGTATGTTCACTAAAAACCACATTTTTTTTGCTTCTGAGTCTACAGTTTCAAGGGAAATTTATTTATGTTCATCAAGTTAACTTTTATATTTTTTTATAAATCAATTTTTAACTTTTTAGTAATCTTTTCTTGCACCTGTTCTGATGAGAGACTGTTTGATACTAAAACTTTTATATTCTGCGCTCTTACTTTAAAGTATTACTCGGAACGATTTTTTAGTTGTGTTTGTAAATGTAAAGTCGACTGAAATTGAAAGCTCTTTGGATTGCAAGCTTTTAAATTTAAAATTCTGCTTTGAAAGATTAGTTGAGATACAAACGACAATTCTTTGAGCCACAGTTGCAATAAATTTTCTCGTCACGGAATTTGTAATCAATTGTGATTTCCTCAGCAACCTCGATATTACGATTTGTGTAGAAGAGAAGTCGCTCTTTGCCGTCAATAATAAATGGAAGAACTGCAGCGTTCGGCTGAAAATTCGACATGAGTTTAATTTTTTGAGAAATCGAAGAGAATAGAATTTACCTCGCAAGAATGGTTGATGAATTTGCTGTTGTTTCCCGCAACATTCCCGTCAACGACACCACCGGATCGAAGCGAAAACAAGTAATCAGCCTTGTCTTCGTTTTTGTAAATTATTGCACGATAGTCTGCTTCATATTGATCGATAACTTCGCCCTCGTATTCAGCAAATAATTCGCCTTTCTTGATAAGTCGTTTTGCGAAAGCTCCTGTTCCTTGAATCAAAGATTCTTTAACGAGGAAAATTTCATTCGAATCCAATTTGTCCAAGTCTGTTTTAATCTTTAATATGTCTTCAGAATCAGCTACGGGTTTTGGATTAATTGTTCTTCTTGGTCTTTCTTTAAGCATTCCCGGAGATACCATTGCCTGAAGAGAGAGAAATTAGAATCTTTCTGATCTGATTATCTAATAAAATATTTACCTTTAACATCGACACTAGTTCATTGACTTTAAGATCGATTCGTTTAAACTTTTCCGAGTCAACTTTGGCACGATATGAAAGTTTTAAGATTAAATCTTCATAGCCTTTCATCTTTTCCAAGAATTCCGAACGAATATTGACTTTTGGTTTTGTTGATGGTTCAGTTTTCTTCTCTGCAGGCTTCTCGACTGGTTCCTGTTTTATAACTTTGTTGGATATTTCGACAAGAGCACTTTGTTTCTTCAGAACAACATTGAAATTCTTAACTTTAGATGAAGGAATCTTATTTTCTTTTTGATTGTCCTTGCTTTTCTTCTCAACAAGAGCCAACTTCTGTTCTGAATTATTAACTTTTAGAGAAGATACTTTTGGCACTTGAACAATTTTTAACGATGAAGCCTCTTTCTTATTCTCCTTCTGAATATTCTTGCTTTTCTTCTCAGCAAGAGCCAACTTATGTTCTGAATTATCAACTTTTAGAGCAGTTACTTTAGGCTTTGGATCAACTTTCAACGATAAAACCTGCTTCTCATTTTCTTTCTGAATGTTGTTGTATTTCTTTTCAGCAAGAGCTAACTTTTGTTCTTGATAAGGTTTCAATTTTGAAGGAACATTGATCGCTTTGTTTGTGATGTCGGAAAACAAACCACGCTTCTTCGTCTCAATATTACTGGCCTTCTGATCTTTCTTATGAACCTGTTTCACTTGAATTTTGGCTTCTGGAACCTTCAAAGGAGACGCGTCTTGATCTTCCTTCATCATGTTCAGAGCAACAACGAAAGTATTAAATCTTTTGAAATAAAGTTCTTCGGTTTCCGGCGACCACTTCTTCAGCCATGCTTCGTCACAAGATTCAGAGCCTTTCTTGTTGTAGAATTTGACGATGAAGCTTGTTTTACATCCACCAGACTCAATTTGCGTAACCTAGAAATTGAAATTTTATTGTGAAATTAGTGAATTTGCGATAAAATCATTGAAATCCAAGTTTATTCTTACCTTTCCAGGCCAATGATAAGAATCTTTTGTTTCTGCGAATACATTTTCGCCCACAGCAAATGAATTACGATTATTTTTCATTTTAAATGATTTTTTGACTTTTGCTTTTCAAAAAAGTGGTAATCGCTCTGCCGAGGAAGACTTTCGAGGAAGACTTTAATTTTCCGTTAATTCAAAATTTACCGTTACTCAAGAAAATTCAATGTTCCAGGAAAAACAGTTTTTCCTGAAATTTCAAGCTAAATAATTCAAATAAAAAGCTTTTCCACTGACATCTTTCGTCGAGAACGAATATTCACATCGCATATTGTCGAAGGCAGCGAGTCTACAGTTTCTCTTCGCTCTCTTTCGACTATTTTTTTTTCTTCGTCGTTCAAACACATTCGACTCGAAATATATTCACTAAAATCTCGAGCACCGAACAGTGTAGACGTCTTTCTAAATCTTTCTCTAAAGTACTTAAGAGTTAGAATTTTTAAAATCAGCAATTCAATTAAGTGTTTAATTGTAAAAGTCCACCTCGAGAAATCGTAAAATTCTACAATAATTCAGCAAAAGTGATATTTGATTGTGACCGGAGAATTAAAGGACTTGCAAAGAAAACAACAAAGATTTGCGAAGTTGATGATTCATTGGAAAAACTCTGAATTCGCATTATAAAAGTATAAATATACAAAGTTTGGATTATCATCACGAATAATTCTCGAAAGGATAAACCTTCGAAACGATATTAAAGTCTGAAGCTAAAGGTAAGTTAACTGAGAGATTAATTAAAATGAAAGTGCGATTCAGAAATTTTAATTGCAATGTGAATTCAAACTGTTCGACTAAGAGTCTCATATCGAACGAAAGCTATTAAGCATTAGCCTCGCAAAGCCTAGAAGTTCTTTCGGTTAATTAACGAACAAATATGTTAATTTATTGTTTTAATTCATTTCGGAAAGAACCCGAAAGCAATTTTAAACGATATCAGAAATACAGTTCCAAGTACATCACAACCGAAAAACTCCTCGAACCGTTTCAATGGACACAGCTCAGGAGGGCAACGTTTATGAGTAAGGTTCCCTCTCTCGACTCGCACATGCTGCATTTTTAATATTATTTCTCGATCGTATGTGGAGTTCAATGTGTGCCCACAATGCGTAACGCCTCGGCCGAAAGCCTCAAAGCTGCCTAATTTTCGTAAATGAATTATTTCTCTCTCGCTCACATTATGAATTCAAGTGCTCCGCACATTAAACATACACGCAGCATAGATTACAACATAACAGGCATAAATTTCCGATATTTGTTCGGTGGACTCTCAGTTTTTTTCTGTTGTACTTCGCTTACTGTTCCGTTAAATTCTCAGACCAGATGTTTTTTGTTGTGTCGTCTTTCACAACACAAATATTTCAAAGGAATGGGGAGACATTGAATTCTTCTTGTTCACGCATTAAACATCTTTACCCAAAAAATCGTAAAAATCTTAGATGAAATATCTTCGTTTGTGATTAATTTATTAAATTAATTGAAGATCTCTATGACCGTGCAGTGAGGAAAAGATCAAACAATGCGAACGTAGTAAACGATTGAGATATTTGAAGTAGAATTGTCAATGGAATTTCCCCTCCGGGAAAGATTTAAATGAAGAAGGAAACTCTGAAAATGAAAAATATCCTAATTTCGTTACGCAGAAATAAAAGTGAGCAAAAATTGTCTCTCACTCTTCAGGATCCTTCAGTACCTCGCGTCGTCACAGTAAAAGTCACGACACATATCGTAAATTACTCGAACTTCCTTTCGTTCATCACGAACAGTTCTCACTGTAACTCACTAACAAAAAAAGCTGTTTGATACATAAACAATAACAGCACCGAGAGAGAAAAAAAAAGAATATTTCCCGAATGAATCAGAAACGCAAAAGGGGACAGAGGAGAGATGAATTCTCTTTCAGAAGTTAGGGGAGGTTTTTGCCTCGGCGTATTTTTGGGGTGAAGCGACTCATGATGCCAGAGCACTGACTGAATATCCGAGAAGAACTTAACAAAGGAAGTTTGGTGGTGTGCGCGTTGCACGAGAAAATTCACCCTCGACGATTTCGCCTTTGTCAGAATGGAAATATTCACAACGCAATTTTGTTGTGCATGGACCCATTTTCATCATCATCATTATCGTTGTGTTGCTGCTCTTGTTGCGCTCTTCTTGTTCGTTCTCCCTCGACATCCCCCTTCAATCGACTAGGCTCATCTGCATTTGAATCGTTCCTGTTAAACATTCTTCCTTCTTCTTCTTCTCCATCATAAAAAACCATTTTACCGCATAAAACAATGGCAAGAGCACACATTACGAGGCAGCGGACAAGGAGAAATTCCTTTTTTGTGTTTGAGAATGAAACTTTTATTCTTTGCGGTAATGGAATCATTGAGTTTGATGCTGTTCAATTCAGGGTTTGTGTGTTCATTGACATATGGCGTCAGATTGATTGAAGGAACCACACAACTGTTGTTTAGAACGAACAGATCTTGTGTAAATTGTAATTAAACGGCTGCTGTTGATTCGACTTGCTTCATCCTTTGAAGAGATCTGATCGCCAACTTGTCGGAAGCATTTAAAGCCCAGCATACACTTGACAACTCTTCTCTGCCATTTATGATGGTGAAAACTCACATGATTCACCGACTGCCAAAAACAAACCTTTTTGAGACCAGCATAATTTCCCTCGTTGCTTCATTGCTCTCATAAATCACCGACTGGTATCATCTGATTCTGATTTGTGTCATTTCAAGCTGAAAGTGGAAGCACATTTTTTGCACAACAAGTTAGAGTGACAAAAGTGCATTAATCACAATGTGAAATGGGCAACAATCGCAATGATTTTCCATCCTTCCCCCAACAACACACACATTCTCTCTCCCTTAGGAAGTAGCCGAGCGAGAGATAACAAAGTGTCGTGGGAGGGTGATAGTTAATGGATCTGAATTGATTAGAACTGTGAGGACATTTATGAATGGCTGCTGAACTATTAAACAATCGTCGTTTCATATTCTCCCTTCTCGACGATATAAAATTATAATATTCACGATTTTTTTACGCTACATGCCTTCCATAAACAATTTTCATCCTTTTACGAATGTGGACGAGAATGAGTCGACAGGGAAAACTTTCTCTCATGCGTGCCACAAGCATCAGATGATAACATTTAAAGTTTACGATTCCGTTGTGTTCTATCTGTTCATTGAAATCGAATCTTTTTATGCTTCAACTTCTCGCAGAGCGAACCCTCTTCGTCTTGCTAGGGTTGTTGTTGTTGCTGGCGGAGAGCATACATTTTCATTTACATAAAGCGAACTACAACTCAAACTGGTTGACGATACAATGAGACAAAAAGTTTGGAAAAGTATCTAACGAGGAAGTTTTTAATCATCAAAACACACATAAACAAACAACTTCAACTTCCCTTTTTTCGAAGGTTGCGCTCGGGGAAAAAAGGTTTCGAATAATAATCTTTAATTCGATCAGAGGGTGGAATAAAATTAGCGTTCAAGGCGTCGCGATTGAAAATTTTATGATTTTTTATCGATGGAGTCTTGCGAGGCGACGAGTAATGGAGCGTGAAGATTGTTTTTGCGTCAATCGATCAGCAAACAAAAGAACGAGCAATCGCTTAATTTACTGAGTTAGCGTTGGGCTATTATTCTTCAATTAGCGAGAGGAGACTTCTTTGTTTTTTTTTATCGAAGTTTTCGCTTATGAATTCAATTCTGCATCAGCTCTTTTTTTTATCCCCTTCAACGCTTCTCTAAATCCTTGTTTAATTACCATCAACTTCACGTTGTAAATGGTCGCTCTGTCTCTCTCTCTCTCGTCGACAGTACAGCAGCGTAAAAAGTTTGAGGCTTCTCCCTAGTTTTCGTTTCGATTTGATTACACCACTAGACGTCATACAAGCGAACGAAGAGAGAAATGGTCGAAAAATCAAAGCGCAAATTGTAGCCCGAGGAGAAATCGAATTAGTGACGCTTTACGGAGCACCCTGAACTTCTAATGCTTCATCCCGTTTTTATGCTTTCTCTTACTAAATATTTATTTATTGCTTGTAAATCACACGAAACGGTAACAGCGTTAAATGATTTCTCCCCACTCAATTCATTCAAAGTGAAAGAAAAAAACAAAAGGCAATCGAAGTTTTTCCGAGAGAAACTAATTTTTCATTCAAACTTTCCTCTCCTCCTGTTCTCGAGAAGATTGCAATCCTCGGGACAATAAATCATTCAGCTGTAGTAAACCTTAAACTCAACCCCCGCACTAAAGAGAGAAATGCTTTTCAACAAATTGATACAATCCCTGATTGCGAAGCTTCCATTTACATTCTCTCGGTATCGGCAATAAATTTGTAAGTCGAACCTGTTCGATGTAATCATCAAAAGGCTCTCAAAGGCCGCCACGAGAAGAAAACTTACTTCGATTAAGAAAAGTGCGTGGGAATGAAAAAGGTTTTGTAAAAATCAGAAAATTGAAGAGAAACCGTAAAAGGTTTCGTCCGACGACGCACGAAATGTAATCAAACTCAAAGTGAGAGTGTTTGTGATATCTTAGAAGTAATTGTCACTTCCATTCATTCGACCAGAGGAGAGAAGAAAAACAGAGAAAATTAATAATAATAATAATCTGTAATCGATGTTTTACTTAAAGCAATTTGGACAATATTGCGTTGCTCGCTAAATTCATTTCGAGTGTCTTTTGTTCTTCGACTGTCGTTTCCCTTCGCCTTCTCACTCTCTCTCTCACACGATTGTTTTGTATTTCGACTTTTCCCCCAAGCGAAAAACCATAATTCACGATTGTATTTGTGAGCTTCATGAAAATTTTTCACCCCTCACCTAGCACAGACGAGAACGAAATAGGCAAACAGAACGAACATTCAATTTTCAGGATTGCACATTGTACAAGAACTACTGCTATTCAGTGAGAAGAGAAAAATGCTTTTAATGTCGTCAAAGGTTATTCATTGTCTGTTTAGAGAAGCGATCCAGGTTCGAGGGTTTGTCGCTGCATATCCAACAACTTACAGCGATTTATTGCGAGAAATGTTTTTGGATTAAAAAAAATCATCCTCATCGTCGATGCAGTCGGTGATCGTCGAACTAACTCTCCCTCGAGAGGAGGAAACAAGAGATGAAAGTGCACTTTTACGAGCGAGCTTAGTAACTAAGGGAGAATAGTTTTCCTTTTACATTTTCATGTTCATTTCCACCCCTAAGAAGCTTACTCTCTTGCGGCTTCCGATTAAGAATCGAGATTTAATGCGTAAGTGTGCTTTATCGCTAGCAACCGTCACCACGCTCGTCTCACTTCGTGTGCTGCTCGAAATGATCCATAAATAATAATTTACACATTCTGATGATCTGGAAACGATTTTCTTTACGAGACGACGATGAGGGAGAGAAGAAAAATGTGTCACCAACAGATGAAAGAACTTTGTGACTGACTCAGAATTCCTTTCATTACGGAAATGGGAAAAGATTCTTTTGTCGTTCGTTCACTTAATAATTGTATCGTTGTCTGAAAATAACTTTTAATTACTTAGCGAGAATGTGCTTTAATTTAAAATAATTGAAAGAAAACGTTCGTTCGTTGCGCTCAACACCTGAAGATTTCCCGTCTGCTCAAAATTGTAATTTTTATTTTGTCGCCCTCTCAACAGCGAATTTAAAGTGTCGCTCTCATATAAAACTGTAATTTATTTCATCCATCTGCCAGCGATACGAAAGCAACGTGAAATCATCGGGTGGTAACTGGTTGTTGGCATTAATTATTTTCCGGTCGGGCACATGGGGGTTGCCATCGAAGAAAAAAAAAAATGCAATTCAAAGAACTGTGAAGAGTAGAATTCATTAATTATCAAACTGGAAATTGCCTCAACAATTGGAATTTTAAGTTTTTTAGTCAACAAAGGGAAGAATCTACATAAAGAATGAGAATTTCTCCTCGCGATTTGAGCTTTCACTTCAACCCTCCTTTTTAAAAAATGTAACAATGCTTGATATGCGCTTTATGCTTTTCATAAAAATTACACAATCCGTTCATGATTACGATCAATGGCAAGATGAAGGAGGGAAACGAAAGGGAACGAGTAGAATTCTCTTTGTGGGGTCGGTGAAAAATGATATCGAAAGGATTCGCAAAATCAAAACTTGATCTAGAAAAAACTTGATTTGAGTCGACAGCCGATCGACGAACAGATGATTGCTTCGAAAAACTTTCTGAAAAGATTCACAAATCATACGAAATCGGGTCGGACGTCGTGTGTTGAACAATTCATGAAAATAAAAACTTTTTTTTATTTGGAGAGTTTAGTGCCGTGCAGCTGTTCGAATCCATTTAAATTTTAGTTTGTGTTTGTGTGTCTTTCTATCTTTCTCCTGAACTCTCCTAGTCGAAACTTTTTTTACGTATCGTCGTTGACTGATGTAAGTTTCGTTGTGAGTCGAAAATAAAATCAATTGTTCACTCGATTGGCGCAAAACTAGTTTTTTTCTGTTTCGTCAGTCGATTGGCAATAACCAGGACCTTTGTCCTGTTACAACAATTGTTCCACCCGATTGTTAGAGCCTTCAGTGCCGCACGACTCGCATGATGCACATTGATTTTATTTTTCTGCTTTTCCGTTTTGTTGTTTACTTTCGTGCTCATGAAATATTTTCGGATCCAATTGAATTTGTCTCCGGGGCCTTAAAAAAAAACCTTGGCCAGGTGATAGAGACAGCAGATGACGACGAAGAAAGAATAACTTTGTTATTAAAGTATTTTCTTGTCGCGGTATCGTTCAGCGAAGCCATAAAGACAATGATGAGAAGTCATTGTCCTTAGTCGCTCATTTATCCTTCCTTTCCTTTCGTTCATCGCCTTCTTAATTCCACTCGGAACAAACGAACAAAGGAATGAAGAGATATTCTGATATTGCGACTCGGGTGTTTGATGACGCAAAGTTTTCTCTTTCTGTTGTTATCATCAAATCGTTTAAAAAAAAGGGTTTTGAGATCAGTGAATCGAAAATTGGATCGAGACCGAAGAGAGTAGCACGGACAATCACGCGCACACAACGCGACAGATGCAAATGCCAACTCGTAAAGTTGTGCAACTAACTGCAAAGCGAAGGGTGAAGATGAGAATAATAAATGAAAATTTAATAAAAAATAAAACTCGCTGTGCTCTTGATCCGTTTTCGGGGGAAAAAAAGTTGTAAAAGTTGTTACGCGGGGATTCAATTTAAAGAAAATAAAAATAAAAATTCCTTATTACTTCTGTTGGCATGTCTGTTGTAGAGAGAGCGGGAAAGTTCTGTGATAGGAATTTGTAAAAAGGAATTAAATCACCCCACGACTCGACTCGACTCAACTCGACGTTGTTGTAGATGCAGCCACTGAATGTCATAAATATTAGATTTAGCTTCAAGGAAAGAATTGAATTTAGATTTTTGCGGATGGTTCCGTTGCACATTCTCGATTCAATGAAACAACGTTAGCAAAAAGGAAATTTAATCGGATGTGAAGAGTGAGGCCTGACAATAATCGCCGAAACTGATTTCGAGCATAAATTTTGTGATTTTTTCGTCAGAGAGAGACTTAATGTCGAATCATGTGAGGGGTTGCATCCCTCTCACTGTTCAAACATCATCGCATCGCATGAAGTCACTTGATGATGAAGAAACAAGAAACCTTCTTAAACATGACTCAGCTGATTAAATTCTCTAAATTCTTCTCATTTTTTTTTACAGAATTTCATTAAAAACAAAGAATGCTGATGCAAGTTGGACCTGAAGCAGAGGCGGCCTTGGTAGCCGGACTCGTCGCATGCAATTCACCAGTCGCTGGAACCACACCATCCGTTCAAGCTACACAGGCTCAAGTAGCCGCTGCTCAGCAACAACAGAAAGACACAACATGGACGAAACTGTTCGTTGGCGGTCTGCCATACCACACGACCGACAAAAGTCTGCGAGAACATTTCTCTGTATACGGTGATATCGAGGAAGCTGTTGTCATAACTGACCGACAAACGAATAAAAGTCGCGGTTATGGATTTGTAAGTTTTAAGCTCATTTCTCAAAAGTCTTCAATGCTAACGGTAACTCTCTCCAAATCAGGTTATCATGGGCGATAGATTAAGCGCAGAGCGAGCCTGCAAAGATCCCAATCCGATCATTGATGGACGCAAGGCGAACGTTAACCTGGCAATATTAGGAGCTAAACCACGAGGCAATTTAACGCAAGGTAAGATCAGAAAAATGATTTTTTACTAAAAACCACTCAAGCGACAAAAAAATCATCGATCAAGAGAAGCGAACGGGGCATTTATTATTATTTTGACTCGATCGTTGTCTTTATGCGCCCTCACGACGCTGATGATTGGAACATATGTTTTCCAGTCGCACGGCGATCGTTTTCTACTCCGAACAACCATAACAGTTCGTAGACGTTAAACACCAGCAAAGAGTGAAAAAAAAGAAGACGATAAACGACAGTCAATGTAAACAGATGATGCTCAGAGACAAAAAGAAGAACTAAACAGTCGGCTGGGGATCTTTTAAAGTCACGTTTCTTTAGCTTTATTGCCAGCAAGGAAGCTTAGCGTGAATTAACAAAAACAAATTGAACGTTGAAAGATTTGCGTAGATTCGAAATATTTACACGTTGTCCAGAGCTCGCGATTGCCACATGAACGAACTTTTTAGATGTTATTGTTACAGTCAATGCTCAGGGGAGAGCTAACGGGCTTTGAAAATCGAATCACTCTGTCTTAGTCTACTGAAGTTTTGACCCCACGGTCTGTTCTCTCTAAGTCATCGATTGTAGTCGATTTCATTAAAATTGTTGAATGAATTTTTTTCTCATACACATTTTGCTTTATTACCCAAACGTTTGTAGTGAAAAGCGATCACGGGAAGAGAAAAAGTTTAATTTCTCATGCATATGTGGGATCAGAAAAGAAGTAAGCGCTAATTATATGAAACTAAGCTTGCGAGCTCGAATGCGCCGGCTCACTCTTCAACGTTAGCTACAAAGCTCTGTCAAACTTGAACAACTCTTACAATTAAAAGAAGGCAAAGCGCGTTATTCGAATCATTGGTTTTTATTTATTTACGGGTTGAGGAAAGTTCGACCCCTTTTCCTTGGCGGTCTCTTCTCTTTATCGTCGTCGAATGCATCGTCCGCCACTCCTTCGTTCTTGACAAATTTTCAACCACATGGAGCATGCAAAAAGAATTAAATTGTCGTCGTGTCGTCTGCTTCGTCGGCGAACCGTGAAGTCGAAATGGTAATCATCTTTGTTTTTGTCGTTCTGCGTTCCAATCAGAAATAAAATGTAAATTGTTATGGAAATGCTTCAACGTTTTTATGTAAAAAAAAGAGTTTTATACTTGAAGTCCCAAATTCGACAGCTACACGCTTTTCTCACACACACTCGAGCCTACGAACACCGGGAAGTAAATATTTCCGCATGTAGCAAACTGAGACTGGTTTCCGGTCAACGCTTAGCTCACTCGCTTGGCTTTTGGGCTGTTCTGGGCTGTCCGTCGTTACACAAGACTTCTCGTTTTGTTGTTCAACAAAAGCTAATGAACATGATACGAAAGAAAGTGAGCCTTCCGTTCAATGTGCATCGAGTGGCTGTTTAACAATCCAAAGCGGATGAACGATGGGGTCGCGTTCCGTCATGTCACAATTCGTTGCTCCCGACGAGATTTCTCGGACCCCTCTTGAATGAGTTGCTAATTGAATAAATGGAAGATCATCATGATTCAAATGAATGGCACAAGCCAAAGAAATTTTCTTTTCTCTTCTACTCATACTTCGTTAGATCCAAAAAGAAAAGTAATTAGTCTTTTCAATTTTTTGTTTTCGGCTTCTCTAAGGCTTCACATTGGATGTTGTTTTCGACTGTTGTGAAACTCTATGAGCTCATCAACACACGCAGTTTGATTAGAAAGAAGAAGGCGAATGATGAAATCATGTAACGAGCCCATTGGCAATATTGTTTTAGCTTCGAGCATGTTTCCGCTATGAAAGAAAGCTACACAAGTCGAAAATATTCCCCAGCGCGATGTTGTTTAACGCTTCCAATTAAAACATCCAGATTTTTGACCTCAGGAAGTTTTTTTGTTGTTAATGCTCTCTTGCAACGCAAGTTTATGAAGAAATTGTTACAACTAGCGTAGAAATTCAGCTCGAATCTCGAATCTCGACAACACATGTTGGCGCAACTTCACATGTTGCCTTGCGAGATGATTTTCGAGCGCAGAGGCGATGAAATGATTTTTTTTTGCGAATGTGATCCACGTATGAGCCATAAAATGTGCCATGATTGTGGTCGGGGAGGGAAGTGAAGTTGAAATGGCTTCATCGCTTGGGGCTTTTACGTAAATTGATTTTACGACTTAATTTTGGGATTTTCCATCGAAGGATTTTTTAGTTTCTAATTTAATGAAAAGCCCTTCGTTCTTCAACTTCTCTGCTCGCTTGATTATCAAATAAATTTTCATTAATTTGCATGATAAAAAATTTAGAACCTTAATTAACCATACGATGCTTTCTTCCTTCCGTTTACAGGATTCCCATTCGCTGCAGCTGCTGCTGGACTGAGAACTGCATATCCCGTCTTACAAAATCAATTTGGGTGAGTGCTCGAAAAAATATTTTTCTTCTCTATTCACTTTCTTTCTCTACGAGTTTTAAATTCTTCTATTTGCTCTCCATTAAAATCATTGAAGTACTTTTTCTTTCAATTAATCGTTTTGCGCAATTTAATTAAATGAAAACACCTCAAAATCATTTCTCTCTCTCTCTTTTGCGGTGCTTTTGCATTGGCTTTCGTGGGGACTCGATTTAATTGTCTCGCATCCCAGAAATTTCTCGCTTGATTTCTAAACTCAGCTCAATGCGAGAACCTTCATTAGACCTGCTTTTCCATTCCTCTCGAGTAACGAGCCAGGCTAATGAAGCCGCAGCGGGTATTTATTGACTTAGTTCGACGTGTTTCTCACGATGAAAAGCGAGAAAACATTAACAACACTCAATAATTATTCTCTCGTCTCACAAACTCGCAACTCGCCACCGCCGCATTTTTCTTTATTTGCGCCGCGTTTAGAAAAACGCGTGAAAATATACAAATCATAGTTGGGACGATGGAAAATATTTGTGATTTCGCGTCGCTGTGAAAATAAGCAGCGAGTGTCGTTATTTACTCGAGTTCTCCTTAGAGGAAAAACCTCAAACAGACGATTTTAATTCAAACATTGTAACCGATTGACGCTGGCACTTACCGTCGAGCGTTCAGACAGGAAATGACGACGAGAGACACTCGAGAGAGAGAATGAACGAAAGAAAAAGGATTAAGCGGCATTGGATTACATGACACGGAAAGACAGGGTTCAAAAATTTGTTCTGTTTGCTTTAGTTGTGAACGGAAGCGAGAAAAAAGGTTTCCAAGGCGTTCATTATTCAAATTTCACATCAAATCTCAAATCCGAGGCTTGTAAATGAACGCGGTAATTTAATGTAAGAGCGATCTAAAAAAACTAAAGAACATTAATCACAAGTGAAGACTCTCGATGCGCTCGAGATTTTTGTCATCTTAAATTAGATTTGGTTTCTGTTCTCGCTTCTGGTTAATGTACAAAAGCAAAAGGAAATTTTTCATGATGACAAAAAAAGATGATGCAGATGAGCATTTAGGAATGTTTTGTCTCGTAAGAACGAGACGTGAAGAGACATCGAGATTTAATTATAGACACATTAAGCGAATACTTGCGACAAGCATCACTTAACGAAATTTTGATTTTTTGTTTCGCTCATTCGATTGATCGATGAGAAGTATAAACGTCGTTTGACAGCACTTGTCTCTTTAACTATCGCAAATACTCATCAAATTACTCGAGTTCCTGCCAATAAACGATGAAAAGCCTTCATGCGGAGAAAGTCTGACCTCATTTCCTTCGTCGATGATGACATGCGGTCCACAACGCCGTCAATAATTGTCAACCTAAATTTGTAACACTTTGCGAGATGTCCGGGGAAGCGAAATGCTTTTTTTCTTTCGAGAAACAAGATTGCGCGACGTAAAAAATGACTTGGAAAGAATTTCGTTGCCGTTGTCGTTTGCGAGCGATGAAACTCACATCTCCCTCGTTGTGTCTCAGCACCAGCGAAACTTGGCAGCTTATCAAGAAGAGAGCTAAATACTCGAAAGACGAAAGACGAAAAAAACTAAAATGTTTAATAATAAATCTCGACACGAGTTTCTCGATTCAGGGGGACGACTTTAAGATGTTTTTAAGCGAGCATTGACGATGCGCAAGCAGCAAAAGATGAAGATGTCTCATTTTTAGAAAAACGCGCTTTGTGTTAGTGAATTTTGTTTTCCTCGCTTCTTCAGTTTCTCGCTGATGATCGCGACGAATGAAAAACAAGAAAATAACTTTTCACGTTCACCCGAAAATGTAAAATGAAAAGAAAACATGTGCAGAGTCGGAGTTTGACGTGATGCTTTGTCGACATTGCGAACCTTCGACTGTCCTGTTAAAAACGAAATTTATTTGTTTCATGAAAAGGAATCTGTTTCTCGGAGCGACACTTGCTACTCGCAAATCACCCGGAAGATCTCTGTCGAGTCAATTTTAAAAGCTAGGAAACCAAAACAACGAAATTATTCTCTCGCCCTAATTGAGACGAATAAATTTCGTTAAGAATTTACGTGGTCGAAGGAAGAAATTAATCTTTTAGTCAACATTTGACTCATCATTTTAAAATTCCAATAAAGCCAAAAAGAATAGCGGTCAACTAATTGAGGTTACGGGATCACTCTGAGGTTAAGCTCTTTCGTGGAACTGTTATTTCAAAATAAAACTATTCGAGAAACTCTAAGAATAATATTGACGATGATTTTACTTAGTCTACGTCGAAAATGATTTCAATTTCCAAAGCTCGTGTGAATTTAATTACTCAACGTATCAGAAAAAAGAAATTTTTTGCGCGAATTTATTTCCATAACTTAACTTAACACATTCTTCGTTTCGTTTCCGCTTTTTCGATAGAATTAAAAAACATTTTTCTGTGTTTTTTGTTTCCAATGAATTTCAAATTGTGATAGCTGGCATTGAGTGGCGAACGAAAATTACAGGAAAACTGTAAAACTCGAAAAAAAAAACACGAAACGTTGTTACCGGTGAATGACAAAGGTTCTCATTGACATTGTCGCGCAGGAGAATTGTGTGGGCAACTGTCTAATTCGTGCTCTATGCTCTAATTATGACGAAATAATTCAACTTTCAATGTGCGAATGAAGTTTATGAACCATGAACGATTGCGTTTCATTTGGAAATCGTTTCTTGCGAGTTTGCTTATCATTGAAATTCTTCGAGGGAAACTCACTCACTCGCTTTGATTTGAAATCATTAATCGGATTCTTTCTTGTTGATTAGGTAACGATTACGATTCGAATCTATTTTCGTGCTGGGGCCAAAATATTTCTCAAATCGTCATCGCGACGAAATTCCTCTCGGCCACCATTCTCGATCGAAGTGTTCTTGAATATTTAGGTAAATACGTTGCGTGATGTGACGAGTGTTGAATTTGAAGAGTTCTTTTGATTACCGCAACAGTCTTTTGTTGGTCTTGTGCGGGTTGGTTGTTTGTTGAAGCAAAAAGGATGAAGAGATATTGATTGAACATCACGTTTTTCCGGGTCTTTGCTGTGTGAAGTTTTCTTTCTTTTCTTTCAAGTGTTCTTTTGAGATTCTAAAACGATCTCTTTCACATTTTCGTTCTCCTCCACTCGTTGTGATCTAAATTCTCATCCATCTAAGACAACTTCCGCGGTGTTTTCGCTCATGCACATGCATACAGACAAATACTTGAGAAGACATCGAGCAGATGAGTTTAATGGCTCACTCGCCTAAAAATAGATTCATCATCTTCACTTAATCCTTTTACTTCTCAAACTTTCCGTGAATCATTGAGAGAAGTATTTCGTTTCAATCGTCAACACTCCGCCTACCTTACTCGTGTCGACATGATTACAAACAATGAAAGAGAAGCTTACGACTTGATGATTTTAAATAAAAGAAAAAGATTTAATTCGAGGCGTCAATTGAACAATAGACGAATCGTCTTAAGTTGCAAGTTTCTCGCCATTTCCAAAACAAAAGATTTCATTTTTATCATTCGACTCGAGTCTTGTTTTGTTTGTTAAGTTCTCTCGATTGTTTTTCTCACGTCATGCGCGAAAAATGCCAGACCTGCGCGAATCACGATTGGTTGAGAGAATTCAAATAGAAATCCGAAGTCGACAAACGGAAAACTTTAAAGTCTAATTCTTTAAATTGAGAATTCCATCGACACCACCTGGCTTTGTCATGGGAAAATGTTCATTTGCTTTCTTATCACAACATGAATTTCATTTAATTTCTAATATGCGGGACATGTTTGTCGTGATAAAGCAGAATTCTCGAGCTGCTTGTTGAATGGTGTCGTGTTTAACAACGTCACTCTCTATAATGTTTAACTCCCTCGCCTCGCCACCCTATTTGAGCTTTTAATTATTCATAAGTTTTCCTTCAACTTCTTTTTTTCATCGCTTTCCTTCGGTGAAAGACGAAGAAGGATTCGAAATTGGATTTGTTTGATTGATGACAGTTGTAAGTGAAATGAAGTTTCAACTTTTCCCTTCGAATAATAAATTAATCAACTCCGTGATCTCTTCTTTTGATTAAATTTGTTTGCCGACGGAAAACTTTAATGTCTCTATCTCCCTCTCTCTCTCACTTATCGGATGCGAGTAAATCTCAAGAAATTATAATGCTCAAGCAAATGTTGGTCAGAAAATCATTAGAACGCTTAATCGCGTGATGTCAACTGTTCCAATTTCCAGCTAATGTCTCACATGCCCCGTTCACTTCGACGCGTGACTTCTGAATCACTTTTCCAACTCATGACAGTGCGATTTGAAGCGATCATTAGAGCGAGCCATCGAGGGAAAAGCAAAGTTTTTTTTTCGCTATTCCGCAGATACAGAAAAATGTCGGTAATTATCTTTAATGGAGTCCATTTACATTGCGACGTTTGTCGATGTTTGTGTTCTAGCTGAAAACTTCGGTTTTTATATTTCGTTAAAACGCGAAATGGTTTCATTTTTCAAAGCGCAGTCGAAATCTAATTGAAATTTATTCTTTGAAAGCCGCCAACGCAAAGAACATCGACATGGCAATAGTTTTTCATTTCGCTTCGTTTGCATTGTCGTTTTTCAAAAAAACGTTGCCTATCCAAGGCAAGTGGAAGGAAAGCGGTAATTATCATTAAATGAACTCAACTGTCCATC
The DNA here is from genome assembly GCA_033063855.1 of Smittia aterrima. Lineage (NCBI taxonomy): Eukaryota > Metazoa > Arthropoda > Insecta > Diptera > Chironomidae > Smittia > Smittia aterrima. The sequence continues at coordinate 23,911,867 of CP093831.1, forward strand.
ATTATCGGGAGGGAGAGAGATTGAGCGTTCGTGGCGTGTAAAGCGAAAATAGAAACTGAAAAGAAAAACACAAAACACCAATAAATTATTCAAATCAATAAACATATGTGAGCAAGCATTGTAGACCTTCCGAAACATGCTTCAACGTTTCTTTCTACTCGACTTAATCAATATTTCACATTGTTTACCCCAATGACCACAAAAGCTTCGATCGATCGACATCGTCGTCGCGCTTTGTTCCGTTCACATCGCCCGGGACTGATATCGGTTGTTAATGTTATTTCTTATTTGGGAGGAGTGAGAGCCTCTAACAATTATCCGAGCGAGGTGACTAGTCAATTTCGATCGAGAATATTGAACTCTCTTTCGCTCCTGCTGCACGCTAATGACGTCAAGCTTGACTAGAAGTTCACTTTTGGGATCGATAGGACTTGACATGTCGTATGTGGGAAATAGGCTAATGACGAGCGGTGGGAGTTTAGACATGACAAATGAGAGCCATGCACAAGGGACGAGAACGAATTACTTAGTAAACTTCATGAAGTAGTCCATTACGATATTCAATGCAAATTAAAAAAGTTACCACCACAAGTCGGTCTTCAAGCAATTTCTCCTTCAAATGCGCATTTCATTAACTTCTGATCTCATCTGAATTTTGATTTGAATTGTGTTTTATTTTACTTTTTCCTTTTGTTTGTATTTGTTGGCATTTTTTTCATAGAGAGCCTCAGTTTTTTCAGTGTAATTACAAACAAACATTTTTTTGATTTTGAAAGCAGACAAATTTTGAATATTAAACAATTTTAGAATTTACCAACAATTTGATCGAATTTTTCTTGGAAAGATTTTACTCACTAATTTACTCTTAACTCTCTTTTTTATATGTTTCGGTTGGTTGTGTGGTCTGAAAAATAAACAAACAAAAAAAATACTTGAACTTGAATGTTGAATTGATCTAAAAAAGTGTGCCACAATCGTATATCTATGGATCACCGTATTTGGGAGCCGCTGCAAGCCAGAACCAAGCAGCATCGGCAGGCTTGGCAATGCAACTTCCGGCCGCCACTCAGTTGAGTCACGCCGCTGCTCTGGCTGCTGCCACGAGCCAATTTTACGAGTATCAGGTGAGTTTTTCTTTTTACCAACTTTTTGGGTTTTCTTGGATTTTCTTTAGTTTTTTTAATTTTTTTTCTCAACACAATTTAATTCCGCCGTCGAATTCTCTTTAGAAATGAACTCCTCTCTCAACTCTTTCGGGATTGCATCATAGAACTTTGTGTTATTAACTTTCATTTCTTTCTATCATTACAGAATGCGTTAGCAGCCACGGCCGCACCTTTCCAGGGACAATACGGAGGATTTGAAGCTTATCCTTATGCAACAGCAGCAACAGGTGAGATTCCTCATGAGAAAGCTTCACTATCAAACCATAAAAGTTAACGAAAATTATTCTTATTGTCAAGCTGGAACAGGAGCAAGTACTGGCTACATGACTCCTTACGGAACTTACGCAACGTTGCCACAACAAGGCGCATTCAATGGCCTGACTAACTTACCTTATCAAAACGCAGCTGCTGCCAACGCAAGCTTGCAAGAAGCTCGTCTTCAATAATGGTAACTAAAGCATCGACGACAACACAGCAACGCCTCATCACTCTTCTCATCTTAGACTCTTTGATCTTTGAACAGGGATTGAAATGTCAGCTTATTGCTTAACTGATTAAAGACGATGAAACACGCACAATCCCATCAAACAATTCTTCTTTGTTTAAGTAGATAAATTTCTCTTAATAATTTATTATCGAATATTTCTTATTGAGAATCGCGGAATTTTCCACGTTCATTGCGAGCTCAGTGAGTGTGGAGCTTCTCGCAAATTAATCTTCTTCTTATACACATTTTATTGAAGCGTCTAATTATCGCCTATTAACTATTTATGATTAATTGTTAGGTAACACGGAATACGATTTTTAATTTCATATTTCCCAAAAAAACGAAACAAACGCGTTCGATTTCTATTTCTTTCTCGTCTTCATCATTTTTCTTTTTTCTGTTTTGCGAAAGAAGCATTTTAAATGGGGCTCGTCGATGAATCTTTCAATGAGAACTTTGTCGATGAAAACTATTTGAATTGTCTCGCAATACTGCGCAATTGTACTTAACATGATGGAAAGATTTATCTACGCAAAGACAATCTCGTTCGGTGAACAAATCGTTATCTGTGTTTACTTGAACAAGATTTAATATTAGTTGATTAGGAATTACCATTAAAAATCTAGTTGTTAGAATTTATAAAGAAACAATGGAGACAATGACTAAATCTCACCTTAAAGCTCAATTAAACTTTTTTACGGTTAAGAGAGAGAAAGATGACAAAGCTTCTTCTTGTCACTTTAAGCGTCTCAAATCTCAAATTCAATCAAACTACGAGAGGAGACGCAACCAAAGAAACTTTCTTTTGGCACTTGGTCGAGTTCTGAAGGGACGAGAGAGAAAGGAATTATTGTCCAAGCTCAGTGCAAATGTTTAATGATAGATTTATAAATAATTTCTTGCTGCAATTAAATGAACATGAATGAAAAAAAAGGCAAATGAGATGGCGCTGCTAGTCAGACGAAATCTTTTTCACTTTGCGATCAAACGCAAATCGAGTTGTGACTAACATCAGCATCAGAAAAGTTTCATAAGTTTACGATATTATTTAGTTTAAGCGATAAATTATTTCAACGATATTTCAAATTTACTTAGATTCTTGAAACCAAAGCAGCTCGTTTTCCTTTCGCAATCCGGTTCTACGTTCATCCAATCTCCATTCAACTCTTTTTCTCTTCTTCTCGCGCGATATTGAAACTTCATCGATTAAAAGGAAATTTTTACAATGATAAAGAAACGAGAGACTTTTCTCTCGCTCACACCAAAAATCTAGTCAACTTTATTTCATCAATTATTTGTTTGTTTTGTTTATGTAGTTAATTAGAGGAGAAGGTAAAAATGAAGAAGGAGAACTGTAAGACCGCGGATGAAACTTCACTTTCTTGTACTTACTTGCAATGGTTAAGTTCCCAGTTCAAACTTTTAATTCCTTTAACCGATAATCTAAGAAGATCGAGAGATATTTTGAAATCACTTGGACGAACGAAAAAAAAAACTTAAAGACTTTAACTTGTAAGTTTGCTTCTTTGACAACCTTCGTCCTAATTGTTACGCGAGAAGAAAAATAAATAAAATTCCCTGACGCGCATATCACGAAACCTTTTCCGCTCAGACGAATAATTTCCACAGATATTCTTTCGCTTCATATCATAGAAACCTAAAGAAGTTTTGTTTCTATTCAAGTTTCAAATTTGTCTCGACGTTAAATTTTGGCACAAGGAAAACGAATCAATAAATCGATCAAACCAATGTTAACAATTTTTAATATGAAATGAAAGAAAAATTCTTAACGATTCTTTATAAGATTTAAGACTTTTATACACAAAAGAAAAGAAAATATTTTAGATGTTTAAGATGATGATACAAAGAACCACCAAAATGATAATTTTGATCTGATATGGACATCGGCCTTGTGAGGCGAGATAAGGAGAACGTCCGATACTCAATGAAATGCACAGATTTAATAACAGCACTTGTTCAAAGATGAATCGATTTTTAATCTTTCTGAGAAGATAACTTGCAGTTTGGTGGATATTTGATCTCGCGGTGAAGTAACACTCTCGATCTGCGCTCGCGAATAATGATCAACCATTAGATAGTTAAATTAATAAAATTTTTGAAACGAGGATTTTTGTAGGAAGTTAACCAGGTTGATCAGGTTAACGTTGAATCAAGTGACATCAAGTGCATGATATTTACACGACAAAAGAAATCACATATTTCTATATATTTTAATAAATGATGATGATAAGGTTAATGAACAAAATTGCGCAAAAAAAAATTGAAGAAAAAAATGAATAAGAAAATATTTTTGTAGATGTTAAGAAGTGAATACACAACAATACTTAACTATTCTAAACCAAGAAGAAACGATCATTGGAGATATGAAGAACTTATTTTCATTATTATACAATTACAATCATAATTATCAAACTTAAACTTATTTAAATACAATTTAATTATTTATAATGACAACAAGGATAAGAAAGAAAAAGAAAAATTGTTCAGCTCTCGATCATCGTTCACACGAAAAATGAAACAATAAAAATATTATAAAGAAAATGTGGAAAATCTTTTTATTTTTATTTCAGTGTAGGACTGGGAAAAGCAAGCAACAGTTCGGTGATAAAAGTTTACGAGATATTTCGGAAAATTTATGATCATCGTTTGGAACGAAAGTGATCGTTTATCTGAAGTTTAATTAAGAACGAAAAGCATTTGAGTTTTAAAATTGTTTTGGAAAAGGTTTCTTTATTATAAAAAGTTAATTTTCTTGAGCGATATTTGACGCCTTGGTTTTACTTTTCAGATAAATTCGTTTTTCGTGAGAAACTTTCTATCAAATAACATCAACTAAAAATATATTTTTATAAGAAATGAAGTTGTTCTCTCCTTAGAAATCAAGAGTCGGGGTCAAGGAATAGTGAAAACATTGCGGCAATCCCAATCAATATTCATCGTTTTGTCAAATCAAACGTAAGATGCGAAAATTTATTGTTTTGATCACGAGAATAAAATTACTAATTATAGAATCGTATAGATAAACGTCATCAAATTTAAGCCATTTCTAAGAATATTTGAGCTCAAGGAATGTCATAAATTGTATTTCGTGTAGAAAGACCGAGAAATTTAATCCTAGTTTGCTCAAACCCGCATTAAAAGTTCAATAAAAGGATCTAAACGCATCGTTTTTGACACCGCCAACGGATCTCAGGCAACAAAATGTTTGCAAAATTTCTGGTGATATTCGTTGTATTATCAATTAATCAGATTCGTGCTCATGACGAAATTGTTTTTGTGAGGCTTGGGTCGTATGGTATATTCGATTTCGCTTTTTGACTTAGATAATTGCAAATGTTTTTCTTTTAGAAATGCTTGGTAACGGAACGGTCAAGACTTATTTTGTATCAAGATTCTTAAAGTCGAACTGGGTTAACACGAAATCAATTTGCATCGCTTATGGAATGGACACAGTTTCACTTGAAACTAAGGAAGAGGAAACAGAGTTCATAAGAATATGTCAGGTAAACGCAGTTTGGTTTGAAGATCCAGTAACGCACATCGGCGGAGCTGCATTAGCTCTCAGTAATCCGAATGCTTGGTACTGGGTTAACTCGGGAAAACCCATTGACTACACTCTAAATTGGTCACGAGGTCAACCAGATAATAAATTAGTTCACGAACACTGTTTAGCATTTGGAAGGCATTTCTTCTTTCACGATGTCACCTGCAATAACAATAATCAAGTCAAGTTTGTCTGCCAGAGAATCGAATTTAAATGAAGACTTTAGACCTGAAATTTTCCCTGAATTAGAGTTCTAAAGAAGAAAACTAAAAGAAAAGAGAATAAAATAACAGAAAGCTTCAGAGTTTATTTGGAACATTTAAAAAGAAAATTGGTTTGGAAATGATTTCTTCATCATCAAGAAAATAATTTATTGTGCGATGCTTGTCGCTTGTTTTTATTTTTCAGATTTCATTTCATTGTCGGCAAATGTGTTTGGAAAAATTTATTTAATCACGAGTCGTCTCTCAACTATTTTTAACCTTCGCGGAGTTTTTCTACTGACTAGAAGAATGTGAAGACAAAATTTGAAGACAATTTAAGGCAACGACAAGTTCCCAAGAAAAGTAAATGGAACAAAGTCGATCATTTGCTTTAAAAATCTCTTTGACATTTTAAGTTTTGTCTCATGAAAATTTTAATTAAGACGATTTTCTCCGAAATGTTTTCGTCCAACGTGAGTTCATTGAAACGAATTGTCGCATTTAATTTCTTTAGAGTGAGACTATAAATAGAAAATAAAGTTGTTGCTACCGAAGCAGAGAGAATTAGGTGATTGATTAAAATGAAGACTTCCAAGTGTTGATACGTTTAAAAAATTCATGGCAACACATTAATTAACGCCAAAAAAATCAATTTTCATAAATCTATTCCGAGAATCAAATATTCCATGAATTAGTCAGTCAAGAAATTTGTTGATGACACGAAACGAAATGTTTGACTTATTTTCCACATTCGAGTTCCACCTTCACCTGTGATTGAATTTTGATGAGCCTTAAAAATAAATCCATGCCACGAAAGGTTAAATGTTCCAGCTTTGGCTGATTATCAATCGAGAAAGTCTCGACTTAAAAAAGCTTCTTCTTATCTACGATTGAAGTCTCTTAGAAAAAAAAAATAAAAGTAGACAATCCAATGATAACAAGAAAGAATGAAAATGTGTTGCGCAAGTCAATGTTTCCACGCCCACACATTCACTTCGTATCAAAAGAAACATTTTTTTTTCTAAAATGCGTTCGTGCATCAAAAAATTTCCGTGTTCATTCTTTTCGATTCTATTTTGGGAGTAAATAATTATGAGAATCAAAACATCGGGAAATGTTTCCACACTTCATTAAATCGATCAACGCCGTTCGGCAATATTCAATTTCCCTTACAATCCGTTAACGAGGTAATGAACTTTAAAGTTTGATGAAGGTTTTTGAAGTCGTTTCATGATAAACTTAAAGAAGTTGAAGTAGTTTGATTGTGGAAATTAAGAGTTCAAGCATTTATGAGTTTTCGTGAAATATTTGAAAGATTTTCATCTTCACCAAAATGAGCTTTCGAGAGCAACTCACACACGCGTTATTTCGATGAATAATTGAGAGAAATGTAGAAAAAAAGACATCGTCATGAAAAATGATGATTGAGATCTTGACACTACACAGGAAAAAAATGTTTTTTGTTATCACTTTTGTTGAATATTAAATTAAAATTCTAAATGAAAAAATCTTTTGGATTGAAGACTTTTATTCTCAGAAAAAAATTGATTCTCTTTTGCTCTTTTCTGACAAGATTTTCATTTTCTTACTTTATCTCGTGCGATTCAGAAGCGAATGATGAAACTCGGGTAATTTATTCTTTTAAAACTTTTCCTTTTAAATGTTTCGTTAAAAAGTAGTAAAATATTTTTTGTAGAAGTTTTTATTTTGTGTTTATCATATGGCCCGTGATATCTTCAGCTGATGACAATAAATTCAGTTGCTTTGAGGACTTTTTAAGATCAAACGAAGCTATAAATGGAATCCGTCATTTCAACCCAAGCAATCAGTCAAAAATAGAATGCGACGAGCACGTTGACGAGTTTCGTAAAGCGACTTACAAGAATCTGGAGATCGAGATGAGATCGAAAGTTGTAGAGGAGGAAGGAGATGCTGAACTGGAGTGCATAATAAAACATTTTACCAAGAAGAAAGTTGCTGAAGTGTTGATGGAGAAATTGATTTACGAAAACTCCAAATCAATTTCAAACGAGAAGCGAGAAAAGAAAATTTCTCGAATTCAAAATGCAATCGAGGTACAAGAATTTACTGCATTCAAATTCTGTCAATTCAAAGTTCTCTTTCTCGGACAATACTTTGACTATCTCTACCAAAGATATCGAAATAATCAACCGAAAGCGACACCGGAAAAAGAATTTTGCTCTCGGAAATTCATTGTCGAAAATAATTTCATCGACGCTTCAATCTATAAAGTGAACTTGAACCCGCTGAGCATTAACACTACGAACATTGATTGCGAGGAAATTATGAAATCATCAAATGAGACATCAGAAGAAACAATCGTTAAAATTTTTGAGAGCACAAGTTTCAATTCAAAATGTCTACGGAAAGCTTATCGCGAAAACAAGCTTTATAAGACAATTGCGAGAACATGTATTTTCGGAGAGATTGGACTTTCTGATAAAGCTCTCAACGATCAACGTTCAATTTATCTCGAGGAAACAAATAAACTTTGCGACGATATTCAGAAATGTTGAAATTTGTAAAATCAAATAAATGTTTTGATAATCTCAAGGAACTTGTTTAAAAACTTTGCTAAGAAATAATTTCTTCTGACTTTCTCAGTAATCTTTTTAATTTCGACTCTTTCGGATGGAAAAATGTTGAAAAACTTAAAAAGTTTATTTATACTTATCTTGGTGTCGATTTATCATCGCTGATGATATGGTGAGAGCTTTCTGATGTCTAAAATGAAAAACATATGTATCCATTTCCAAGAAACACTTATACAAGTTTTATTTTTACTAAAATAGAGATAATGGGCTGATGAATGTCGTTGCTTATCATGCCTTCTGTTCAGCTTGTCCGACTTCTTTGGAAAATGGCTGCGTGTTCTTTTCTCACAGTTTTCTCAACTTTTTAGGAAAAATTGTTTAAAACGGAAAGCTCGAGTAACACATTAATGTGGCCGCTTTGTCCGGTGTCCATTATTGAAATAACTCGCGAACTCAATAAGCTAGCGATTCAAATTCTTCACCAGTCGGTAGAGATATTTTTCAGGGTTTCCCAGGGTATTAGAAATTCGTTTCTCTTTATCATACCCATAGTTCTTGGGTCTATATTATTTTGAAATCGCTTTCTACAGCTTCTCTAGTTTCAGCATTTTTATTCAACTCAGCAAAAATTGGACTGCATAATTGATTAATGATATTCAAACTATTATCAAATATTTATTTTATAAATTCCGTTTAAAAATTCCAGTACAAATTTGCATGGAATCAACAACTTAAAAAAAGATCACTGTTCTTAAGCCAGCAAAAATTATCCCTGTGAAATAGGTACGAAATCTATCCTCTGCGATAGCATTATAATTAACCAATCTAGTGCAGCTGAACATATATCACGAACATATATCAATTTGTTTCCAGGTGCGTTTTGGTTTTTTGGCATTCGACGATGTAAGCATTTAATGATATAATTATTGTTATACAACTTGGACAAGAAGAATTCTTCTTTCTCTGCGAGTGCACTGGTATCAAACCAAGCGAATACAGCTCAACATATAACCGAACAACCTGCTTATCTTCACCAGTCAATTCGTTTCCACGAGTATTTTCAACCGCTTGCTGGCATTTGCGAATGTATTCTTCATTTGAATTGCACTGTTTTTGTTTCTCATCATCGTCGCAAGAGTTTATAGATTCAGATATAGGGCTGCTGTCGGTTTTGGTTAAATAACTTCGTTGTTCTTTTGTTTCCTTCTGTTCAGAATGTTTTTGTTGAGCACCCATAATTTCATCCTTGCAATACAAAATAGGATCGCAAACTTGTTTAACTTCATTCAAACGACTTAAGAATTTTTCTTTCTCAGCGAGTGCACTGGTATTAAACCATGCGATTGCAGATGAACAAATATTGCAAACAATTTGCTGGTCTCCCTTAGTCAATTCGTGGCATTTGCGAATGTATTCTTCATTTGAATTGCACTGTTTTTGTTTCTCATCATCATCGCAAGAGTTTATAGATTCAGATATAGGGCTGCTGTCGGTTTTGGTTGAATAACTTCGTTGTTCTTGTGATTGTTCCGTTTCCTTCTGTTCAGAATGTTTTTGTTCAGCACCCAAAATTTCATCCTTGTTGCGCTGTAACTTAGACAAAATAGGATCGCAATTTCGTTTAACGTAGTTCAAACAATGTAAGTGTTCTTCTGTCTTAGCGTGTGCATGGGTATCAAACCAAGACAATGCAGAAGAACATGATTCGCGAACCTTCTGTTTGTCTTCTTCAGTCAGTTTGTTACCAAGAGCGTCTTGAACGGCTCGTTTGCTTTCGAAGATATATGCTTCCAATTTACTGCGAACTAGCTTGAACTTTTTTAGTTTCACCTCTTCATCTCGATACTTTTCAGCTTCTGATGACATTTGAGCAATGTCAGCATTTGAAAATCGGCCATTAACGTTTATGATTCTGATTTTTCGGCCACTTATGTTCTCTACTGAGACATTCATAATTCCATTCATATCGATGTTAAAAGAAACGTAGATTTTAGTATATAAGCAAGGCGCGTGTATGAATGTTCCAAGCAAATTTTTGTCTTTAGATAAGGCATTTTCTCCTTCATAAACTTTGATTTCGATTTTCGATTGATTACCGAATTGTAAAATTATATCGTTGGGAATTTTTGAGTTGCGTTCGAAGATTTTTGAAAATTTGTAGCCAATTGTTTTGATTCCCAACGAAAATGGAGTGATATCGAACAAACGAACGCCTTGAATCTGTGAGCTTAAGTCGCCACTCAGAATTGCAGCTTGAACAGCAGCACCATAGGCAACGGCTTCATCAGCATTTATCGAAAAGTTTAATTGCTTTCCTTCGAAGAAATCTTGAAGAAATTTTTGAATCTTTAAAATTCTTGTTGAGCCTCCGACCAAAACAACATCGTGAATATCTTGTTTACTCAACTTGGCGCTTTTTAAAGCTATTTGAACTGATTTTAATGTCGACTTTAAGAGATCATCGGTAATCTTTTCAAAGTGAGCTCGTGAAATTGTTGTGCAGAAATCGATTCCTTCTTGCAAAGAATCTATTTCAATCGTAGCTTCGCTCAATATCAGTAATGTTCGCATCGCATTTTCACAAGTTTTCCTTAATCGTTGCAAGGCTCGAATATTTTCTTTTATATCTTGCTTGTGTTTTTGTTTAAATTCTTTGACGAAATGACCAACTAATCGGTTTACAAAATCTTCCCCTCCAAGATGAGTGTCACCTGCAGTTGAAATCACTTCGAACACAGATCCTTCTTTAATTTTCAAGATTGAGACGTCAAAAGTTCCTCCACCAAGATCAAAGATCATAACATTCTTCTCTCCCTTCAAGTTCTTGTCTAAACCGTAAGCTAATGCTGCTGCAGTCGGTTCGTTAATGATTTGTAAAACATTCAAGCCTGCAATTGCTCCAGCATCAATAGTAGATCGTCTCTGAGCATCGTTAAAATAAGCGGGAACTGTGATGACAGCATCGGTGACCTTAGTTCCCAAGAATGATTCAGCAATTTCTTTCATTTTCTCAAGAACCATCGAGCTAATTTGTTCTGGAGCAAATTCCTTGATTTTTCCCTTAACCTTGATTTGAACCATTGGCTTTCCACAATCGTTGATCACTTTGAATGGCCAATGCTTCATATCAGCTTGAACATTCTCATCATCAAAGCGACGTCCGATCAAACGTTTAGTATCAAAGATTGTGTTTTGGGGGTTTATCGCAACCTGATTCTTAGCGGCATCTCCGACGAGCCGCGCTGTGCCGTTAAATGCAACATAACTCGGAATTTTTCTATTACCCATCTCGTCAGCGATGATCTCGACTTTATTATTCCTGTAGACTCCAACACAGCAGTAAGTGGTACCAAGATCTATGCCAATCGCTGTCATTTTGCTTAAATTTTCTTTACTTTACTTCGCACTGAATTGAGTTTGTTTCAAAACTGACAGTTCTCTTGCTGAAACACTTCATTTTAACGAAAAACACAAAATCGCTTAATGATATAATGAGATATGAGGGCTGATAACGATATTCATAGAAACACTTATACTTAAAAATATCAACTTTATCTGCAAATTTATTGAAAAATACCAAGTAAAGTGTTCAAGATAAAGTTTATTGAATTTATAACAAGTAAATAGGTTTATTGATTTTCAGTTACCTCTAGATTAATCTTGCATATGTTGTTTTGCATCAAAGACTGTATTTTGAGGGTTCATTGCAACTTGATTTTTGGCGTCATTTCCGACAAGTCGTTCGATGTCGCTGAATGCAACATAACTCGGAGTTGTTCTATGCCAATTGCCGGTACTTTGCAGAAATTTCCTCCGTTTACTTTACTTCGCACTGGATTGATTTTTTGGCATTTAATTTCAAACTGATGATTTCTTCATTGAAACTCTTTATTTATATGAAATCAACGACATAGCAATAAACTCTACCTAAAGAATATCATTTCAAGGTAGTATGAGAAATGATAACGAAATTCGAAGAAACACTTATGTCTTTTCGTATTTTTTATAAAAAAAATGTGAACGTGCAAAAAAAAAAGTACGTAAGTCCATTATAATTGTTGTCATGCGGGTGGATAAGAACTCTCAATGCCACTCATTGATAATATTAAGTTGATAAAATAATAGAAATATTAACTTTATCTGCAAATTTACCAAGAAAAACCAATAGAGTGCTTATCCGTACATTGATAGCAGAATATTTTAAAGTTCGTCGCAACCCAGTGGTTCCTAGTGGTCGCGTGTATTTGCAACCAGTGATGGCAACAAGTTAAAATTGATTTAAATATAAAAGGGTTTTTTTCCTTTTCTTTGTATTTTGGAAATTTTAAGTTTTGATAGTTGTTCTATCATTGCTTTCTTTTGTACATTGTCGTTAATTACTTGAATTGGGTTATGACTTTTTTAAATATTTTACAACAGTGGTGTAGAACACATTCTGACGCATATTATAATATGCAACATGAGTAGGCGGAAAAAGTGGTTATGAAAAAAAAACCATTGAAATAGAACCACTAAATGAATAATGAACAAAATATTGTTTTAATCAGTTTTATCGCACAAAAGTTAAGTTTTATCACAAACAACCCACAACAACTACTCTTGGAATACAACAATGAATGTGACTAATCGTGTTCTACAACTTTTTCGTACATCACGTTGCAACTTTATTAAGAAATAATCAAGTTTGAAATCAAAACATAAGAAAAATTTACCGTAAAAATACCATTTTGGGGATCATTTTGTTCCGGTGATCGGAACATTTTTAAATGAAAAATCTCAGTAAACAATTTTGGAAGAACATTCAAGAATTATAGAAAATTTCAGTATAACAAGTGGCAGTAGCAGTTCGTACCGAACTTACTGTACGGTTTTTTATCCATCGGACTGGTTACAGGGGGTTGGGCTTTACTGGGTTTACTTGCTCAACTCAAATAGCTGAAAATTTCATGCGAACAAATGAAAGCTCTAATTTCAAAGGAAAATCCTTCGGATGAAAAACACTGAAAAGCGTAGAAGTTAGATAGAACGATTTAGTTTTGAGAAAAAGTTGAAAGGAAAACAGCTCAAGCTCAGCTGCGCCGTGAAAGAATAAGTGAAGCAAATTGAATACTTCACAAAGGTAAAATAGGAAAGAAAGTTAAAGATCTAATTTTTTAATAAGATTTCTTTTTCTAGTCAAAAATAATTATAAAATTTTATTCACACCTTTATTAAGTAACAACTAAAGTCTTATAATTTTACTCGCCTAAGATTGGTTTGCAAATTAATTGAATTTTTCTAAGACGCACCTGGAATTCCTCTTTCTTTGCGAGTCTGTTTGAGTCAATCCATGCGAGTTCTGCTGAACATTTATCGGAAATGATTTTTTTTTCTTTTTCAGTAAATTTATTTCCTGTGTCATTTTCAACAACTCGTTGGCACTGAAGGATGTAATTTTCTATTAAATTGCAAGCCTTGATACGTTTTCGATGTTCCTCATCTTCATTGCGATATATGTTAGCTTCTGCCAACATTTTATTAACAACAGCCTCCGACAAACGAGAACTGTGTTTAATCGTAAGTCTTTCCTCTTTTCCACTCGAGTTGTTCTTTGCTGATACATATAAAATACTATTCGCATCGACTTCAAATGTAACTTCCATTTTACCAACTCCGCGAGGTGCTGGGGGAATTTCGGTAAGCATGAAAGTTCCAAGCAAATTGTTGTCTTTAGTCATAGCACGTTCACCTTCAAAAACTTTGATTTTGAATTCTGTTTGGTTATCCGCAACAGTAACAAAAGTTTCCATATGTTTGCAAGGAATTTTCGAATTGCGTTTGATGATAATCGAAAACTTTTCGCCAATTGATTCGATTCCCAAAGACAATGGAGTGATATCGAACAACATAACGTCTTGAATCTGTGAGCTTAAGTCGCCACTCAGAATTGCAGCTTGAACAGCAGCACCATAGGCAACGGCTTCGTCAGCATTCATTGACAAGTTTAATTGCTTTCCGTCGAAAAAATCTTGAAGTAATTTTTGAATCATTAGAATTCTTGTTGATCCTCCGACCAAAACAACATCGTGAATGTCTCCTTTCTCCATCTTAGCGTCTATTAAAGCTTTTTTAACTGATTCTATTGTCGAATTGAAAAAATCCATGTTCATATCTTCGAAACGAGCTCGAGAAATCGTTGTGCAGAAATCGATACCCTCGTGCAAAGATTCAATTTCAATCGGAGCTTCGCTTGAGCTCGACAGTAATCGTTTCGCTCTTTCACATTCCGTTCTCAATCTCTGCATGGCTCGAGGATTTTCGCTAATATCTTGCTTGTGTTTTTGTTTAAATTCTTTGACGAAATGATCAACTAATCGGTTGTCAAAATCTTCTCCTCCAAGATGAGTGTCACCTGCTTTTGAAACGACTTCGAACACAGAACCTTCTTTAATTTTCAAGATTGAGACGTCAAAAGTTCCTCCGCCAAGATCAAAAATCATAACAATTTTCTCTCCTTTTCCTTTCAAGTTCTTATCTAAACCGTAAGCTAGTGCTGCAGCATTTGGTTCATTAACGATTTGCAAAACATTCAAGCCTGCAATTGCTCCAGCATCAATTGTAGATTTTCTCTGAGAATCATTAAAATATACCGGAACTGTGATGACAGCATCGGTGACTTTTGTTCCCAAAAACAATTCAGCGGTTTTTTTCATTTTGTCAAGAACCATCGAGCTAATTTGTTCTGGAGCAAATTTTTTGATTTCTCCTTTAACCTTGATTTGAACCATTGGCTTTCCACAATCGTTAACCACTTTGAATGGCCAATGCTTCATATCAGCTTGAACATTCTCATCATCAAAGCGACGACCAATCAAACGTTTTGCATCAAAAACTGTGTTCTGGGAGTTTATTGCAATTTGTCTCTTCGCGGCATCACCGATGAGTCGTTCGGTGTCTTTAAATGCAACATAACTCGGAGTGGTTCTGCTTCCCAACTCGTTAGCAATGATATCGACTTTGTTATTCCTGTAAACTCCTACGCAGCTATAAGTCGTACCAAGATCTATGCCAATTGCTGGCATTTTTCTTAAATTTTCTTTACTTTACTTCGCACTGGATTGATTTTTTGGCATTTAATTTCAAACTGATAATTTCTTCATCGAAACTCTTTATTTATATGAAAAAAAAAGACGATATTGCAATAAACTCTACCTAAAGAATATCATTTCAAGGTAGTATGAAAAATGATAACGAAATTCGAAGAAACACTTATGTCTTTTCGTATTTTTTATATAAAAAAATGTGAACGTGCGAAAAAAAAGTACGTTTGTCAAGTCCATAATAATTGTTGTCATACGGCCCGTATGATACGGGTGGATAAGAACTCTCAATGCCGATAACCACTCATATTCGATGAAACACTTATACTTAAGTGGATAAAATTATATACTAACTTTATCTGCAAATTTACCAAGAAAAACCAATAGAATGCCTATGCGTACATTGATAGCAGAAAATTTTTAATTGGGTCTTGCCACTCATAGTTTGATCAATAACTTAAGGCTTGTTTTATTTCAAGTTTATCGTAGTTTAAAGAATAATGTTTAAACAATATTCTGATCACGAAAGAAAATTAGTTCTGACCAGTTTTGAAGAATGCTCGAACTCTCTTTTTGATGTGACTCATGAGCTTTTGGACAAGTATAAATGTGAGCCGATTTTCAAGAGTTTACTTTTATTTAATTTCTTCAATGTTTTCGAATGATTATTCATTTGTTCTAATATTTTTCTTCAAGCCAGACCGAAAAACTTAATGGGACGAAGTTTTGTATAAACAGGAAATCAACTTTTTTGGTATTACTGTGACTTTGTGAAGATTTTAGCTCTTCACAGTCACATAGTAGCATTTAGAGTTTGCTAAACAAGCTTAAAGTATGATAGAGAATCCTTGCTATTGAATAAAGGTGAAAAATTGCTTCTTGAGAAAGTTCTATGTGAGAAATTTTGAGCTTGAAGTTAAATGAGTTGCGTAAGGCTTTCTCATCATACCTTACTTACTTACTTAGATGGTCATTGGTTCGGGTGCCAAACCTTGACCTCGTTAAGGAACGTGTTAAACTGGGATCTATCCTTGGCGATCCCTTGCCAATTTGTGACTCCATGCGCGGTGCTGTCTCTATTTACTGCTTCCAGCCAAGTGTTTTTCGGTCTTCCTCGCGTTCTTTTTTCATCGGTAAAGTCCGCCTTAAAAGCTCGACTTACTGGATGATCTTCTTCTCTTCTGATTACGTGGCCAGCCCACGACAATCTTCGATGTTGGACCGCTCTAACTATATCACAATCCTTGGACCGCTCTAACTATATCACAATCCTATCGGTATTCTCATCATACCGCAACCACAAAAAAACTTCCAAACATAAAATGTTTGATGAATTTTTGAGCCCAAATTAATTTTAAATTGTCTCTGACATTCATATGCCCAGAACTGTTGTAGAATTTTGTCTTGAAGTTTTTTTGTTTATCTATTTTTTACCGATTTTGTAATGTAAGGGAAAAAGCCTTACGAAATGTGTCAACAATCATCCTAATTCCTAATACAACTTTAGCTTGATTTTAGCAATCAAATTTTGTATTAGAGCTCATTTTATTATCTTGATTTAAAGACAACACTTTCAACCAGTTCGGTCAATGGTTTTTTTGCTTAATTTCATGAAAGTTTTCATATCAGCTACCAAGCAATGTCGAGTGATTAGATGGAGCTTTAAATTAATTGAATCAGTTTTTCGTCAGCTTTCAAGCTTTTGATCGATGGTCATTTGATATTCATTTGATGAGATCTTTTCTTGTAGTTATCACAGAAGCATGAAATTTTCAGGAAATAGACTTTGAACTATAATCTTTAATTCAAGTTATTAAAATTTTATCTTATATGTGTGTGTTAAATTACGCATATGTGTAGAGCGACGGATTTTACCCAGTGTGGAGGTACCATTTGGGTATTCTTGCTGGTACTTGAATACCTCGACAATACCTAAAAGGTACTTTTGCTGGTACTTGAATACCTCGTAAAATACCATACCTTTAAAAAAGTACCTTAAATTTTTGACTAATGAATTTAATTTTTTTCTTCTGTTTCAAATTTTTTTTTTTTGTTAGCTCATCAGGATCGGGCCCACGGACCCAAAACCTGGAATCTTCATACAAAAAGTCGATTTTAAGTTTTGAAATAAGTTTTCTCAAAAACGGATGCACATTTCCGCTGTGACTTGTTACAAGAAGTGATCAGCCTGTTGAATCGAGTGCATGGATCTGATAGCTGACCAGATCTGGCTACACCTCTTGCCAGCGCCAAGTGAAACTTCTTTTACTTTGGAGTTAGAGCATTGAGATGTTCACACGAAGTGTTCATCTATTTGAGTTGACGAAAAAATCTCAGAACTGACCATATTCGGGTCCACCTCGGACTAGTACACCCAGCAAAGCCCAACCCCCTGTAACCAGTCAGACGGCGGCTGAAAAACCATACAGTAAGTTCGGTACGAACT
The DNA here is from genome assembly GCA_033063855.1 of Smittia aterrima. NCBI lineage: Eukaryota > Metazoa > Arthropoda > Insecta > Diptera > Chironomidae > Smittia > Smittia aterrima. Next base: position 23,929,368 of record CP093831.1, read on the forward strand.
GCCACTTATTTTATTTGTTTCTTTGTTCTTTCTAATATCTTATCTAACAATTTTAGCAAATAAAAAAGAGCCCTATGCTTTGCTAATGCAAATATCTTTCAAGAAAACTCGAGATGTCCGAAAGTTTTTTTTTATCAGTTTATATTCTTAAGTGAACTTAGAGATTTTGAAAGAAAAATTGAATTATTTTGATTACGAAAGCAGCAAGCGAATTCAACTGAAAACTTATTTTAACAACTCGTATATGCGAATAATGGGCCGGATTTAAACTGGCGTATAGGCCGCTGAGAGTTGCTCGGTCGTGACGTAAGCTAGAAATTATGTCCTTGTGTACATTTTAAAAATAGTTTGATTTCATTTTTTCAATTTAACCATGACAGGATTGCAAACACTTTTAACATCTATTATACGATCATTAATTTCTTCTTTCTCAGCGAGTCTGTTCAGATCAAGCCATGCGAGTTCTGCTGAACATATATCGAGAACGATGTTTTTTTCATTTTTAGTCAATTTGTTTCCTGCTGCACCTTCAACTGCTTGAATGCATTGAAAAGCGTAATTTTCCGATGAATTCCAAGATTGGATCCGCTTTTGGTGTATCTCATCTTCTTTGCGATATTTTTCAGCTTCTAACAACATTCGTTCAATGTCAGCTGTAGACAAACGGCCACTTTCGTTTCTAATCGTTATTTGCTTTTTATTGCCAGTCGAATTATCCTTTGCAGAGACATTCATGATTCCGTTTGCGTCGATGTCAAATGTAACATCTATCTGAGGAATGTCGCGAGGCGCTGGTGGGATACCAGTAAGAACGAAAGTTCCAAGCAAATTATTGTTTTTAGTCAAAGGACGTTCACCTTCATAAACTTTGATGCTGACTTTCGTTTGGTTATCGTAAAAGGTCGAGTAAGTTTGCATTTTTTTGCAAGGAATTTTTGAGTTGCGTTCAATTATTTTTGAAAATTCTCCACCAACTATTTCGATTCCCAAAGACAATGGAGTTACATCAATCAACAAAACGTCTTGAATTTGCGAACTTGAATCTCCATGCAGAATTGCAGCTTGAACTGCAGCACCATAGGCAACGGCTTCGTCAGCGTTCATCGATAAGTTTAATTGCTTACCGTTGAAGAAATCTTCTAGCAATTTTTTAATTTTTAAAATTCTTGTTGAGCCTCCGACCAAAACCACATCATCAATCTGTCCCTTGTCCATCTTAGCGTCAATCAAAGCTTTTTTTACTGGTTCTAAAGTTGATTTGAAGAGATCCATGTTCATGTCTTCGAACCGAACTCGTGAAATCATTGTGCGGAAGTCAATCCCGTCATGCAAAGCATCAATTTCGATTGGAGCTTCACTGGATGATGACAAAATTCGCTTCGCTCTCTCACATGCTGTTCTCAATCGTTGCAAAGCTCGATCATTTCCATTTAAATCTGTCTTGTGCTTGTTTTTGAATTCTTCGATAAAATGTTTGACTAATCGATTATCAAAATCTTCTCCTCCAAGATGAGTGTCACCGCCTGTTGCAATGACCTCGAACAAAGATCCTTCTTTGATGCTTAAGATAGAGACGTCAAACGTTCCGCCACCAAGGTCAAAAATCAAAACATTTTTAGCTCCCTTCAAGTTCTTGTCTAACCCATAAGCCAGTGCAGCTGCAGTTGGTTCGTTAATGATTTGTAAAACATTCAAACCTGCAATGGCTCCAGCATCTTTTGTAGATTGCCTTTGAGCATCATTGAAATAAACAGGAACTGTGATGACAGCATCGGTGACTTTTGTTCCCAAAAACAATTCAGCCGTTTTTTTCATTTTGGCAAGAACCATCGAGCTGATTTCTTCTGGAGAAATAATCTTGGTTTCTCCTTTGAACTCGATTTGAATCTTTGGCTTTTTGCAATCGTTGATCACTTTGAATGGCCAATGCTTCATGTCAGCTTGAATATGCTCATCATCGAAGCGACGTCCAATCAAACGTTTAGCATCAAATACTGTGTTCTGAGGGTTCATTGCAACTTGATTCTTAGCAGCATCACCGACGAGTCGTTCTGTTTCGTTGAATGCAACATAACTCGGAGTTGTTCTATTTCCCAACTCGTTAGCGATAATCTCAACTTTGCCATGCTGATAAACTCCAACGCAGCAGTAAGTTGTGCCAAGATCTATTCCGATTGCTGACATTTTTTCTTCACCTTAAACTTTTCAAATTTATTTGGTTTCGACTTGTATCCTACTCGACATTTGAGTTGAAACTGAATATTTTATCGTCGAAACTCTCGAATTAATACGAAAACAGCGATATCGCCAATAGCTTCACCTAAAAAGTAAATGATATATAAGCGCTGATAGCAATATTCTTAGAAAAACTCAATTTTTATCATAAGCTGAAAAACTTATACGAGGGTGACTAGAAAATTCCGCGTGTTTTCATATAAGGAGAGCGAATTTTGATAAAATGAGAAATCATATTTGAGCTTAGTTTTTTATAAGATTAATTTCAAAGTTTCATCAAAACCTAACAAGTGGTTTCGGATTTATGAATTTTTTTGTCAGTCGAAATATAAACTTTTTGAAAATGGCGGATAAAAAAATTCGAACAATGAAATATAATGTTAAAGATAAAATTAATACCTATTCAAAAAGCAAATATGACTTCAATTGTATGCTTCACAACTCATTACCAATAATAAAAACAAATCTTTTCTTCTATATTGCAATTCATTAAGGCGATATGAGAGCAAACATTCCGCCACATCCCAGGTCGTAGAAAGAGGACCTATGTCTGAAGATATAATCGAAAAAAGTATACAAAATGTGAAGTCAAATCTATTATTTGAGATTATTCGAATAGCTTAAACTGCATTTTAATTAAAAACTTTATTTTGTAGCAAATTGCATACAGTTTTTGATGAGATATTGCGCTTCCCAAAACAGCTGCCGCGATTTCTCGCTTTAGTTAAAAAAGGAATCGATTTCGATTTAAATGGTTCTGTAAGAATATTAAAAAGGTCCATTCAAAACTTCAGTTCAGTTTTTTTGGAGAAGTGCAAGTCTGAACTTTACTTTCAAATTAAATAATTTAATTATCAATTAGCATTTTCTCTAGAAAATGACAAAAAGTTCTCGACGGAGCGAAGGCTTGCTCTTACGGCCGAGATAGGTAAAACCTCCGATATTTCAGAAACTATAGAATTTATCGTATTCGAGTTTCTTTTAAAAGCTTGAGTGATATCAGGGTCATCATAAAACGACAAATCTAAAAGTTAAATGAAACTAAATTAGTGACAATAATAAAAATTCCATAGCAGAAATATTGAACTCCGCAGAATATTGCACAAGATCGTTCAACAAAAGTTTCGATATAATTTTTTTAAAAAAGGACGTAGATATAGCATGTAATCATTTTTTATTGAAAAGATCTGACCTTCGACGATAGTTTAAAACTCTCCAAGTAACAATTATTTTTCGTGAAATCTATGCTTTGATTAGTTAAAGAACTAATGTCCGCTATTTAAGGCTTTTTTACAGGCTTTTACAAATCGATCCACAATAAGTAATATAAAAGTTTAAAATTCCATTTGCAAACGTCAGATGTCTTCCAATGAGTCAATCTAATGAATTAATATACTCTCAAGTCTCTAATAAGTTGCTAACATACGAAAAACGCGGAATTTTCTAGTCACCTTCGTACTTTCCATGGTAAAATAATTAGTGAAGCTAGAAAAATGATAAAAGTCAATTGCATTTGATAAGAAAATTTATTGAGATAATAAATTCAGATTGCAAAAACCTTTCTGAACCTATTCCGTCAAAAGATTTATTTTCTATCATATTAAGAAACACGAATAAGTGTGAAATTCGTCAAGAAATTGGCGAGTGTTTATTGTTAATTTTATTATTTGCTTTTTCGAATCTTTTTAATCGAAATATACTGTAAGGACTCCTGCAAAATATGTTGTTAAATTATATTTATTTAATTTATATTACAGTTTAAAAATGTCAACGTGTTAAGTTCAACATTAAAAACCTTTAAACATATAAATTTAAAATCTTGCAGATACATCTCTGTATTGTCGAGTTAAGACTAGAAATATGCAACAATGCAAAGTTTCTCATATAAAGTACAAATATTTTTATTGCAATTTTTCACAAAAAACAAACATTTTCACATCAAATTACATAAAATCTGGTTAATAAATTCTCCGTTAAACTTGCACGCAGTTAAACTTCATAATTATTATTTAAAGTTGATACTCATTTTATAAGCAACAAACTGTGAAAAGCGGGTCGAAAGTAAAATTATAATTGACATTTGTCGGAAGAAAAATGTAACACGGAGAAATCTGATAATTCTTTTGTTATCACCATTTTTACTTTCGTTTAAATAAACGAAATATTGTACCAAGAAATCCTCTGTTTTCTTGTTCAGTTCTTTTTACTTCAGCCTCTTTATTAAGCTTGACTACGAATGAATGGCAAAATCGGTTAAATTGTCTACGACGATCATTGTATTCGTCTATCTCAGCGAGTATGCCCGAGTGGAGCCATTCGACCTCTGCTGAACATCTATTGGATAGAATCTGCATTTCTTCTTCTGTCAGATTGTTGGCAGCAGCACTTACTTTACTAAAGAAATCGTAGACGTTAGCTAGCATTGATTCTCGAGCTTCGATTCGCTGTTGCGATACGCACGGTGTTGAGTATTGGTGTTTAGTTCCAACGCCTCCATGCAACTTCATCATGAATGGTTTGCAAATTCGTTCAACTTCTTTCATGCGGTTTTCGTATTCTTCTTTTAGAGCCTCTTTTTTTTTGTTCAATTCGAGCCATGCGAGTTCTGCTGAACATATATCGCTAACAACACTTTTGTCTTGTGGAGTCAATTTGCATCCTGATGTATGTTGTACGGCATTCAAGCATCCGAGGACGTAAGAAAGCAATGAATTGTAAGCTTGGGTGCGCTTTTTTTGTTTCTCATTTTCTTCTCGATATTTTTCTAATTTAGAATCACTGTCGTTATTGATCGTCGATCCTTGTTGATTTTTGGACTGTTCCAATGTGCTCGGTCCTGATTGTTGGTATTCAGTTTCCTTCGTTTCAGCTCCATGCAACTTCATCATGAATGGACTGCAAATTCGTTCAAATTCTCTCATGCGATTTTCTAATTCTTCTTTCTCAGCGAGAATGTTAGATTCAAACCATTTAAGTTCATCTGAACATTTATCGTGAAAATTATTTTTTTCTTCTTTAGTCAAATTGTTTCCTGGAGCATCTTTTACACTTTTGATGCATCCGAGGATGTGAGATATCATTGAATCATGAACTTGAACACGCTCTTTTTCTTTTTCATCTTTGTGATATTTTTCTGATTTCAAATCACTTTCGATCTTAATCGTCGAGCCTTGTTCACTTTTAGACTGTTCACATGTGCTCGATCCTGATTGTTGGTATTCAGTTTCCCTTGCTCCTGCTTCATGCAACTTCTCCATGAATGGACTGCAAATTCGTTCAAATTCTCTCATACGATCTTCGAATTCTTTTTTCTCAGCGAGAATGTTTGAGTCAAACCATTTAAGTTCAGTTGAGCATAAATCGCGCACGATATTCTTTTCTTCCTCAGATAATTTGTTTTCTGGAGCATCTTCAACGTCTTGTTTACTTTGGAAGATGTATGCTTCCATTGAACTGCGAGCTTTAAGGCGCTCTAGGTGCTTCTCATCTTCTTCGCGGTATTTTTCAGCTTGTAATAACATTCGATCAAGGTCAGCTTTAGACAAACGGCCATTGTCGTTCTTGATCATTATTTCCTTTTCATTTCCATTCAAGTTTTCCTTTGCTGATATATTCATGATTCCGTCCGTGTCGATATCAAATTTAATTTCCCCCTTAACAGCATCGGTTGGCGCTGGTGTGATTCCAGTGAGAATGAAAGTTCCGAGCAAATTGTTGTCTTTAGCCAAACCACGTTCACCTTCATAAACTATGAATTTGGCTTCTGTTAGGTTATCCTTTACAGTATTAAACGGTTTAATGAAATTAAAAGGAATTTTTGAGTTGCGTTCAAAAATGATAGAGAATGCACCTTCTATTTCGATTCCCAACGACAACGGAGTTACATCTCTCAAGGAAACATTTTGAATGTATCTACTTGAGTCTCCACTCAAAATTGCAGCTAAAACTGCAGCGCCATAGGCAACGGCTTCGTCAGGATTGACCGAAAAATTTAATTGCTTGCCGTTGAAGAAATCTTCAAGCATCTTTTGAATCTTTAGAATTCTTGTTGAGCCTCCGACCAGAACAACATCATCAATCTGCCCTTTGTCCATCTTAGCGTCTGCCAAAGTTTTTTCAACTGTTTCTAATGTTGATGTGAGAAGATCATCGGTAATCTCTTCGAATTTAGCTCTTGTTATTTTTGTGCTGAAATCAATCCCTTCGTGTAAAGATACAATTTCAATCGAAGCTTCGCTTAATATCAATAATGTTCGCTTCGCTTTCTCACATGCTGTTCTTAATCGTTGCAAAGCTCGAACATTACCACTTAAATCTGTCTTGTGTTTGTTATTGAATTCTTCGACGAAATGATCGACCAATCGGTCATCAAAGTCTTTTCCTCCAAGATGAGTGTCACCGCCTGTTGCAATGACCTCGAACAAAGATCCTTTTTTGATGCTCAAAATGGAGACGTCAAACGTTCCGCCACCAAGGTCAAAAATCATTACGTTCTTATCTTCTCTCTTTTTGTACAAACCGTAGGCCAATGCAGCTGCAGTTGGTTCGTTAATGATTTGTAAAACATTCAAACCTGCAATGGCTCCAGCATCTTTTGTAAATTGTCTCTGAGAGTCGTTAAAATAAGCAGGAACTGTGATGACAGCATCAGTGACATTTGTTCCCAAAAACAATTCAGCCGTTTTTTTCATTTTAGCAAGAACCATCGAGCTGATTTCTTCTGGAGAAATTAGCTTGGTTTCTCCTTTAAACTCAATTTGAACCATTGGCTTTTCGCAATCGTTGATCACTTTGAATGGCCAATGCTTCATGTCAGCTTGAATATGCTCATCATCAAAGCGACGGCCGATCAAACGTTTAGCATCAAATACTGTGTTCTGAGGGTTCATTGCAACTTGATTCTTAGCTGCATCACCGACGAGTCGCTCTGTTTCGTTGAATGCAACATAACTCGGAGTTGTTCGACTTCCCAACTCGTTAGCGATGATCTCAACTTTGCCATGCTGATAAACTCCAACGCAGCAGTAAGTTGTGCCAAGATCTATTCCGATTGCTGACATTTTTTCTTCACCTTAAACTTTTCAAATTTATTTGGTTTTGACTTGTATCCTACTCGACATTTGAGTTGAAACTGAAAATTTTTTCGTCGAAACTCTCGCAATTAATACGAAAACAGTGATATCGCCAATAGCTTTATCTATAAAGTAAATGATATATAAGCGCTGATAACAATATTCTTAGAAAAACTCAATTTTCTTCCGAACACTCATATTTTCCTTGACAACATTTTTTTGCGTTTCTAATCTATTTTGTACCGTTGAGATCTTTGTATTATCAATAAATATTAAGCTTAACGAGAGGCGTCGACACTTTCTAACCTTCATCAACCTTCAAAAATAATCTTGTTTGCTATTTGTTTTCGATATTCAGGATGGGGTGATTTCCAAGGAATATATATAATTATATATATTTTTTGGAAATCACGAGTCCCCGATAGTCATTGTCATTTTATTTAAGTTTTTCTAATCTTATGAGGATTTAATACAGTTGGATTCTTAGCTTAAAAGTTTCAAATTGAAACGCTTGCATTTTATCGCATCATCGACAAATGTTCGCCAGGCAAATATTTATTGAATCTGCACTAAATACAAATTTCTGATAACAGTTTTCAAAGAAACACTCTATCATAATATTATAAAAACGACCAACTAGAAGGTGCAAAGAGCACTTCAGATAACATAATACAAAAGACCATTTTCCGCGAAAAGTTTTTTGTAAGTGTTATAGATAAGTCTAATTATAAATAATTATGATAATCGTTCGAACGACTCCTCCAAACAAATGTAAATTCCTTTTATTCTAACTTCAAAAAATCGCTGTAATTTTTTAATTTAAAAAAAAAAGTTTAAAAAACTAACAATTTGTTATTCTGTTAAACACTTCTATAAAATATTTTACGCTACTGCTCCAGAAATTGTCGATCTAAATAATTTAGTTAAAATTCTGTATTTTCATGTTCAGTACGCAAATCGTATAAACTCTGTAAAATGTGTTTGACTCTTATATTACTTTAAGAACATTCAAACCTGCAATTGCTCCATCATAATATGTAAATTGTCTCTGAAAAGCAATTAGTGTTTACGATTTAAAACTAAGAATTCCGATTTAAATCAATTGAACTAAATTTTATTCACAGTTATACCAAGGAACTCAACAACCTTCGTCTTAACTACATAGACGAAATGATAAATATATCGGCTACCGCTAGCAATGTCCTGAAACTTGATTAAAATTACTTGGCAAAGATTGGATTGCAAATAAATTGAATATTTTTTAGTCGATCTTCAAATTCTTCTTTCTCAGCGAGTTTGTTCGATTCTAGCCAAGCGAGTTCTGTTGAACATATATCACGAACAATCTTCTTGTCCTCTTCAGTCAATTTGTTTCCTCGAGCATCTTCAACTGCTTGTTTGCTTTGGAAGATATAATTTTCCATTGAAATGCGTGCCTGGATACGCTTTTGCTGTTTTTCGTCTTCGTCTCGATATTTTTCAGCTTCTAACAACATTTGCTCGATGTCACATTGAGACAAGCGGCCACTGTCGTTTCTAATCGTAATTTTCTCTTCCTTACCAGTCGAGTTATCCTTTGCAGAGACATTCAGGATTCCATTTGCGTCGATGTCAAATGTAACTTCCATCTTAGCAACACCGATTGGCGCTGGTGTAATGCCAGTGAGCACAAAAGATCCGAGCAAATTGTTGTCTTTAGTAAAACCACGTTCACCTTCAAAAACTTTGATTTTGAATTCTGTTTGGTTTTCGTTTACTGTTGTGAAAGTTTTTTTTTGCTTGCAAGGAATCTTTGAGTTACGTTCGATTATTTTCGAAAATACTCCACCAACTAATTCGATTCCCAACGACAACGGAGTTACATCAATCAATAAAACGTCTTGAATTTGCGAACTTGAATCTCCATGCAGAATTGCAGCTTGAACAGCAGCACCATAGCCGACGGCCTCGTCAGCGTTCATCGACAAGTTTAATTGCTTGCCGTTGAAAAAATCTTCAAGCAACTTTTGAATCTTTAGAATTCTTGTTGAGCCTCCGACCAAAACCACATCATCAATCTGCCCTTTGTCCATCTTAGCGTCAGCTAAAGCTTTCTCAACTGGTCCTAAAGTTGATTTGAAGAGATCCATGTTCATGTCTTCGAACCGAACTCGTGAAATCATTGTGCGGAAGTCAATCCCGTCATGCAAAGCATCAATTTCGATTGGAGCTTCACTGGATGATGACAAAATTCGCTTCGCTCTCTCACATGCTGTTCTCAATCGTTGCAAAGCTCGATCATTTCCATTTAAATCTGTCTTGTGCTTGTTTTTGAATTCTTCGATAAAATGTTTGACTAATCGATTATCAAAATCTTCTCCTCCAAGATGAGTGTCACCGCCTGTTGCAATGACCTCGAACAAAGATCCTTCTTTGATGCTTAAGATAGAGACGTCAAACGTTCCGCCACCAAGGTCAAAAATCAAAACATTTTTAGCTCCCTTCAAGTTCTTGTCTAACCCATAAGCCAGTGCAGCTGCAGTTGGTTCGTTAATGATTTGTAATACATTCAAACCTGCAATAGCTCCTGCATCTTTTGTAGATTGCCTTTGAGCATCATTGAAATAAACAGGAACTGTGATAACAGCATCGGTGACTTTAGTTCCCAAAAACAATTCAGCGGTTTTTTTCATTTTGGCAAGAACCATCGAGCTGATTTCTTCTGGAGAAATTTTTTTGGTTTCTCCTTTGAACTCGATTTGAACCATTGGCTTTTCGCAATCGTTAACTACTTCAAATGGCCAATGCTTCATGTCAGCTTGAATATGCTCATCATCAAAGCGACGGCCGATCAAACGTTTAGCATCAAATACTGTGTTCTGAGGGTTCATTGCAACTTGATTCTTAGCAGCATCACCGACGAGTCGTTCTGTTTCGTTGAATGCAACATAACTCGGAGTTGTTCTATTTCCCAATTCGTTAGCGATGATCTCAACTTTGCCATGCTGATAAACTCCAACGCAGCAGTAAGTTGTGCCAAGATCTATTCCGATTGCTGACATTTTTGCTTCACCCTTAACTTTTGAAATTAATTTAGTTTTGACTTGTATCTTCCTGGACATTTGATTTGAAACTGAATATTTTTTCGTCGAAACTCTCGCAATTAATACGAAAACGGCGATATCGCCAATAGCTTATCTAAAAAGTAAATGATATATAAAAGCTGATAACAATATTCGAAGAAAAACTCAATTTTCTTCAGAAACAATCATATTTTCCTTGACAACATTTTTTTGAGTTTCTAAAGGCTACGACATTTTTGTTTTCAAAGTTTATCGCATTTAATAGTAACATCGATAAAATTTCGCAGGGCGAAAATATTGAAGCGGATAATGAATATAAATTTCTTAACAGTTTTCGAAGAAACTCTGGATGATAAAAATTTACCAACGACTAATTAGAAGGTGCAAAGAGCACTTCAGATAACATAATACAAATGGCCACTTTTCCGCGAAAAGTTTTTTATAAGTTTTTTGTAACAAGATACGAATGGTAAGCGATTAACGACTTCTAGTTCGCAAGAAGTCTTGAACAAATTTAAAACTGTTAGGTTAATTTAAGGCTTAAAGTTTTAGCAGAAATTAGTTGATGTTACACGCTTGCATTTGAAAATTAACTTTTCTCAGATTGCATGACAAATAAAAATTCATCTTTCAGGGATCAAAACAGCAAGTGACTTCTTTTAAAAAATCTGTCCCTCCGTCCAAAACAACGCCACATTTTTTAATTTTCTCGACGTTTCAGACATTCTATTACGAAACGAAGAAAGCTTGCGAACTCAGTTTTGATGTGCTGGCCATACGAAATATACTTAATTGAGATAGTTAACAGCCCAGCCCCTCCCATGCTGGTGCTAACAAGAGTAAGAAATCGAAAACGAAAAGCTGTGAGCTCATCTGAAAATTCAATGAATCATTTTGTTTAGAAGAACATTCAAAAAGAAAAAAAAATATTATGTGATTTTCATTTCTACAATTTTTAGGTTGATGAGAATTATCAACTATCAACATTTTTCGGCTTTAAAGTTATTCTAAACAAGAAGAACATTAAAATGGTTTAATCGGAATCATAGTATTTGAAATATTTTATTTGTCATTATAAATTTTTAAAACATTGAAATTTATATTCTCTGGTAATTACTCTAATGTGTTTATGCAAAAAAAAACTGAATTTTAGTGAATAATAAAAAAAACTATTTCAATTAAAAATCATTTCAATTTCATGATGACTGGACTGCAAATTTGTTTAATTTTAATCAAACGATCTTCGAATTCTTCTTTCTCATCGAGTCTGTTCAAATCAAGCCATGCGAGTTCTGTTGAACATATATCGAGAACGATGTTTTTTTCATTTTCATTCAATAAGTTTTCTCGAGTATTTTTAACGTCTTGAATGCATTGAAGGATGTAATTTTCCAACGAATTGCGTGCCTGGATACGCTTTTCCTGTTTCTCGTCTTCGTCTCGATATTTTTCAGCTTCTAACAACATTCGTTCAATGTCAGCTGTAGACAAACGGCCATTTTCGTTTCTAATCGTTATTTTCTTTTCATTGCCAGTCGAGTTATCCTTTGCAGAGACATTCAAGATTCCATTTGCGTCGATGTCAAATGTAACATCTATCTGAGGAATGTCGCGAGGCGCTGGTGGGATACCAGTAAGAACGAAAGTTCCAAGCAAATTATTGTTTTTAGTCAAAGGACGTTCACCTTCATAAACTTCGATATAGACGTCCATTTGGTTATCGATAAAGGTCGTGTAAGTTTGCATTTTCTTGCAGGGAGTTTTTGAGTTGCGTTCAATTATTTTTGAAAATACTCCACCAATTGTTTCGACTCCCAAAGATAATGGAGTTACATCAATCAATAAAACGTCTTGAATCTGTGAACTTGAATCTCCATGCAGAATTGCAGCTTGAACTGCAGCGCCATAGGCAACGGCTTCGTCAGCGTTCATCGATAAGTTTAATTGCTTACCGTTGAAGAAATCTTCAAGCATCTTTTGAATCTTTAGAATTCTTGTTGAGCCTCCAACCAAAACCACATCATCAATTTGCCCTTTGTCCATCTTAGCGTCAGCTAAAGCTTTTTTTACTGGTTCTAATGTTGATTTGAAGAGATCCATGTTCATATCTTCGAATCGTGCTCTTGTTATTTTTGTGCTGAAATCAATTCCTCCATGCAAAGCATCAATTTCGACTGGAGCTTCACTAGATGACGATAGTGTTCGCTTTGCTCTCTCACATGCTGTTCTCAATCGACGTAATGCTCGAGCATCTCTACTTATATCTTTTCTGTATTTGAGCTTGAATTCTTCGACGAAATGATCGACCAATCGGTTATCAAAATCTTCTCCTCCAAGATGAGTGTCACCGCCTGTTGCAATGACTTCGAACAAAGATCCTTCTTTGATGTTTAAGATGGAGACGTCAAACGTTCCGCCACCAAGGTCAAAAATCAAAACATTTTTAGCTCCCTTCAAGTTCTTGTCCAAGCCGTAAGCCAATGCAGCTGCAGTTGGTTCGTTAATGATTTTTAAGACATTCAAACCTGCAATAGCTCCAGCATCTTTTGTAGATTGTCTCTGAGCATCATTGAAATAAACAGGAACTGTGATGACAGCATCAGTGACCTTAGTTCCCAAGAATGATTCAGCGGTTTTTTTCATTTTAGCAAGAACCATCGAGCTGATTTCTTCTGGAGAAATAATCTTGGTTTCTCCTTTGAACTCGATTTGAATCTTTGGCTTTTTGCAATCGTTGATCACTTTGAATGGCCAATGCTTCATGTCAGCTTGAATATGCTTGTCATCAAAGCGCCGTCCGATCAAACGTTTAGCATCAAAGACTGTGTTCTGAGGGTTCATTGCAACTTGATTCTTAGCTGCATCACCGACGAGTCGTTCTGTATCGTTGAATGCAACATAACTCGGAGTTGTTCTATTTCCCAACTCGTTAGCGATAATCTCAACTTTGCCATGCTGATAAACTCCAACGCAGCAGTAAGTTGTGCCAAGATCTATTCCGATTGCTGACATTTTTGCTTCACTCTTAAACTTTTGAAATTTATTTAGTTTCGACTTGTATCCTCCTGGACATTTGATTTGAAACTGAATATTTTTTCGTCGAAACTCTCGCAATTAATACGAAAACAGCGATATCGCCAATAGCTTTATCTATAAAGTAAATGATATATAAAAGCTGATAACAATATTCTTAGAAAAACTCAATTTTCTTCCGAACAATCATATTTTCCTTGACAACATTTTTTTGCGTTTCTAATCTATTTTGTTTCTTGTTAATTTTTTTATAAAATGTTTTTTCTTCTGCAAGTAAAAACTTCTGCAACCATTAAAAATACTGTCTTTTCTATGTGTTTATATTTTTCTGTCTTTTGAAAACTAAAAGAGAAACAACACGAAGAAAGAGAGCAATTATATATTTTCAATCTTTTTCATAGGTATTAATATATTGTTGGATGAAACAATATTCTCGCCTGGGTTAGTTTCGTACTTGCCACTGAACGGAAAGCTATTTTTCTGGAGTCAGGATTATATTTTTTTTAATGAAATAGCGACAAGAAGATAATTTCAGTGAGAAAAGTAGTGTCGACGTTGAAGGTTCTTGAGACAAAGCTGCTCTAACAAATTCTTTTAAGTTTATTGTAATTTAGGAAAAGTTGAATTTTCAATTTTTCATGAAATCTTGTTAGAAAACGTTAGAGTTTTGTGATAAATTTGGTTAAAATTGTTAATTATAGATTATGGCATCCGCATACAGAAAATTGCTCTGTAGAAGAAACTTTTAAAGATTACATAATCGACGTTGATGGAGAGGAAACTATGTAAAGATGAGTGAAGAAATTTAGTAAATTGTTGTTCTTGATATCAATTTAAATGTTCCAACAGGGCAATGGAGTTTTATCAAAATGAAGAAGATAATGGTTATCTGACTTTGTTCCTTCACAATAAGCTTTGCAGCAATATCGATTCGATGGATTTGGATACTCGGTATGAGCTCTAATATCGATTCTATTTTGAGCCCGGAATTAAAAGTGACAAGAATGATTTTCGAAAACGAAAAGTAAAACGATTTTATTTCTTACGACAAGCTTGCCGATCCTGAAAAAAGTTACGACGTTGATGGAAAGTTAACATTCTACTGTGAGGTATTTAAGTTCGATAAATCCTATTTTAAAACTAAAAATGAAAATATTTTCTTAGCCAATTTTGTCGATGTTTTTAAATGACACATTCAATAATTTTGAACTGCAGACGAGCTATGGAGAAATTTTTAAAAGTTACAAACCTGTTCTTGCTACAATATCCCCAGATTTTGAAGAATGTTTGCCTACGCTCAGACGGAAGAGTTCAAAACAAATTTTGTAAAGATAGAAGACGTTGGGTCAAAAAGACGTTTGCTCAGTTCTGGCGATTTGCTTATGGACTTGAAATTGAGAATTTAAACTTGATTGCTCATGATTTGCTTGATCAACGTTTGGCGCTTCCACATTTCCAGCATTTTGTGACCCTTCGTAGTGTAAAACCAAGAGCACAACAATTGACAAACTAATTTAACTTTTATTATTTAATTACTTTTAAATCTACTTTTATTGCCGTAAAAGTTTTCAATTTACATAAAATTAATTTGGTAACTAATTTCTAATTTTCTTAGGAAGAAAAGTTTCATCCCAGTTTTCCTTTTAAGTTCAGGTAAAAAAAAAGTTTTTTGAAAAATATGAGCGAACATAAGATGGAGTTCAGTGTGAAATGTCGTCTCGACTACGAAGGTTCTTAAAGCAAGCTTTGGTGATTTGGAATTTAATAAGTTGTCAAAATCTAACGAAAATGGAAGAGTTGAAAAAGGAATTATCAGTAAATGATTTGCCAGATGAACTTATGTTGTTCGTATTTGAATTCTTGAGCCGAAAGGATTTGATAAATTCTGTTTTTGTTTGCAGACGGTGAGTTAAAGACTTTTTCAAGTAAATTTTCATTCTAATTCTCGGCATTTGCTTTTTAGGTGGAACGAGCTCATTTCATCTAGCACGAGAATCATGAAGAACTTTCCATCAACTCTGATCATGAGTAATAATTTGAAATATAACAAAATAACATTTGATGAAGAAAAATGCTTCATTCCATTCGATGAAATCAGAATTTTCCATAAATTCGTCTCAAATATGCGAGTTATTAAGTTTTATGAATGCGAATTTCAACCTGAACAATCCGATGCTTTGAACGATATTTTCTCATCGATGGTCAAGCTTGAAACATTGAAATGTGAAAACTCAAAGTGGGAATCTGGAGACTTTCAATTGAAGTCTCATCATCTTCCAAATCTGAAGAAAGTTGTGATGAAAAACTCAGATTACAAGGTGAGAAAAATTTCATTACAAAAGTTCGGCCTGAAAACTAATTTAAAATATTTTTTTTAGTTTCTTGAAATGATCAAATCCTCTCAAATAACTTCATTGGCAGTTGACAACTGGATCTGTAAATTAACTGTCGATTACGATCCAATTCATCAAAACAATCTCATTTTTGACTTCCTCGCTGCACAAAAGAATCTCGAGGAGGTCGAATTATTTGATGTTCACTTCGAAGTGGCCGATGCCGATTCGATCCAAAAAATTGACTTTCCATTACTTAAGAAGTTTTCCATCAAACAAGTTTCTTATATCGGAGAAAAAGTAAACTTGATGTCGTTCATGAGGAGAATCGGCGACACCTTGGAGTCACTTTCGATTGGATGTATGATTCCTGATGAAGTCATTGAGTTGATTTTAATGCGATTTCGCCGTTTGAAGAACTTAGCGATCACTTCAATTTTTATTCCAGAAAAGAAAATGTTATATCCCCAACATCTGCCGAATGAGGATTTTTATAGTAATCTCAATCCAAATTATTCAGTTCATACCGTTCAAATATTTGGAGGATATTATTGCATCGATTCGAATAAGTTAAACGCTTTCATGGCAATGTTTCCGAACGCTGAAGCTGAGTTAGCTGATTTATAGTTAAACAGAAGAATGAAATAAAATATTTTCTAAATCAAACTCGATCTTTTGAATCATCCGTTAGATGAAGCTCTCAACAAATTTTATAACAATCAAAAAGCTTCTTTAAAGATAAACCAGTTTTTGATAACAGGCTCACGCGCGAGTTAATGAATTAATTATGATCGCGGCGGCCTTCACTCGCGTGTTATCTACAAAAACAAAACAGAAAAAAACTCTCGCGAATTCTTATTTTGTTTGTAAACAGTTGATATGCTCGATGAGGGTTCATCGCACGATGATTGAGCCAAAAACTGACCGAGATATTAAAAAAAACTTGTTTTAAAAATTTGAACTTGTTTGCAATCAGAATCATTCGCTTAACGAAATAGTTGTCGCGTGGCTCAGAAGAATTCACCAAATAAATTAGATTCACGAATGCCCTTGATGCCTTTCTGTCTTTCGTCGTCTCCATGTGAGCTGAGTTGATATATTCGAGTAAGTTATTTACGACTTTGTCCCGTTGAGAGTCAAGTTGCTTGTCACATCTAAATTACTCGATCATCGAACGAGACGACGGCTCAGTTTACCTAACCGCGAATCAATTCCCACGACAACATCATTAAAATCGAAAAACTTACCGTCGTCAACACACATCGGTCGCTTATCGTTTCGCGGCGTCTCGTTATCAGTCGATACAAATGAAGTTTGATACTAAAAAAAGGGTTGTCCACCGTGCTTACGCTAAACGGTTTCAGATTCTCTCGTTGTGTTGTCGTTCGGCAGTTCAGTGTGTTGCGAAACTCCAGCGCGATTTGAAGCATTTTTTTTGCGCTTTGCTGTCTACAAATCGCTTTGTCGTGTGTCATGCAGTGAAGAAAAGTTTAAAGTGACGAAGACGAGTCAGAGAGAGGGATTAGCAGACACCAAAGAGAATTTGCATTTGGATTATTGAGACTTAATTGACGTTAATTGAAAGATGGACTTCATGTGAAAGTGAAAATGTGGGGAATGAAACATTTTTTGTCAATGAAGTGAAGAGCAATCGTTCGCTAGCTACGCGAAATAAAAAATTATTTTTTATCTTTTTCAAGTTCTCGTTGATAAGAAAATTACGTTTGCGGGTGTGCGAAATAAAAAGAAATAAAGTGCGAACGAAATGAAGAAAAAAGTTGATGCAATTCCGCTGACTGTGATAAGGTGAATGTCGATCGTACAGTGACTGCTCTAAATTGAGGATTTTTCTTCTATCTTCAACACTTCCTTTGAACTAATGCAGTTAAAGTCTTCACCAAGAAATTCCTTTGAGAGCTGTCACTGTAATCGAAACTCGTGAGAGATCAATGGACAAGTTTTTTCCTGTCAAACGATGAGCATTTACATCGTCGCGCCGCTGATTGTTTTTTTAATCTGGTATGCTTTTCATCGTTTCAGTGACGATGCGTCCGCAATTGAGTCAATGCAGAGCGTTGAGAGCATCAACGAAGATGAGGAGAAACAGGAAATTGTGAGAAAAAGTGAGAAGTTTGAAAATATTTTCCGATTGATTGTGCAACTGTAAAATTTCTCTAAATTTTTAGAGCTCGGAGGTCGACGATCGATTCGTGTGAACTCAACTTATATATCGCAGAAAGATCGACTTAGTCGTTACAAAACTGCACTCGCTACTTTCATTCCATTCCGTTACGATGCGAGCACGTAAGTTCCTGAAAGATTTTCGCATTGTTCTCAAGCGGAACTTGATCATTCAAAGCTTAAGCACAACGCGAAAACATTCCTTGACACAATCTTTGTTCTTACTAATTAACGCTAATCGCGAAACGATAATTTTAGTCACTCGGAGTTGCCCGTCGACAGAATCGGTTGCTTTTCGAACTTTTCGTTCTTCTGGGTTCGTGATTTTTTGCTAATGCCGCAAGACGATCCAATGACCGATGCTAGTCAAAGTCGAAAAACTTACGAGTTGAACGTCATTCCAACGTATAACGATCGTGCTGATGTCAATGGAAAGCGACTACTTGGAATCTACAAAGACGAGAAGCAAACAAGAGGAAAGCATGGCTCAATGTTGAAAGTCGCTTGGAATTTCTGCAAGACTCGAGTGATAATCGCTTCGATCTTCTACACTTTGTCGACACTCTTCGCTATTTGTGCTCCAGTCATTTTCCTAAATCTTGCTCTCAACACTTTAGAGGATGAAACTCCAATTGCTGTGAACGGAACGACCTTAGCTACCTCAAACTCAACCATGCAAATGTTTAAAGTTTTCCAATTCAACTTCAGCTTTCGAGGTCGATTCGAGTGCATTTATTACATGCTCGGCTTCGCTGTTTGCTTTTTCTTTGCTCAAGTTTTTGGATCCATCACAAATTGGTTGAACCTTCGAACTGCCATTCGATTGAGATCGGCGGTGATATCAGCCACATTCAGAAAGTCAATTAAATCTTCGATCGTCAACAACATTGCAACTCATCAAATCTTAACCGACGACATCGACAACATGATGAACTTAGTTGATTATCTCACGAAGATTCTTGGAACTGTCATCGCAATGATTCTCGGTCTTGTCGCTTCGATTGTTTTACTGAGCAGTCCCGGAGTGTGGCCGATTTTCTCTGCCATCGGATTCTTCTGCATTCCTGTGTTGCTCGCTAAAATATCAACGAACCGGCTGAGAAAATCAATGCACTACCTCATGAGAAAAATGACAGTTGTCGAGAGCTTCTGCGTGAACTTCAAGGACGTTATGATACACGCGATGGCTTATGATTACATCAAACAATTTTATTGTGAGTTTCTAATTTATTTCATTGATTTATTAATTGCTTTGAAACTCCTTTAGACTTCAACACATCACAATTCGCCGCTCTTCGAACGGCTCACATCTTCTCGGTTCACATTTACGATGGTTTGACTGCGGTTCTACTTGGCGGTCTTTATCTGATTTGGTGCGACATGGATATTGTCACGAATAGCGTGGAAACTTTACTTCTTGTTCTTGTCTACGTTTATTTCATCAAGAACTTTGTCGCTGATTATTGTCATTCGATAAACGCGATCTCAAGTGGAAGTGGAAGTTTAGAGAAATTGAAAAACTCTTTCGCGACTTTGACGAATCCAAATTTATCAAGAACTCGAACGATTGACACGCGAGTTTTGCTTTCGATGAATGGTTGTCGATTTAAATGGGAAGACGAGACAGAATTCACAATCGAAGTTGCGAAGGGAGATGTCCTCGGTGTCTCAGGAAAGCACATGAAGGCTTTGAGCTACGCAATCCTCGGTCACTACGAATGCAAAGAAGGAATCTTGAGACAACGAGGAGTCACCGGTTTCTTCTCGGAAGATCCTTTCATCTGCATTGGATCAGTCAAAGACAACATTCTGATGGGCTCAGACTTTGATGCGAAACGTTATTACACGGCAGTGTCTCTAACAAATCTTAACGATGACATCTTGCGAGCTCTTGGAGCTGATGAGCTTCCAATTGAAATGTTGGATTTGAATCTACAACAGAAGCAAAGAATTGCACTTGCAAGAGCGATCTACAGTGATCGTGACATTTATCTCTTCGATGAGCCTTTCAAGAGCGCAGTGTTCTCATCAAACGTTCTTCAAATGTTTGACAACGTCGTACATCACATAATTTCATCAGACCCCAACAAAGCTGTGATCATCTGCAGCACAAACAATCAAATCCTAAATATTTGTCATAAAATCTACGACACCAACGAGAATCACGTTTACTCGAGAGTCGACTACGAGAGAATATCAGCAGCGAGTTATCACGAAGGATCAGTTCATCACACTTACGAGAACGTTAAAGGATGCAATCAAAATGCGATCACAGTTTACAAAATGCCGAGTCGATTTCAAGTTCAAATCGTTCATGAAAATCATGTTCCAAGTCACGAACATTTAAATTCAAACGAACATTTGATTTCAAGGGAAAAGTTTGACGACAACAGTTCAATGGGAATTCTCAACTTTATTGTCATCGCGATATTAAACTTTTTAAATGCAATCATTTATGTTGTTCTCATCGTTGGCTTCGTCCTCGTCGTAAGGAGCAAATATATCGAACCGTGGCTGGAGGTTCCTTACATCTGTGGCTTCATTCTCGCGTTCACCGTTGAACTTGTTCAGAAGATTTATCTCGCGAAGTTGATTGAGATTAGACAGAAGAAGTTTCACAAAATGATTTTCGAGAAGTTGTTGAACACTTCACTTGATTATCTTTGTGGAACAAACATCGCTGACATTCTCAATTGGTTCAGTATCACATTCCATTCACGTGAGTTCTTTAAATGATTTCATTGAAGGTTAATTAACTTTTTGACTTTAACAGAGTTCGAGCCTTACACGAGAATAATCAAATCGATCATCGTAATTGTGATTTCTGGATTGTTCTTAGTGCTAATCAATTATTGGTTGACAACTGCAGTTTTCTTGATTCTGATTGCTGGTCAAATCTTCTCCTTCCACATAATCTTCCAAGGAAGACTCAAAGCGACGCTTAACTATTACACAATGGTCGAGTATCTTTCGAGGAAGAAAATGTTCCAGCAGATGATCAACAACTTGAGAGGTCGTGACGTGATTCAATCTTTTGAGAGGACTTCGGAGTTTTGTCGAGAGTAAGTTGAATCTTAAATTTAACTTCTTTTACTTAAAAATTTATTTCAGCTTCAATGTGATCGTCGAAGACAACTCAGTCGCTGTTTTCATTCAGAAATCTGTTCGTAATTACGTCAGTTTCATTCTTCAGATGGTGATCGGACTCAACGTCACAATTATGCATCTTCTCACTCTCTTCATTGGCGATCTCTCGATCTACAATTACATTTTCTGTGTCATCTTGTATTACTTGATCAATCATTTTGCGCATGAATTAATCGTCGATGGTTATCTTGAGTTGTTGATAACTCAATGTAAACGACAGCTGATCGACCAGGAGATAAGAAATATAGTTAACAATAAACAAGTTAGCTTGTTGTATGAACCGAACGTGCCAGGAGAAGGCGGACTTTCGGTTGATTTCAAAGATGTCAGCGTTAAGCTTTGTGGAAAGAAAGTTCTCGACATTCACAAGCTTCACATAAAGAAAGGCGACATTGTCGGAATAACCGGCAATGGCTCACACTTGATCACTTCAATTCTATTTAAATTATTGAAGCCAGGACTTGGAGTTGTGTTCTTAGGAAGTCACGAGTTGAACCTAATCAGCCAAGATAATCTTCATAAGCTTATTGCCGTTGTGCCATTCGATTTACAGATTCAAGATTTAACAATCGCGTAAGGAAAAACATTTTTAATAATTCCAATGAATTTGTTCTTCAAATATTTTCTTTCACAGAGAATTTCTAAATCCAACAAACTCAGTAAACCACAAGACCATTTTAAATAAACTTTCATTAGCCTTGCCGCAGCTTCTTCAACACAACAAACTTCAAGAGTCTGTCAGAAGTCTCACCAGGCAACAGAAGCAACTACTGTGTCTAGTCAAAGCCAGTTTGAAAACAGAAGCCAAGATTGTAATTCTCGAGTTTCCAGAGCTCGAAATACAAGCGACAATTAATTTATTCATTCGACAAGATTTGATCGAGAAAACAATCATCGTGATCGGGACAAATCATAGACATTTTGAGACATGTAATCGCATTGTTAACTTAGATTTGGAATCAAGACGAAAATCATAATAAAAGAACCGTTAAATATTTGAAGTATGCGATTCGCTTTGGCATTCGCTTCAATCGCGATTCGCACTCTGGAAGTAGAAAATAAGTTGTTTCTTTTGAAAGAAAGTTTCGCAAATTGAAAATTAAGTTTTTCGGGTTTTTCTCCTGTAAAGGATGTGTTTGTTGAATTAAAAATATTCTAAATTATCGTCCAGTTGCTTCACGCGAAAAAGAAAATCAAAATGTTGCCTAAATTTTGTGCTACTAAGAGAAATAAGTTTGATAAATATAAAACATTTAATTAACTTGATTGAGAAGCTCTCTCAATGACTCATAGTGAATCGATTTAAACTCCTGTGCCAAAATGAATGGAATCCTTCAGATTAAAATCGATAAATAAAAGTTTAAAGCGAAAATAGAAAATTTGCGAAAGTTGTCGACACAACAATAACAAATGCATTTGAAATCAACAATGGACGAGGCTGACGATCGACTTACAATTCTGATCATTTCGAGCGTCTCGCTGGTGACATTGGTGTCAGCCTTAGCCGTTTGCTTATGCTGTAGACGGAGAAACCCCAAGTGAGTAATTCAATCGATCGATGGATCCAAAGTAAATATAAGTGAGGAGACTAGGGCGAGAAAAAAGAAGAAAGAGAGATTGAAACATAATTTCCCGTTAGTGGAGTACATCAAAAATAATTTGTTTTGTATTACACTTTGTCTATTTCCACTTTTGGTTTTGAGAAAATTGGCATGAAAGAAGTTACACGGTAGCAAGAAGAATAAACAAACAGAGAGAGAAGAGTTGATGACAAATCAGGGATTGAAAGCAAATTAATTCGTTGGTTGATCTATTTGATAAACCAATCCAATTCTCAACCCTGACGGTGAGCTCATGAACGTGTAACGAAAGTGGAAAATCACCTTTTCTATTATTCATTCAAGCATCGTCTTTCTTCTCTCTCCTACTGCATTCAAATCGACTCGGCATGTGCGTTTTGTTTATGACGCGACTCATGAATCTTCTTCTATAAAAACGAAATTTCTAATTTTTAAAGACCCATAAACTTTTGTGTTCGGAAATCTCGTCTCGCGTGTGATTGTAGCAATTAAATATGTTAATTAGTCGCATGCTTTGCTTCTGTTTATGGCAGCTTAGATGATGTAAATGTTAAGGATGAAATTAGCATGATAAATCATTGTTCTTCTTTTATGTTCTTGCACTTGTTCTGTGTTTAGAAGCGACCTCGCTGGTATCGAGGGAATTGTAAAACTAAAGCACTTAGACGATAGCAACATGACTGTGAGTATCGACACAACGGATTCGGGAGATGTTCTCAATCCGAAAACTAAACTGACAATGAAGAATGCAACTTTACCTCTTGATGCGAAAATGAATGGTTTCCATGATTACGAACTGAAGAAGAGGTAAGTTAACTGTTAGATGTTTCAATGGTAGAAAGATTCCCTCGCTTCTATTTTCTTTTTCTAATTCATTTTGACAACTTTCTTTCAGGTCTTCAGCAAACGCACCACATCGAAGTCTGCCAGATATTCCACAAATTGAACCAGTATGTGATAATAACTCCGAACTCTACGCCACAGTTGGCGATAAGCTTCAAGAGAAGGTCCGGGCCAAAAGTCCATCTGACACCCAGAAACTTGCCAATCTTTCTCAGCATAGCTCGCTAAGCCAAGCAGATGTTAGTTCACCTTACGCGCGCGTTCGTTCTCCGGCCCACGCTTATGACAAGCTTAAAAAGACTGAGTAAATTAACAAAGAAAACATCGCATCAGATCATTCTGTAATTCTTGACATTTTCAGACATCCTTATGCGCAAGTTGTGCAATCAGCAACAGCTGGAGGCGTAGCTCAGGTGGTAGTTGAAAACGACGATGACGACGACGACATCGATGAAGATGACGAAACAACAATCGAGAACCCGATTTCGCATCGTGAGTCGTCTTCAAATCACGACTTGTTAAATCCTGGTTCTTCAATTGACGCATCAGCTGCAATTAGCGGACGAATATCAGCAAGTCAAGAGTTGCCCTACATGACACCACCTATCGCTCAAATGCCTCAACAGCATTTCAGCGGTGATTCACAGGATTCATCAAGTAAAGAACGATAATTCGAAAAACGTTTGAAAAATATTGATTTTAATATTTTTTTAGAAGGCTACACGAGCATTAGCGTGCGAGAGCCCTTGGCAAATATCATTGCACAAACGAATCAACAAAATGCGCAACGACGACGGAGAGAAATTCAGGACTCACATTACGCAACCGTATCGGATGACTCAGGTAGAAAAACCCAATTCAATATTCATCAAACAAACTCATTTATTCAATTCTTTTAAAGACGAAATGTACGCCGCGATTGAAGATCCAAATCTGTACACAAGCGGCTCAGAAACCTATGCACAGATTCAAGCACCAATGACAGTATCAGTTGAGATCAACCCAACAGCCCCACCGACAACACAGCAGCCTTCTACTTCCCAATCAGCGCAGTCAACAGCTCGATTCAATCGAACTCATCAAACGAGTTCTACTGACGATGCACCGACAGCAACTGTTGAAGCTTTGAAGAATCTTCACTCGCGACAAGCGTCGTCGTCGAGTTGCACGAGTTCTGTTGGAATCATTGGATCTCCTAAACCAGAAAAGCGACAAGCGAATTCACCTCTCCCTCCTACGCCTAACAAGTTTCGAAACTCAACATCGTCTGTAATGGAATATCACGAAGGTGCTAAACTCAAAGACTCAAACAACAACTCGAGCAAAGTAAAACAAAGTCCATCAAAAGATTTAGAAGGAATGTACGCAAAGGTGATGAAGAAGAACAAACTATCAAGTGTTCCGTCCGAGAACTCATCGCCTGTACTTCCAAGACATGAAACCCCGATTGTTGATGAAACCGATTCTGTGGTAGAGCCTAAAGCAAATGATTACGAAACAATTGATAAACGTAATCGAACGAGAAACGTAAACGATGCTGGTTATGAAACAATTCCAGCTGACCGCAACAATAATAACAAAGAGCCACCTGCGGAAACAGCAACTCACTACGCTCAGATCAACGAGAAACCGACAAAGGCCAAAATGAGTTTGTTCAAAGAAGAAAAGAGTTTGACAAGTGATCCAAAGTACGAAACTCTAAAGAAAGTCGAAAAGAACGAAACTGATAACACAACTGACTCTGATCATGATCCAAATTATGAAATAGTCATGAGCAACCAGAACAAGAGATCGAGTAGTTCAAGCTCTACGCTTGTCGATGACGGGTACACTCAGATCGAGAAGAAGAAAATGTTTGATGTCAGTGATGATGAAAGTATTCCTGGCTACAGCACAATTAGAAAGCCAGAGCCAGACTACAGCAGTATCGGCGGAAGAGAAAAGCCGCCACTTAACAGTATTAATGACGAATCCAATATTTACTCAAGCATTCCAACGGTAATAACACCATCGCCCGACAGCATCAGCTCTGACCTTCTCAGCACCACAAACAGTCTCGCGACACCAACGAGAGTAAACAATAATAATTACGAGTCTCTCGACACCAGTGATTCAACGACGCTTGAAGAACCTAATTATGAATCGATGAAGTATCTCAAGGAGAATCCTTATGAGCAACTGCAAAGCTCGAGTCCAGATCCATCAGCTGAAGCACTTTCGCCACTCAGCGATACAAAGTTGAGTCCAGCAGTTGACGACTTCTTCAAAGTTTAATCCAATGTCCTTCCTTCATTCGGAAGGATCTTCCATAAGATTAGTGCTTAGCGATGCAATAAACTGAAGCAATCCAGTTCGAAAAGATTGCGGGATCTGCAAAGAGAAAGTGAGAAAGCAATGTTGTGCAAAAGAGAAACATTAAATCTTAGCTATTTAATTCATTTGTTCGTGTATCTCGTACATATCGATGTACGATCACAGGCAATGACATTTTTCCGTCGAACGTCCGTTAATTTATTGAAAGATTGATGAAAGATTTTAGTATTTAAACAAACTTGTTGTCTGTTGAATTCGATGAAGTTTAAACTTTCAAAACACTTCGACAGAGCAGTTTATTGGTATTATCAACGAAACGAAAATAGTTTCTACGATCAAGACGCTAATTGAACTTGACTCGATGTTTCTAGTAAAAAAAGAAATTTAAAAGAGTTTTGCCGAGAAATTAAAATCAAAACTGTAATTTTTTAAATCACTTTTGAGTCTTTACCGACAACTTTACCACACAAACAATAAATTAAGTTCGATAGCTTAGTCAAATGAAATCTTATTTAGGTTAACACGAAACATTCCTGTTAAAGCTTAAATTCTCTCAGAGTTCTTGGAAAAGTAATTAAATTTATTGCCAGTATTTAATTGAAATTATCGTCGATCTCTTTTGAGCTTTCAAGAAGAAAACTTTTCCCAAGGATTCTCGGAGAATTTAAGAATGAAAAGAAAAAGAAAATAAAACTCGTACGATTCTTAATTCATCTCAAATTTATTCACGAAATATAGAAGATTAGGTGATTTTTTTTTGGTAATTTTACCGTACAAGAGCAAAGCTCGAATCTTAAAAGAAAATGTTTCTTTGTAAGTTTCGATCTCGGCACAAGAAGTTTTTGCGTCACAATAAGGGAATGTACAAAAACTCTTCTTATTTCACGCACATTAAATTTGATTTCTTTGAATGATGAAACGACCTTTTTTGCTAAAAGATTCACCTAAAACATGTTGATAATAAAAAAGAGAAAAGAATGAAACGAAAGTGTTTAGCTCAGTTCTTGAGAGATGTCTAGCATTTGATTGTAGTTGTTGGCTTATCCGACATCGTTTCTCGAGTTGAATGATGAGGTTTGATGTTAATTTACAATTCATCGTGAACGTCTGATCCCGAAGATGCGCTGCAAGCCGCGGGTGATTGCATCTTAAACAGATATTCGCAACGATTTGGTTCGCTAACGCCAAGAATTCTTGTGTCAAGTCCGCAATGCAACTCAACGAGCGCAGAACGTGATGGACCGTTCCAGCAACCAGCTCCGTTTGCGAAGAGCATATGACGGTAATCATTGCCCTTCCAACTGTCCCAAGTTCCGAGCCTAAAAGAAGAATTTATTTAACTTTAAGTCAATGAAATAAATTGAAGTAACTCACTTTGTTTCAGCGCCACCATTTCTCGGTTGCTGAACGGCCTTGTCGAAAGGACAAAGCTTGTAAACATATTCTCGATCCTCGAAGCTAAAGCACTCGCCGCTCAATGGAGCGAACTCCTCCTCGGGACCAAAATCCTTTTCTAACGCTGCACGAATATCGATCAATTCACGATCGATTTCACGGAATTCACGATCAGCTACATCGTATTGATTTCTTGCTTCATTCGCTTCTTGAATAAGCTTTTGAGTCTCTTCGTCGTATTGTGGTTGTGGTTCGATTGGTGTGTCTGCATGAACTTCTCCTTCGCCAGCTTCTTCGTCTTCTGTGTACTCAGATTCTTCATCGGGATGATGCTCTTCCTCTTCATTTTGTAATTCAGCTTCTTCAATATCTTCGTCGTCTCTCTCCTCGGCATGATCATCAGCTTCGCCTTCTTTTCTTGGAGGCTTAAAGAGTCCTGAATCGAGCATTAGGAAAGGCTTTATACGAGGCCACGCAAGAGCGATGAAGCTTTCAAGTTCTAACTCATCGTTCTCATCTAAGAAGTAACGAGCTTCCTCCAGTTCGACAACACCGTTGCGATCCTTGTCGAAGGCAATCCTCGTTTGAAGCTCAATAATTTCTATTTTGCCATTGCTGTTCGAGTCGAACTTACGGAATGTTTCTTCAGCATCGACACGATTTGCTTCAGCTTCAAGTTCTTCTCTTTGTTTCTTGTCTTCAGCTTCTGCTTGTCTGTAAACATCCAGAGCTGCATTCTCAACGATTTCAGCTTCAGATTTCATTTTGTATTTCTCTTCTTTCACTTGCTCCGCTTGTTGCTTTGCCTTCTCCAGTTCAGCCATTCTAATTTTTTGATCTTCTTTTTGTTTCTTTCCCTTCTGTGCCAAATCAATTCGAATTTGATTGCCACTCTTAAGCAACTCAGCTTGTTGCTTCTCTCTTATTTTATCGGCTGATCCAAGCTCAATACAATTATTAATGCACTTGGAGTTGCTGAAGTATTCGTCACTGGCATCACAGCAATCACAGATTCCATCATTCACACGAGCGCTTGGGATGATGAGCGGCTTGAAGCCGGAGTTGTTGCAGAAGAACTTTCCATTTGTGCAAGCTGAAGTTCCAGGTTCATCGCTTCCATCCTCGCAATCACAAAAGTCGTCATTTAGTTGTGAATATTTTAGAACTTTCTTGCCGTCGAAACATGTAAACTTATCGTTTTTACTAACATAAAGCTGAGCTCTCTGTGGGTCGATGCCTGCAATGAGAATCCTCTTGATTAGAAATCGCTTATCACTCGTTACGAAACTTACAGAAAGTTGTTGTTTCGTCGTAAAAAAATTACAATGAAATGATTTAGCTCACCTCTTAAAATTGGCTTATCACACTTTATATCGCTTAAGATCGAGAGGAGAATGCAAAAGATTGTTAGATTAACTATCATTTTTTAATTGTGTGAGCTTCCTGACTATCGTTTAGAACTAATTTTTATTTATTTTCCTAAAATGTTTCTTGACTTCTGTGAACACGTAATTTTATTTTTTTGCCGGAGGGTCTTGGGATCAATTTTTAGTAGGGTTCGTCGCAACCACGTCTGCTGCCACAGGTTGCAAATACACGCGACCACTAGGAACCAGTGGTGTAACACTGGTCGCGACGAACCCTAGTTTTTAGTCAAAACAAGGGGCGAGATTCGCTTGAAACTCGATTGCAGATCTCACCCTAACAAGAAGTATCCCAAATTTTGCGCGCAAATCTTTATTTAAACTTTCTTTCAAATCTGACAAGTTTATTAGCACATTATTCATAAAATAAAATTCTTTTAAAAAGGAACAAACCTAAATGAGTTTCCGTCACCTTGTTGTGTAAGACTACATCTTACTAAATATCTTGCTGTGTCTTTCAATAAAATCTGAGATGATCGGAGCAACCTTGCCAGGCTCTGTAAGATGCAGATGATGTCTTGAGTCGATTGTGTGATATTCAAAGTTTTTACTTTGTTGAAGTACATTCAAGACTTCGTCGTAATATTTCTTGTCTTCCCAGTACGGCGAGTGGACAGCTTTAATGAACAAATGTGGCATATTTAATCTTTTCGCAAGTTCAACGGAAACAGGTTGCGAAAAGTTTGGCGAGTAATTCCATTTCAATCGCGAGTCACGCGTAAAGTAAAATTTTCCTGGATGCTTTTCACTTCGCTTTATATTCCTTTTGAGTAAGAATCCAGCTGTCTCCTTCGAAACACTTTCACGAGTTCCTTTAACCAAAAGCGATACCATCTCTTCATAAGAATATGAAGGTGGTTCACCCTTCTCTTGATTACGATGATCCGCTAACATGAAATTTTCAATCTGAGCTTGCATATTCGAAGCAATTTTAACGGCATCGTGGAAATGAGGTTTCAAAGCATCGATCTGAACTAACTAATAATGGAAAGGAAACGGTTAAAAGATAGTTTGCAAGTTAGTTTAAATTAGAATTACCATGTCAACTTTTGCTGGAAAGACTGAAGCAAACATGAAACTCAAGACGCTTCCCATCGAATGACCCATCAAAGAAAGTTTCTCCCAGTTGTATTCTTTGCAAAGGAAGTTGAGTAGATACAAGTTGTCGACTGCATGATAAGCCATTCCATCAGGAACCCTTGAAGATAATCCATGGCCTGGTAGGTCGATTGCAAGAAAACTTCTATTTTTCGGAAGCATCGGAATCAATCGATCGAATGTGCCAGCATTATCCTTAAGAGAAGAAATTTATATTTCATTGAACAAGTGGCGAATTAACTTTAACTTACTTGCCATCCGTGAAGACAAACAATCGGTCTAATATCCTTGGAGCCCCACCATTTACCAGCTAAGATTCCATTATTCCACGGGAGTCTTATCCGAACTTCTTCAACCTAAAAAACGAAATTTGTGTCACAAACTTTCATGATTTCTTATAAACTTTCACGAATCTTACATCGAATGCGACTTCTTCGTCTGTAGGAATGTCGCACAGCTCTAAATTCATTTTGATTCCCTTGTGGCCACTGTTTGTGGAAAAATGCTTAGAAATATTCCGCTGGGAGTATTTAATTAATTTCAGCGAGTTGGCAATTGATTTCATTTCAGCGATGATGCAAAGTACAATCACTCGAATATTTCTTTCTCTATTTAGCCAATTAAAAGCGAATAATTGCTGAGATTCAAATAAAATTAAGATTGTTTACTTTTTAATGTGTACTCAACCCTGCAGAAAGGGGATTCCTATGCGAACAAAAAAAGAAGCTTTACAGAAGAAGCTTTAAAGATATTCAGTTTTTTTCCAAGGATATTAAAAAATATTTATTTTCATTGATTAAAACTCGACACTAATGTTAAAAACTCCATCAACTGTTTTAAATTTTTATTCGTTTTCAATCAAATTTTTCATGCTGACATCATAATTCACAGTTTGCTTATTTAAATTTCTTGAAACATTTCGCCACAATGCCACAATCGTTATCAAAATAAGACCAAAAATAATTGCCAATGTAATGAAATAAACAAAATGATTCGGCTCTTGCCAAGAAACTTGTTCGTAGAGCTTTGAGTTTAAGTTTTTGTTGATTGTTGTGAGATTCTGCAAATATTCAATCGATAATTCTAAAGTTGTTTCTTGAGCTTTCATATTCTCGATCATTTGTTGATGTTCTCCGTTGATTTGCGTGAGATTTGTAAGAAAAAGTTTGTTACTCTCACTAGAAGCATTAAGCTGCTCTACAAGTTTGCTTACGTTTGTTCCTTTCTCTGTCAATGCGATGACCAAGTTAGAGATATTTAATTTTAAAATATCAATTTCTTCAAGAGTTTTCGTCAAATTTATTATGTTGTTCGTATTGAGGCCTTCGATTTCAATTTTTAGGGTTTTTCATCCGAAGGATGGAACACCCTATTATGGTCGCTTTGTCCGTGGTCCGTGGTCCGTGGTCCGTGGTCCGTGGTCCGTGGTCCGTTGTCCGTTATTCAAATAACTCGCGAACGCAATGAGCTAGCGAATTGATTTCTTCACCAGTCGATAGAGAATTTTAATTGGGAAAACAACTTTTGAGGATTTTCGGCTAGCTCATCAGGATCAGGCCCACGGGCCCAAAACCTGGAATCTCCATACAAAAAGTCGATTTTTGCTTGTGATTCGATTTTCTCGAGAACGAAAGCAGCTAGCTACTTCTGGTTTTTGCCATTTAGTTTTATTTATGGATGAGACGAAAACCTCCTTAGATGGACTTGATAGCTCAAGTGGTTCGGGCCCACGGGGCTGAAGTCTGGTGAGCTCCATACAAATTTTTCAAACTTTTTCGATTTATTCAGCTTTCTCAACATTTCCGCTGATGCTTCTTCACAAGAAATGTTGAGCGTGCTCAAACGAATGATTGGATCCCAGAGCTGACCAGATATGAGTCCACCTTCGACCAGCGCCAAGTGAAACTTCTTTCTCTTTGAAGTTAGAGCATTGAGATGTTTACATGAAATGATCAGCTGGTCACGACTAAGCGATAAATCCCAGAAAATCAAAGCTCCACACATTGGATCCACCTCTGGTGAGCTCAGAGTGGAACTTCGTTCCCTTTGGAGTTAGAGCATTGCGTTCTTTACATGAAATGATCAGCTGGTCACGACTAAGCGATAAATCCCAGAAAATCAAAGCTCCACACATTGGATCCACCTCTGGTGAGCTCAAAGTGGAACTTTGTTATCTTTGAAGTTAGAGCATTGAGATGTTTACATGAAATGATCAGCTGGTCACGACTAAGCGATAAATCCCAGAAAATCAAAGCTCCACACATTGGATCCACCTCTGGTGAGCTCAGAGTGGAACTTCGTTCCCTTTGGAGTTAGAGCATTGCGTTCTTTACATGAAATGATCAGCTGGTCACGACTAAGCGATAAATCCCAGAAAATCAAAGCTCCACACATTGGATCCACCTCTGGTGAGCTCAAAGTGGAACTTCGTTCCCTTTGGAGTTAGAGCATTGAGATGTTCACAAAAAATGTTCATCTGGTCATGATAAAGCAATAAATCTCAGAAAATCCAAGCTCCACACATTGGATCCACCTCTGGTGAGCTCAAAGTGAAACTTTGTTCCCTTTAAATAAAACGTCCCCTGTAACCAGTCCAACAGATGAAAAACCCTACAGTAAGTTCGTTACGAACTGCTACTGCCACTTGTTAGACTTTTGATGGATGAAACCAATTGCGTTATGTTTGATGCTAAAGCTATTTTCTCAATCTCAATCTCTTCTTTTTTCTGTTTTAATTTCACAATTTCCACTTCCTTCTCTGATAAAGTTTTGTTAAACGCAATCTTCTTTGAACGAAACGATTTCTTAAGTGGACTTTCGCATTTCGAAGCAACTTCCTGAATGAACACGCTGAAGTCAGTGATATCACCCGGAAACTTCTTGTCGATGCAAACGTTGCCTCGAAAGTCAACCCAAGTCAATGTTGATGGAAGATTGGTGTCGATAAAAATAAGTCGATTGTGAGTCGCGTTTACAAAAATTAATTTTGTATTTTCAAGAATTAAATCAGCCGGCAAAGTGACAAGTTTGTTCTCGAAAAGGTTAAGCTTTTTTAGTTCGATTAAATCCGTGAAGAGATCTTCAGGCAATGATGTCAGAGAAGTATAAGTGATATCAACTCTAAACACTTTCTTGCAATTTGT
This sequence comes from Smittia aterrima, assembly GCA_033063855.1. Classification (NCBI taxonomy): domain Eukaryota; kingdom Metazoa; phylum Arthropoda; class Insecta; order Diptera; family Chironomidae; genus Smittia; species Smittia aterrima. The sequence goes on from CP093831.1 coordinate 23,962,227, forward strand.
GAAGACTTCGCGATTGATTCGATAAATAAACTTGCCAAAGATATCGACACGCTCCAAGTTCTTTAAGAAATTACAAACTTTCGTTGGTACAATTTCTGTCTCAACAAATTTTTGTATCCAAAACTCCTTTACGTCATCGTTAGTTTTATTTCCTGATGTGAATGTCCCCGAAATTTCAGTGATTGCTATGTCGCTTTCAAGAACTTTAAGCTTGTTCACTTGGCACTCCTCCCTTCCTTCATATAATTGAAAGGCACAATTCAGTTGAAAGCTCTCGACGTATCCACAAATGAATAAAGAAATCAGGAAATAATTTAAAAGCTTCATGTTCTCTGATTAAAGGCTCGGACTAAACTGAAAAAAGATTATTTATTTCCAGTGATTAAAAATAAATATTCTGTAGATGAAATAAAACGAAATATACAATGTACGTACATATAGCAATTAAATTTGTCATGCTGACTTCATGGGCCAAACTTTGCTCGTTTCGATAAGAATAATTTCGCCACATTTGTTATCAAAATGAGAGCGAAAACAATTGCTAATGTGATGAAATAAGCAAAGTGAGTCACTCCACTGCAATTTTCTGGAATTTCTTTGATAACAGGAGACAAAGTTCGTTAAGCTTTTCAGTTAAATCCTTGTTGATTGCATAGACTGTGGTGAGATTTTGCAAACAATGAATCATTACACTCAGAAAATTACACTCAGAAAATATTTTATTAGCTCCATGTTCTCTGATTAAAGGCTCAGACTAAACTGAAGCTTTAATGCGAGTGACGAAAACAATATTCGGCATTCTTATCGCAAGGGTTTGGGCAAATGCACGCAAAATGTTCTCTCTCTGTCCTCTTGAGGTTCCTCTTGTTGAGATGATTTCATACTCTCGAACATCTTTGAAAGTTTGCTAAAGTTTGTGTCTTGCTCTTTCAACGCACTTTTCGAGTTTTCAACAGTTAACGTCAGTCTCGCTTTTCTTCCGAGCAAATAAATTATGTCTGTCTCGCAAACTTTCATTTGATGTTTCTTTACCTCCATAATTTCTGCATCTTTATCTGATAAAGTTTTGTTAAATGTAATCTCTTTCGAACGACAGAATTGCTTTGCCGAACAGCTACGAACAACTTCGTCAATGAATAAGTTCAAGTCTTCTATGTCTTCCGGAAATTTCTGGTTGATGCAAATGTTGCTACGGATGCTAATCGAAGTCAATGTTGATGGTAGTTCAGTGTCGATTTTTCTGAGTTGGTTGTGATCCAAGTTTAATATTTCTAATTTTGTATTTTTCGAGATCAAATCAGACGGCAAGGAAATGAGTTTATTATCGTTAAGGTAAAGTTCCTTTAATTCTATTAAATCCACGAAGATATCTTCAGACAATGACTCAATAGAAGTGAATCCGATCCTTAATGACCACATTTTCTTGCAATTGGTGAACACTTCTCGGTTAATTCGACTAATTGTGAGGCCGTCAATAACGAAATTTTCCAGGTTTTGAAAGAAATTACAAACTTTTGTCGGTACACGTTCAGTCACAACTGTTCGATGTATCGAAAACGATTTGATGTGATTCATTGTTGCGTTCAAAGTTGCAAATTTTCTGAACTCTGCTGCATAGTCTCCCGAAACTTCAGTGACAGCAACATCGATTTCAAGAACGTTAAGCTTTCTCACCATGCACTCCTCCACTCCCCGGACATATCCAAACTCACAATCCAGACGAAAACTCTCGGCGGATCCACAAAGGAATAAAGAGATCAGCAAATATTTTAAAAATTTCATGTTCTGTGACTAAAGACTTCGTTCTTCTGTAATAGATTTAAGATGATTCCATCGACAGGAAAAGGAGAACTTCAAAAATAGGTTTCCTTGCCGAAAATCCTTGATAACCTTGGGCGGCTTTGGTGTACAATTTCTACAAAGAAATTATTTGAAATAATCGATGAATTTCAGTCATTTAGTTCACAACTTACGATCGGATGACGTTTATGGATTTAACGATTCTCCCGTGAACTCAATTATCGTAGTTAACTATGAATCAAAGCGATTGGATCACTGATTGTTTGCCTTCGAATAAATGGCTTCGTACGTAAAGAGAATATAAGATTGAGCTCGCTAAAGGAAAATTAAAATTGATTATCCCACTTGTTACACGATGTGCACAACTTGATGAGAAGAAAGTATTTTCTCTCGCTCGCATTTATTTTTTGGAAACCAGAAAACTAGCAAATATTAAAGGAAACTCTCTGCGAATCGCGTTATCTTCTTCTTAAAATTTATGCACAAATTATTGCGCTTGAAAAAAGGATTTACAAGATTTAAAAAGTTTTATTAATTTTCAATCAAATTCTTCATATTGACATCATAGTTCATTGTTTGCTTATTCAAATTTTGCCATAAAGCTGCAGCTGCAAGTAAAACGAGAATGACTAAAGCCACAATCGTGATAGATTAAGCAAAATGAATTATGTGACTGCAATTTCCTTGATGAAAGAATGCAAAATGTTATGGAAATAAAAAAATTCTCATACATATCTGCAGAAATAAATTTATTTTTATTCATTATTACATTAGAGTTACATAATGTAATTTGTTTTAATTTTTGTGTGACATACCACGATTCGAGATTCAGCGATATTTCAAGTAGGTTTCGATAGATCTTGTAAAGTTTTTAACAAATTCTCGTAATTGGATTTTAAATTGCTGTTCTCATTCGAAACTTTCAACATCTCAGCATTTCGATTGTGCTGATATCAGTTTTTAGTTCTTCGATCTCGATTTTCTCTCTCGATTGTTTTCATTTTCTTTTTTAATTTCTCATTTTCCCTTGCTTTATCAGTTAAAGACTTATCAATTGCGGTCGTCTTTAAGCGAAAGGATTTCTTTATTCGACTCTCGCAATTAGTTGCCACTTCGTGAATAAACTCATTCAAGTCAGATGTCTTCTAAAAATCTCATGTTGATGCAAATGTTCTCTCGAATGTCGATAACAGTTCGTGAAGACGAGAGATCAGTGTCAATAAAGATGAGTCGATTTCTTTCCACGTTTAAACAGACGTATCAGATCGAGGGAACAATGAAAAAAATATTTGCACATGAGTTGCTTTAATATTAAGAAGTTTTCCAGTAACGAAATTGACAAAATTCAAATTTTTATTCCAAGAATTTAAATATATAATTTATTCGTTTTCAATTAAATTTCTCATGCTGACTTCATGGGTCAACCTTTGCTTGTGTCGATAAGAATATTTTCGCCACAATGCCACATTTGTTATCAGAATGAGAGCGGAAATACCTAATTGCTAATGTGATGAAATAAGCAAAGTGAGTCACTTGAATGCAATTTTCTGGAATTTCCTTGATAACAGGATACAAAGTCGTAAACTTATCAAGTTCGTTGAGCTTTTCGGTTAGGTCCTTGTTGATAGCATTGACTGTTGTGAGATTTTGCCAACATTCGTCAATCGTTGATTCTAAATTAATTTCTTGGTCGTCCAAAGCGTCGATCATCTGTTCATGCTTTGCAATGACTTTCGTAATATTTTGAAGTATAAGTTTGTTATTCTCACTAGAAGCGACAAGCTGTTTTTCAAGATTGCTGAAGTTTTTCTCTTTTTCTGTTAATGTGACCATCAAGTTCGAATTATTTATTCTCAAAACATTATTTTCTTCAAGAACTTTCGTAAATCCTTGACTGTTGTTCGTCTTAAATCCGTCAATCCCAATTTTCATGCTCTCGATGGTTAACATCAATTGCGTAATGTTTGTGTCTAAAGCGATTTTCTCACTTTCTAACGTTTCCTTCTTCTGTGTTAAATCAGCAATTTCCACTTCTTTCTCAGATGAAGATTTTACAATCGCGATCAACTTCGAGCGGCAGGTTTCCTTAATCGAACATTTCGAAGTAACTTCGTTAACGAACAGATTGAAGTCTGCGATGTCATCCGGGAATTTCTTATCAATGCAAACGTTCTTCCGAAAGTCAATCAAAGTCAATGATGATGGCAGTTCAGTGTCGATTGTGCTAAGTTCATTGTTATCCGCTGCTAATTTATTTAATTTTGTATTTCTCAAAAACAAATCAGCCGGCAAAGCAATGAGTTTGTTTCCGTAAAGGTAAAGATCTTTTAGTTCAATTAAATCCATGAAAACATCTTCAGGCAATGTCGTTAGTAAATTATACACAAGACCAAGTGAAAACAATTTTTTGCAGTTTGTAAAAACTTCTCGAGTGATTTGATTAACTGATCCAGCGTGAACATGGAGTTCTTCCAAATTTGGAGAAATGTCACAAATATTTGTAGGCAAACGCTCCGTTTCCACTTGATTAGTTATAAAAATCCACGTGACGTCAGGAGCAGTGATCAGTTGGTTCTGTGATTTGAAAGTTAGTTGTGTGACTGCTAAATCGGTTTCTAGAACTTTAAGCTCTTTCACTGTGCAGAACTTTCCTGGCGAATTATCACAATCCAATCGAAAGCTCTCCACGAATCCTTTGAACGAAAAGTAGATCAGAAAATATTTTAGGAGCTCCATGTTCTCTGATTAAAGGCTCAGACTTAACTGAAACTTTAACTCGAGTCGCGTAAACATAATTTTCTCGGAATTCTTATCTCTTCATTTTAAAAAAAAAATCGCTGATGAAATACCTAATAATTTTTTTTAAAGTGGTGAGCTTATCAATTGCTCACTTTAAATGTATTTTATTCGTTTTCTATCAAATTTCTCATGTTGGTTTCATAGTTCACAGCTTGGTCAATATTTAAATTTCTCGAGACATTACGTCGCCATAAAACAAAAGTCGTTATCAAAACGAGAACGAACAAAATCGTCATTATGATGAAATAAAAATTTACTTTTGCGCTTAAGCTTTCGTTGTTTTCCTTGACTGTTGAGAGACTACGAAAGCATTCTTCTTCTGAGGATTCCATTCTCTTCACCATTCGAGAAAGTTGGCTGACGTTTTCCTCTTTTTTTGACATCACAATGTTCAGACTTTCGATAGTTGCCATAAGTTTCGTTACGTTTGAGGCTAAGGCGATATTTTCATTCTCAATCGTTTTCTTATTCAGCTGCAATTCAACAATTGCTTTATCTTTCTTTGATAACCTTTTGTTAAACGTTATCTCCTTTGAATGACACAATTTCTCCATTGGGCTTCTGCATTTTGAATTTATTTCGTCAATGAACAAGTTGAAGTCAGTGATGTCACCTGGGAACATCTTGTCAATGCAAACGTTATCACGAAAGTCAATCCAAGTCAACGTTGATGGTAGTTCAGTGTCGATTATACTGAGTTGATTGTTTTGCAAGTTTATATCTAACAATTTTGTATTCTCAATGATCAGATCAGCTGGCAAGGATACAAGTTTGTTCTCATTAAGCCAAAGATGCTTTAGTTCCGTTAAATCCTCGAAAAGATCATCAGGCAGTGTCGTTAGAGCAGTGAATCTGATTTTAACATAAAACACTTTCTTGCAATTGTTGAACACGCCTCGACAGATTTGAGTAATTAAATTGCCGTAAATATCGATTTGTTCCAAGTTTTGTAAGATATTGCAAATATTTGTAGGAACACGTTCGGTCTCAACTTCTTGTAGGAATATAAAATTCTTTGATGTCATCGTTTGATTTGATCTTTGTTGTGTAATTTCCCGAAACTTCTGTAACTTCGATGTCGTTTTCAAGGACTTTAAGCGAGTTCACTTGGCACTCCACCACTCCTCCGTTTAACCAAAACTCACAATTGAGCCTAACGCTCTTGATAGGTTCGCAAAGAAACAAAACAATCAGCAAATATTTTATGAGCTCCATGTTCTCTGATTAAAGGCCCAGACACAACTGAAGCTGAGAATCTCTCAAATTAATTTTTTTTTTTTTTTTTTAGGTATTTTATTACAGCCAGAAAGCTTGCCCCAACAGGGTTCGCTTGTATTGGCGTCACATCAAAAGTTTTACATTAACGGTTTACATAAAAAAGATTTTTTTTTCTTAATATTACTGGATATAAGGCTTTATGTTTTTAGTAAATATTTTTCTTCAGAATTTTTCGTTTTCATCATTATTGATTTGTTTGTTAGTATCTTGATTATTTTTTTTTTTGCTTTTCAAGACTTTGACGACAATGGTTGTTAAGGCAATAAGGATGATTGTTAGCGTAGTTATAATAGTTGTTAAAACTATCTCGAAAGTGGACCACCCGTCTATGCTTAATGTCAGCTCGTCCGCTTCCATTTTTGCAATTTCAATTTTTGATAGGTCAATAGGTTTCGTTTCATTCAATGTTATCAAAGTCGGTGTGTCTAATTGAATTTCAAACTCCGAAACTTTCTCAAACTCCGAAATTTCTCGAATTTGTCGATGCAAATTTTTAACCTGATAGCATAATTCAATGACTAATATTCGAATTCGGCAAAATCCATTTCGTTTAAAAATTGATATAACAAAAACTGGAAGTGTGCGAATTTAAGATTGTTGGACTGTTCGGCTGTTAAAAATTTAAAAGTTTGCTCAGCGAACCAATACAAACTTAGAAATTCATTTGAACCATCGCAGAACCAATCGAATCGCGTGAATTCGAGAGAGATAATCTTGAATTGTTTGAGTTTTGAAATTTAAGCCAATCAGAAATAAATAAATTTGAATTCAATTTTTTTTTCAATTATTTCTTTATTTGTATGTAAAGTGACTAGTCGTCACTGAATCGAACAATCTTGAATTCGCGTATATTTGAATTCTTATCGCAAAATGTTGAACTGATCTCAGGTCAAAAAAATGAAATGAAATTTTCAGCGAATTTAGATATTAGAATAATAAATATTTTTAAGGATTTTTTCGTAGAAAAAACTTTATTGTGGCCACTTTGTCTGTCTGCCCGTGACCAAAAACCATAAGTTGCCATAAGTTGACGGACAGACAGACAGACAAAAACTTTTGGCTAACAGACGGTCAGACAGACGGACGGACAGATTATATATATTATAATATATAATTTAATATATAATATATTCTATATATTCTATTTACAATAGAAAGTGGCGGATAGTTTGGATAGTTGGGATATTTATGGATAGTTTGGATATTTGCGGATAGTAAGGATGGTTATAATGTAACATATGAAAATTTAATACCGAAATGCGAAAAACGAAAAAATCCTTGTACCAGGTCACCTGTGACCGGTCTTCCGAATTTTTTGTTCTCTTTGTTGCTCTGCGGATTCGTAGATAGCTTTGTGAGCAATAAAGTATCTGAGCAAACTGAAGATGCGAGTGTGAATCTCTCGAATTTAATTTCATGTCAAAAATTTTATGCTCTTGCAAAAAAATCATTTAAAAATAAATCCCTGAATAAATCAAATCTGTGTATTACTAGGCAGTCATTGCTGAAGCAAACATGTTATCGCATGTCAATTTAAAAGAACCGATTTCACTCGCCTCAACTCTAATGAAATTAAAAGTTTTATTCTTCATAAATCAAATTTCTCATATCGACTTCATAGTTCGTCATTTGCTTATTTGAATAAGCGTTGCGTCGCCAAAAACCGACAGTTGCTATCAAAATGAGAGTTAACATAATCGCGATTGTGATGACATAAACATTCTCTTTTCTGCTCAAGTTTTTGTTGATTTCCTCGACGTTCGAAAGACTCTGGGAACATTTCTCATGCGATAATTCCATAATCTCGATGATTTGTTGATGCTCTGAGTTGATTTGAGAGAGATTTTCTTGTAGCAATTTATTATTTTCATTAGAAATGAAAAGATTCTCTTCAAGTTTGCTGAAGTTTGTCTCTTTCTCTGTCAATCTCATCAATAAATTCGAATTGTTTGAATTTAAAACAATTTTTTCTTCAAGAATTTCCCCAAACGCTCGACAACTGGTGCTCGTCTCGAAAGCGTAGATTTCAGTCTTCAAATTTTTGATGGTTGTCAAGAGCTGCGTTATGTTTTTCTGCATTAATTTAGTTGGACTCTCACAATTGGAAGTAACTTCGTTAACGAACAAATTAAAGTCCGCGATGTCATCCGGAAATTTCTTTTTAATGCAATCGTTGCCACGAAAGTCAATCGAAGTTAATGATGATGGTAGTTCAGTGTCGATAACGCTGAGTTGATTGAAGTTCGCTTCTAAATTTTTCAACTTTGAATTTCTCAGGAACAAGTCAGTCGGCAAGGAAATGAGTTTGTTATCGTAAAGGTTAAGCTCTCTTAGTTCGATTAAGTCCATGAAAAGTTTTTCTGGCAATGTCGTAAGATGAGTCGAACTAATTAAAACTTTCCATACTTTCTTGCAGTTTTCAAAAACTTCGCGATCTATTCGATTGATCAATTCGCCTAAGATATCGACACGCTCCAAGTTTTGAAAGAAATTACAAACTTTTGTCGGTACAATTTCTGTCTCAACACTGCTTGGTATCCATAACTCTTTGACATCGTCGTTAGTTTTATTTTCAGATGTGAATGTCCCCGAAACTTCCGTGATTGCAATGTCGCTTTCAAGAACTATTAGATTGGTCACTTTGCACTCCTCCTTTCCTCCACTTAATCGAAACACACAATCGAGCCGAAAACTCTCGACAAATCCACAGATGAATAAAATGATCAGAAAATATTTTGGGAGCTCCATGTTCATTTATTAAAGTCTCAGAGTGAACTGAAGCTGCGAACGCGAGTCTCTCGAATTTAAATCTCTCAAACTTCTTATCGCAAATCTTCGGGTTTTTCGTCGCAAATTTTAAACGTCGCGAGATCTTTTCACGTTAAAAGTCATTTTATATGAAATAAAAATAAAACAAAATTTGGACTTCAAGATTGTTGAAGGTCATTTACCAAAGAAATTCGATTCTTTTCCTATTTGTTTTGTAATTTGTTCACTTAAATTCTAATCTCCTCTCTGTTGTAGTAAAGTTTTTTGGCACTTTCTTTATTTGTATGCAAAGTGCCGAACAATCTTGCGACGCACACTTTCGGGGTTTGTTATCACAAAATGGGTTTAGCCCAAGCAAAGTAAAAATAAAATCTCATCGGTGGATTCTCCCATCGAATGACGACAAACCCGAAAGTTCAAGAAAGACGCGATTGGTAATTCTTCAACTCCTTGGTACAGATCTGAGCACTTGTTCCAGAGAACATGGAGCTCACTGAAATAAATTTGTCTCGTCAAATTTTTGTATCTTTTGCGAATCAAAAACTTTCACTATTTGTACGTTGGAGAGATATCCGATGAAGGAGCTAAGAAATCCTTGAAAACGAATATAGCATCTTCAATATCTGAATAACAGCTCAGATTAAATCGAATAAGAAAACTTTGATCAGAAACAATTTTGAATCGAATTGTTGACTGTTGTAAACTCATCAGAAGTTGATTAAATAAAAAGTTTTATTCGTTTGCAATCAAATATCTCAAGTTGACATCAGCATTTGCTGTTAGCGTAATTTAATTTTTCGAGTGATTTCGCCTATAAATTACAGTTGTTATCAAAATGAGAGCGATAAAGATCGTCAGTGTGATGAAATGAACATTCACTTTAGGACTTCGTTGCCTTCCTTGACTTTTGTAAGATTACGAAAGCATTCTTCACGTGATAATTTCTTGGTTTCAATCATTCGAGAAAGATTTCTGATGCTTGCCTCTTTTCTTGTAGCATTTCATGCTTTCGAGTTGACATCAGTTTTGTAAGGTTTGTGGCTAAAGCGGCACTTTCATCTTCAAAAGTTTCCATTTTTTGTTTCAATCCCACAATTTCTACAACTTTCTCTGATAAAGTTTTGGTAATCTCCTTTGAAAGACAAGGCTTCAACCTTTTGCAATTTGAATTAACTTCGTCAACGAACGAGCTAAAGTTATTGATGTCACACGGGAATTCTTTGTCGATGCATTCGTTGCCACTAAAGTCAATCTTAGTCAACGTTGATGGTAGTTCAGTGTCGATTATGCTGAGTCGATTATTAAACGCGAATAGCTTTTTCAAATTTGTGTTTTTTACGAACAAATTAGCTGGCAAGGAAACGAATTTGTTCGCAAAAATATAAAGTTCCTTTAATTCGGTTACATCAACGAAAAGATCTTCGGGTAATGTCGTCAGCGAAGTGAAAACAATTCCAAGTGACGTCACTTTCTTGCAATTGGTAAACACATCGCGATTAATTCGAACAATGGAGTTGCCATCAATTATAAAATTTTCCAAGTTTTGAAATATATTGCAAACATTTGTAGGAGCACGTTCAGTCTCAACGCTCGGAATTGACCAAAACCATTTGACGTCTTCGTTTGTTTTGTTCGGAGAAGAGAACTTTCCTGTAACTTCCGTGACTGCGGTGTCGTTTTCAAAGACTTTAAGCGTTTCCACCATGCACTCTTCTGCTCCACTGTTTAATCGAAACACACAATTCAGCTGAAAGCTTTCAGCGTAACCGTAGAGAAAGACGATAATCAGAAAATATTTAAAATGCTCCATGTTCTCTGATTGAAGGTTCAAACGAAACTGAAGCTGCGAATGCGACTCTCGTGAATTTAAGTCTCTCAAAATTCTAATCTGTGCAATTTAAACGTAATGGGACAATCCATAGATAACAATATAACTAGATTGGCCAAGCGTGTTAGGCGAAGGTTTTTTTTTTGTTGTTGTTTTTCCATTTGTGAGGGTCATCGCCCCCTCAATAAAATATTTAGAGCGTCATCGCCCCTCATAGAATATTTGCTTACCTTCGGGTCCAACAACAATTCATAAAGTCAAAGACCCTCATACAAACGAAAACAACAACAACAAAAAACCTACGCCTAACAAAATTCTTGAGCTTGGCCAATCTAGTTATATTGTCATCTATGGACAATCCAATGATGAAATTCTATTTTATTGGCTTGGGCAAACCAATTGCATTTCAAATTTATTAAATTCCTTGGAAATCACGAATCCGCAAAGTGTCGATTAGCCGAGCAATCTTCAATTCGCATGCTTCTGAGTATTGTTGTTATCAAATTTAAAACAAAATGGGTTTAGCCCAGGTCAAAATAAAAATAAATTCGAGATTGTTTCATCAGCGTTATAAATTTACGAAGACAAACCCGAAAGTTTGAGATAATAAACGAGAGATTTAAACTCATGAAATTCGCATTGGTAGTCTGAGACTTTAAGTAAACAACATGGAGCTCTTCAAATATTTTCTAATATTTTTTATTATCAACGCATATGTCGAAAGCTGAATTGTATGTTCCATTTTCACTTAGGAAAAAAGCAATGCACAGTGAGCCAACTTAAAGTCTTTGAAAATGACATTGCGGTCACGGAAATTACTTTATCAATGAACAAAACAGACGATGACGTCAAAATTTTGGATACCAAGCAATGCTGAGGTTGAACGTGTACCAACGAAAGTTTGCAATTTCTAAATAATTATTTTGTATCTTCGCTAACTCATTTAAACGAATACTCATAAATCGCGAAGTCTTCACGTAAGAAAGTCAGACAGTTCGATATGCTATTCTATAAACATTACCTGAAGATCTGTTCATGGATAATTGAATTAAAAATCTTCACTTTGAGAACCATTTTGTGACATTGCCGGCTAATTTGTTCTTGAAGAATACGAAACTAGAATTACTCTCAGCGTCGCGTAATCGACTAAGAACAATTGATTCTGTTCTGCCGCCATCTTTGACTTTGATTGATTTTTGTACCAACGATTGCATCGACAAGAGATTCCGGCTCTAGGTGCAGATATAGCGCTCTTTTGTGAATTTAACGGTTTCTCTATACAAAAAAACTTACGTAACATACGTAATGTAGCGAATCTGTTCGGTAAAGGGAGAATTTGACCGTTAAATTCAAATAGGGCCTATATCTGCAACTTTAGCCGCTTAGTGTAATCAGAATAACAAACTTTTACAAGGAAATCTTACGCATATCAACAACTGCAAAACAAACGAAGCCAGTGAGACATCATTGGCATCAAACATAACTCAACTAATGTCAACGATCGAAAGCTTGAAAAATGAAAATGAAGAATTAAAAACTGATGTCAGCGCCAACGAAATGTAGAAAAGTGCTGAATTATTAAAAGTCCTCGAAGAAAATAGAATTTTGAAATCAAATTATGAAAATTTGTTACAGATGGTGGCAAATCTAACAAAGTCGACGTGAACCTCAAGTCAAGATAAGCCACGTGAATAAAATTCAGTTAATGTAAAGTGAAGAGAAATGATTTTTTTTTATCGCTCTATGAGAATTGGTAATCGATCCGCTTTCTTGTGAGAGAATGAGATCATCGAATTTGTATAAAATCATTTAAAAATAAATCAAAATTGCATGAACCAATTTAAATTTTTTATTCGTTTTCAATCAAATATCTCGAGTTGACATCACTATTCGCTGTTTGCGTAATTGATTTTCTCGAGTGATTTCGCCAATAAATTACAGTTGTTATCAAAATGAAAGCGTACCTAATAAACATTCACTTTAGTGCTAAGCTTTCGTTGCCTTCCTTGACTTTTGTAAGATTGTGGAAACATTCTTCACGTGATAATTTCTTGATTTCGATCATTCGAGAAAGATTTCTGATACTTGCCTCTTTCTCTGTCAACGCATTTTTCATGCTTTCGACAGTTGACATCAGTTTTGTAAGGTTTGTGGCTAAAGCGGCACTTTCATCTTCAAAAGTTTCCATTTCCTGTTTCAATCCAAGAATTTCTTTAACTTTTTCTGATAAAGTTTTGGTGTTCTCCTTTGAAATACAAGGCTTCATCTTTTTGCAATTCGAACTAACTTCGTCAATAAACGAGCTAAAGTCAATGATGTCATACGGGAATTCTTTGTCGATGCATTCGTTACCACGAAAGTCAATGAAAGTCAATGTTGATGGTAGTTCAGTGTCGATTATGCTGAGTCGATTATTTAACGCGAATATCTTTTTCAATTTCGTGTTTTCCACGAACAAATTAGCTGGCAAGGAAACGAATTTGTTCGCAAAAATATGAAGTTCATTCAATTCGGTTACATCAACGAAAAGATCTTCGGGTAATGTCGTCAGTGAAGTGTAAACAATTCCAAGTGATGTCACTTTCTTGCAATTGGTAAACACATCGCGATTGATTCGAACAATGGAGTTGCCATCAATTCGAAAATTTTCCAAGTTTTGAAAGATATTGCAAACATTTGTAGGAGCACGTTCAGTCTCAACGCTCGGAATTGACCAAAACCATTTGACGTCTTCGTTTGTTTTGTTTGTAGAAGAAAAATTTCCTGTAACTTCCGTGACTGCGGTGTCGTTTTCAAAGACTTTAAGCGTTTTCACCATGCACTCCTCTACTCCTTCGTTTAATCGAAAGACACATTTCAGCTGAAAGCATTCAGCGTAACCGTAAAGAAAGACAATAGTCAGAAAATATTTTAAAAGCTCCATGTTCTCTGATTAAAGGCTCAAACGAAACTGAAGCTGCGAATGAGAATCTCATGAATTTAAAGATCGCATTTCTTATCTGTGCAATTTAAACGCAATGGGAGATTCCAATGACGAAGTTCTATTTTTATTTGGCTTGGGTAAACCAATTGCATTTCAAATTATAAGATTCCCTGGAAATCACGCATCCGCAATGTGCCGATCAGCCAAGTTATCTTTAATTCGCAAGCTTCTGAGTAATGTTGTTATCAAATTTAAAACAAAATGGGTTTAGCCCAGGCCAAAATAAAAATAAATTTGAGATTGTTTCAGCAGCGTTATAAATTTAACGAGGACAAACCCAAAAGTTTCCAATAAGAAAAGTGAGATTTAATGAAATTCGCATTCAGTTTAGTCTGAGACTTTAAGTAAACAACATGGAGCTCTTAAAATATTTTCTAATAATTTTTATTGTTAACGCATACGTCGAGAGCTTTCAACTGAATTGTGAGTTTCATTTTCACTTAGGAAAGAAGCAATGCACAGTGAGCCAACTTAATGTCTTTGAAAATGACATCGCGGTCACGGAAATTACTGGTTTATCAATGACCAAAACAGACGATGACGTCAAAGAGTTTTGGATACCAAGAAATGCTGAGGTTGAACGTGTACCAACGAAAGTTTGCGATTTCTTCGGAAACTTGGAATTATTTTGTATCTTCGCTTACTCATTTCCACGAATACTCATAAATCGCGAAGTCTTCACAAACTGCAAGAAAGTGCAGACAGTTCGGATCATGCTGACTTCTATGGAAACATTGCCTGAAGATCTGTTCATGGATTTAATTGAATTAAAAAGTCTTTACCTTTACGAGAATCATTTTGTGACATTGCCGACTAATTTGTTCATGAAGAATACGAAACTAGAATTATTCTCAGCTTCGCGTAATCGACTAAAAACCAGGGTGGAGGTACCAGTACCTTTAAGACTTTTTTTGTGGTATTATAATACCTCGAGAATACCTTGTCTGGTACTTTTCGAGGTACTATAATACCTCGAGAATACCTAAAAGGTATTTTTGCTGGTACTTGAATACCTCAAGAATACCCAAAAAGGTACTTATGCTGGTACTTGAATACCTCGTAATATACCATACCTTTTAAAAAGTACCTTGAATTTTTGACTAATAAATTTTTCTTGTTTCAAATAAATTTCCACATTTTGAGAACAGAACGAGTTAGTGCTGTGAAGTCTTTTGCAAATAGTTTCATAACAATGAGGACAATATTTCTAGAAACCAGGATCGGGTATATTTGATCCACAAAAGACCGGCACAACGTTTTAGTTTGATTTTTCTGAATTTTGCTTGTGTAAATGTATAGCCCGTCATATCAGGATCCAATAAGCTTGATCCTGGTATGTAGAAATATTCTCTATATTGTTCTGAAACTATTTGCAAAAGACTTTAAACCGCTAACTCGTTCCGTTCTCAAAATGTGGAAATTTATTTGAAACAGGATTTGAAAATTTAAGTGAAAAAGTATTTTACGAGGTATTCAAGTACCAGCCAAAATACCTTTTAGGTATTTTCGAGGTATTCAAGTACAAGCATAAGTACATTTTTAGGTATTCTCGAGGTATTATAGTACCAGCAAGAATACCTTTTAGGTATTCTCAAGGTATTATAGTACCTCGAAAAGTACCAGACAAGGTATTCTCGAGGTATTTTAACACCGAAAAAATCGGATATGTACTGGTATTGTACCAGTACAATACCGAGTACCTCCACCCTGCTAAAAACAATTGATTCTATTCTGCCGCCATCAATGACTTTGATTGATTTTCGTACTAACGATTGCATCGACAAGAGATTTCCGGAAGACATCGCAGACTTCACCTTGTTCATTAAAGAAGTTGCTTCGAAATGCCAGAGCCCAACAAAGAAATCGTTTGAAGAAATGAATATTTTAAAACACACAAATATCACAAATTTGGAAATCTATGTCAGCAAACTTGAAGAGGATCTTGTCAAGTGTAATAAGAAAAACAAACTTTTACAAGGAAATCTTACACAAATCAACAATTGCAAAACAAACGAAGCCAGTGAGACATCATTGGCATCAAACATAACTCAACTAATGTCAACGATCGAGAGCTTGAAAAATGAAAATGAAGAATTGAAAACTGATATCAGCGCAAACGAAATGGAGAAAAGTGCTGAATTATTAAAGGTCCTCGAAGAAAATAGAATTTTGAAATCAAATTATGAGAATTTGTTGAAAACGATGGCAAATCTAACAAAGTCATGAGAAGCCACGTGAATAAAATTCAGTTAATGTGAAGTGAAGAGCAATGATTTTCTTATCGCTGAAATGTGAAATTAATTTGTATATTTGTGTTACTCAATAAAGTCATTTAAAAATAAATCGAAGTTGTATGAGTTGGTTCAATTAAAAATTTTATTCGTTTTCTGTCAAATTTCTTAAGCTGACATTACGTCGCCACAAAACAAAAGTCGTTATCAAAATTAGAACGAGCACAATCGTAATTATGATGAAATTGTATCATTGACTTCCTTGGCTGTTGAGAGATTCAGCAAACATTCTCTGTCTGTTGATTCCATAATTTCTATCACCCGTGAAAGATTGCTGAAGATTTTCTCTTTCTCTGTCATCACAATTCTCAGACTTTCAATAGTTGACATCAGCTGCGTTATATTTTTGGCTGAAGACTCTTTTTTATTCTCTAACATTTCCATTTTCTGTTTTAATTCCTCAATTTCATTTTCTTTTTTTGAAAAAGTTTTGTTAAACTCAATCTCCTTTGAATGACAGGATTTGTCTTTTGAGCATTTAGTTGAAACTCGTTGAATGAACAAATCAAAGTCCTCAATGTCTTTTGGAAACCTTTTGTCAATGCAAGGGTTTCGAATAAAGTTAACAGCAGTCAACGATGATGGCAGTTCAGTATCAATTATTCTGAGTTGATTAAGAGACGCTTCGAATGACTCTAATTTTAAATTATTCACAAACAAATAAGCCGGCAAGGACACAAGTTTATTCTCGTTAAGGCTAAGTGATCTTAATTCGATTAGATCCTCGAAAATATCTTCAGGCAGCGTCGTGAGAGCAGTGAGAGCGATAATAATTGTAAGAACTTTCTTGCAGTTCGCAAACACTTCGCGATTGATTCGATTGATCAATTCGCCGTAAATATCGACGCGTTCCAAGTTCTTAAAGAAATTGCATACTTTTGTAGGAACAATTTCAGTCACAACACTTGTAGTTATCCAAAGCTCGTAGACGTCATCGTATGTTTTGTTACCAGTTAAACTTTCCTCTCTTGACGTGGGGTCATCATCAGATTTGCTAATTTCCGAGACTGCCGTGACTGCGATATCGTTCTCAAGAACTTCAAGTGTTCTCACTTGACACTCCTGATTCCTCGAAAAGCTCGAAACTCACATTCGAGACGTAAGCTCTCGATGGATTCAAAGAGAAAGACAAACACCAGCAAATATTTTAAGAGCTCCATGTTCACTGATTATCGGCTCAGAATAAACTGAAGTTGCATACGAGTCTCAGACTTTTTATAACAAATTTTATTGCGAGCTCGAGTAAAATGGAATTTCCAAAAAAGCTTATTCGTTCAAAATAAAAACATAATTTCTAGGAAAAGATTCTGAGTTTATTTTTAGAGCGAGTAATCTGTGCTTTCCTGTTCGGCAAATGTGAATGTTCGACTATCTCATTGGATTATGTCATCGCGTTTGATATTTGCGAATAAGCCGAAGGTTTGAGATAAGACAAAAAAGATTATTCGTTCGAAATAAAAACATGACCTTCATGCCGAAAGCTTTGACTGGATTGTATGCCTCGATTAATTGCGAGGGCACATCAAACTTTCGCTTAAATGTGTGCAGAATCTTTTCACAGCCAAGGCAATCAAAAAATTTATTTTGTTTACCTAACTTTATTGCGGCGCCTTGCAAGAATTGTAAAATAATTCGTCATTTTATTTAAGCAAGCTTTTTTTAATTGAGTTGGCCATCTCTTTAATTACAGAAAATTTGTGTAATGAGTTGTCTTCCTCCTGCTCTTTCATGTTGAAAGCTTTTCCTTCTCTAATGACTCCTCTTCTCCATTTCATCTATGCATTCCTGCGGCTACTTGACTTCCTGGTTTCTCTGGGTACACCCAGCGTTGTATCTTCCTCGTATTTCATAAAAGCAGAGACTGAAGAATTGTTATCAGTCAACGGAAAATCCCACGAACTTGGGTCACTTCGCCTCTTGATATAAAAGAATTTCCAAGAAATTGAAGTAACATGATTAACTTTGTTTATGTGTTCACTTTAACACATGAGTTGGCCGATTATCACTTCAGCATTTAATCAGTTTGACTTCTGGGCCAGAAGTTCTGGCGATAACTTTCATTTATTTTTAAATGATGTCGTTTTAGAGTTAGCAATAAAATTTGCTATAAGAATCCCGAGATTCTCAGTTGAAGCTTCAGTTTAGTCAGTGCCATAAAGCAGTAAACATGGAGCTCCTAAAATATTTATTTTTATTTTTGGTTATTTGTGGACTTGCTGCGAGCCTTCAACTTCATTGTAGGACACCAACATATTATGAAATGGTATTTTGTGAAGTGAGTCCGCTCAAAGTCCTTGAAAACGACATTGAAGTCACGGGAGTTTCCGGAGATTACACATCAGAGATTAAAACAAACGATCAAATCAGGGGAATTCATATTCCTAACGCTGTTGAGACTGAACGTTTGCCTACGAAAGTTTGTTACTTCCTTCAAAACTTGGAACGATACCATATCGCCGGATCCTCAATTAAACAAATAAGTCGCGAAGTCTTCACAAATTGCAAGAAAGTGTCGATAGTTTATATCATCTATACGTCTCTAACAATGCTTCCTGAAGATTTATTCGTAGATTTACTCGAACTAAAGCATCTTTACCTATACCAGAACAAACTTGTTTCCTTGCCAGCTGACTTGTTAGTAAAAAACATAAAATTAAAAACATTAGAAGTGCAAAGAAATCTCATCAGCAAAATAGACACCGATCTACCGTCATCACTAACTAGAGTTGACCTTCGTCTCAACGTTTGCATTGACAAGATTTACCCGGATGACATCGCTGACTTGAATTCGTTCATTCAAAAAGTTGAAACCAGTTGTGAGAGTCAATTGAAGAAATTGTATCGCTTAAAGACGATCGCGTTTGAAAAATCTTTATCTGAAACTTGCGAAAGCGAAAAAGCCGTTCTTGCCACAAACATAAATCAACTCATGTCTACAATCGAAAATTTAAAGACCGAGAACGAAGCTTTTAAGAAGAACAACAGTCAAGAGTTTTCGAAAATTTTAGAAGAAATCAATATTTTAAAATCAAATATTTCGAATTTGGCAATCACATTCACAGAGAAAGAGATAAGTGTCAGCAAACTTGAAGAACAGATTGACAGATGTAATCAGAATATCAAAATTCTTCAATCAAATCTCACTGAAAATTTTAAAGCATGCCATACAAATGACAAGTCACCATCTGATGAGTGTCTAAACGATCTTTCAACGTTCAACGAACTAAAAGAGGTAACTTTAAAATTGAAGGAGAAAAAGGAAATGTGCGAGAATGAGAATTTGTCTTTGGTATCAAATATAACTCAACTGATGTCGACCATTAAGAACTTGGAAAGCGATAAAGAGGAACTAAAAACTGATAACAGCGCAAACATAATGGAGAAAAGTGCTGAATTATTAAAGGTCCTTGAAGAAAACAGAATTCTGAAATCAAATTATGAGAATTTGTTAAAAACGGTGTCAAATCTAACAAAATTACCATGAACCTCAAGTCATGATAAGCCACGTGAATAAAATTCAGTTAATGTGAAGTCTTATCGCTCTAGGAGAATAGCTAATTGATCCGCTTTCTCACAAGAGAATGTGATCATCAGAAATGTTAAATAAATTTGCACGAAAGGTACTCAATAAAGATAATTTTGCCAGCTGACACATGAGCTCACCAGAGGTGGATCCAATGTGTGGAGCTTGGATTTTCTAGGATTGCTTTATCTCGACCAACTGATCACTTTATGTAAAGAACTTAAAGCTCTAACATCAAAGGGAAAGAAGTTTCACTTGGCGCTGGTCGAAAGTGGACTCAGGACGGTGGTATTTGCAAGGAATTATATATAATTATATAACTAAACTGAAGCTGCGATTGCGAAACACAATAATTTAAATCGCGATTTTCTTATCGCGAACTTTCGGGTTTGTCTTCGTTCGATGGGAGAATCCACTGATGAGATTTTATTTTAATTTGTCTTGGGCTAAACTCATTTTGTGATAACAAACCCCGAAAGTGTGCGAACCTAAGTTCGACTGTTCGGCACTTTGCATGTGAAACAATCTCGTGGCGTTTAAAATTTGCGACGAAAAACCCGAAAATTGGCGATAAGAAGTTTGAGAGCTTTAAATTCGGGAGAATCGCATTCACAATTTCAGTTTATTCTGAGACTTTAAAGAACATGGAGCTCCTAAAATATTTGCTGATATTTTTCATTGTTACCGCATACGTTGAGAGCTTTCAACTGAATTGTGTGTTTCAATTAACTGAAGAAGAGGAGGAGTGGGAGTGCATGGTGAAAACGCTTGTAGTTCTTGAAAACGACACCGCAATCACGGAAGTTTCGGGGACATTCACATCTGAGAATAAAACTAACGATGATGTCAAAAGATTTTGGATACGTAGCATTGCTGATACAGAAATTGTACCGACGAAAGTTTGCAATTTCTTTAAGAACTTGGAGCGTGTCGATATCTACGCCACGTATATTCGTCGAATCAATCGCGAAGCTTTCGCAAACTGCAAGAAATTAAGGAAAGTTTTTATCGGTCTAACTTCTCTGGCATCATTGCCTGAAGACCTCTTCATGGATTTAATGGAACTAAGAGAGCTTAACCTTGAACACAACTCACTCATTTCCTTGCCAGCTGGTTTGTTCCTGAGAAATTCCAAATTAGAAATTTTAGATGCAGGCCACAATAAACTCAGCGTTATCGACACTGAACTGCCACCAACATTGACTTCGATTGACTTTCGTGGGAACAATTGCACTGATAAGAAATTTCCGGATGACATCGCAGACTTCAATCTGTTCGTTAACGAAGTTGCCTCCAATTGTAAGAGACCAACTAAATTAACTAATTAACAACTCAGAGCATCAACAAATAATCGAGGTTATGGAATTATCGCGTGAGAAATGATCCCAGAGTCTATCAAATGTCAAGGTGTCACCTTCTCGATGAAAGCTCTCCAAGTGAGAGAAAGAGAACCAAATAGAGAGAATGTAATATGCAGGGGGTAAATATCTCAGCAAAACCGCCTGTACCATTACTATTTCAGTTTTCATACGTTTTTCAAATTTAACGTTTTTATTGTACCGACAAAGCAAAAATCTGTTATAACTATAACTATTTCATAATGATTATTTTCTGGGACCTTCCGTAACATAACCATCGACATATTTACCCCCTGGTAATAAATATGTAAGTTGATGAGAACAAATGTTCATTCAGTAATTAGACAAGAATAAAAGAAAACGTTGTAAAAGGGAAGTGAAGTCTGTTTTACTGGGTCAAAGAAGGCAAGTCCAAGAGTGATCTTGCTTCAAAGTAAATCAACATAAACTTCAGCAGAAAAGAGAATGTTTATGTCATCACAATCGCGATTATGTAACTCTCATTTTGATAGCAATTGTCGTTTTTTGGCGACGCCACCGCTTATTTAAAGAAGCATGTATGAACTATGAAGTCAACATGAGAAATTTGATTTATAACGAATGCAATGACTGACTGGTAATAAACAGATTTGATTTATTCAGGGATTTATTTTTAAATGAATTTTTTTGCGATAGCATAAAATTTTTAACATGAAATTTGACATTCAAATTCGAGAGATTCGCACTCGCATCTTCAGTTTGCTCAGATACTTTAATGTTCACAAAGCTATCTACGAATCCGCAAAGCAACAACAAGAACAGAAAATATATTAGGAGCTCTAAATTCGCTAAAAATTTCATTTTTTTTGACCTGAGCTCAATTTTTGACCTGAGATTAGTTCAACATTTTGCGATAAGAATTCAAATGTATGCGAAATCAAGATTGTTCGATCAGTCGTCACTTTGCATACAAATAAAAAAATCATAAGGAAAAATTGAATAATTTTTTTTTATTTCTGATTGGTTTAATATTATCTCTCTCGAAACCACGCTATTCGATTGGTTCTGCGATGGTTCAGATGAACTTCTAAGTTTGTATTGGTTTGCTCGATAATTGACGACAAATTAATAATGTCACGAGATTACGTTCGCTCTTTCGAGGATTTATTTCATGGCTATTGACGAATATGCTCGTTCTATAATGATTTTCGGTTTTATTCGGTAACACGATGCTTCAAGAAATTTAAATTAGCTCAGTGAAGATTGTGTTGAGAATGTGTTGAGCGTTTTTTAAATACGAGAGATTGTAACTCGCATTGTTATCTTCAGTTTGGTCTGAACTTTTAATTAAAGAACATTAAAAACATATTTTTTTGATGTTTGTGTTTTTTTTTGGCGAGATTGAACTTTATATTGAATTGAAATATTGTCATGTGAAAATGCTAAAAGTCTTTGAGAATGACATCGCAGTAACGGGAATTTCATCAATAAAATAAATTTTGACCCAAACAAAATAAGATTGAAAACGAACAACATGAGCTCCTTGGCAAGGAGAAATATCATATCAGCTTTCAAGGTTTAGAATGATTGAGCCTGCCCACTGAATATGTTTTTAAACATCAAGAAAATATAAAGAGTAATCTTAACTTTCCTGTTCCGCCAATGCAAAGCCGAAGGCCGTTTTTCTCTATAATAATTTTTCGCCCTTTTCTTTATTTGTATTTATAGAGTGGTTTCGAGAGAGATAATCTTGAATTTTACGAGAGATTATATTAAGCCAATCAGAAATAAATATATCAGTGTTTATGGGCGGCCCATCGGCCTAAGCCCCTCAAAGGCCCCAGCATCCGGTGTTGACTTTTATTTTTTTATTGTATGCAAATTGACGATTAATCGAACAATCTTGAATTCGTATACATTCGTATTCTTATCGCAAATGTTAAACTGATCTCAGGTCAAAAATATGAAATGAAATTTTCAGCGAATTTAGAGCTCTTAAAATTTTTTCTGTTCTTGTTGTTGCTTTGCGGATTCGTAGATAGCTTTGTGAGCATTAAAGTATTTGAGCAAACTGAAGATGCGAGTGGGAATCTCTTGTTGAAAATTTTATGCTCTCGCAAAAAAATCATTTTAAAAATAAATCCCTGAACAAATCAAATCTGTGTATTACCAGGCAGTCATTGCTGAAACATAAATGTTATCGCATGCCAATTTAAAAGAACTGATTTCACTCGCCTTAACTCCAATGAAATTAAAAGTTTTATTGTTCGTCATTTGCTTCTTTGTATAAGCGTAACGTCGCCAAAAAACGATAGTTGCTATCAAAATGAGAGTTAACTTAATCGCGATTGTGATGAAATAAACATTCTCTTTTCTTCTCAAGTTTTTGTTGATTTCCTCGACGTTTGATAGACTCTGGGAACATTTCTCATGCAATAATTCCATAACCTCGATTATTTGTTGATGCTCTGAGTTGATTTGAGAGATATTTTCTTTTAGCAATTTATTATTCTCATTAGATGGTGGAGGATCTATACAAGTAACATACCCTTGGAAATCTATAGAAAAAACATAGAAAATACATAGGAAATAAATAGATTTAAAAATTCATTTCGAAAGGTGTTCTACTTTTAGGGTGTGTTACTTTAGGGTGTGCTACTTTTAGGGTGTGTTACTTTAGGGTGTGCTACTTTTAGGGTGTGTTACCCCGATGAAGGACAAAATAGCATTTAATTTAGTTAATTTAGTTGGACCCTTACAATTGGAGGCAACTTCGTTAACGAACAGATTGAAGTCTGCGATGTCATCCGGGAATTTCTTATCAATGCAAACGTTCTTCCGAAAGTCAATCGTAGTCAATGTTGATGGTAGTTCAGTGTCGATAACGCTGAGTTGATTGTAGCTTGCTTCTAAAAATTCTAATTTTGAATTTCTCAGGAACAAACCAGCTGGCAAGGAAACAAGTTTGTTACTTCCAAAGCTAAGCTTTCTAAGTTCAATTAAATCCATGAAGAGATCGTCTGGCAATGTTGTTAGAGAAGTGAAACCGATTAAAACTGTCCTTACTTTCTTGCAGTTTACGAAAGCTTCGCGATTGATTCGATGAATAAAGTCTCCGTAGATTTCGACACGCTCCAAATTCTTAAAGAAATTACAAACTTTCGTCGGTACAATTTCCGTCTCAACACTGCTTGACAACCAAAAATCTTTGACATCATCGCTAGTTTTATTCTCAGATGTGTATGTCCCCGAAACTTCAGTAATGGCGATGTCGCTTTCAAGAACTATAAGCTTCTTCACTTTGCATTCCTCCTTTCCATCACTTAATCCAAACACACAATCGAGCCGAAAACTTTCGACGGATCCACAAATGAATAAAAAGATCAGAATTTTTTTTTGGAGTTCCATGTTCTTCAATTAAAGTCTCAGAGTAAACTGAAATTGCGAATGCGAGTCTCCCGAATTAAAAGCTCTCAAACTTCTTATCGCAAATTTTCGGGTTTTTCGTCACAAATTTTAAACGACGCGAGATTTTTTCACATGCAAAGTGTCGAACAGTCGAACCTGAGTTCGCACACTTTCGGGGTTTGTTATCACAAAATGGGTTATGCGAATAGCTTTTCCAATTTCGTGTTTTTGACGAACAACTTAGCTGGCAAGGAAACGAATTTATTTACAAAAATATGAAGTTCCTTCAATTCGGTTACATCAACGAAAAGATCTTCAGGTAATGTCGTCAGCGTATTCATCTGAAAGCTTTCAGCGTAACCGTAGAGAAAGACAATAATCAGCAAACATTTTATGAGCTCCATGTTCTCTGATTGAAGGTTCAAACGAAACTGAAGCTTTAAATGCAGACACTCATGAATTTAAATATCGCATTTCTTATCTGTGCAATTTAAACGCAATGGGATAATCCAATGACGAAGTTCTATTTTTATTTGGCTTGCACAAACCAATCGCATTTCAAATTTATTAAATTCGTTGCAAATCACGCATCCGCAAAGTGTCGATTAGCCGAGCAATCTTCAATTCGCATGCTTCTGAGTTTTGTTATCAAATTTACATTTTGTAAAACAAAATGGGTTTAGCCCAGGTCAAAATAAAAATAAATTTGAGATTGTTTCATCAGCGTTATAAATTTACGAAGACAAACCCGAAAGTTTGCGATAAGAAACGAGAGATTTAACCTCATGAAATTCGCATTGGTAGCAAAAAAGCAATGCACAGTGAGCCAACTTAAAATCTTTGAAAATAACATCGCGGTCACGGAAATTACTGGTTTGTCAATGAGCAAAACAGACGATGACGTCAAAGAGTTTTGGATACCAAGCAATGCTGAGGTTGAACGTGTACCAACGAAAGTTTGCAATTTCTTCGGAAACTTGGAATTATTTTGTATCTTCGCTAACTCATTTAAACGAGTACATATAAATCGCGAAGTCTTCACAAATTGCAAGAAAGTGCAGACAGTTCGGATCATGTAATCAGAATAACAAACTTTTACAATGAAATCTTACACAAATCAACAATTGCAAATTAAACGAAATCAATGACACATCACATACAATAAAAATAACTCAACTAATGTCAACGATCGAAAGCTTGAAAAATGAAAATAAAGAACTAAAAACTGATGTCAGCGCCAACGAAATGGAGAAAAGTGCCGAATTATTAAAAGTCCTTGAAGAAAATAGAATTTTAAAATCAAATTATGAGAATTTGTTGAAAACGATGGCAAATCTAACAAAGTCGACGTGAACCACAAGTCATGATAAGTCACGTGAATAAAATTCAGTTAATGTGAAGAGAAATAATTTTCTTATCGATCCGCTTTCTTACAAGTGGATGAGATCATCGAAACCTCTGAAATGTGAAACGATTTTGTATAAAATGTTATTCTCGTTTTTTATATATTTGTATGCAATGTTAATCAATAAATTCATTTAAAAATAAATCGAAGTTGTATGAGTTGGTTCAATTGAAATTTTATTCGTTTTCCATAGATAACGACATAACTAGATTCGACACTGAGATTCAAGGAGGTTGCGTTGTTGTTGCTTTTCGTTTTGTGTGATTCCCTTTCGGAATGAACCAAAATGTATGATTCCGGATTGGAAAAAAAACAGCTGAGTTTCTGTTGAACTTCCCCCAACCTCCTTGAAACAACAACAACCCAAAATGAGCGAAAAAACATGCTTGATTCCAATCCGGAATGGAGCAAAATATATGATTCCAATCCGGAATCATACATTTTGGTTCATTCCGAAACGGAATCACACAAAACGAAAAGCAACAACAACGCAACCTCCTTGAATCTCAGTGTCGAATCTAGTTATGTTGTTATCTATGCGTTTTCTATCAAATTTCTTAAATTGACAACATAATTTACTGTTTCCGTATCTAAATTTCTTGAGACATTACGTCGCCACAAAACAAAATTCGTTATCAAAATGAGAACGAGCACAATCGTAATTATGATGAAATTGTATCATTGACTTCCTTGGCTGTTGAGAGATTCAGGGAACATTCTTTGTCTGTTAATTCCATAATTTCTATAATCCGTGAAAGATTGCTGAAGATTTTCTCTTTCTCTGTCATCACAATTCTCATTATATTTTCGGCTGAAGACACTTTTTTATTTTCGAACATTTCCATTTTCTGTTTTAATTCCTCAATTTCATTTTCTTTTTTTGAAAAAGTTTTGTTAAACTCAATCTCCTTTAAATGACAGGATTTATCTTTTGAGCATTTAGTTGCAACTCGTTGAATGAACAAATCAAAGTCCTCGATGTCTTTAGGAAACCTTTTGTCAATGCAAGTGTTGCGAATAAAGTTAACAGCAGTCAATGATGATGGCAGTTCAGTGTCAATTATTCTGAGTTGATTACGAGATGCTTCTAATGACTCTAATTTTAAATTATACACAAACAAATAAGCCGGCAAGGACACAAGTTTATTCTCGTTAAGACTAAGTGATCTTAATTCGATTAGATCCTCGAAAATATCTTCAGGCAGCGTCGTAAGAGAAGTGAAACCGATAATAATTGTCTGCACTTTCTTGCAGATTTTGAAGACTTCGCGATCGATTCGATTGATCAATTTGCCGTAAATATCAACGCGTTCCAAGTTCTTAAAGAAATTGCACAATTTTGTAGGAACAATTTTAGTCACAACACTTCTAGTTATCCAAAGCTCGTAGACGTCATCAAATGTTTTGTTACCAGATGAACTTTCCTCTTTTGACGAGGAATCAGATTTGCTAATTTCCGAGACTGCCGTGACTGCGATATCCACTTCAAGAACTTCAAGTGTACTCACTTGACACTCCCTTATTCCTCGAAAAGCTCGAAACTCACATTCGAGACGTAAGCTCTCGATGGATTCAAAGAGAAAGACAAACACCAGCAAATATTTTAAGAGCTCCATGTTCACTGATTATCGGCTCAGAATAAACTGAAGCTGCAAACGAGTCTCAGACTTCTTATAACAAATTTTATTGCGAGCCGGAGTACAATGGAATTTCCAAGAAAGATTATTCGTTCAAAATAAAAACATAATTTCTAAGAAAAGATTCTGAATTTATTTTTAGAGCGAGTAATCTGTGCTTTCCTGTTCGGCAAATGTGAATGTACGACTATCTCATTGGATTATGTCGTCGCGAATATGCCGAAGGTTTTAGATAAGAAATTCGAGATTTATATTCACGAGTTTTGCAGTTTCAGTTCACTCTGAGACTTTGAAGAACATGGAGCTTTTAAAATATTTGCTGAGTTTTCAAGGTCTGGAAATTGGTAAGAAATATATTTTATTAGAGAATAGTTGTCATCGATTATCGATCTATAGATTCAAGATGCAAAAGTGAATCAATAAATTATCATTACCACAAAATTGCTAAAGACATTTTTATTTTCATATTAAGCAAAGCACAAACGTTCGTCGGTACCAGTGCTGGTATCTTTTTATATTTTGATAGATCGTTGATTTAATTATTTCTTAGTCCTGAGTCAGAGAAAATTGTTTGTAACTTTTCTCGCCAAATTAAATGACAATGAAATATTTTAATTTCTTAATTTTCACATATTTATTTACCGACAATCACAACTCGTGCCTAAGATTGCAGTTCTGGTTGTTTAAAAAATTGTGACATTTGGTTTGTACTGAAAGGATGTTAAATTACTTACAAAGCAAATTGACATCTCTAAAAAGATTGAAGAAAGATAATTCATCAACATTCACAGTCTTTTCGTACTCCATGTTAATGCAAGTGTTGTTTGAGAAGTCGATGACTTTGGCATTTTGCAAGAGATTGAAAGTTCTTGCTTCAATTATTTCGAGTAGGTTGTCGTTGATATGAAAATCTACGATTGAGCCTTTGGTGGGTAGAAGGTCTGCGGTGAATTGTTTGATGCGATTCGATGAGAGAATTAATTTCTTTAGGTTCTCCAAGTGAGCAAATATGTTCGATGGCAACGAGACAATTTCGTTAGCTGACAAATCGAGCACTCTAGTTGAATTTGCTCATCGAATGTTCCTTCTTCAATCGATGACAAATTGTTTCCTGTGATCTCAATCTTCTTCAATCGATTGAGTCTTTGAAAATCCTTTCCACGCAGAGACATTAATCCTGCGTTTCTGATGACAATGATTTGAAGTTTTGAAAACATTTTCGAGAGTTGCGAAGGAACAAAATTCATTGATTGATTGACGATCTTGAGATCAGAAATATCCGAGTCTTTGTAGCTAATAAAGTCTTCGTCTTTCTCAATTTGTTCTGTGTTCTTACCACAACTGAGTTGAACTAACAAAACGCATTTTTCAGAAATAGTTTTCTCAATTAGATAGATAGATAGATAGATAAAATTAAGGGCCCGGACTAACCCTGTTTTACCAGACAGTTGCCCGGCCATCTCCAAACGGTACCTTCGGACATATCCTCGGGCCCCTTCGGAGAGCGCGCCCAGGGGTTGTTCCGCCCCCATGGTGCTTACCCTTTGCCTTCCAGTACCCAGGCAGTTGCGTCCTTGAACCTGAGCTCGCATGTTTGGTCGGTAGACCAGGGCTTTAGCGTGTTGGCTTGATCGTTCGCCACTTCTGCCGTTGCTCTATTAATTCCCAGACGCGGTGCGATTAATACAGAGAAGAATCTGTCCCATTGTCCCCGGTATGCTTTTGTCCCATTGTCCCCGGTATGCTTTTGTCCCATTGTCCCCCGTGTCGTCTTTCTAGATACCCTGCAGCCTAAGTATCAGGCCTAAAAAATGTCTTGTCTAGTCCCGTTTTCTTGATGAATTTTAAGTGCTTATCTATGTGAAGTTTGGCTAGATCCTTGGGTTCGGGGTACATGGATCCGTACACCCTCTGTCTCTCAGCAGCTAGGCAGTGGCAGAAGAATAGGATATGTTCCATATTCTCAGGCTCTGTTTCGCAGAATCTGCACTTGTCTGTGTCAGAGGCCCCAATCTCATGTAGGAACTTATTGAGGCATGTTGTAGTTTTCTCAATTATCTCTTTTGTTGATTTCGGGAAACTGATGTCGATGCAGTCGTTGCTTGATAGATCTGCCGTTTCGATTGATTTCAGTGAATATAACAAGTTGCTGCCAATTAACTTCAATTTGTTGTGACTGAGATTTAAACTTTTTAGATTGGTAAGATATTTAAATGTTTCCGCTTTAAGTTTCTCAATTTTGTTTTCTGATAGGTCAAGTTCCGTCAAAGTCTCAACTTTCTTGAATGCTTTCATCGAGATCTCATGAATTCCTCTCAGGATCAAAGTTTGCAAATTCTTAAATCCAGTCAAACATGAGTTCTCGATGCTGAAGAGTCCTGAAAACATTTCTCCCAAGTTCATTGGCAGGAACAAAGTTTGTTGATTTGAAATTGTCACTGACAATTTGTCAGCGACTTTATTTTGACTGGAGCTCTCATTCCATTGAAGAACTTATCAATTCTCGTGTTATCAAACTGAACTTTAAGGTCAGTGGCAACACATGAACTTTCGTCGAATGATTCGCAATGCAAATCAACTTTATGCTCTTCAGCGAAACTGCTGATAACGTTGCTCGATGCGCATGATCGAAGAGCTTTTGGAAGCAGCATTAACTTTGTTGCTGCAATTAAATTTCCATCACAAGAACCGTATGAAGATATCCTTTTACATTTAAATGCAATTTCGTAAATGAACAAGTTCAAGTCCTCGTTATTTCCATGAAAACTGTTGTCAATGCAAATGTTGTCATTTAAACTAATCCAAGCCAATGATAGTGGCAGAACTGTGTCAATTGTGCTGAGTTGATTGTGATCTAAGTCTAATATTTTTAATTTTGTATTTGTCACAAATAAGCCAGCAGGTAAGGCCACAAGTTTGTTGTAGTTCAACCGGAGCTTCTCTAATTCGATTAAATCTACAAAAAGATCTTCTGGCAATGTCTTCAGGAAAGAAAACATGATCCCAACTGACCACACCTTTTTGCAGTTTGTGAACACTTCTCGATTGATTCGTTTAATTGAGAAGCCGAAAGCATCGAAAGTATCCAAAATTTTAAAGAAATTGCAAACTTTAATGGGAACACGTTCAGTCTCAACTTCAGAATTTATGTAAATTTCCTTTACGTCATCATTTGTTATGATTTGAGATGAGTTCCCGAAATTTCCATGATCGCGATGTCGGTTTCAAGAACGTTTAGTGTTCTCACTTTGCACTCCTCATCTGATCCGCTTAACTCAAACTCACAATCGAGTTGAAGGCTTTCGACAAATCCGCAAAGCAAAAAAGAAATCAGAAAATATTTTAAGAGCTCCATGTTTGTTGATCACTGACTGCGTCTTAACTGAAGAAGCAATTGCAAATCTCATTAATTAAAGTCTCTCGTTTCTTATCTCGAATTTGAGATAATAAAACACGAAAGTATTGCGAATTCAAGATTTCTCGGTTTTTCGCTGCATATAAATAAAGAAACAATCCGAAGATGCACCAGAGCTGTTATCAAATTCCCTCAGTCACGTGTTGACCTCTGGACGTTAAATGAAACATTGATTGAGATGAATATGAACTTTGTTGATGAATATGAACTTTGTTGTTGGGCTTATTTGCATGCAAAGAAACGAACAGTTCATATAGCTGAAACCAACAATTCAGTCGAAAGCTTTCGACAAATCCACAGACGAACAAAGAGATTAGAAAATAT
Source organism: Smittia aterrima (assembly GCA_033063855.1). Taxonomy (NCBI): domain Eukaryota; kingdom Metazoa; phylum Arthropoda; class Insecta; order Diptera; family Chironomidae; genus Smittia; species Smittia aterrima. The sequence continues at coordinate 23,993,024 of CP093831.1, forward strand.
TTTCCCAGCTTCATGTTCTTTGATTGTAGGCACAAGCTAAACTGAAGCTGCGACTGTGAATCTCGGGACTCTTATAGCAAATTTTATTGCATATGACGTCATTTAAAAAAACAAATAAACAGACATACAAGTCGAGGAGAAAATATTTGCTCAGGAGTTGCTTAAATATTAAGAAGTTTTCCATTAACAAAATTGATGAAATTAAAGTTTTATTCCTTATCAATCAATTTTCTCATGTTGACATCATTGTTTATTCATTTAAATCTCTAGATTCGAGAGTCTCGAAGCGTTTCATTTCAATAAAAAGTTTTATTAAAATCAATGAAAGAGAGAAATCCCTTTCAACTAAAACTCTGCAATGAGCCAAGTCCAACTTCTCCAGTTGATTATGATGACTATGATCAATATCATAATGCGAAATCCTAATATTCAACGTCTCAAGGATTACAAACCAGAGTACGTTTCGGAAACGTCGTTTCCCATTAACGATCTAAATCTAAAATTATATGACGTCAATTGACTAGAAAATTTTTCTTCAATTTCGGTTAAAATTTTATTTGGGCAAATGTGAAATATTTTCAGCAGAATCGCTGACGTCGTTAACTGAAATGAAATCTTATTGCTCAGAGCTTATCGTAACTATAGTATTACAAAAATAGTTTATTTTTTATTTATTAGATATTACATCAATTAGTTTCAATTTTTGAGTGACATGCCACGATTTGAGATTCTGCGATGGTTCAATTGGATTTCGTTAGATCTGTCAAAGTTTTTAACAAATTCTCGTAATTTAATTTCAAACTTCGGTTTTCATACAAAACTTTTAACAATTCAGCACTCTTCTCCATTTCATTTGCGCTGATATCCGTTTTTAATTCTTCGATCTCATTTTTCAAGCTTTCGTTGGTCAATATCAATTGTGTTATGTTCGTTGACACAGCGAGTTTCTCACTCTCGCAAGTTTTCTGTTTCACCTTCAATTCAACAATTTCCACTTCCTTCTCTGATAAAGTTTTGGTAATCGCAATCAACTTCGAGCGATAGGATTTCTTCATTTGACTCTCGCAGTTAGCAGCAATTTCGTTAATGAACAAATTAAAGTCCGTGATGTCATCCGGAAATTTCTTGTCAATGCAAACATTTCCACGAAAGTTAATCAAAGTCAATGATGATGGTAGATCGGTGTCAAATTTGCTGAGCATATTTTCTTCCACATTTAATAATTTTATTTTTAAATTTTTTACTAACAAGTCAGCTGGCAAGGACACAAGTTTGTTCACGAAAAGGTAAAGTTCCTGCAATTCGATTAAATCCACAAATAGGTCTTCGGGTATTGTCGTCAGAGACGTTTGTTTTATCTGAACGAATGACACTTTCTTACAATTCGTGAACACTTCCCGATGTATTCGATTAATCAATTTGCCGAAAATATCGAATCGTTCCATATTTTGATAGAAATTGCAAATTTTCGTAGGAACACGTTCAGTCTCTGCATTTTCAGAAATATGAAACGCTGTGACGTCTTCGTTTGTTTTAACCAACGATGTGAAATTTTCCGAAACGCCTGTCACTGTGATGTCGTCTTCAAGCACTTTAAGCTTTATCACTGTGCAATATTTCTTTTCTAATTGAAAATTAAAGTGACAATCGATTTGAAGGCTTTCAACGAATCCGCAGACAAAAAAAAGTAATAAAAAATATTTCAAGAGCTCCATCTTCTCTGTTTGAAAGCTCAAATTAAACTGAAGAATATTGCAGGAACGACGCTAATCTCGGAAATATAACTCGCGGACTTCTTATCGCAAGTTTCAAGCCATGTGGCCGCTTTGTTTTGAATAGAGTGTGAATAGAGAATGAAATTTCATAATTTTTATTTTTATTTCTTCTAGTTTTAATCACAATTAAAAATCGTTAGGGATCATTTCTCTTCTTCTGATTCTTTTTCTCGCCTTCAGGTTTTTTCTTGAGCGTATCCCAATATTGATCTTGACGATTTTTCTCTTCGATGTTTTTCTTCAGAGATTCAGGTGTCCATAACTTGTTTATCATTCGGAAGTAGATTTATAAATTATAAATTCAGTTTCTACTAAGAATCTTCGGTCTTTTCTTTATTTGTATGCAAAAGGTCGAGAAGACTAAAAATCACATTGCTCGACCTAAAAATAAATTTAGCAGATTTTCCCAAGAAAACACATTAAATTTTTTGTTTCATAATTTATTCGAAAGATTAAACAATCTTTCCTGGAAATTCCAGAGCGCGTCATGTATTAGCGACGACAAATTTTGAGATAAGAAGTGCGAAGATGTGCTTTGTTGCAGAGAAGAGCAAAATATATGTGAAATAAATTTGACAACAAATCATCATTAAAGATTATTTTTTATTTGCATGCAAGTTACGTAGTAAAGTCATATTAAAATTAAATCAAAGCTGAAAATGTGTGTCGAAGGCTCTCGACAGATTACGTGAGAAAGACAAACATCAGCAAATATTTTAAAAGCTTCATGTTCACTGATTAATGGCTCAGTGCAAGTTACGTAGTAAAGTCACTCTAAAATTAAATCAAAGCTGAAAATGTGTGTCGAAGGCTCTCGACAGATTCCGTGAGAAAGACAAACATCAGCAAATATTTTAAAAGCTTCATGTTCACTGATTAATGGCTCAGTACAAAGTAATTCAAAATAAGTTTTCTGATTCTTTTTATTTCACGCTACACTTTTAGCGATTCCATTTTATTCATTTTCAATCAAATTTCTCAAGTCGAAATCATCATTTGTCTTTTTTTCATTTAATTTTTTCGAAACGTGACGTCGCATTGAAACAATAATCATTATCAAAATTAGAACGAAGACAATCGTCATTGCGATAAAGTTTATCTTGTGGCTACAATCTTCTTCGAAGTCATTCACCCTTGCGTTTAAGTTATCATTTTTTTGCTTGATTTTTGAGAGGTTCTCGGAACATTCTTTTCGCGATAGTTCCATAATCTCGTTATTTTCCGTAAGATTACTTTGTAGAAATTTATTATTCTTATCGCAAATGACAAGACTATGCTCCAGTTCTTCGTTTTTCTGAGAAAGTTTGTTGAACTTTGTCTTTTTCTCTGTCAAGGCAATCGTCAGGTTTTCCATTCTCTGTTTTAATTTCGTGATTTCGTCTTGTTTCTCTGATAAACTTTTGTTTAGCGCGATCGCTCTTGAGCAATTGGATGCAACTTCGTTTTTGAACTCGTCGAAGTCCACGATGTCTTTTGGAAACTTCTTGTCGATGCAAACATTATTGCGAAAGTCAATCGTTGTCAATGATGATGGCAGTTTCGTGTCAATTATGCTGAGTTGATTGTTTTCTGCTTCTAATGTTTCTAATTTTGAGTTTTCCCCGAATAAGTCAGCTGGCAAGGCCTCAAATTTGTTGCCATAGAAGGTAACATGCTTTAATTCGATTAAATCCATGAAAAGATCTCCGGGCAATGTCTTTAGAGAAGTGTAGTGGATTAGAACTGCCAAAACTTTCTTGCAGTTTGTGAACACTTCGCGATTAATTTGATGAACTAACTTGCCGGCAATATGAAAATATTCTATGTTTCGAAAGAAATAGCAAACTTTTGTAGGAACACGTTCAGTCTCAACGGAAATCCAAAACTCCTTGACATCGTCGTTGCTTTTGATCTCAGTTGTGTAATTTCCCGAAATTCCCGTGATTTCAACTCCGTTTTCAAGATCCAGAAGCGTAATCACTATGCACTCATCTGCTCCATAAAACAAACATTCCAGTCGAAGGTTCTCTACGGATCCGAAGAAGAAGAAAGAAATTAGAAAATATTTCCAGAGCTCCATGATCTTTGATTAAGTTCTCTGGATAAACTGAAGCTGGCATGCGAATCTCGTAACTTTTTATCGCAAATTTTTTTTAGGCCAAATAGGCCTATGCGTCTATTTATTTTATTCGCTACAGTTTTGTCGAGATAGAAAAACTCAACGAAACGAAAGAAGTTAGAAAAAAAAGGTTTTATTCGTTTTCAATTAAGTTGACATGTTTATATCATAAATCACTGTTGGCCGCTTTGACTTTCTTGAAGTTCGAGTATCATGTCGTCGCCAGAAAATCAAAAGTGTTATCGAAATGAGAGCGATCAAAATTATCAGAATGATGAAGTAACCAAAATGAATCCTTTGATTGCAGTTGTCTGGTAAATCGTTGTTGATCGATGGAAGCAAAGTCGCACTGTTCAAAATTTCCTTTTCATTTCTCAATTTCTTAATCTCCTCTTCTTTTTCTGATAGATATTTTTCAACTGCGGCTAACTTTGAACGACAAGATTTCTTAACCGAACAACTAGAGACAACGTCGTCAATGAACAAATCGAAGTCTGCGACGTCATCCGGAAATCTCTTGTTGATGCAAATGTTACCATCTAACCAAATCGAAGTCAATGTTGATGGTAGAACAGTGTCGATTGTGCTGAGACGATTGTTGTCCAAATGTATTAATTTCAATTTTGAATTATTTACGAACAAATCAGCCGGTAAAGAAACAAGTTCGTTCTTGTGAAGGTAAAGTTCCGTTAAATCTGATAAATCTACGAAGAGATCTTCAGGCAATGTCGTCAGGGGAGTAGAAGTGATCATGACTTTCCATACTTTCTTGCAATTGGCGAACACTTCACGATTGATTTGTTTAATATGCGTTCCGTGAATATTAATGCGTTCCAAGTTTCGAAAGAAATTGCAAATATTTGTCGGCGCATGTTCAGTCTCAATGTCATGACTCAAAGAAAATTCCTTGACGTCGTCGTTTGTTTTTATCTCTGATGTGTAATTTCCCGAAATTTCAGTCACTGCGAAATCGTTCTCAAGAAGTTTTAGCGTTTTCACAATGCACTCTTCTACTCCGTCGTATAATCGAAACTCACAATCGACTCGAACGCTTACGACAAATCCGGTGAAGGAAAAGAAAATTAGAAAATATTTTAAGAGCTTCATGTTTTCTGATTGAGAGATGAAAGTAAACTGAAGAAGCAAAAAATACTTTTGCTCACGCGAAATATTTTTATTTAAAAATAGATTTTTGATTAGCGGCTTTCCTCAATTTTTTATTTAAAATGTCGATAAAAATATTTACAAAAGTAGACAACAAATATTGTTTTTAAAAAATCCTGCGTGTTGATTATTTTATGTTTATTTTGCAGTATCCACCTCAAGTGATGAGGTAATGAGTTAAATCTTGGAAAGGCAAATCAACCAAAAAACACAAACAAAAAACCCTTTTTGAAAAACACAAACGAGCAAATATTTACTTAGACAAGAATTGAAATTCGATTTGGTCTCGTCAGACGAAACCAAATTCTCTTCAGATGAAAATGACAGAGCTCGGCAACGAATGCGATGACCGACAATGATAAAGCGCAAAGCCAAATGTAAAATCCAGTCGCGAGATGCTCCATCGTGAGAACAACAAGATTCGATTCTTCTGCTTTCCTCACTTTCAGTTCAGCAAAATATTTTAACCGATTTGACCAATTTTCAATAATTCCGCTTTCGATGAATCCTGAATCAACAACTTTCGGATCGATCGAATGATGCAATTCAATCGCCATGTTAACGCTTAAAATGTTGACTTCCAAGTAATTGAAAGTAAGGGTGTCCGTATATTTGCTGCTTCTACTGAGATAAACAGTACTTTCCAGAATGCATCCGTCGAACGAGGGATTTTGAATTTGAACGAAACGTAATGGTGTGTCCTTGAATGTCATATTTTTGAAGTTTAGTCTAGAAGATATGAAATACAAAATGATTACTTAAACGCTAAAAGACTTTTAGTAAAACACTTACGGCTTCAAGACATCTAAATTCAATGAATCTCGAAATTTTTCATCCGCTGAAGTGTAAACTGGAATGTTCATCTTCACGATTTGCTCGAGTGAGCTGATTGGTTTCTTTTGTGGATTCGTTGTCAGAAACACGAAGTAGACTCCTTGGTAAGCTGTCCTCATGATTAAACTGAAGATGACGAAGTTCATGAGCAGAATCCTGGCCACGTTTCTTGTTGGTAATTTGAGTTGTCCGATTCCCATAAAAGTTGCGACAATATTCAATCCAGGAGACGAAACATTCTTGCCATTAACAAACTCAACGATCGAGGGAGATCTCGAGAGTCTCACAAGAAAAACGACTGAGAAAGCTGAGGCGAAGACCAAAGCAAGAAGAATCCAAGTTAACTCATCGAACGGTAGAATAAACTTTTCTTCTGATGTGTAGAAAGCTCCAGGAGGAACGACGATCGTTATTTCGTCTGTGAAAATTAGTTTACTGATTGATGAATATTCGAAGAATTCTTGAATAATGGGTAACATCTGTAGATGCCAATCACACTCAGGCTGCGTGTTGTATTCCTTTCTCTCAGTTAGGTTCAGATATCGAGGAGGATCTGTTTCAAAGTCGTCAAACAGCCAAGGTTCCATTGTGAAGTTCAATCGACGACTCATTTCCTCTATCAAATTGAAGAAATATCCTTCAGTGTGAATGTTCTCAACTTTACCATCTTCGGTTGTTGTCCAGTTGTACTCGTTCTCAAGAAACGAACTCAATAAGTAACAAATCCTGAGAGTGCAACCATGAAAATTATCGATTATTGCGTTTGAAAATTTGTTCGTCGTCCATTTCAATTTCTTTTCCGAGAATCTGTTGATTTCGATCACTTGTTGCTGGTGACAAGCTTGTGGCGTGAACCGAGCATTTTCTTTCAAGTAAATTTGTCCTTTCTCTTCGATCAGATATTGATTAATCGGATAATATTCTCCTGGTAAGTGTCCCAAGACCTCGCTTGTATTAAGGTTCGGGCAAACGATGAGAAGATGGCGTTTCTTGCTGTCCGATGGATGTCTGGTTATATTTCGATCAAAGATTATGAAACTTTCCAGTTTATCGAAAATGAAAATCGCTGATGTATTGAATTTGTACGAGACGTTTGCTGATTGATTCACTTGCGTCACCCGATAAGCCAAATTTCCGAGAAGTTTAATTGTTTCGTCAACTAAGCTCAGGTTCTTCGAATTATACACAATTTCAAATGTTTTTCCGTTTTTCACAAAACTCTTTTTTGCGTATTCCTTGATAGCAAACGCCAATAAGTTTTCTTTGGCAAAGCCAGCACTGATATTTAAAGAAATCACTAGCAATAATAGAAAGTTCCACTTCATCCTTCAACGAAAGGATTGTAACTGAAGTGTTCGTGCTTGTTCAATACTTTGATTAGAATCTCGATGTGTTCAAGAAGCTCTGAACATGATTGAAGCTAAGACATTTGACTTGAGATTGGACACATAAAGAGCGTTACTTTTTATGTCACCTTTGCGGTTGCTCCAGAAGAGGAAGGGTATAGAATTTAATTTTTTTGATTCTTTAAAACAATGTTTAGCCGAATATTTTTCAGACTTAAAAGTAGTCCATTGACTGAAATCTGCTGATCAAGAATCTACCTGGACTTGGTTCGAATCCCAGGAAAATAAAAAGAATTATGTATGATTTGTAAAGTTTCTCGTTTTTTTTTTAATTTGATTATAATACTTTGATCATGAATTGTGGAAAACTTTATTTTCAAGATTGCGTGAACGAATTTTTTTTAGCGGAATGAAAGAGTGTATGAAAGTCTATGTTGTCTAATAGAAGTTTTAGTAGAAGTTTTTAGCCAAATACTTCTAAAATATAGTTCAATTGCAATTGATGAAATCACTTTGAATAATTGGTCGAGATTCATTTGGATCGGGTTCGAATCCCAATTAACTTTCAAACAAAAAGGACATTTGTATTTTGCTTTTTTGTTAAATCAAATGAAACGATTTAACAAGAAAACTTTTTATTTTCATCAAATATTCACAAAGTCAAAACAGATAGTAGTTATTTCGTATCAACTGTTTAGCAGCTAAACTTTAAGTTATCCGCTCACTTCGATTAACCCATTTCACTCATTAACAGACTTCACTCAAACAATTTCTAAAACACTCAATTTAGACAAGAATTGAAATTCGATTTGATCTCGTCAGACGAAACCAAATTCTCTTCAGATGAAAATGACAGAGCTCTGCAATGAATGCGATGACCGACAATGATAGAGCGCAAAGCCAAATGTAAAATCCAGTCGCGAGATGATCCATCGAGAGAACAACAAGATTCGATTCTTCTGCTTTCCTTACTTTAAGTTCAGCAAAATATTTTATGCGATTTGACCAATTTTCGATAATTCCGCTTTCGATGAATCCTGAATCAACAACTTTCGAATCGAACGAATGATGCAGTTGAATTGCGATGCTTATTGTAAAAATGTTGACTTCCAAGTAATTGAAAGTAAGGGTGCCCGTATATTTGCTGCTTCTACCGAGATAAACAGAAGTTTCTAGAATGCATCCGTCAAACGAAGAATTTTGAATTTGAACGAAACGTAATGGCGTTTCCTTGATTGTCATATTTTTAAAGTTTAGTCTGAAAGATATGAAATACTTTTTTACTTAAACGCTAAAAGTTTTCTAGTAAAACACTTACGGCTTCAAGACATCTAAATTCAATGAATCTCGAAATTTTTCATCCGTTGAAGTGTAAACTGGAATGTTCATCTTCACGATTTGATCCAGTGAGCTGATTGGTTTCTTTTGTGGATTCGTTGTCAGAAACACGAAGTAGACTCCTTGGTAAGCAGTTCTCATGATTAAACTGAAGATGACGAAGTTCATGAGCAGAATCCTGGCAACGTTTCTTGTTGGTAATTTGAGTTGTCCGATTCCCATGAAAGTTGCGACAATATTTAATCCAGGAGACGAAACATTCTCGCCATTAACAAATTCAACGATCGAATGAGATCTCGAGAGTCTCACAAGAAAAACTACTGAGAAAGCTGATGCGAAGACCAAAGCGAAAAAAATCCAAGTTAACTCATCGAATGGTAGAATAAACTTTTCTTCTGATGTGTAGAAAGCTCCAGGAGGAACGACGATCGTCATTTCGTCTGTGATAATTAGTTTACTGATTGATGAATATTCGAAGAAATATTCAACAATGGGTAACAAATGTAGACGCCAATCACAATAAGGCTCCGTGTTGTAAACCTTCTTTTCAGTGACATTCAGATATCGAGGAGGAATAGTTTCAATGAAGTCAAAGAGCCAAGTCTCCATTGTAAAGTTCAATCGACGACTCATCTCTTTAGCCAGGTTGAAGAAATATCCTTCAGTATGAATGTTTTCAACGTTACCATCTTTGGTTGTTGTCCAGCTGTACTCATTCTCAAGGAAATTACTAGCAAAGTAACAAACCCTGAGCGTGCAACCATGAAAATTATCGATTATTGCATTTGAAAATTTGTTCGTCGTCCATTTCAAACTTTTCTTCGAGAATCTGTTGATTTCGATCACTTGTTGCTGGTGACAAGCTTGTGGCGTGAACCGAGCATTTTCTTTCAAGTAAATTTGTCCTTTCTCTTCGATCAAATATTGATTAATCGGATAATATTCTCCTGGTAAGTGTCCCAAGACCTCGCTTGTATTAAGGTTCGGGCAAACGATGAGAAGATGGCGTTTCTTGCTGTCCGATTCGTGTCTGGTTATATTTCGATCAAAGATTATGAAACTTTCCAGTTTATCAAAAATGAAAATCGCTGATGTATTGAATTTGTACGAGACGTTTGTCGCAAATTCGTCCACTTGCGTCACTCGATAAGCCAGTCCACTGAGAAGTTTTATTGTGTCGTCAACTAAGCTCAGGTTCTTCGAATTATACACAATTTCAAAAGTTTTTCCGTTTTTCACAAAATTGTTTTCTGCGTATTCCTTGATAGCAATCGGTACTAAGTTTTCTTCGGAATAGCAAGCACTGGTACTTACAGAAATTAAAAATAAAAAAAGAAAAGGCCACTTCATCTTTCAACGAAAGGTTTGGAACTAAATTGTTCGTAAGGATAAAACATGTTCAATATTTTTGATCAAAATCTTGATGTGTTTTAAAAGCTCTGAACATGTTTACAGGAATACTTTTAGTTTCAACTGTATGAGCACGTTTGTTTTGTTTAAAAAGCGTTCTCACAATGTACTCTCCTTTGCACCCATTCTCTCCTATCTTCTTTTACTCCTTTCTCTTCTCTCTCAGAAATTCTAATACAGAAAAAGAAAAATAATTTAAGGGATAAGATTCTAATTCATGTCATTCTCAAAAAGTCTTTCGTTGTTATTAGTCGAGTGAGTTCATGGAGTAGCAGAAGAATTTTTTGTGTTAATTGGTTGTTAAGAAGTAGATAACTAACAAAGATTGAACGAAATAAAGCGAAATACTTCTTTGTCAGTTTCAAACAGACTGTTTGTAAAGCTATTAGATGTTAAAGTTGAAAGTGTAAAAACGATCTCAGTATTTAATATCTATCACCATTTCAAAGTATTTGATTTAATTCTCAACACGTGCCATCCTAAAAATTCAAAAAAGTATTTATTTTGCTTTCAAGGCAAAGATTATCACTATGGAGAAAAGCGTAGCAAAGATCACAGGCAAGCAAGCATCACTGAAGCGAAATACTTCTATGGCTGTTCAAGTCGGTGACAGCAAGTCAGATGTGAAAACAGAAGAAAAACCAAAAGAATTTTTGAATGAAAAACCAAACTTGAAAATCATCAAATTATCTGAGCTGACGATCAAGGATCCATTGGAATATTTCTCGCGTTTACTCGGAATTCCCGAGATGATCTTTGAACATTTAGGCGGCAAAGGTTTGATCGCAGCTTCAAAAGTCAGTCCAAGTTATTACAATTTCATCGCTTCCAAGAAAGTTCTCATGAAGAAAATCAACGTTGTTTTTGATCGTGAGCTGCATCCAAATGATTCTGATTTGTTGAAAAACAGCTCAAGATTATATCAGAATATCGAAATCCGACGAGACATCGATTCAATAAAAGTACACAAAGGCTTTATAACCGCTGTGGAACTCAATTTTTTTTATGAAATGACTCACGACTGGAAAATAGTAAATATAAGTGACACTCTTTTTATAAATAGTCAAATCATCTGGAATTTCCTCGCATCTATCGAATCATCCGTCGAAAGTCTCTCTATCATTTACACTGATGGTCTTCCTTCTGTACCATCCTTAAACTTGCAATCTTTTCGATTATTAGAGTTTCCAAAGCTAAAAGAACTGAAAATGCGAATTTCCGACTCTACTCCAATGAGCGAAGTTTTTGCCACAATTTTGTTAAATTCTGTTGCTATCGAAAAGCTTGAGTTCGAAAATGGTGAAAAAATTGTTAACGCAGGAATTTTCACAAAAATGTTAGAAAATTTTGAGAAACTAAAAGTTCTCAAAATTGTCTCAAAAAACATAATCAAAATATTTGAAGACGAATCTTGGAAACGATTTCAATTCAAGCTCAGGAGTTTGACAATTGATGAAAAAATAACAGTTAGTGAAGATCGCACTGATTTCTTCACCGAATTTCCTAACTTTCTTAAAACACAAAGCAATCATCTCGAAAATTTGGATGCAGACATAGTATTCAGAGATAGCTTCGACGTCATCGTGAAAATGCCAAAGCTGAAGAGTTTAAGAATGCATTGTTTCAGACAAATATGTTATAACGATGTCGCAAGGGTAGTTTCTACCTCAATCACTGAGCTGGTATTAGGATTCATGGTTGCGTTAAAACACCACTACTTCATTTTTGATTCATTGCCGAACGTTTCAAGTGTTACTCTTGAAATTTATGATAAGGCAACGACTCATACTTTAGTTGAAAATCAACGATTACAAGCCAAAGAAAGATATGAAAATCTGATTAGAAAACGTTTTCCAAATAGACGAGTACACTTCTTGTATGATAGATTTTAATGTCATCATTTGAAATAAAATTAATTTTCCATTTCTTATTTTACTGAGTTTTCTGTTGTAGACGTTTCTGAAAATACAGACTTCAACAAAACATTTTTTTCAGATTTTTTATTGATGTAAAAAAGAAATGCTTCCTTTTTTCTTTAAAAACGAAACAGAATTGACAATAATATTTTTGGAATCTTAAGAAGAAATTTTTTATGATCAGGGTTCAGGTAGAAATTTTGAATACCTTCGGTCATAATTATTACGGCTATTTGACACAGTTCATTGAACTGTGTTGGCATAGAGAGCTAAGAGAGGAAATTCGAGATCTTTCCGAAAACAAGGAACTCAGTTCATTAAACTGAGTAAAGCTCATTGGCGCCATCAAGAAACGATTTCGATCGTTCGTTCACAACAACGATAACAATAATTTTCTTTAATGACAGCAATAATGTGTGAATTTTGTTATTTAAAATCGAAACTTAACTGACGGATTCACAGAGCAACAAACCAATTAGAAATTGTTTTAGAAGCTCCAGTTTCCTTGATTAGATATTTGACTACACTGAAGCTCCAATGCGAATCTCGAATTTGTTATCGCCAATTTTTGTGAAATTACACAACAAAATCATTTTAAAGCTATAATTTTTTGAGCAGCCGAATAAAACCGAAGTCGTTATGGGAATGAGAGCGAACAAAATTGTAAAGATGACAAAGTGAATAAAACTGATTATCGCTAATTAGTCAGTGAACTGAATTATTGAGCAACACGCTTTCGTACAAAATGCTTGAGAGCGGATTGATCTCCCGCAAAGGAGATCGCTTTATTATATTCTTTTATTCTTTTAATTTCTTGTACAATTTCGACATAAAATCGCTGTCGTTATCAAAATGAAAACAAACACAATCGATAATGCGATGAAGTAAGCAAAATGAATCTTGTAACTGCAGTTTTCTTGAATAATATTAACATTCCCGCTAAAGCTTTCGCTTATTTTAATAAATTTTTCCTTCATTTTTGTAATTTGCTTTTCTTTCTCTGATAAAATTTTGTTGAACGCGATCGCTTTCGAGAGATAAGATTTCTTTATTGGGCTTTCGCAATTACCAGCAACTTCCTTGATGAACAAGATCAAGTTCGTGATGTTTAGTGGAAACATCTTGTCGATGCAAACGTTGCCACGAAAATCAATTTTAGTCAATGATGGTGTCAGATCAGTGTCGATAAAGATGAGACGATTGTCATGCACTGATAATTTCTCCAATTTTGTGTTATCAATGATCAGATCAGCCGGCAAAGTCACAAGTTTGTTCCCGTAAAGATAAAGTTCTCTTAGTTCGATTAAATCCATGAAAAGATCTTCAGGCAATGTCGTCAGAGAAGTGAGCGTGATAACGACTTTTGAAACATTCTTGCAGTTTGTGAACACGTCGCGATTGATTCGATTGATCAATTTGCCGTAGATATCAAAATTCTCCAAGTTTCGAAATAAATTGCAAACTTTTGTTGGAACACGTTCAGTCTTAACAAATTCAGGAATATAAAACTCCTTGACGTCATCGTTTGTTTTGCTCTGAGATGAAAGAATTCCCGAAACTTCTGTGACTGCGACATCGTCTTCAAGAACTTGAAGCTTATTCACCAGACACTCCTCCTTTCCATTATTAAATTCAAACACACAGTCAAGTCGAAAGCTCTCGGTGGATCCGAATAAAAATATGAAGATCAATAAATATTTGCACAACTCCATGTTCTCTCACTGAACGCTCAAAGTAAACTGAAGAAGCAACACAAATAAATAAAAACATAATTCTCAGACTTTAAATTGCAAATCCATGGAAAAAATCGAATTCGTCACGATTTGTTTACTAAAGTCTCAAAGTGGAAATGAATTATGATGATTTCAGCTTAAAGAAAAACAATTTCAATTGACGAACAGCTAATAATTCGCAAGCAACAATTTATTTCAAATAAAAGTTGAGACAGTCATCATTTTAAGCTGTGAAAGCATTTTTATTGAAAAAGATAGAAACCAAAACTGCAATTATGATGAGGTAAACAAAATCATTCGTGTGACTGGAATTTTTTGGAATTTCATTCATATCATGAGATGAATTTGTAACCTCATCAAGTTCGTTGACCTCTGTGATTAAGTTTCTTGTACATTTGTCTGCAACTTCGTCAATGAAGAGACTAAATTCCGTGATGTCATTAGGGAATTTCTTATCAATGCAAATATTGTTACGAAAGTCAATCGAAGTCAATGTTGGTGGCAGAACAGTGTCGATTGTAGTGAGCTGATTGGCAGACACGTCTAATATTTCCAATTTTGTATTTTTTACAAACAACTCAGCTGGCAAGGAGATGAGTTTGTTTTCGTAGAAATAGAGTTCTCTTAGTTCGGCTAAATCCATGAAGAGATCCTCAGGCAATGTCGTCAAGGAAGTGTAAGTGATTATCACTTTCCACACTCTCTTGCAGTTTGTGAAGACGTCGCGATTAATTTGTTTAATTGATTTCCCGAAAATATCTATGCGTTTCAAGTTTCGAAAGAAGTTGCAAACATTTGTCGGCGCATGTTCAGTCTCAATGTCATGGCTCAAAGTAAACTCTGTGACGTCATCGCTTGTTTGGACCTCTGATCTGTATTCTCCCGAAATTTCAGTGATCGCAACATCGTTTTCAAGGACGTTAAGCGTTCTCACTACGCACTCCTCCTCTCCCTCAAATGTTGTTTGAAACTCACAATCGATTCGGAAGCTCTCGGCACGTCCGCAAAGAAATAAAACGATTAACAAATAATTTAAAAACTCCATGTTCTCTGATTAAAGTCTCTGAGCAAACTGAAGAAGCTGCAAAATATTTTCGTGATTCTTATCGAAAATATTAGGCTCTCGCGTGAAGGTCATTTGGAGACATTTTCTCTGGGAACATTTTTCTCGCGATTTCATAATTTCTGTTGCTCTGAGTTCAACTCAGTGAGTTGATTTAAGTGAGATTTTCTTGAAGCAATTTATTATTCTCATTAGAAAAAATTCTCTTCAAGTTTGCTGACTTTTGTCTCTTTGTCAACGCAATCTTGAACGTCATTATTTTCTGTTCGCAATCTTCTCATCTTTCTCAGCTAAAGCTTTACTTGACGCAATGTCTGCACTTTCGCATCGAGAAGCAACTTCGTCAATCAGCCATTATCTGAATTAAATAAGAAATAAAATAAAAGAAATCTTTGAAGGTGAACAGCCCTGCCATGAAATTTATTTTGGTTCTTATATTTCGTCTCATTCGTAAACATTTATTAAATTTCGTTTAACTTATGACATTAGAGATTTACTGAGCTAATAGAATGACAACTAAATTAATCGAAATCGTCATGACTCGTTTTGTGAAAAAGTAAAATCATCTTCAATCAAAGGTCCCATGTCTACTTCACAATTCATTTTTTTTTTTTTTTATTTATCAGACTGCAACTTTTGTCTTAATTACATTGCATGAAAATTCTTTCTGCTGGCCGACTTGTTGGTTGCTGAGAGCCCTCCCGATCTGACGCTGTCCTTCCTTCGAGTCCTCGGGTTCCGGCAGTCTGTTGCACCCGTCCATGACGTTGTGCATTCCATTCATTCATCCCCCCCTCCCACCCTTTTGGCTCCACACCGTCTCCTGACAGTGCTTCACAGCCCCCTTGCCCTATTAAACTTGGACTTCCCAAGTACTTTGCCATGATTGGCTTCTTATCGATGGCGCCTATGATGTGCAACGCGTCGCAGTCTGTTATTGTTGCCCAGGTATCGTCTCTCACTGCTGATTCCACTCAAAGAATGTTTCATAAAGCTTCGCTCTTTTTAAGAAATTCAGAATCTTTCTTGTTTCGACTTTGCTCAAGTCATCGTTCTCATTTCTCCTTCCGAAAGCCCTGAATCTCTCTTCTTCATACCCATCACATTTCATCAACACATGCAGCATCGTCTCATCTTCTCTGAAGCACATTCTGCATGTGGGGTCGTGCTCTGGTTTGAACTTGCTAAGGTTGTAATTCAAACATCCCATTCCAGTCAGCGCACCTATCACAGCCCTCAGATCCTTCCTACAGAGCTTAATGATTTTCCCCGATCTCTTTGGGTCCATCTCTTTTATAAATCTTTTCGAGTGCTTCAGTTTAGGCAATTCTCTCCAGTAATTATTCATCTCTCTGCTGGTTCTTTCTTTGATCGTTTTCCTGACTTCACTTTTAGAGACTTTGATTTCAACATCTATGAGATTCTTCATGGCCCCTTTCTTGGCCAGCTGATCAGCTTTCTCATTGCCCGTGATGCCAACATGCGCTGGAACATATGCAACCGTGATATTATTGTTCTCTGCTGCTTCATTAATCTTTGAAATGCAGTCTCTGATCTCAGCCGAAACTACAACTCCATTTTTAATCGCTTTGATAACAGCCTGGTTGTCCGCTAGTATGACTACATTCTCATTCACAATGTTGGCTTCTATGATTATTTCAGCACATCCTCTCAATCCCCTGAGTTCCGCTTGAAAGACCGAAGCCGAGTCACTTATTCTTTTGCTCACTTCCATCACTCTCAGCTGATTATCATTCGTCAGTGTGCCAAGTTCTTGAAGGTTTATCTTATCGGTTTCCACACTGATCCCAAAGCCCACTTGATCATTGATTTTGGATCCATCCGAGTAAAAGATGAGTGGATTCACACACTCATCGATTCCCTCTCTCCATTTTTCCTTGCAGCCAATGAAAGTCTTAACGTTTGCTGCCAGTCGAATCTTTTTAATTTGATCATTTACGACATTCGGACAGCATTCTCTGAACTTCCTTTTCAGCTCGCTCATGCTTGAGACGTCATTGTTATCCTTCCACATTCCATTCAAGTTAAGCCTATTGTATGCCATGAGCCCATTTTCCTCAACTATCAGCTGCATTGTGGGTTCCCCAAGAATCATTCTCAGTGCGTCATTTGGTGTTGATCTAACCGCACCGGTAATCATTCGCAGAGCTAAGGATTGAACTGTATTTAGAATTCCTTTGTATGTTCCTGCTCTGTGGGCCCATGTTAGCGATGCATATGTTATTCTGGGCATTATAATTGATTTGAATATCCACATCATGTTACTTGGACTCATTCCGTATGCTCTTGTGACTAGACATTTGAGCGCTTGCAGCGATCTAATTGCTCTGCCGCACACCTCAATTATGTGGGGCTTGAATGATAGTTTCCTGTCTAGAGTTAGCCCGAGATACTTCACTTCATTCTTCACTGGTATTTCAACATTGTACATTCTGATTGTTTTAAGCGGGTTTTCATTCAGGGTCTTATCTTGCTTGTTTGAGAATCTTATGAGATTTGTTTTCCTTGCATTGACTGATAAGCCGTGTTCATTGCACCAAGTCTCAATGAGTTTCAGTGCAACATTCATTCTTTCCGATATCGTTTTCGGGTCTGGCCCTTTTACCAGAATCGCCAAATCATCAGCAAATCCAATTGTCTTAAACCTGTTTGGAAATATGCTAAGTTTCTTCAGTAACTCATCCATTATCAGTGTCCATAGCAGAGGGCTCAAAGATCCTCCCTGTGCCAATCCCTTTACACATTTAACTTTCACCATTTTGCTGTTACTCTTTGCATTCGCCACTCTATTGCTAAGCATGGATAATATCCAGTTTGTTATTGTGCCATTTATTCCCGCTTTTGCCATTGCATCCCTTACGACTGTGATGTTCGTTTTGTCAAAGGCCCCAGAGATGTCAACAATTGCCATGAGAGTCTCTTCCGCTTTCCTATTTGTATTAGGCCTCATATTCATTTCAATGTATCGACACGCTTCGTGCAAAGCAGACTCTGTGCTTTTCCCTGCTTGATAAGCGAATTGGCTTTCATGTAGAAACTTTGTGCTCATTATTTTCTCGTTTATCTTTTGGTTTATTATTTTCTCAAGAGACTTCAGCAACACACTCATCAAGCTTATCGGCCTGTAGCTTGATGGATCCTCATAACAGTCTTTCCCCGGTTTCCTCAGAAATACTATGTTTGCCTCCTTCCATACCTTAGGTATGTAACTTAGTCTGAGTGAAGCTTTGAACATATTCACAATGGATTTCGATGAGATATCTATGGTTTTCTGTAAAAGTGCAGGGTAAATTCTATCCGGACCAGCTGCCTTGTATGGAGAGAAGCTCATTATAGATTGATACACAGAGGCTTCATTAATCAGATCATCAATCTCGTCTATTTTTACTTCGTCAGTTATAAATTGATTATCATAATTAATAATGTCCCCTTTCTCAACTCTCTGGCTTCCTTCAAAGTGAAACTTCATTAGTTCAGCCAATGTTTCCGATCTCGTGACAGTGAACTCCCCATTTGCCATTTTTATCGTACTTATATCCTCATTTCTGCCTCTGTCTAAAGCTTTAGAGACTCTTGACATTTCACTGGTTTTCTCAATTTTCTCAGTGAAAGTTCTCCATGCTTCCGCTCTTGCTTTTTTTATTTCTTTGTTGTAATCTTTATAGGTTTGCTTGTATCTAAGCATCATCCTTTGCCTTCTGACATAGTCTCCCCTTTGCTTAGAATTAAAAGCTTCCCTCTCATAATGATTTAAAAGCGTTTTCAGACTTGTTATGCGTGCTGTCATCCAGGTACTGTCAATGCCCTTTTTTATTCTGATTACCCTTGATGTCTTCTCAAAACTATCAATCAATTCACTGTTAAATCTTTGAGCCTCATTGTCTAGATCTTCCCTGGTTAAACATATTCCAATAGTTTCATGATTTGCAAATAATGTTCTCAGTTTCTCCCAATCAATATCCTTTTTCTTCCATGTGTGCTCATGCTGAGGTGCCGTTACTACTAATGAAAACTTTATCATGTTGTGATCAGATTTAACTTTCCTTGTCACTTCCCAGTTGCTTATTCTATGAGCCCATTGTTCGCTTATGAATGTTATGTCAATGTGCGTTCCTTCAAGAGAAAGATAACTACCCCTCGTTGGTCTGCTGCCTGAGTTAAGCGTGGTCAATTTATTTCCAATAATGAATTCTGCAGCCGTTCTGCCTCTTGCATTTGATCTATTTGCATTCCATAATTGATGCTCAGCATTAATATCAGTCCCGACAAGCAGTGGAATGTTCTGTCTTTCGCTGTAACTTACTAGCTTAGTGAAATTTAAATTGTCTAGTGGATCAGCTATATGATTGCCTTGACTATCAATGGCTGGACAGTACAGCGACGCTATTATCATTCTTCTCAGTGAATTGTCGTTTAATATCACATTGACACTTAAAGCTACCAAGTCTCTATCACAATATTGATTGAGAATGATGCATTCCGACCTTCTTCTAAATTCATTCGAAACCCAGATTGCAGCTCTCACTTTTGGAATCATTTTTTGAAACATTATTCCACCTGGAATTGCCGCAACATTATTTCTAGTCCCTCTTTTCCTCGGCTCTTGCAGCAGCGCTAAACTCACATCATTGTCTTTATTCCCTATAAAATTTTGTAGCTCTGTATGCGTCGTCTCTCTTTTCCCAACATTAAGTTGGATAACATTAATTAATTTTCCCATGCTTCCTCTGTTCACACTCTATTAGATTCAATGTTAGGTGCAATACCTTTATGGGTTTTTAATTCAATGAAGAATGTTATGACGAGCGACATTTCGCTATTAAATATTATAAGGAACTTTAAGGTTTTAAGGAACTTGCTGTTAAACATTTCACAATTATCAGAGAAAGAGTTAAATTTCTTTTTAAATTTCCACTTCATTTTATTTCCCATTCTTCCTTCATGGTTTATAATTCGACAGCTTTCCTCAGATTTACATATTCCAGCTTCGTTCACTCTCAGTTTCCTCAATATGCTTAAACGTGTCCATGATCTTCCTTTGCTTGTGTTAAACTGGTCCATCAAAGTCTTCTCTCTTTCTGCGAAGCATTTCCAGAGCTTAAAAATGATTTTAAAAATAATTTTTCTTTCAAAAACAATTCCCTTTCTCATTTGCAGTTTACCTTCTCGAACATAGGACATGAGCCTTATATAAGATGGTTTAGACATTCCTCCAAGCTTTGCCACAGTTAATCCTCGTTGTTCAAGAAGCTCTTTCTCAAGCCTGCCATCATCTATCACAATTTTTCCCGATTTACGTTCTTCAAAATCAACTACTTCGACACTGTTCTTTTTCATGTCATTCATCTGGAACCAAGCCTTCAACACTTCCTTCAATCTTCGAACGAAATTTGAATGCAAGTGATCACCGACGTTAAATTTTTCCCCGCACCTCACCGAGAGTATCTTATCATTCATACTTTCCTTGTGGTGCCAGATTCGCTTCAACGTTGATTTACATTCAATTCCTCCCAAAGATCGAAATCTTTTTGTTGAGTTCTTCCTCTTGTCCATTTGTCTATTTATTTTGTTGAGTCTTATTGAATTATGTTTATGTTTGAGTTTCCCGCAGCCCATTCGATCCAAATGTGGTGCGTGAACCTCAATTTCCCGAAAATTCATCTTATTAACGTTACTGCTCATGTCATCAGTGTCCAGTAAGCAGTGTGTTGGTTTGATCATTTCAACACACCGCCTAGTTTCCAATCCCGATGCTATAAACAGTCTGGTTCCTTCAGATGTTCTTTTCTTTTCATCAAGTTCATTTTTAATCATAACAGGTCCTTGCCAAAGTTTTCGAGGCTCACAATTTCCCATAATCTCCCCCGGAATTATTAATTGAAGCTTGACTTCTTGCCCGACTCTCACCGTCGTAGCGCCCAATACGTGATGAGAGATAGAGCCGTGGTAGAGCCCTCACTTTTGGGCAGTTTTTATTGTGTGAAACTTGTTGTGTAACAATGTGCCGAAAAAGGGCAAAATTTTACCCCTCTTCCTCGGCTCTTGCAAAAAATGTAAAAGCTCAAAACATTGTCTTTATTCGCCGAAAAAATGGTGAAAAATGACCACTTCTGATTTTGGCAGGCCCAAGTTCCTTATTCGATTTTCCCCAATGTAAACTTTTTATGTAGAGTTCAGTTGAGGGCATCATCGGTGCAAAGGGGGTGGGTCCACGTATTTTTTTTCACCCATCGGCAGGACGAAAAGTGCTAAAATTGCCTACTTTTTGCATTCATGGGCACCTACACGAGAACGCCTTTAATAACAATTCGGTATTAAAAATTTAATTTGTACATGAAGAGTTGTCCAACAATTTGGCGGTACTCGCTTCAACTTTGGATCGTTAAATTTGTGAAATTTTTGGCCTCAAAGTTAGGCATGGTCAAAATTCGTCACTTTTTCAACTATTGCGCAACTTTTTGTTCCCAACGTTGGTTTTATGTGAAGGCAAAAGTTGTAGCTCTCATTGAGACCTTTTGAATGATGTATCATGTGTCGGGGTGGAGAGAGTGGTGTGACGCATATATTGGCTTGAGTGGGTCGAAAATGGTCACTTTTGGCGACTTCATTTACGTTGGAAGATTTATAAGAAAAAAACCTCATTTTTTTTGGCTCAAACTTACTGAAGTCATTGTCCAACAGTTGACCTACAAGGTGGCATCTTTAGTTTCTCTGGGAAAACCTCTATTTTTTAATAAATCGAGGTCAAAGTTAAATTTTTTTGAAATTTTGCAAGATTTTCTCAAGTTTTGATATCAAACTTGCTTTTTTCTCAATAAAGTTGCATTATGATGTATACAAGAGTTGTAGCAAATATTCTGACGAGTTCATTGATGTATGATACGTTGGGGTGGAATGGTTAGTTTTTGAAAAAAATTGACATACATGACGAAGAAATCGCCAAGTCAAGGCAAATTTTTATGAGAGCGAACAAAATGTATGGAAAAAATATTTTTTTCTACCTGGAGTGAAAAATAAGTTTACGGAAGGTCAAAATACATTGAAAAATAGAGATTACGGGACAAATATCTCAAAAATAAATATTTCTCGAAATAAATTTTTTTTCTTGAATATTTTTTAATCAATTAAGTAATTAATTAAATTTGTTAGAGCGACTAGCCTCCTGAAAAAACCGCGTAACACGCGGTAAAACTTACTAGTCCCGATGCTATAAACAGTCTGGTTCCTTCAGATGTTCTTTTCTTTTCATCAAGTTCATTTTTAATCATAACAGGTCCTTGCCAAAGTTTTCGAGGCTCACAATTTCCCATAATGAAAGTTTTGTTAATGAAACTTGACTTCCTTTCTGACTCATAATAAATATTTGATGATTTTTTGTTGATTTTTATTGACTTGTTTTGTATCACGGAAAAACAATTGTGTTTATTCAGATCTTGATAATATTCTCCTTTTACAGACTTCCTTATATTAGAATTAAATAGGTTCATCACGTCTGATGGCCTATTCTTCCTTTTCGTCTCTTTCCGTCTGTTGTTTACGTAAGAATTCTTCTCTGTCTGCAATTTAAAGGGCATAATATTATTTGATGATTTAATAGCTTGTGCTTCTTTGCCTGCTTCTCTAGGTGTCAATCTAAAGATGCTCGCATTACCGATGGATCTGTTGTTGACAATTTGCTCTGCCATACTTTCTTCCTGATTGACCATTTAAGAATTTTATTCTCACTTGAATTGTTGAGTCACGTTCGATAATTCGAGAAAGAATGTCGGAGCTTTCCTCCCTTACTTGATTTTGTTTTCCTGAAGACGTCTTATCAAGTTCGAATTACGAAGTCGGTAAGACAGTTTGTTTATTTTGTTTTTCTGAAGGCGTCTTCTCTTTTTCGAATTTCGAAGTCGATGAAGCAGTCTGGCTGGCTTTGTTCTTTGAAAACGTTTTGTCTAAAATTCAAAAGAACGTTGAATCGTTAGCTCAGTCGGCAATAGTTTAGTCTAAAAGTCTTGTACTACACTTTGCCAGTCAGCAAGTTTGCTTTATGGTCTCTTATGCCAAGAAGAACAGCTAGTTTCCTCAGAAACTGTTCTTTCAAGCCCAGTTTACTCCGTAAACTCCACTGTGGCAGGCCACAACCTTTGTTTGCTCGAATTTCTCATAAAGAAAAACAGCTACACAACCCTTGTTTGCTCGAATTTCTCATAAAGAAAAACAGCTAGTTTCCTTGGAAACTCTTCTGACTGCCCAGTTTATTTAGTAATCACTAGTAAACTCTACATGAGGCAAGCCACGACTTCAGATCAGAACTACTAAAAGCAGAGCTTCACTGATTTAATTCTCAGACTTTTCGAGTTGGTTTCCCAAAACGATCGTTGATGTGCCTTGTTGCACTGCTCGTAATGTGGACCAAACCACACCCGAACGTTTATACTTCCACCAGTAAAGGACAAAGGGACCCCTTGTGTCACCTAGTGCCCGTGTAGCTTTGACTTTAGTCTGGGCGCTTGACCCGCTCTCAATCTGGAGGTGGCTCCTGAGATTTGTTATAATCACCTTATTTCACCAACGGATTGTTTTCTTCTTCTTAAAGTTGTTTGCAGTACCAGAGGCCTTTGTAATTCGTTTTCTTTAATTAATTCCGTTTACAAAGGTCTTATGAACCCTAATCACCCTTTAAAACCCGCCTTAATGTCTTGTCAACACTTTAAAATTAGTCTAATTAACATATAATGATTGCCTTCTGCCTATGACTTTGATTTGTGTAACTTTTCCACGTGATGCTTTCTCGAGAACTTCGCAACACTTTTCCTAAGCTCAGAAATGCCTGAGTCCAAAACCCCCACTATTATGTGATAGCCTAATGGTTCATTAGCAAGTTACACTAATTCAAAGAAGTTAATTTGTCTGTAATATCACTTTTATTTAATTTATTTGAATTTCCACTTCTTAACTATTTCGTAGTTGAAGGCCCTCTCCCTTCACAATTCATAGTTTGTTTAATTAATTTCCTTGAAGCATTTTTCCATAAAACATAAGTTATCAGCAAGAAAACAGACAAAATTGTATTTATGATTTGGCAAACAGTATTATTCGGTTGACTGCAGTTTTCTTGAATTTTATTGATAGCAGGTCGTGGAGTCGAGGCCTTATCAAGTTCGTTGACCTTTGCGATTAAGTGGCCGTTGATTGTAATAACAGTTGAGAGATTCTGCGAACATTCGTAAATCGATGACTCCAAATACATTCATCGAGATTCCACAGCATCAATCATTTGTTTATGTTTAAAGATGATTTGCACGAGATTCTCTCTCAGAAGTTTGTTATTCTGATTACACCTGACAAGATGCACTTGATGTTCGATGAAGTTTGTCTCTTTCTCTGTCAATATTAACAATAAGTTCGAATTGTTTGTTTTTAAAATATTATTTTCTCCAAGAATTTTCTCAAAATTCTCAAAAACTTGACAACTATTGTTTATCTTAAAAGCGTCGTTTTCAAGCTTCAAATTTTCACTGGCAATTTTTAAGTTTTCGATGATTGACATCAGTTGTGTAATGTTCCTTGATAAAGCGACTTTTTCACTCTCGAAAATTTCGTACTCCTTATTTAATTTCGCATTCTCCGCTTCTTTCTCTGATAAGATTTGGTCCAACGTGGTCTCCTTGAGGCGATGACATGTCTTCATCGGACTTTCGCAAAAAGTAGCAACTTCGTAATAGAACGAATTCAAGTCCGCGATGTCATCAGGAAATTTTTTGTCGAGGCAATCGTTATCACGAAAGTCAATCGTAGTCAGTGATGATGGCAGTTCAGTATCTATTATGCTGAGTTGATTGCGAGACACGTCCAAGGTTTCTATTTTTGTATTTTCCACAAACAACTTAGCTGACAAGAAAATAAGTTTGTTAGCTTCAAGGTCAAGTTTTCGTAGTTCGATTAACTCCACGAAAAGATCATCAGGTAGTGTCGTCAAATTAGTAAACTTGATCATAATTGACCAGACTTTCTTGCAGTTTTCAAACACTTCGCGATCGATTTGATTGATTGAGGGACCGAGAATATAGATTAGTTCCAAGTTTTGTAAGAAATTGCACACTTTTGTAGGAACACGTTCATTCTCAACTGCTGCAGTTATAAAAAACCCTTTGACGTCATCATTTGTTTGGTTCAGAGATGTGAAATTTCCTGAGACTTCCGTGACTGTAAAATCATTTTCAAGCACTAGAAGATTTACTACTTCACACGCCGTCACTCTTTCTATTAATCCAAATTTACAATCCAATCGAAAGCTTTTAACGAATCCGCAGAGGATTAGAAAGATCATCAAATATTTTAAGAGCTCCATGTTCTCTGATTAAAGACTGAAACTAAACTGAAGCTGCAATGCAAATAATTAATTTCTTATCGCCAAATTTAAACCCACACGAAAAGGTCAACTTATAAATAAATTATTATCGCTTACGAAGAACTTTTGATTGCTACCAATGTTTAAAACAATAATCTTTTAACGTTCCACTCATAATTCTCAAGAAACTTTTCAGTGTAAATAATTTATAAAAACGAAATAGTTTAATTTGCAAAAACTGTTTCTTGAAGAATTCTCCCAGACTCTCCACAGCGGTTTCTCGTTTTTCCAAAATATACTTCTTCTTCTTTAATTTTGTTGGACTTTCGCAACGATTAGCAACCTCGATAATAAAGTATTTCAAGAACGATATGTCATCCGGGAATTTCATGTCAATGCAAACGTTGTTACGAAAGATAATCGGACCGAATGCTTCCGATGGTAGTTCAATATCAATTTTACTGAGTTCATTGTGAGACACGTCCAATGTTTCTAATTTTAAATTTTTCACAATCAAGTCATCCGACAAAGAAATGAGTTTGTTCGCGTAAATGTGAAGTTGTCTTAGTTCAATTAAATCCATGAAAAGATTTTCAGGCAATGTCGTCAAAGAAGTGTACAAGATTTCAACATTCCAAACTTTCGTGCAGTTCGTGAACACTTTGCGACTAATTCGATTGATCATAGAACCACCAATCATGAATTCTTCCAAGCTACGAAAGAAATTACAAACTTTTATAGGAACACGTTCAGTCGCAACGTAATTGGGTATTAAAAAGTTTTTGACGTCATGATGTGTTTAAACTAAACGGTTCAGAGATGTGAAATTTCCCGAAACTTCCGTGACTGCAATATCAGTTTCAATCACTAAAAGATTTTTTTACTAAACACTCCTCAACTCCTTTTCTTAATCGAATTTCACAATCGAGTTGAAAACTTTTAACAGATCCACAAAAGATTGAAGAGATCAGCAAATATTTAAAGAGCTCAATGTTTTCTGATTAAATTCTAAAAATAAACTGAAGCTGCGAATTCGAATATTCTTATCGCAAAATATAAACCCACAGAGTAAGTCAAAAATCGATAGACATTGAAGTCAGCTTGCTTAGCACTGTGAGATATTTAACTTTAGTAACCATGAACTTCGATTACATGAGGATTAAAAATTCAGTTCAATATTGATACAGATCATTACTTTAGAACTTTCAATCTACATGAAAAAGTCAATTTAAAAAAAAATCAGAATTATCGCTTACGAAGAGCGTCTGATTGCTGTAGTACCTTGAATTCGCAACTTTCTGATTTTGTTATCTCAAATTTTAAACGAAATGGACTTTGCCAACATAAAATAAAAATAGCATTTCATTCATTCGGGCCCATCGGGCTTAAATTTGCAGCGACAACACGGGACAACACGGGCGATGGTTCAAATCGAATTATTTATAAATATCTTTTTTTTTTGTATAAAAACTATGCATTTTTATTTAAAAGTTTCAAATTATTTAAATTAAATATGAAAATAAGAAGTCGAAGAAAAAGATTTATTTTCTCTTAGCATTTTGTCTCTTTCTCTGTCAAAGCGATTAACAGGATTTCGGTAACGAATTATGCGATGGTTCAAGTGGGTTTCGTGGAATCTTCTAAAATTTGTAACAAATTCGCGTAATTTAATTTCAAAATTCGGTTATCAGACAAAACTTCTAACATCTCTGCACTCTTCTTCATTTCATTTGAGGTGATATTATGTTTTATTTCTTCGATCTCATTTCTTAAACTTTCGTTGGTCAACATCAATTGCGTAATGTTCGTTGACAAAGCGAGATTCTCACTGGTGTCGATAAAAGACATCAGCTTCGTTACATTTGTGGCTAAAGCGACTTTCTCACTCTCGATCGTTTCTATTTTCCGTTTCAATTTCACAATTTCCTCTTCTTTCTCAGATAAAGATTTTTCAACTGCGATCAACTTCGAGCAACAGGATTCCCTAATCGAACATTTGGAAGTAATTTCGTTAACGAACAGATTGAAGTCCGCGATGTCATCCGGGAATTTCTTATCAATGCAAATGTTCTCCCGAAAGCCAATCGAAGTCAATGTTGCTGGCAGAACCGTGTTGATTGTGCTAAGTTTGTTGTTATCCGCTGTAAGGGTCTCTAGTTTCGTATTCTTCAAAAACAAATTAGCCGGCAAAGCAATGAGTTTGTTTCCGGTAAGGTAAAGATCTTTCAATTCAATTAAATCCATGAAAACATCTTCAGGCAATGCCGTTAGTAAATTATACACGAGAACAAGTGTATGCAATTTTTTGCAGTTTGTAAAAACTTCTCGAGTGATTTGATTAACTGAGCCAGCGAAAACACGTAGTTCTTCCAAGTTTGGAGAAATTCCACAAATATTTGTAGGCAAACGCTCCGTTTCCACTTGAGCAGCTATAAAGATCCACGTGACGTCAGGAGCAGTGATCGTTTGGTTCTGAGATTTGAAAGTTAATTGTGTGACTGCTAAATCGGTTTCTAGAACTTTAAGCTCTTTTACTGTGCAAAACTTTCCTGGCGAATTATCACAATCCAATCGAAAGCTCTCAACGAATCCCTGGGCAAAAAAGTAGATCACCAAATATTTTAAGAGCTTCATGTTCTCTGATTAAAGGCTCAGACTAAACTGAAAATGCGACTGCGCATCTCAGGATTCTTATCGCAAATTTTATTGCGAACACATGTGAAGAAATTCTGCACACATTTATGCGAAATGATTTGATGTGTTGAAAAATGAATAAAACTTTTAATCGAATCAAATCCTATATCTCGATTGATTCACATTCATGAGAATAAAATAGAAAAGGGCAAGATAAACTCGAAACTTCAAAGCTTTCTAAGAAATTTCGATATGGAAGGAAAACATAAAATGTCAGTTTATTATAAGACCCTTTGACGTCATCATTTATTTGGTTGAGATATGTGAAATTTCCTGAGACTTCCGTGATTGTAAAATCATTTTCAAGCACTAGAAGATTCTCTACTTCACACGCCATCAGTAGATCTTGTAATCCAAACTTACAATCGAGTTGAAATCTTTTAACAGATCCACAGAAGTTTGAAAAGATCAGCAAATATTTAAAAAGCTTTATGTTCCATTCTTCGGATGAAAAACCCTAAATATAAACTGAAGCTGCGAATGCCAATAAATATATTCTTATCGCCAAATTTAAACGCACACGAAAAGGTCAACTTAAAAATAAATCAAAATTATTGCTTATGCTTTGAGTATTTGCGAAAACACATCAAATCATTTCGCATAAATGTGTTTAGAATTTCTTCTTACTCAAGGCACATGTGTTCGCAATAAAACTTGCGATAAGAATCCTGAAAAATTCTGATTGCTTTGGGTTTAAATTTGCAACGAGAAACACGTTGGTTCAAATCAATTAGATGATAAATATTTTTGCATGAAGCTAGTATGAAAACCTCCGATTCCGCCACTTTATTTATTGCAAAAATTAAAAACTATGCAATTAGAGAGTTTAGCCTGTAATAAGAATTGTCTTGTTCCGAAAGTCTTTCTTCATCCTGTCCCGTTCGACTTGAGCGCAACTGGTTGCGAAAAATTGAACTAAACGTCGTTCATAGAGTCGAAACAAAAATTTTAGACCCCCAGCTCCCCCCAAATATTAAAACGAGCTACTTGACACAGCTGAGTTCACCAGAAACTGAGTCCACATGTGACCAGCTCCAAGAGGATCTCCGTTCCCTTTGACTTTCCAGCTGTGGCATGTTAAGAACAAATGTTCAGCAGCAAAAGACAATTCAAAATATCTTGAAGAGATTCGTCTCGACGGGCGGCATAGCCGCACGGGAAAATAAATAAATAATAAATATCTTTGTTTAATTTTATAAAAAAAAATCATTTTTATTTAAGTTTCAAATATAAACATGAAAAATCGAAAAAAAAGGTTTATGATTTAATTTTCTCTTAGCATTTTGTAATAATCGTTATTAACAGGCTTTCGGTAACAAATTCTGGTTCAATTGGGTTTCGTGGAATCTTCTAATTTTTTTTTAACAAATTCGCGTAATTTAATTTCAAAAATTGGTTATCAGACAAAACTTCTAACATCTCTGCACTCTTCTTCATATCATTTGCGGTGATATTACTTTTCAATTCTTCGAACATTTGGAAGTAACTTCGTTAACGAACAGATTGAAGTCCGCTATGTCATCCGGGAATTTCTTATCAATGCAAACGTTCTTCCGAAAGTCAACCGAAGTCAATGTTGATGGCAGTTCCGTGACGATTGTGCTAAGTTTGTTGGTTTCCGCTGAGAGTAATTTTAGTTTCGTATTCTTCAAAAACAAATTAGCCGGCAAAGCAGTGAGTTTGTTTCCGTAAAGGTAAAGATCTTTTAATTCAATTAAATCCATGAAAACATCTTCAGGTAATGTCGTTATTAGAGTATCCGAAAGATTAAGTAAAAACAATTTCTTGCAGTTGGTAAAAACTTCTCGAGTGATTTGATTAACTGATCCACCGTAAACACGTAATTCTTCCAAGTTTGGAGAAATTCCACAAATATTTGTTGGCAAACGCTCCGTTTCAACATTTTTACTTATTAAAATCCACGTGACGTCAGTGATCGTTTGGCTTTGAGATTCGAAAGTTATTTGTGTGACTGCTAAATCGGTTTCTAGAACTTTAAGTTCTTTTACCATGCAGAACTTTCCTGGCGAATTATCACAATCCAATCGAAAGCTCTCCACGAATCCTTGGGCAAAACAGAAGATCACCAAATATTTTAAGAGCTCCATGTTCTTTGCTTTAATGCTCAGACTAAACTGAAGATGCGACTACGCATCTCAGGATTTTTATCGCAAATTTTATTGCGAACACATGTGCCTTGATTGTGAAGAAATTCTGCACACATTTATGCGAAATGATTTGATGTGTTTTCGCAATTAATCAAAGCATACCATCCAGTCAAAGCTGTCGGCTCGAAAAATGAATAAAACGTTTAATCGAATCAACTCCTATCTCGATTGATTCACATTCATGAAAATAAAATAGAAAAGGGCAATAAACTCGAAACTTCAAACCTCTTAAGAGATTTCGATATGAAAGAAAACATAAAATGTCAGTTTATTATAAAACTTTTTGACGTCATCATTTGTTTGGTTGAGAGATGTGAAATTTCCTGAGACTTCCGTGAGTGTAAAATCATTTTCTAGCACTAAAAGATTCTCTTCTTCACACGCCATCAGTAGATCTTGTAATCCAAACTTACAATCGAGTTGAAATCTTTAAACATATCCACAGAAGTTTGAAGAGATCAGCAAATATTTAAAGAGCTCTATGTTCCATTCTTCGGATGAAAAACCCTAAAAACAAACTGAAGCTGCGAATGCCAATAAATATGTTCTTATCGCCAAATTTAAACGCACACGAAAAGGTCAACTTAAAAATAAATCATTTTCGGTTACGAAGAACTTTTGATTGATAACAATGTTTAAAACAATAATTGATTTAAATTTTGCTAACTTTGCATGAATGATGTAAGAAATATTTTAAAGATGTAAAAATGAAATCGATTGGTTCAAATCGAATAATACAGTCTAACCTCTCTTTTTTTAGGGTTTTTAGGGTTTTTCATCCGAAGAATGGAACACCCTATTGTGATCGCTTTGTCCGTGGTCCGACGTCCGTGATTGAGATAACTCGCGAACGCGATCAGCTATCGAAATAACTTCTTCACCATTCGAAAGAGAATATTGGTACAAAAATCAATTTTTGAGGATTTTTTGCTAGCTTGTCAGGATCGGGCCCAAAACCTGGAATCTCCATACAAAAACTCTATGTTTAGTTTTGAAATAAGTTTTCTCGAAAACGGATGCACATTTTCGCTGTGACTTATTCACAAAAAGTGATCATCATGTTAAATGATTTAACTGACCAGATCTGGGTCCACCTCTTGCCAGCGCCAAGTGAAACTTCTTTTCCTTTGGAGTTGAAGCTTCCATTCGCATGAAATGTTCAGCTATTTGAGTTGAGCGAAAAAATCTCAGAGCTGACCAGATTCGGGTCCACCTCGGACCAGTAAACGCAGTAAAGCCCAACCCCCTGTAACCAATCCGACGGATGAAAAACCCTACAGTAAGTTCGGTACGAACTGCTACTGCCACTTGTTTGCTTTAATGCTCAGACTAAACTGAAGATGCGAATACGCATCTCAGGATTCTTATCGCAAATTTTATTGCGAACACATGTGCGTTGAGTTTGAAGAAATTCTGCACACATTTATGCGAAATTATTTGATGTGTTTTCGCAATTAATCAAAGCATACCATCCAGTCAAAGCTGTCGGCTCGAAAAATGAATAAAACTTTTAATCGAATCAACTCCTATTTCGATTGATTCACATTCATGAAAATAAAATAGAATTGGGAACATGGGAGGACAAAGTTTAATCAAAAGAAATTAATTATGTATAATAAAACGTTGAAATTTATCGTTTAAAACAAAATATTGTAACATCTTCGCCGCTACTGTAACGTATTTGGATAATCACAACTGAAATGTTTTTTTTAGCTTTGGCAAAACCCATTTTGTGATTAAAGAATGTTTTCTTTGCACACACATAAAGAAAGAGCAGAAGGTAATACGTAGTACACACTAAATGAACGTGGATTCTACTACTTCCTTTTAAGTTAGTACAAAATAGTAATTAGTTTTGCAAAATATTTGAGCTAATTAGCGTAAAACAATTTACAGAATAAAAATAAGTTAATTGGTTTAGGCACAGTAATTTTTTAAAACTACCAAGTCGCCAACAAAAAAAAAATTGCTATGAACTTTTTTTTGCAACATAATTTACCTCGAACTTTGATAGGCATTAACTCAACAACGAATTACCGCAAAGCTTGTGTCTATTTTTTATAATGAAGTTCTATTCAAAACAAGTCTTTAAAAATTATTTATTGTAAATAATCGTGCAGACTCCAGTCTTGGCAAAGCTTTCGGTGGAGGTCTGTCAAAAATGGCGATCATGCAGGAAAACATCGACACTGTACGCGACCTAGCCATCGAAGACCGACATTAGATACACAAGGATATTCGGACATGCCTGGGCATTGCTATGAGTCAAAAACAAAAGATCATAAGTTTACATATGCAAGTGAGGAAAGAAAATTACGCTGAGCGCCGCATAATTTTTGAACGAGTAAGAAGCGGCTTTCGTTACTTGATGCGAAAAATTTCTCGAACGGCTCGACTTTGGATTTTCAAATCTCGTTTTTACCATTGCCAGTAGTGATAACTCATGAATTTATTTAAATTTTCTTAATCGGAAAACACAGTAAATTGTTTGATCGTTCGTAAATGAGCTGAAGGTAACAAAATTTGTACGTTCTCGAAGCTCATCGAAAAATTGATCGCCTCGTTTGAAGTCAAATCTACTCATATTACCACAATCTCTTATTAAAATTGTTCAACAGTTTTTGTAGATTGATAAACAGCGATTGATTTGAGAGAATTCATTTCGTAACTCTAGAAAAATCTTTCTAACTGAAGTAACATCCTCCATCATGAAAATGCAAGACTTTGTCCAGCTCTATGATGGATTGATTTTTTGAGCAAGAATGAAATTGTAACTTTCAAAAATCTTCTGCAATGTCTTGACATATAGCCCGAAAGTATTTAACCTTCACAAGAATCATTTAAAAGTATCGAGGTAAAAAATTATAGTTGCTTGAAAATGTAGCAGAGGAAGAAAAATGGCCATTTTGACTACCCTTACTTTGGAGTGGAAAAACTGATACAAGAATTGCTTCGATTGAACTGAAAACTATTTTAAATTCCTAGAAACATACTTCTCAAAGCAATAGATACAACTCTAGCTCATCATCTTAAGTAGTTTCTTCTAATCCACGTTCATTCAGTGTGTCCTACGTATTCGTCATTTTATTATAGGTTTGTGTGGGTGAGTCGTTGAGATATCTGTCAACATTTTTAATAAGTTCTCGTAATTTGTTTTTAAACTTTTGTTTTCACCGAGAACCTTCAATAACTCAGCGCTTTTCTCCATTTCGTTGGCGCTGATATCGGTCGTTAGCTCCTCTTTATCGCTTTCCAAGCTTTCGATCTTTGACTTCAGTTGCGCTATGTTCGACTCCAACGTAAAATTCTCTTTTTCGAGATTTTGCTGTTTTCTCTTCAATATCAAATTTTCCTCGTTGAGCTCGTTGGCTCTTGTGACATCTTTTAAACAATCCTTAAGCGACGACTCGTTAATAGCTTCGTTAGCTTTATCGAGTGTCTGATTACAGGTATCAAGCTGCGCTTCTAATTTGCTCAATGCCATCTCCAAGTTCGAATTATTTGCTTTAACGATATTGTTTTCTTCAAAAACTTTACCAAGCTCAAGAGTGTTGTTCGTATTAATTCCATCAATCTCAACTTTAAGGTCTTTGTTTTCAATTTTCAGACTTTCAATGTTCGACATAAGTTTATTCTCTTTTTCTGTCAATGTCATTATCGAGTTCGAATTATTTGTTCTCAAAATATTATTTTCTTCAAGAACTCTACTGTTGTTCGTCTTTAAAGCTTCGTTCTCAATCTTTAAATTTTCGATAGTAGACATGAGTTGCGTTTTGTTTGTGGCAAGAACGGATTTATCGGTTTCGCAAGTTTCCTTTTTCTGTTTTAATTCCGTATTTTCCATTTCCTTCTCTGATAAATTTTTGTTTAACTCTATCAATTTCGAGCGATGCGTTGATTCCATTTTCTCGATCGCTTGTTGATAAATTGTTTGTTGAGATTTTTTGTTCTGATTACAGTTGGCAAGCTGATCTTTAAGATTGCTGATGATTCCATTGTTGTTCTGATTGCAGTTGGTTAGTTTCGCTAGATTTCCTTCGTTTACTTGATGAAGATTTGCTAACGAAACCTCCGATTTTTCTAGGGCTGACTTCTGTTGCTCTACTTTTGTGGCAAGAACGGATTTATCGGTTTCGCAAGTTTCTTTTTTCTGTCTCAATTTCTCATTTTCCTCTTGCTTCTTAGATAAACTTTTGTTCAACTCGATCAACTTCGAGCGATGTGATGATTCTAGTCTCTCGATCGTTTTTTGATGGTTGGCGACGATTTGGTTGAGACTTTCTTGAGTAATCTCGTTGCAAACCATTTTCGGTAAACAATCAGTCGCAACTTGATAATGAATCTGCTTCAAATCGCTTGATAGCGAGACTTCGACCCTAAAGTCATCAAAGATTTTAACATTGTTCACGAGGCAGCTCACCACTTGTCCAGAGAACCAACGATTCAAGTCACAAGTCGCAAGAAAGCTCTCGACGTATCCGAAGGAAAAAAATATGATTAACAAATATTTATAGAGCTCCATGTTCTCTGTTTAAAGACTCAGACGATACTGACGCTAAGAATGCAAATCTCATGAATTTAAACCTGTCATTCTTATCACAAAGTTTCGGGTTTGTCGTCGCTAATTAGTGACGAAGTTGGATTATCTCATGTTATTAAATACTTGCATTACTTTCATCTTAAAAGACTCCTATCAAAGCTGGCACGAGGCACACTCTGGAAACACTCCGGCCCACACAAATTTTTTTCAAAAAATTTAGGGGCCCTGAGTATTGCTTTCGGTCAAGAAAATAAAAATTCTTACCCCCACTTTTTTCACTTTTCTCCACGTTTCATGGTATTTAAAGCCAGAAAACCAATTAAAAAAAACCTGTCCGGATTCGTGTGTGTGTTTGTGTGCGTATGTCTGTAAACAGCATAACTCTCGAGCCAATGCAGAGTTGGCCACCCTTGTCACTCTCTTAAATATTTTCATAATTAAATAATTTTTGAAACTAAATCAATCAAGCTGTAATCGAAGAAATGGAGTTTGATAACCGGAGAAACATCTGAAAAATAAATTTTCAAACAACTCATAAGAGTTACTAAAATAGTTTCTGGAAATCCAATATAAAGCTAACTAATTCAAGAATCAAGTAGAATCCAGTCTCGCCAAAATTAAATTTTTACTCGAGATCTTGCAAACGAAGATTTATTTTTTTTTACATTTATAAAAATTTTTTCGAAAGTAATAATGTTTTCTGGAAATCAATATTAGAGAAAGTTTTCAATTCTAATAAATCAGGAGACAAATGTATTTCATGAAATTATAATCTTCATTCTTAAATTTAATTAAAGTTGTAGAGTTTGGATTATCAAAAATTTTCAATGATAATTTCTTGAAACATTTAACTCACAAAGCTGCATTAAAAAAAAAAAAAAGTTCAAATTTTCATTGTGCTCGATGAGATACATCACTTTCTGGTATTGAAATCTGAAATAAAATTTGTCGCTTGATCAAAATCATAGCCAATGCATCGAGAAAATGGCCTTGTTTTCTGGTACCTTCCATACACCTTAAAAACTAAATTTGCGATAAATCTAAAATGAAAAGTGTAATGGGCCAGAGTTTGACCGGCGTATAGGTCGCGTAGCGACCGTCGCGGGTTGCGTGGTTGAGTCCTAAGCCGTAGGCCGGAGACTACCACCGTGCTCTCTAGTTTCCAAGAAAGATTAATCTTTTGAATAACCAAAATTTTAACCTTTTACTCGGAAAAATGTGCTGAATTTATTTTTAAATTTTTCCGAGAATTACATTTTTATTAAATAATTTATTTGAAAGATTAAATAATCTTTTCTGGAAATTCCAGAGTATGACTTGTGTTAAATTCAATTCTACTAAATTTATTTGCTATCAGGAGGCAAAGTAATGAACTTATCATTTCGTTGACCTTTGCTGTTAAGCTTTTGTTGACTTCCTCGACTGCCGAGAGATTCTGCCGGCATTCTTCAAGCGCTGAGTTTAATTTCGCAACTTTGGGCGAGACGATTTCTTCATTTAACTCTCGCAATTAGAAGCCACTTTGTTAATAAACAAAATAAAGTTATCGATGTCCTCCGGAAATTTCTTGTCAATGCAAATGTTGAGACGAAAGTAGATCGAAGTCAATAAAGCTGAGTCCATTGTCTCTCACTTTAAATTTTTCTAGTTTCAAGTTTTTCGCGGACAAGTCAGGCGGCAAGAAAGTTAGTTTGTGCACTGTGAGACAGATCCTTTACTTCGACTAAATCCATGAAAATATCTCCTGGCAGTGACGTCACGACTTTAAAATTTATTCAATAAATAGAATTTTATTAGAAACGTGGAAGCTTGTCAATTATTTTTTAAATATTTTTCAGATTTCAAGTCAATTATTGATCGGAAAGATCTCATCAAATATTAATTGCAGCTGAAATGAATTTGGAATCATCTCAGTGTGAACGTGAGTTGAACTTTTAGTTCTCGTTTTTGTAAAATGACTTTTATTTCAGTTTAACGTGAGCTTGATTTTTCATAAAATTATATTTAGGGAAAATGTTAACAGGATTATAAATTTATACAAATTCACAAAGGGTTTTACCATAATTTTATTCAAGATGTTGTTCAACTTTTCATATATCATAAGCCGGCTCTTTAAGAATGAATTGGAATCCATCTCGTTTGACTTCGCGCAAGATTTCTTCTTTCTCGGAATCTGTCTTGAATGCATCCTTGTAGATTTCTATACTTTTCAAATCTTTGCAGTTTTGCAGGAACTGTTTGAAGATTTCCTTCCGAGCCTTGAATCCATATCCTAACTTGACGTGTTTCAACTTTGGCCAACCTTCAGCGATACTCTCGACATGACCACCAAACCAATCAACTTTAAATTCTTCAATGTTCGGCATTGCTCTGACCATTTGTTGTAGGTTATTGTGTTTGAAATTCTCGATTGTGATCGTTTTTAAGCTTGGAATGTTCAATCCCTCGAAAACTTCATCAAAAATTTTAGAAACTTTAAATTCCTTGAGCATTTTAAGATTGCTGGCGATGAACATCATTAGCTCCTTTGGAAAATCTGGAATGTCAAGAACCAGAGTTCGAAGATTGGGAAGTTTGCCGATTATTCCCTTGATCGGTTCCAATTCAGCTGACCAGTAGCTCACTCCATAAATAATCAGCTTCTGAACTGACAGGTTTGTGTTAAGATCATAATAAAATGATTCTCCTTTTGGAGCGTAATCGGAGATAGCCCTCAGCGTATTCAGCTTGCGAAGCTTTTTGAAAATCAACTTGTAAAATGATTCTGGGAATTCAAATTTATGTCCGAAATAAACTTCTTCCAAAGAATTGACAAACCTGTTTATGAAGAGCAATAAGTTTTCTTCTGAGCCTAACCATTCAGGCCCATAGATGGCAAGCTTCTTAAGAGGAAACTGAATCGCTTGCAAGATCTCCAAATTAATGTTGGAATTGAGTTCATGGTCAAGTATTGTAAGTTCTTCTAGATTTTTCTGACGATACAGAAAAGAAATCAATTCAGAAGAACATCCCTTCAAATATAAATATGTCAATTGAGCTGTCCCGGGAAAATTCACAATCTGAAATAAAAAAATCAATAAAG
Source organism: Smittia aterrima (assembly GCA_033063855.1). Lineage (NCBI taxonomy): Eukaryota > Metazoa > Arthropoda > Insecta > Diptera > Chironomidae > Smittia > Smittia aterrima. Next base: position 24,030,545 of record CP093831.1, read on the forward strand.
AAAAGTTCAACATCCCTTCCATCTAATTAGACTTACTCTGCATCGATCCAGTGCCAACAGCTTCAGTTGATTATGATGGATGAGATCAATATCACAATCCGAACAAGAAGAAATTCTCAACGTCTCAAGCTTTGTCATTGATGCTAGTAACTTTTTAAAATTTGACTTGTTTTCCTTTTTAAATGTTAGGCCATAAATTTCGAGACTTTTCAAGTTTGAAGCTTGTCTTTCTAGCAGATTCCAATTAAATTCATCCTTAAAATTTCCGCATATCTTGATCGATCGATATTTGCGAATGAATTTCTCTGGCAACTCTCGAATTCTTCCAAGAGAAAGATTGACAACAAGTTTGATCTTCTTTATGATTGCTGAGTTATCTTCTATCATTTCATTCCATCTAAAGAAAAAAAATTAGTTGAGATCAATCATCAAATTAAAAACAGTTGAAACTTACTTTCGGCAAACAAGAGACGATTCCAACAAAGTTTTAAGATCCATTTTATCAAACACTTGCAACAAAATCTCTTCTGGCAGATCATTTAATTGTTTCTCACTCATTTTCTTTTCAACTAACGTTTGAGTTTTAAAAAGAATTGAAAATTTATTCATTTTCTATAGAAATTTGTTACAAATAATTTTTTTCACGAGTTTCAATATTTCTAGCAAGCAGAGAATAATATTTAACGTCTTTCCTAATCAACGAAACTTAACGAACTAACTTTGTTTTCTGAATGTTGATAGTACAGGAATAAAAACTATTTTACCTGAACAATTTCGGTCGAACTAAAAATTGGTGGGAGGTATTGAATCTTAATTATCTACTTCTCCGTCTGGAAAGAGAAAAGCATAAACAGGATGACTCGTAAACTAAAATCTTCCGTTATTTTCAGTTCTAAGATGAAAGCTAAACCGCTCGTTTTCACATTAAAATTATTTTTTGAGACCAATTTTAGCAGAATCAACGTTTCATTAAACTAAGCTAAATTTTGTTTACAAAACTTTTTAAAAATGAAACGTAAAATTTCTTCTATTTCAACAACTGACTTAAAAGTATCTTCGTAAATTTCCAAAGTTTCCAAGTTTTTGCAGTTAGAAAGAATCAGTCCGTGGCATCTCACACAACATATAAAATAAATTTATTGCTGTGCGGTCACGCGTTGTGTGGAAATCCAAGCCCCCATGTTCTCTGTTTGAAGGTTCAAATAAAGGTCCGTTAGAAGTTTCATAATTATCATCGACGGTCAATCTACAATAATATGACGTCAATTAACTTGATAACTTTTCTTCAAGTTCGATTGAAATTTTGTTTGGGCAGATGTGAAATATTTTGGAACGATATTTCCAGAATCGCTGACGTCGTTAACTGAAATGAAATCTTATTCCTCAGAGCTTATCATAACTACAAGATTACAATAATAATTTATTTTTATTCATTATTACATCAATTGGTTTAAAATTTTGAATGACATGCCACGACTCGAGATTCAGATATTTAGATTAGATTTCGTAAGATCTGCCGAAGTTTTTAACAAATTCTCGTAATTTAATTTTAAACTTTGGTTTTCATACAAAACTTTTAACAATTCAGCACTTTTCTCCATTTCGTTTGCGCTGATATCAGTTTTTAATTCTTCGATCTCATTTTTCAAGCTTTCGTTGGTCGAAATCAATTGCGTTATGTTCGTTGACAAAGCGAGATTCTCATTGGTTTCGATAAAAGACATCAGCTGCGTTACATTTGTGACTAAAGCGAATTTCTCTCTTTCGCAAGTTTCTTTTTTATGTTTTAATTTCGTAATTTCATCTTCCTTCTCTGATAAAGTTTTGGTAATAGCAATCAACTTCGAGCGATAGAATTTCTTCATTTGAGTCTCGCAATTAGCAGCAATTTCGTTAATGAACAAATTAAAGTCCGTGATGTCATCCGGAAATTTCTTGTCAATGCAAACATTTCCACGAAAGTCAATCAAAGTCATTGATTGCGGCAGATCGATGTCAAATTTGCTAAGGCGATTTTTTTCCAAGTTTAATATTTTTAGTTTTGTATTTTTTATTAACAAGTCAGCTGGCAAGGAAACAAGTTTGTTCTCGAGAAGAAAAAGATTCTGCAATTCGTTTAAATCCACAAAAAGATCTTCAGGAAAAGAAGTCAGAGAAGTGTTGGTGATCCTAACTATCCACACTTTCTTGCAATTCGTGAACACTTCCCGATTTATTCGATTAATCCAGTTGCCGTAAATATCAAATCGTTCCAGGTTTTGGTAGAAATTGCAAATTTTCGTAGGAACTCGTTCAGTTTTTACATATTCAGGAATATGAAACGCTGTGACGTCATCGTTTGTCTTAATCAACGATGTGAAGTTTCCCGAAACGCCAGTGACTGTGATGTCATTTTCAAGCACTTTAAGCTTGTTCACTCGGCAATATTTCCTTTCTAGTTGAATATTAAAGTCACAATCGATTCGAAGGCTTTCAACGAATCCACAGACAAAAAAAAGTATTAAAAAATATTTTAAGAGCTCCATGTTCTCTGAATAAAGTCTCAAATTAAACTAATCTCGGAAACATAATTCGCGGACTTCTTATCGCATGTTTTATTTCCTGTTATTCTGACCACATCGATGTGAGCCGAATTTTTTTTTATTAATTTTTTTAAGTCTTTATTTGCTAAGTAATAATTGCTAATTTAGATATTTGATAAAAGTTTCAACCAATCTGATAAAATCGAAACTTTTATTCGTTTTCAACCAAATTTTTCATGCTGACATCATAATTCACAGTTTGCCTATTGAATTCTTTCGAAGTATTTCGCCACAATGTTACAGTCGTTATCAAAATAAGGCCAAACATAATCGCTATTGTGATGAAATAAACAAAATGAATTGTGTGAACACAATTATCAGGATTTCCTTCGACGCTATCAAGTTTGCAGACCTTTGAGTTCTCGTTGATTGTTGAGAGATTCTGCCAACATTCTTCAAGCGATGAGTTAAAATTGATTTCTTGAGCTTTCATTCCTTCGATCATTCGTCCATGGTCTGAGTTGAATTGCGTTAGATTTCCTTCTAAAAGTTCGTTACTCTGACTACAGTGGACAAGTTTCTCTTCAAGTTTGCTGGCATTTGTCTCTTTCTTTCTCAATGTGATAACCAAATCAGAAATGTTTTCTCTCAAAACATTATTTTCTTCATCAACTTTTACAATCTCAATGTTTAAGTTTTCAATAGTTGAGATCATTTGACTTATGTTTAAGGCCAAAGCAACATTTTCACTCTCGAACTTTTTCTCTTTCTGTTTCAAATCCGCAATCTCTTCATCTTTGGTTGAAATAGATTTGTTTAATGCGATCTCCTTTGAGCGACAGGATTTCTTCATTTGACTCTCGCAATTAGAAGCAACCTCTTTAGTGAACAGATTGAAGTCCGTGATGTTTGCGGGAAACTTCTTGTCTATGCAAAGGTTACCACTCAAGTCAATCGAAGTCAATGATGGCGATAGATCTGTGTCAATTTTGCTGATGCGATTTTTTTGCGCTTCTAATAAATATATTTTTGAATTTTTTACCAACAAGTCAGCTGGCAAATAAATGAGTTTGTTCTCATATAGATAAAGATGCTTTAATTCTGTTAAATCTTCGAAAAGATCTTCTGGCAATGTCAACAAAGCAGTGAAAGTGATGAAAACTTTGACCACTTTCTTGCAATTTGTGAATACTTCTCCATCAATTTGATTAATCAAGTTTCCATAAATATCGAATCTTTCCAAGTTTTTAAAGAAATTGCACACTTTCGTAGGAACACGATCAGTCTTTTCTTCTCTTGGAATATAAAAACCCGTTAAGTCATCATTTGATTTGATCTTTGTTGTGTAATCGACCGAAACTGCTGTGACTTCTATGTCGTTTTCAAGGACTTTAAGCGATTTCACTTGACAATATTTCACTTCATGATATGTTGGAGTCTCACAATAGATTTGAAGGCTCTCGACAAATCCACAGAGCAGCAAAGAAATCAGAAAATATTTTAAGAACTTCATGTTCTCTGATTAAAGTCTCAAATTAAACTGAAGCTGCAACTCGAATCTCGGAAGCATAATTCTCGGACTTCTTATCGCCAATTTTAGAGCCAGTGGTTTCCGAAACAAATTTTGATCATTTATCTAATTTTGATCAAATTCGCAGAAGTTAATTGAAATAAATTCAATGCACTGATGATAGTTGTCGTTATATTTTTCTAAAGAGAATGCGATTAAATTTTGACGTTGAAAAAAATTATCATTATTTTGTTTTTAACTGTTTCAAGTTTTATTTGTTTTCTTTTGACTCTTTATGATGAAGATTGTCTACTTGTTAAGAATCATTTATTTTCTTCGAATCTTTCTAGAATTTCACATAGTCTTTTAAAAAATTTGATCTTTAGAGCTTATCCCAAAAAAGTTTCACTTGACGATAAAGTTTCTTCTCTTTTAAAAATGTTGTTTCTTCAAAGCTTCAGGAGTCCATGATTCGTTTTCCATTCGGATTTATTTGATTCAACAAATTCGCTCATTTAGTAAAATTCTTGAAAACTTGATTTATTTGTTTTCTTATGAAAAAACTTCTTTAACTTTGACCGCTTGAAACTGTCCCACGAATCTTTCTTCAATTCTTTCTACATTGTCATATTTTAAGTTGAGCCCAACAATATAAGTCGAGTGCGTTTTCTTTTGTCAGCTGAGAGTTTATTTCAGATTGAAATGAATCGTATTATCAATCGTTTCAAAATTTGTGATGATTAGCAGCTTCGTAAAGAGAGACTTGTACGATTTTTTGAAACAAATTTAAAGAAGTTTTCCTTTAAAATTATTTCAACTGCAAGATGTTCACGGAAATTGATGGATCTATCCTGTTTGTGACACAAAGATTTTTGTGCTTCCTTCAAGTTATCAATGTGAAAAGTACCTTCAAAAACGGAATTGGCATGCAAATTTTGCAAGAATGCATTTATGAACTTTAAACTTTTATTCTTTCAGTTATTTCTTTGACAACAAATTTCAAGTCAGAAAAGGCTTTTTTTCTTCTCGATTGATCATTTTGAAGATCTTTTGTGTTATTGTTGTAATTTTTTGATTCATTGAAAAATTTTCTTCTGATTTGATGATTACCAATTCATCATGTAAAATCAGCATATGTTGAATCAATTTCAAGTTTGCCGTTTGGGCTGAAATTTAAGGTCACAGGTTTTGTATCAAATAAAAGTGCATCGTTGTTGAAACTGTACAATCGCGATGACTATATTTAATTCTTAGATCCCAGGAAAAATTTTGCGAATCTCAGACAATTTGCAGCTTTCAAGTATCACGACTTGATGTGGATTATCGAAAAATGTGAACCGTTCAATATTAATTCTTCTTATGCAATTTTAGATGGTTTCTATATTATTTTAAAATTCGCGAAATGATTTCAAATAAAGTCATTGTTGAGTCTCACGTCAACGTCGGCATCAAGAACTTGACCGCTTTCACGGGCAGGATCGGAATCTTTAACTGTCACCCATCTAAAGAGAGATTCAATTTTGTTTGAGCAATTATTTAGGATATTTATTGTTACGAATCACAATTGCGAAATCGTAAGGATCTCATTTTCACTTTTCTGAGCTATATTCTCTCCTTCAGGATTCTTCCTGAGCGTTCTCAATCTCTAACCAAGAATTTCGATGTTTTTACCACTCAGCTTCGACCAATGTTTTTCTCTTCTGAGTCCATGGTTACACGTAGCAATCATGAAATTTTTCAAACACTCTTTTGAACTGCTTTATTCATTTACTTCGCTTGACAATGTCTCACGAATCTTTCTTCAGTTCTTTCAAATTGTCATAAATGTGAGCCGTTCATTTTGTTACCTGATCTGCACGTTCTCGTATTCTTAGATTCAATCTAATAGATTGAACTTCTAACCTTTCAGCACATGAAATGTACGAAAAAAAAATTCTAGCACTTGCTTTTACAAGTTGAAGTGAGAGACTAAAGAGAAATACAAAATATGAGTAAAGTGAAGTTTCAAGATGAAACGGAAAACTGCTAGCGGCGAAAAAGAGATAGTCAGCCTGTATAAATTTCTTTGTTGATGTGTGCTTTGCTGAGAAAAGACACTTCTCAGACACTGTAAATTATGTTTTAAAAAAAATGCTGCAAAAGCATTCTCAAATTTTATAAAATTTCTGATTATGATTAACTTTATTCCTTTTCAATCAAATATTTCATGTCTACTTCATGGTTCATCGTTTGCTTCATTGAGTGCCTGGAAGCATTTCGCCATAACACGAAAGTCGTCATTAAAATAAATACAAACATAACTGCTATTGTAATGAAATAAAGAAAATGATTCGAGTGACTGCATTTTCCTGGAATTTCATTGATATCAGCCTTATCCATAATAAAGTCCTTGTTGATAGCTTGGTACTTTGTGAGATTCAGCCAACATTCCTTAAGCGAAGATTCTAAATTGATTTCTTGATCGTTCATATTCTCGATCACTTTTTGATGATCTTCGATGGTTTGTGTTAGATTTTCATGGAGACGTTTGTAATGTTGATTACAGTTGATAATTTTCTCTTCAAGTTTGGTGATGTTTGTCTCTTTCTCTTTCAATGTGATGACCAAATTAGAAATGTTTTCTCTCAAAACATTATTTTCTTCAACAACTTTTGCAAAGCTTTGGCTGTTGTTCGTATCGAATCCTTCGATCTCTATGTTTAGTCTTTCAATGGTTGAGATCATTTGACTTATGTTTAAGGCCAAAGCGACATTCTCACTCTCGAACTTTTCATTTTTCATCTTCAATTTAAGTATTTCATCTTCTTTCTCTGATAAAGTTTTGTTGAATGCGATCTCCTTCGAGCGATACGATTTCTTTATTGGACTCTCGCACTTAGAAGCAACTTCGACAATGAATAAGTTTAGGTCTACGATGTTTTCCGGAAATCTCTTGTTAATGCAAAGATTATCACGAAAGTCAATCGCCGTTAATGTTGATGGTAGGACAGTGTCGATAAAAATGAGTCGATTTCTTTCCACGTTTAATATTTTCAATTTTGTGTTCTTTACGATTAAATCAGCCGGCAAAGCAACAAGTTTATTCTCGTCGAGATAAAGTTCTTTTAGTTCTGTCAAATCCATGAGAAGATCTTCAGGCAGTGTCGTTAGAGAAGTGAAAGTGATATCAACTCTCCTCACAATTTTGCAGCTTGAGAACACTTCGCGATTAATTCGATTAATGAACTTGCCGTAGATATCCACGCGTTCCAAGTTTCGAAAGAAATCACAAACTTTTGTGGGAACACGTTCAGTCTCAACACCTCGAGTTATATAAAACTCTTTGACGTCATCGTTTGTTTTGTTTTCAGATGAGCTAGTTTCCGAAACTTCTGTGACTGCGATATCAGTTTCAAGAACTTTAAGTTTGTTTACTTTGCAATCGTCCACTCCTTGAATAAATCGAAATTCACAATGCAGTCGAAAGCTTTCACTGAATCCATTGGCGGCAAAGAAGATCACGAAATATTTCAAGAGCTCCATGTTCTCTGATTAAAGTCTCAAACTAAACTAAAGACGATTCTGCGCATCTCGGGATTCCCTATCGCGAATTTGAAATTTCAGAAACTACATTTTAAAAATAAATCGATGACGTAATTTTCTCAAGAAGGTAAATGTAGTTTTTTTTTAAAGAAAGATCCCAGAATTCTGATGAATTATCTTTTCAAGATATTGCTTCAATCTCTTATTCTCTTTTACTCACTTCTTCTGATTTTCAGCGCCCATCGAAATGAAAAGAATTTATTTATTGTTTCAAATTTTATTCATAATTTAAAAACTTGGTAAAGATAGAAAATTTCAAATTGTGAGCTTACAGTTTACTAAGTTCGCGTTCTGTGATTACAATCCTGTAAGTTCGGTGCTGTGTTGCCACAACCATTTTCCCATTTCTTGATCTTTTGAAGCTGGAGACGATTCAATGTCGGCACAGTCTCTGAAGTAACGACCCGATGTCTTTTCTAGTTCTGGTTCAATTGCTACCATGACTTGCGTTTGAGCTCCCGACTCTGGTGATTTGTAGAATAATTTCTGAATTGGAGTCATGATCCACCTGTTGAATGATTTGAAATTTATACTCAGAGCTTATCAATTATCTTTTTTCTTACTTCATGAATGTGTTCATGTTTCTCGTTGCTTCAGTGTCGACTGCTCCAGGACACAAACAGTTGACCGTCACGCCAGTCCCTTCAAGTTGATTCGAGAGCTCCTTTGTGAAGAGAACATTGGCGAGTTTGCTGTTAGCATATCCTTTCCAGATTCCAGCAAACGATTTATCGCTGTTGAAGTTTTCTTTGTCAATTGCTCCCCATTCGTGGAGTTTCGAAGCCACAACGACAATTCTGCTCGGAGCTGATTTTTTAAGCAGATCGAGAAGAAGGTTTGTAAGCAAAAAGTGCCCCAAATGGTTGACGCCCATATTCAACTCAAATCCGTCTTTGGTTCGTGCCAACGGAGATAAGAGACCTGCGTTGTTGATAAGAATGTCTAGACGATTTTCTTTTTCATGGAACTTTTTAGAAAAATCGCGAATCGATTCAAGTGATGCAAGATCGAGTTGCATGAAGTGAAGATTTTTGCTGCCACTGCTCGCTTCGATCTCTTTCAATGCTGCCATTCCTCGTTCTTCACTTCGACATGCCATGTAGATCTTTCCGCCTCGCTTAGCAAGCTCATTAGCCGTTGCCTTACCCAGACCGGTATTTGCTCCTGTGACGATAACGACTTTGCCATCAATGCGAACTTCGTCGTTGACATATTTTCCTTTCTTTGCGTATGGTCTGTTGAATAAGCAAAAACAAAATTTTTTACAAAAAATAATTTACCAAAACATGACAAGCACTTTTATTTTGAAGGTCGCAAAATCTTAGGATTAACAAATTCTTCTGATGTTTTGCTCGAACATTGTAAATCATTTAGTTCTTGAAAGTTACACTCACTTGCTCATTCTGATGATTTTAAATCGATTTATAAAATTGCCACTTTAAAAAGAAATATTGCGCAAATAATAAATTTATTACGACTGCGATGTTCGAACTGATAAAATAATTATTTTGTTTTGTCGAAAAGCAAAAATATTTATTTGCGAATCGCGTAAAAAATATTTATTTGCGAATCGCTGCAGAACATTTTTTTCAAAAATAGTAAACACCGAAATGTCGAGATAGCACGAGAAATATTCCAACGGATTTAAGTTATTCGTTGCCATCTCATTGAGATGATTTTCTTGGTTACGAACAATGCAGAGATTTCTTCCATTTAAGAATAAACTAAAGCAAATGGCTAGAAATTTCAGCTACAATTTTACCTGAAAATTAAGCAGAGAATATTATAGCTTAGCAACCTTTTTTCCCGATCGTAATTCTCTGAAAAATCACGATTAACTAAATAATGTTTGCTTGATCATTTATTTTTTTATGTGAAGCTTTCTTAACATCTATTTTATTTCCGTCATTAAGAAGTTGGATATTTTGATATATTGTCGCTAATTTCCTTCAGGTCCTCTTGGTCCATTGCTATCAAAAGGTGGTATTTTAATTCGTCGAACTTTCTTTTCATTTCTAATAAAACTTGAAGCAATTTTCGATCGATTACGAAGATGTTGAGTCTTTTTACGTTTGGCATTGACTCCAATAAAAATTTAAGACCGTTATTCATCCAACAGTTTACTTTTAGATCAGTGATCGAAGTTGAAACTTCATTTGGAATATTGTTATTGGACCAATTGTCACAACGCTGTAGGCAAAGATATTTGAGCTTTGGCATTTTCATGATCATATCGAAGATGCAACTGTCGCCGGCATCATCGATATTTAATTCTTTGAGGTGATCGCTTTGTGATTTAAGAAAGTTTCGAAAGCTGTCGTTATTAATAAAGTGTCCTTTAAAATGTAATGTCAAACTGTTGAGCTTTAAATTGAATCGTTTCCAAGAATCGTCTTCGAATATTACTCTTATTTTTCTTGATTTAAGCGTAAGACTTGTTAGTTTGTCGAAGTTTTCAAGCATCTTTGATAAAACTCCGCCACTAACGAGTTTATCGCCATTTTCAAAATGAAGTTCTTTGATTGAAATTGAGTTTATCAAAAATCTAACGTAAGCATCGTTAAAAAAAGCTTCGTCGTTCAGTCTCAATTTTAATTGTTTTAGTTTTGGAAACTTTAAAACTCCAAAATCTGGAGAAGCATCATCAAATAGAGGAATATGTTTAAGAAATTTGTTTTCGACAGAGAGGCTTTCAACTGATGATTCGATTGATGAAAGGAATTTCCATAAATCTAGCCTTTCTCTAAAATAAATATCATTGAGTGAAACATTTTTCCAGTCGCGAACCCTTTCTTGAAAAAATTCATGTTCGGTGGGTGAAATGAAATTGTTGTCGCACAAATATTCCTCTAGGCCATCGAAAACTCTTTGAAATAGGATGCTCTGATATTGTCTCGAACTATTCTTTAGTAAATCGTAATCTTCCTTCACTAGCCCATTTCGATTTATTTTGAAAACAATTTTAATTTTCTTCATAAGAACTTTCGACGAAGCGATGATGTTGTAAGAGCTTGGGCTGACTTCAGAAATCTTTATCAATTCTTTGACGTTCAAATGTTGAAGGATCATCTCAGGAATGTCGAGAAAGCGTGAGAAATATTCCAACGGATTCAAGTTGTTCATCTCCCTCAACTCAGATAATTTCATGGTTCTCGTCTCACGTTCATCATTTAAAACTTTTGCTTTTATTTTTTTTGCTGGCTCGCTCTTAACAATGGCTGTATAAATATTTTGCTTCGAAGATTCTTTCTTGGTTACCATCGGTGCTTGGCTTTCTTCCATTTTAATGCTTATCTAAAAAAGAAATAAAATTGAAATAAATATTAAAATTCTGCAGAAGTTTAAGAAGAGTTGTTACAATCTCAAAAATTGAAAGTGAACTAAGTCAAAAGTTTAAACTCTAACCTCTCTAACTCGTCTTTAAAAATAAACGAAGTAGCTCAAAGTAAAAGCGAGAAAATCTTTTACGAAGCACAAGGGAAACGTATTTGAATCGTTCGTTGATCTTTTCAGATATTTTATAAAGCTCTACAATAGTTTTTTTTTTCGAAAATAAGAACTTTATTCTAATAAGAATTGAAGTGGAAATAAAAGTAAATAAAATGAAAGCTTATTCACTTTGACTCATTTCGCTTTCAACATTCGAAAAGGTAACAGCTCGCATCAAGCCTCTGCTCACTATTTAAATTTATTTCAATTCTTATTTTAGATAAACGTCGACATGGAAGGAACCTCAGCATCATTAGTAACCATCGCTGAGAGCAAGTTAACGAAAAAAACAAATCCTGAAGATTCAAATGAAGAACCTCAAAAGAAAATCATCAAATTATCTGAGCTGAGTGAGCTGAACAACTTGGATCCATTGGAATATTTTTCACGTTTTCTTGATATTTCTGAGATGATCCTTCAACATTTAAACGTCAAAGAATTGATAAAGATTTCCGAAGTCAGCCCAAGCTCTTACAGCGCCATCGCTTCGTCAAAAGTTTTGATGGAGAAAATTAAAATTGTCTTCAAAATAGGCAGAGGACAAAAGATGCTCAAAGAAGATTACGATTTACTGAGAAATAGCTCAAGATTATATCAGAACGTTGAAGTCTGTCGATACTTCGAAGACGATGTATGTTCCTCTCCGAATGGTCAACCACTGAGCGATCACGATTTCATTCACAGTATCGGACTTGATTTTTTTCAAGAAAGGTCTCACGACTGGAAAAATGTTTCTCTGAACGAAATATATTTTAGAAATGAACTCGATTTATGGAAATTTCTTTCATCAATCGAATCATCAGTTGAAAACCTTTCCATCAAAAACCAAAAGTTTAACCAATCTCGTCCACTTGATGACTCATCTTCAGATTTAGGATCTTTCAAAGTTTTAAACTTTCCAAAACTAAAACAGTTGAAATTGTGTCTTGACAACAATTCTAACTTTAGCGATGCTTATGGCAGATTTTTGGTAAACTCAATTGCAATCGAGGATCTTGAACTTGGAGGCGATGAACTCGTTAAAGGCGGAGTTTTAACAAGAATGCTTGAAAACTTCGACAAACTAACAAGTCTTAAGGTTAAATCTATTGAATTGCGTCGATTATTCGAGGACGATTCTTGGAAAAGCTTTAAATTTAAGCTTAATAGTTTGACCTTACATTTTGTAAAGTATTTTGGGTTCATCGAATTACGGAACTTTCTTAAATCACAAAACGATCATCTCGAAGAATTAAATATCGAAGTTTTCACAGATAAAGAACTCTTCAACGCAATCATGAAGATGACAAAGCTTAAAAAAGTTTTCCTCCAGTATTGCTTTGTTTTGCACGAGAATGATGTCCCAAATGAAGTTTCTACTTCGATCTCTGATGTAAAATTAAATTATTATGTGAATGGCAGCCTGAAATTTCTATTGAAGTCAATGCCAAACGTGAGAAGACTCAGCACTATCATAATGAATCAAGAATTGCTTCAAGCTTTGTTAGAGAGGGAAAGAAAGTTTGACGAATTGAGATATCACAAATTGAACAGAATCGACCAAGAGGCACTGACGAAAATTTGTGACAATATATCAATTTGTCCATATTCCCTTTTCGTGAACTTTTGAATGCCGAAAATAAAATAAATTTTAAGAAAGCTTCACACAAATAAATGATCGAGAATTGAACATTATAAAAATATTTAATCAAACTTCTCTTGTGCTTCGTAAAATCTTTTCTCGCTTGTACTACGAGACCACGATCGTTTCGAACTTCCAGATTTTCTTCCAGACTTAAGCAGCTGAAGAGTTTAAGATGTTTTTGCGATCTCTAGATTTTAACCGTTTTTCAGTCATTCGTCCCATTTTGTCAGATTTCAATGTCGAATCAAACGAAAACAATGAAATTGGTCGATCTTTGCTTGAGAACACGGAAGTGGTTCTATGTTTGCTATGTTTTTTCTAACAGTTCTCGTTTAAGCAAAAATATTTATTTGCGAATCGGTTAAAAAATGTTTATTTGCGAATCGCTGTAAAACATTTTTTTGTCGAAAAAAGTAAACATTGAGAAAAATTCATAAAATCAACAATAAGATCTTAAAATGGCCATGTCCTTGTTGATCCGTTCATCCTCCAAATTGCCAGGTAATTTAAACATTTTAAATCATCGCAGCAATTAGAATTTATTGTCAGTGAACGATTGCGTAATTTTTCATTGAATTTTTCCAAAAATTTCCTAAACATTTCATCAAAAAATAAATTCTTCATCTGATTCTCAGCTTTGGTGAATGCTTCCCGCATTAGTTGCCTTCCAGCGATTCAGGCACCACTTCTGTCTAACAAGCAATCAATCAACGTAAGTATCTATCGCTCAAGCCGAAATTCTGATTTCATTTCAATAAATTTAATTTTAGAATGCTCGTCAAATCTCAGTTTCACCAATTCGTCAATCGGCTTCAGGAAATCACGTTGCATTATGGCAAGCCGAGCGATTGCTTTCAATCGGAATGCTCGGAATTGTTCCAATCGCTTTGATCGCACCATCAGCTCCCGCCGACTATTTGCTCGCTGTCTCCCTCGTGATGCACGCACATTGGGGACTCGAAGCAGTTGTCACCGATTATGTTCGCGAATCTGTTTTCGGAAATGTCTTGCCAAAGGCCGCACATGGACTTCTTCTCTTGTTCTCAGCTGCAACACTCGCTGGTCTCTGCTTAATGGCTTACAACGGTCAAGGCCTTGGATCATCTGTTCGCAAAATCTGGGCAATTGAAAGCAAATAAACTGGAGTGACTTAAACGACCAAAAGAAATATCTCAAGTATTGAAAAGAAATCTTGGTTTTGTAGACGAACTGGAGCCGCGAGAGAGTCAACGTTGAAAAGAATGAATAAAGTTCAAGTTCAGTTTATTTATATCCATCAATTGTGATCATTATTCCCTTCAACTGCGAGTGATAACAACAAAGCTTCTTTTGAAAAATTTATTTTAGGCTCAGAGGTATTCAAGTTCACATCTAAGATGACCCGCGTCTACGTTTTTGGTGATTTGTTTTCGATATTTTCTTTATGGAAATCTCTCAGCGCCTTCCATTGAGCATTGTGAATTAAAATGTGAGGTCGACAGTTTCTCATATGATCAACTGCTTGTTCAGGACTCCAACCATTCTTCATCATTAAGTAGCAGCCGACTAATGTTGCACTTCGTGTCCTTCCAGCTTTACAATGAACATAAACTGTTCCGGTTGAGTTTGTGTCGTTTGCCGGATGAGTTGCTGGCAAGCTCTTCATCTTCGCGTCTCTTGGTAGAAAAGAATTTATAAATTCAACGCCGTCTTGAAGCTTTTCAGGACGAGGCGAATGGAAAATGTCGATTGTTGGAAGCTGAAGGAACTTGACGCCAAGTTTTGACCATTCCTGGAAAAGAAAAAAGTTGATTCGTCTGCATTTGTCACTAATCTTGATTGAAAATTCACCTGAGCATTGTTTGAAAGCATCCACAGCTCGTAGTCCTCGTTCATCGACACGACCGCCTTGACATTTTCTTCTTTCACAAGCTAAAAGTTGACAAAAAAATTAGAGTTAGAAATTAAATCTCTTTCATCATTTTCTTTAACTTACATCTTCAGCCATAAATCGAAAGGGCAGAGCTCCTAAAATCATGTTATCGTCAATTCTGTTAAACCATTTACGAGCTGACACTCGTTCCATGAACACATTGTAAGCGAGGGATGGATAAAAGGTCACACGAGCAAACATCGCCTAAGAAGAAATAAGAAATTTTAACAGTTGACCTAGTTTACGTTGCAAGAAATTTCACTAAAACAATTTTTGTTTCAAGAACTTTTAAATTAAAACTTTTGCTTGCTCCTCTACCTTTAATCGAATTATTATAAACTAAGTTATTGTCAACGACTGAATCACATGGAAGTCAAATGCAAACTGAGAGAAGAGCAAAAAGAAAGTCGTCTCACCGTGAACATCTTCCTAACAGTAACATTGTTGGTCGATGACGTCATGTTTATGGAGATTTTGAAGGTTGCTATGGCCAAACCTGTTGTCCACCACCTCAAGGTCTTTCGATGCTCTTTTGATATTTATCAGGAAGAGAAGAAATTATTTACAGAAGATTTGATTAGAAATATTTCCAAGCCCTTAATAATAAATTCACCGAGAGCCCATTAAAGTGTCAATGCTAAATTATGATAAATGGATGCTTTTATGATAATAATAAAGCTTACCTGATAAGCAAAGGAGTTGTTAATTGATCGAAAGATAAATAAAATTAATATTGCAACGAGAGCTCGAGCTGTTGCTATGCGAATCGTTTCTAATTTATTTGCGAATCGTGCCAACCAAATGCGAATCGCATTCGTTCAATCGAAAATTGTTTTCGTGAAAATAAACAAAATAAGAAAAAGTGATTGTTTAACAACAATGACATCGTTACCAGTGAGGAAAAGTAGAAACTTTTCTTTCACACCGTCGAAGCCTCACAAACAGCGAATCAGGGAATACATTCTTTACCGTGAGTTCAGCGACATAAGAAAATATTTTCCAATTTAAAGTTTTTGCCATTCCTTCGCAGTTTGCCCAACTGGAAAGTTTCAAAAGCAATTGGAGTTATTCTGGGATAAATCTAAAGAAATTTGCGGCTTCAATGGTGCACATAATTATTCAATTCCTCACATTACACTCGTTTCGTTCTTTAAGGTTTGTGATTTGGTTTCCATCATCGATTTTCTTTTAATGAATGAAAACTTTTCAGTCGCACGATGATCCTTCTGCGTTAATTCAAGCTGTAAGGAACTTAGCGGATGATGGAAAGTACTTGAATCGTCCTTTGGATCTTGAGTTGTACACAAGCAACAATTTCATGGGATTCTTCGTAAAAGATGATGACGCAAACGTTCTTAAGAGGATTGCTCTGAAGTTCGTCAAAGAAATTTCAGATTTAAGTAAGTTTTCCTTTAATATTTTATGAGTAACCTTGTAGCCAAAGGTGGAGGAGTCCTTTAGCCGAATAATATTAAGTTTAACATATTTCCATCAGTTATTAGTGACACCATCGATCTTGATCACTTAATCGCTTGTTTCCCCTACTGCGCCAGTGCTGTAAATGAGAAAACATCGTCAAGATGCATCCCTAAAAGCTCAAGATGTAAGAATCGTCAAATGTTTGAGTTCAACGGTTTTCCCTTCGCTTGAGAGATCCAAAGTAGAAATGGCTCGTAGATTGGTTGAGGAAATGTTGTCTCTCAATCGAAGGAAAATAGTTTTTAAATTCCTTCAAGCTATCTTCTTCAGTTTATTTTAATTTTGGGTTAGATTGGCTTCTTACGAAGGTGAGATTATGATTTCTTTTCTTTCATTTTCTATTCTTATCAAGTTTGATAAAAAGAAAGTTTACTGACAATTTCGTTTTTCCGTTTAGCAATATCATTGGAGCCACACGTCAAGAACCTTCACTTAACTCTGGCCTATCAATTCCCAACAGAGCTTTATCGTAGCCTATGTGAATTAGTTGATAACTTGGATGCTTCATGTGCGAACAACTGGGAGTTGCGATTGTATTCAAGAGACCCTCGACTAGCATCGAAACAAGTTCATCGAGTAATCTTCCCTCACACATCCCGTGAGCCTGATGAACTTGAACTTCGAATTGGTGACTTTGTTTATGTTAACAATGACGCAACGACAAGCTCTGCAGATGGTTGGACAGAAGCCATCAGCTTCTCCACGGGAAACGTTGGCTTTGTTCCATTAAACCACACAGAACGAACTCCAGAGACCAATGTCTGGACATTAAATGAAACAGTTTCGTTGTGCCAAACTGACTCACCGCCAGAAGATATCGACGTTATTGATGGAATAAGTCACGCAAGCGCAAGTCAAGCAGGTAATCATCATTGAAAACTCACATACTTAGAACGTGCTATAATCAATGTGTTGTTTGGAAGTCTAAATTGATAAGATTATTGTAAAGTGATTTAGCTCGTCGTCGACGAGTCGTCAGCAATGTCATGAAGCAAGAGACTAATTCCTTTGAGCTAATCAATCGCTAATGTGTCACTTTTTACACAATTTCTTTACAGACAGTTTTCTCAGCGAAATTCGCTTCACAACTGAAGATTCAAGAGTTGGAGGGCACCGACGACGAATCATTTTACTTCGTCATGGCGAGCGAGTAGACTTTGCCTTTGGCAACTCGTGGACTCAATACAGCTTCAATGAGTCACAGAACTATGTGCGTATGGATTTGAATATGCCGGAAACACTTCCGCCAAGACCGCCGCAAGATTGGGCGAAAGATTCTCCTCTCACGACTTTGGGAAGCTTTCAAGCACAACTTGTTGGATCGTCATTGAAGAACTTTGGCGTAAACTTCTCGAAAGTATTTGTTTCGCCATCATACAGATGCCTACAAACAGCTACATCTATTTTATCAGCAATGGGAAGCGATGTTGTACCAATTAACGTCGAGTACGGATTATTTGAATGGGTCGGTTGGTACGAACTTGGACTGCCCTTGTGGCTATCAGAGAAAGAGCTCAGCGTGATATTCAACATCAACGAGAACTATCAACCGATGATCGGTCGTGAGCAATTAAATGAAATCACAAAGGAGTCGCTTGATGAGTTTTACGACAGAAACTCAAGCACAATGAACGATATTCTCAAAAACTGCGATGGCGACGTGTTGATTGTGGCACACGCTACCAATCTTGAGACATGCACACGTCAATTGTTGGGAAAGGAACCACGACCTCGAGCAGACTTACGAAATTTGCTTATGAAGATTCCTTATCTTGCGTCGATTGCACTGCAGCAAAATGATGACTCATCCTACGAGCTCATAGAACCGCCATGCCTAACACTCACTCACAACTCTTGCGCAAAGTTCGACTGGAGAATCCTCGACGATAATTAAAAAGAAATTTAAATACTCTCGCTTAATAGAAACTTTCGAAAAACAATAAAATATTCAATGCATCATGCAAAATAAACAGTCAAGGCTTCGTTAATTGAGATTACAGCGTTTCGAAATAGACTTTCTTATCGATTTAGTTCTGCTTGTTCATACACAACACTTTGTTTCACTTGTTTATTTATTTTATTAATTACGTGTCACTTCCAGAACTTACTTTTGAAGATATTGATCGTAGAGATAGAGCGACATTCTGAAAGTGCTTGAATCTTGTTTGAAAAGATTTTTGAGCTCATTGACGTGGCCGATCAGCTGACGAACGGTTTCAGTCTTCTCTTCAATGACGTTTTGTTCTAAGTAGCTTGTTAAGCTTGCGTCGTATTGTCTACTATTTTCTTCGCTTAAAGATCCGTGAGAATGCATTCGATGGAGATCATTTGCGGCGTCCAAAAATTTCATCTCAATTGTCAGAGCTTTGGCCATCGCTTCGACTTCATTAAGATCGCCATGTGGTCTGACCGTTTCACTATTAATGTCGCTAATCGAGTGCTTGACACCTCGTCTCGTTGTTTGTTTCATTATTTCGACTCCTTTCTCCCATGAATTGTCAGCCAAGTCGTAAAGAACTTTCTCGAAGCCAGGACGATCTTTTGAGTGTGTTCCAAATTGAGCAGATAAGAACAAATATTCGATTGAACGGATGAAGTGGTCGTTGCCGAATTTAACGAAATCAGAATAATCGGCATTCCGCTCCATGAAAGTTGTCTCGCAATCTGAAAAGTAAATTTTGGTTATTTCTTAAAGAATTTTCTTTGAAGAAAATTTACCGAAATCACAATCGTAGCCCCAGCAACATTGAGTGACTTTACTTTCACATGTCGTGGGAAATATTTTCTACAAATCAACAGAAAATTTATATTTTAAAAGTCTTTAACTATTTAGAAAGATTGCACTCACACGTAGATTTCGAAGTTGTCCAGAGCAGCAAACAACAAACAGAAGAATTAAGAATTTCATTTTCACTAAATTGCAAAAAACTTTTATTCACCTTGACGTGATTCAACGAAATGAAATGAAATGATTCGATGCAAATAGAGAGATGCCCAGTAAAACATAAAAGATTTGTTTTATTGATTAATCTTTCCACTTAAATCAGTAGCGTAAATAAAGGGAAATTCTGATTTGATTTTAAGCTGAAATGTTGTGATTTCCTTTCAAAGTTTCTGGGCTTACGACCTGAAGCTTTGCTTTCATAATCAATTCTTTAATTTCCATCGAATTGCTTGCGGAATTTCCTAAAAAGGATTCAGCATTTGTTTGACTTAAAATTATGATAACGAAAACATTTTAAAACCTTTTATTCGCAACGTCTTCACCGTCAATCTCAATACAGCGACTGACTAATAAAGTTCTACATCAACTTCAGTGAAAATATTTGAAAAATGTTGAAGTTTGTTGTGGCAATCGTTTTCTTATTCTGTTTCTCTTCAGTTGCTGCTGATACTTGTAAGTTTATTTAAAATAATTGGGGACTTTTAGTTTGACTTCTTGTAATTCCAGGCAATTATGATACCAGTGATGTTTTCCGAGGAATTAATTTCGAAAGAATGGATGACGATTGTGTGAAAAAAACTGAAAAGCAAATCATGAAAGTGTTCACTGCTTCACTTCAATATTTGAGAATGGCTTCTCATTTTCATCGAAATTCTGTGAATCGACCAGGATTCGTAAAATTCTTCTTTGACGTTGCCCGAGAGAAACGTGACCACGCTCACAAACTTATTCAATATTTAAGCTTGCGAGGTTATTATCTTAAATATGATTCTTTATTTAAAGAATTTGACATCACAAAAATGATGAAAAATGCAGCAGCCAATTCGGGCTTCTCTTTCACGTTCAAAGATCTCGCAGATGATTATGAGAAGAAAGCAACTGCCGGTTTGAATGCTTTGATGAACGCTCTAAACATTGAAAGTGAACTCACAAAGAAGGTCCACGATATTATAGAAACTTGCGATGATTCACGTGGTTTCAATGATTTTCACGTGAGATTCATATCAATTTAAATTTAATAAACTAAACTTTCGCATTTTCAGTTTGTTAAATATTTATCGAGTGAAATGCTCGACGATCAATACGAACTGCAACGCGACTTAGCTGGGAAGATATCGACTCTAGGACAAATGGTAGGCAATCGAGCAGCTTCTCTTGCTGATTTTGTTTTCGACAAGCAATTGCTTTAAGAATTTATTGTGATTACAATTTAAATTTAAAAGAAAAAAGTTCTCTTCAACTAAATTGGTTTATTTTTTATTGATTAATGAGATTTTTCCAGTTAACGCTTCTCACTGGCTTGCAATACAAACTTTGCGGGAAAACCCGAGACTTCAATAAACAGAATATTCAATTCGTTGTGAGATTGACATGTTGTGACTTGATCTGATGTCATTACAATTTCGCTTGCTTATCATCAGGCAAAGGTATTTTCTCTCGACGCTTACTCTCAATCTTAATCCAGCAATTGACGAGTAAAGTAGAATTTATTTTCAAGTTCGACGTAAAAAATGTTAAAGTTTGTTGTGGCAATCGCTTTTGTTTCCAGTTTTACTTTTTCTTCAGTTTCAGCTGAAACTTGTAAGTGCTCAAGCAAAAGTTATAAAAACCTTTGAATTCAACAAATTCTTGTGGTTTCAGGCAGTTACGATGCCAGTCGCCTTTTCGAGGGAATTAACTTCGTTGTTATGGACGACAAATGCGTCACAAGAGCTGAGGAACAAATCAAAAAAGTTCTTTTAGCTTCACTTCAATATTTGAAAATGGCTTCGCATTTCCATCGAAACGTTGTGAATCGACCAGGATTCGCAAAGTTCTTCTTTGATGTTGCTAGGGACAAACGTGATCACGCTCACAAACTTATTCAATACTTGAGTTTACGAGGTCGTTACATGAAAGGGCCATCACGGTCTTCTCTTATGACATTCGACATCACAGGAGTAATGAAAAACGCAGAAAAGGATTTGGGCTTTAGTTTCAAATTTAAAGATCTTGTAGATGATTATGAGAATAAGAGGACTGCGGGGTTAAATGCTTTGACAAACGCTCTAACAATGGAAGTCGAACTCACAAAGAGTGTTGGCAATCTAATCAAAACTTGCGAAGATTCAAGTGGAGTTAATGATTTTCACGTAAGAAACATTTTCCATTTCCCAGAAATTAAAATAAACTTTTTCTTCTTCAGTTTGTTAAATATTTATCAAGTGAAATGCTCGACGATCAATACGAACTGCAACGTGACTTGGCTGGGAAGATATCGACTCTAGGACAAATGGTAGGCAAAGAGGCGGCTTCTCTTGCTGATTTTGTGTTTGATAAGCAATTGCTTTGAGAATATTTACAGAGATAAGAAATAAAGAGATTAAAATGATTAATCTACGAGTTCTGCTTGTTCACACTTTTGTCTATTTATTTTATTAATTCATGACGTGTCACCTTCGAAACTTACTTTTGAAGATATTGATCGTAGAGATAGAGCGACATTCTGAAAGTGCTTGCATCTTGTTTAAAAAGATTTTTAAGTTCATTGACGTGGCCGATCAGCTGACGAACGGTTTCAGTCTTCTCTTCAATGACATTTTGTTCTAAGTAACTTGTTAAGCTTGCGTCGTATTGTTTGCTATGTTCGTTACTTAAAGATCCGTGAGAATGCATTCGATGGAGATCGTTGGCGGCGTCCAAAAGTTTCATCTCAATAGTTAGAGCTTTGGCCAGCGCTTCGACTTCATTAAGATCGCCATGTGGTCTGACCGTCTCACTATTGATGTCGCTAATCGAGTGCTTGACACCTCGTCTCGTTGTTTGTTTCATTATTTCGACTCCTTTCTCCCAAGAACTGTCCGCCAATTCGTAAAGAATTTTCTCGAAGCCAGGACGATCTTTTGAGTGTGTTCCAAATTGAGCGGATAAAAATAAATATTCGATTGAACGGATGAAGTGGTCGTTGCCGAATTTAACGAAATCAGAATAATCAAAATTCCGCTCCATGAAAGTTGTCTCGCAATCTGAGAAGTAAATTTTGGTTATTTCTTAAAGAATTTTCTTTGAAGAAAATTTACCAAAATCACAGTCGTCGCCCCAGCAACATTGAGTGACTTTACTTTCACATGTTGAAGGAGCCTAGAATATTTATATTTGAAATCTCCTAGGTAATCTTTAAGAAAGATTGAACTCACTCGTAGCTTGCTTTGAAATAATGTAAGGCGTCCAGAGCAGCCAACAACAAAGAGAAGAATTAAAAATTTCATTTTCACAAAATTTTCACTCGATTGCAAAATTACTTTTATTCGCCTTGACGTGACCCAATCAAATGAATCAAATAGAGTGAGATGCTCAGTAAAACATAAAAGATTTGTTTTATTGATTAATCTTTCCACTTAATTCTTCTTCCAATCGAAATCTAAAGATTTGCTTTGATTTTAAGTTGAAATGTTGTGATTTCCTTTCAAAGTTTCAGGGCATTCGACCTGAACTCTTTTAATTCCTATTGAGACTTCTCTGAAACTTTGCAGTCAATTCTGCTCATCTGACGAGGCAATTTCCATTTTATTTGTTTTATTTTCGTCCAAAGTGGAATTTCCTAGAAAGGATTCAATATTTGTTCGACATAAAATTATGATAACGAAAAAATTTAAAAACTTTTTATTGCAACGCGACTTGGATGGCAAGATAGGATCTCTAGGACAGATGGTAGGCAAAGAAGCAGTTTCTCTTACTGATTTCGTGTTTGATAAGCAATCACTTTAAATTTTTTACAGAGATAAGAAATAAAGAGATTGCAATGATTAATCTTCGAGAGGATTGCACTTTGTATTTCATTTATTTTCACACAAACGTCAGAAACATGATTTGCGATCGAAGCTGGCATTGTATTCTCTAAGTGGATTTGTCTTATCAGTTTGATTTATTTGGTTCGTCATTCTTTGAGCTCGAGCTGTAAAATTTTCCAATCAAAATTGAAACTCTGTATTCGGCGATATTTCTCAGAAAAGATTTGACAAAAACAAATTTTCATTTTCTTCCGCAAATAAATTTCCTCTCAGTCGCAATATGACGCAAGATGATGAAATTTCCCCGAAAGTCGATCAGCGAACTTTGGATTTTCTCTTGAACAAAGAACGAGAACGTATCAAGACTTTTGTCGACTCGAACATGTTACAAGTCCTCGCCGGCCTGGAAGAAATCTTCAAGTCACAAAATTTATTTTCTGAAAAATAAGAAAAGAAAAATCTTTTTTTGGCTAAGCACTTTGTTTTTCTTTATTTATTTTCTTTTGGTGCTTATGACCACAATGTTTGTTTTCTTTCAGTTGGGTTCAAAAAATAACACAGCATTTCTCTCTTGAATGGAAAATAAGTTTCTCCTAAGAACTTAAACGTTTAACGACGCAAAAATACTAAAAGAAATGATAGAGGAAAATTTATTTCATGAGATATTGATCGAAAAGATGGAGCGAAAGAGCGAAAACGTTGTAGTTCTTTCTGAAAAGGTTCTTGAGTTCGTTAACGTAACCAACGAGAGTACGAAGGGAATCAATCTTTCCGCCGATGACTTCCTCTTCCATGTAATGAGCGAGTCCTGCGTCGTAGCTCTTTGCATTAGCGTCGCTGAGGATTGCGCGAGAGTGGTGACGGTGAACGTCATTTGAACGGATCAAAAGTTTCTTTTCAATCTCAGCGGCCTTTGCGATAGCTTCGACTTCATTGACTAATCCATGAGCAGTGATCGCGTTATCATTTGCGGTCTTGAACGAGTGCTTAACGCCACGTTTCGAGATTTCCTGGATCATTTCAATTCCTTTGCCCCATGTGCCATCAGACAAACCGTGCAAAACCTTCTCGAACCCGGGACGATCCTTCGAGTAAGTTCCGAATTGAGCGGACAAGAACAAGTATTCGTAAGAACGGATGATGTGATCGTTGGCAAGCTTCACAAAGTCGTCGTATTTGTCGGTGTCAAGAATCAACGATGAACATTCTAAGAAAGAGACAAAGAATCTTTTATCAGTAAAATTTTTAAATTGCGGCGAAATTATCGGAAGTCACGTCAGTGCTTCTGGCTCGAGATATCACGCAATCTAATTCACTTCACTTCCAGACCAGCACTTTAATCGACACTTGATGATAAATTGATTTAAATTGCGTGATTTTTTGTTTGTTGCGAATTGAGAATTTCCGCAAGGTTACAACGAACTTGCCGTCGTCGATTACTCACCATACTCGCATTCGTCTTTGTTTCCTTCGCAGCAGTTATGGGCTTTAGCTTCGCATGTTGCATCCTTGCTGGGGAACTAAGAAATTTCATAATTAGACTAGAAATGGATTCCAGGTCGATGATTCTTGTTTGGAGAATCTTTTGTGCTTTACACAGTTTTCGTTTGGTTGTGTGAATATTTTTCTTTTGTGGAGCTTACATTTTTTCTGCCGTAGCCAGGATTGTCAACTTGAGCTGCTGCGAATCCGACCAAGAACAAGGCCACCACTAAAAATGTCTTCATGATTACTTCTTCACTTTTACTTTACTTTAATGTTTGATCGACAATTATTATTTCGTCTTTAATAAGTTTTTTAATTTGCTTGCTTCTAGCTCGACGGGAAATTTGTAAATGACGATTCGAGTGAAATTGAAAACAAAAGTCTTTGCTCGCGATTGTGTTCGTGTCGAAAAGTTGGTGCCGTGCGCAAACGAGCAAGTGAAAAAGAATCAAATCCAAAGAAACTCGCTTGGAGTTAACGATTTCTTTGTGATTAGAGAAAATGTTTGTTCGTGTTTGTTTGTTAGGGCCGTGTGGAAATTTTCTTTGTTTTGATGAGACGAGCGCAGCAGTTCTCGACATTCATTCTTAATCCAGCGAGCAACGAGAAAAGTTTGTCAAATTATTTGTCGTTCTAAATCGAAATTAAAGGAAAACTTGCGAAATTATTTTGGTTCACCTTTAGCACAAGTTATTTTCCATCAGTAAATCAAGAAACAAGTTCGAGCAGGAAGTGAAAAACATTAAAAATTCAAAAAAATGATAAAGTTTGGATTTCTCTTGGTGATTGCTGTAGTGTGCAGCTTCTCCACTCAAGCAGTCTCAGCCGACACATGTGAGTGTGAAAAACAAAAATGTTTGATTAAAAACAAAGCGAAATTTTCGCTAAACCAGGTCATTTGCGTATTACAGTAGAATTGAGAAAAGAAATTTCCACTACGTTCTATCGATTGTGAATAACAAACAAAGTCGCACAAAGAATTTCCTTATCCAACTAATGATTCACAATTAACAAGAACAGTCGAAAGTGCAATTATCAACAAAAAACTTTCAATGTCAGTTTTACGTTTGAATTCAAGTTCGTTCAGCTGAGTCTTGTTTGCCTGGCTAACAAAACAATGACCCGGCTTCCTTAAACCTAAATGATTCATAAAAATTGTTATCTAATCTTAAATTTTCTCTGATTTCAGGTAATGTTGATGGAGGCTCTAAACTCTTCAATGATATCGTGTTCCCTGACATGAAGAACAAATGCGTTGAGGCGACTGAAAATCAAATCAAAATGGAAGTGACAGCTTCACTTCAGTATTTGAGAATGGGCTCATACTTCTCCAGAGACAACGTCGATCGTCCAGGATTCGCCAAGTTCTTCTTCGCCGCTGCTGGCGAGGAACGCGAACACGCTTACAAACTTATTGAATATTTGAGCATGAGAGGTCGTTACATTGAAAAAGAAAATCCTTCAAAAGTTATCTCCAAGTTTGACATCGGCAAATTGGTCACGGAATCAGACAGCAACAAAGTTAAGACCCACAAAGGAGAAGACGTTACCGTCGCTGATCTCGAGCCTACCTCAGCTGAAACAACTTCCGGATTGATTGCTTTGCAAAACGCCCTCAAGTTGGAAAAGATTGTTACAGCAAGCATCCGTAATCTTATTGAAGTTTGCGAGAAGGACGAGGACTTCAACGACTACCACGTAAGATTTCGCATTCCTTGGTTTGATATTTACTAAAAGTTTTTTTTCCCCAACAGTTCGTCGACTATCTTACCAGCGACTTCCTTGATGAACAATACAAGGGACAACGCGACTTGGCTGGAAAGATCAACACTCTCGGCAAGATGGTTCAAAGAGACGGAGGTTTGATCGCCGACTTCTTGTACGACAAGGAACTCCTGTAAATATCGCGTAGCACGCTTAACACTAATCCAACATAGTGAAATAAAGAAGACCGTTTGAAGAGTCACCCTTTTGTGATAAGATGGAAAGGATGAAAATGTATTTTCTAGGAAGACTTTTTTTTTTGCTTTAGTCATTTAAGATTTCTTTATGTGTTCCCCTCATCATCAACATCATCATTCAAGTTTATCTGATCAAAATACTGAAGTTAAACTTTGTAACAAAAAAAAATCTAGAAAATAAAGAAATCGAGGAAAAGCCAAAACTTTTTATTTTTGTTATTCAATAATTTCAGGAAATTTTAATCGATATTTGTTCGCTCTGCTTCTCGAAGGAATTTTTAAATAGATCACAAGACTTTGTTTTAATTATTTTCGTTGAGAGAGCCACGTAATTGTAAATCCAATAATTGCTTGATGGGCGTGAAATAATTATTCGCGATTATCGCGACGTGACTGTGTAAGCATTTGAGGATAAAAATGATTCGTTCGAAAATTTTGGGAAGAAGAATGGAAAGTTTTAAAGAAAATTTCTCGAAATTTTTGAAACTCTTGAACTTGAAATAGTTTGATCTGATAAGAATTCCACTTGTGCAAATATTTTTGGTCATGCGTAAATGAAATTATTAATTATCAATTAAAAACAGATTAACGGTTAATTAGTGTCGCAATATTGTGATGGATCGGCCATAAAACTGTTTAATTGATCGTCTCAATGATTTAGCAGAGCCGATGATATCTTGAGGACTTGGCGACTTCTTCGTTTTGATTCTCGAATGACCGATATTGTGCGGTGAAGGAACTTTCACAAAGTCTGCATCGTTAGACGAGATTGCATTCACGTAATGCACACAACAATGGAAATTGTTATCAGTTGTTCTTGAGTGACAAAGTTTCTCTTAATCATTCACACTAAGATAGTTTTAAAATTTGCTGATTCACTGACAGCAGTTGACGACAAACAAAACTCCCGATAACAAACATTCTTTTAGGATTTCATCAAAGAAACATAAAGTTGTTGAAATTCAAAGAAATCTGACGAAACCAATTTCCTAATTTTATCAAAAATATTTTCAATCTCTTT
This sequence comes from Smittia aterrima, assembly GCA_033063855.1. Lineage (NCBI taxonomy): Eukaryota > Metazoa > Arthropoda > Insecta > Diptera > Chironomidae > Smittia > Smittia aterrima. Next base: position 24,057,844 of record CP093831.1, read on the forward strand.
TATGAAGACCGTCAATAAAAAGGGAAATCAATATTTAGCCTCTGATAAGAATTGTTTCATGAATTTTGAAATTCAACAAGCTCGCGGTCAGATAAGAGAAAGTTATCGCTCTTCAAACACGCTGTGGTTTGATTAACTTTTGTCAAACACAATGCAGAAGCGTTCTTTGTTCTCTCGAGTGACTTCTCGATCAGATAATTTCAATTTATGTTTTCTCAGATTGTAAACTTTATTAAAAGATGATCAAATTGTTTTCTTAATTGTTGTACATGTTTGCTCTCGCTTGAACAATGAATTCAGCGAAAGGATCGTTCTCTTCGTCATTCATTCTTCCAGTAATGTCTTCGTTCTCAACCATTGGAAGGAAAAGACTCACGAACTCGGGTGAATAAGGTTGAGTAATTGTTTCGAGGACTTCGGTGACAAAGTATCGAATCAGAGAAACATCTGTATCTCCTTTCGCGCTACAATTCTTAATGTATTTGACGACAGGGATGCAGCATCCTCGAGTCAGAAGGTTTATCATTCGATCAAGCAACATTTTCTTCAGCTCCAGTTGAACTAAGATTTCTAATTCGTCTTGTTTTGACTCGAACAGTTTGATGAGAAGCTTGAGAATAGAGTCGTGAAGAGATGGATGAACGTTCGCTACCTCATCAAGAATCGCCAAATGTATTGGAGTCGATTCCGTGCAGAGCTTAAAGAATGATCGCTCCGTAACTGTGATCTCAATCCATCGAATCAATCCAACACCAACAACGGGAAATCTAATGCAATTGTAAAGCGATTGAATCTCAGCGATTAACTCCGTTGATCCTTTGTTTAGATTACAAATGCTATGGACTTGTTCAATTGCTGAAATCGTCGGCTTAAGTTCTTCTTTATGCAGCACTTTGTTTTTGTTAGCTCCTTTCTTAGGGGAAGTTTCACTCACACTTGCTGCATAAGCCAACAGGAAAACGTATTTTGACTTGTGTTCAGGATTAATTTTCACTCCGGCTTTGAACAAAGCATCGACGAGAAGATCAAGGAATTGAGAGTTTCGAATGAGATCGATTGGAGGTGGCGTTGTACTTGAGTAGCATCGATAGAGGACTGTTATGTCCGCTGGATTTAACGAATTTCTTGACATCATTGAAGTGAGCGCATCACATGCTTGAGGATGCTCAATCGGCGAGTTTCCGTAAAGAGCCATTGTGATTGGAGTGACGTTCAGACCATTCTTAAGAGCGTATTGTTGAATTTCTTGTGATAATCGTTTCATATTCGCTCCTCCTTTCGTCTCTTGCGCCAACAGATGAATTAGAATTTGAGAGTAGACGTAAGTGTGTTGTCCATGGCAAACCATTTTCGCAAGGTCTTTAATTGAACTCTGCCAGTCGTCAGTGCCGCTTGAGAGGATTTTTGTGATTGAAGTCTTGAGAACTCTTGAGAAAACCTCGAGTTGTTGAGCTGCCGTTGAAATCGATGTGATTTCGCTTTGATATCCGGCATCGGAAATAAGCTTGATCGTGAAGTTAAGCATGAGACAATCAGGATACTCCTCAGCGAGTCTGTAGATAAGATCACGCCACGTCTTGTGCTCTATCATGTCCGTCAACCAAGAAGGAGTTTCTCCCTCCTCAGTGAAGATTGTATCAGCTTTCTTTGGGTCAAACGACTTCACAATCATATCCTTCAGATGATTTTCCACCATCGCTTGTACTTCGTTTACGTCAACACCAGCCACGACAAGCCAGTCAGCGAGCAAATTTGCCATTTGAGCTGTAGCGGCGTAATTCTGCGAAAGTTGATTGATGACGAGCTCTGGTGTGCCTCCATGTTGAAAGTACCTTGAATAAATGAAATTTCATTATAATTTGATACAGCGAAATGAAAAGTTTGTGATAACTCGAACGAAAGTAAATTGAGTAACGCTAACTCTCAAACGAGGATAATAAAGTAAAATCATTAGATGTGATCTTATTAGCTCATTCATCTCATCATTAAGATCATCACAAAGCGTCTCAAGATGATTTTTCACAAAGCATCTTCAATTAATCCGATTGTTTACCTTTTTAGTTGAAGGAAAATTGCTGGCTCCAAAATGTAATCTTGTTTTGCAAAGTTCTGCATGCAAATCGCCAGCACTTCGTTTGGATTCGATGGTTCCTCGCCTTCATCGACCCACATTTCTTCTTCCTCTTCAGGTTTATTCATTGTTGCGATTGAATTTCTTGGCTTTCCTGAAAAATCTTTTTTTTCGAACTTCGGCAAAATTTTAGTTCAGATATCCGCCGCCAGCGTCGCCCGTGTCAGCAAAAAAAAAACCCGCGAAAACTCAAATATTTATAAGATTTAATTAATCCTTTAAATTTATTCTCTTTAATTAATCCTTTCACAGGAATAACAACTTATCTTATTTACATGAAATTAGTTTAATTCTAAAGCCTATTCGATCTCAGTGACATTTTGAATTTAAGGTAAAACGTCGACCAGAATTTCGCGGGCGGTTTTTGACAGATTATCAGGGAAGATAATATCAAAGTTGACGATGAGATCGCCTCGCTTGTTTGGCTCTTTGGGATAGGGGAGTCCTCTGCCTTGAAGTCTCTTCACTGTCGATGGTTTAATGACTTCGTTTTGAATACTTATTGGTATCACTTCACCAGAGAGAGTTGGAACTGATAATTGTCCAGTCGCGCACAAAGCTTCTTTTAAAGTTATCTTAGCTGTGTATTTAATATCGCTGCCTTCTCGCTTGAATTTGCTGTGTTGTTTGTCTCGGATTATAAAGACGATGTCTGCTGGTACTTTGCCGGGAATCTGATCTCCCTCCTTTGGGAAAGTGATTTTAGTTCCAGCTTTCCATCCCGGCTTGACATTAATTTGTAAGATCTTTTCGTCTTTGCGTGCTGATCCATCTGGTTGCACAATCATTTTTGAAATCTTCATCTTCTTTGAGCAGCCAGTGTTGACTTCTTCGAGAGTGACATACAAATCGTGCTCGATTGGAGGGTCAATCTTCATTTTCTTTTGCGGGTTTCCATGAACGTTAAACGATTGTGATCTAAATGCTCCAGGGTTGCGATTGCCGCTCATTTGACTGAATATGTCTTCTTGATCCATTCCCATTCCGCCGCCGCCGCCGCCAAACATGTCACCACCGAAAGCCATTCTTTCACCTCCATCGCCGAAGAAAATGGAGAAAGGATCGTTTGTTCCGAAGAATTGTGCAAAGGTTGCTCGGGGATCACCATGGAATGTGTAACTGTATGATCCAGCATTTGCTTGGCCGGCTGAGCCAGATGAATCACCTTTGAGACCTTCCTCTCCGTATTGATCGTAAATGTCGCGCTTCTTTTTGTCTGATAAGATTTCATATGCTTCAGCGACTTCCTTGAACTTTTCTTCAGCGTCTTTTGACTTGTTCTTGTCTGGATGATACTTCAATGCAAGCTTTCTGTATGCTTTCTTTATCTCATCATCGTTTGCAGTCTTGGCGACTCCAAGGGTTCGATAAAAATCCTTTCCCATTGTAAATTTCTAAAAAGAGAGTGAAAGGTCAATAAAATGTGAAAATGGAAAGTTCGAGAACAAATCTTGTGACGACTACAGTTTTATTTTGATTTGCAGTTCTAACGCTTTCCGATTATTCATCTTTAATCCAAGAGCAGAAGATGCGCATGAAGGAAATGAGGAATTGAATAACAAGGACGTCGTCTTTGCGTTTCTAGAAACTTGATAAAAAAAATAATTTTTGCTTACCAAAACAATGAAGTCCAAAAATTTATTTTTGTATAATTTCTGCTTTAATTCCAATAACAGTCCTCAACTATTACTTTTCACTAATGCTGATTGCTGTTGATATGCACTTTCAGCAATTGAATTTGCCTGAGTTTTATAAAACGTCAGCTCAATCTCAAATATTTTTTACGAATGCGAACAAAACGTTCGCCACAGAAATTTATGTTCAGATTTTTTCGACGAGAATGTTCGAGAAAAATGCAAACATTGAGGCTAAAATACTGAATTGCAGGTTTTTTTTTTTGAGAAAAAAATTATGAATAAAATTATATAAATAAAGCAAAACTATATTGAAATTTATTATAAATGTCATAATTTTTTTATTTATTATTTTGATAAGAAGTTGGCCTGCGATTACTTACTTTAGCCAAAATTTGAAATGTCGACAGTCGAAGAAACGTTTGAGAAGTTGTGAGAGCTTTCTGGAGCTTTCTAGAAATTCCTCGAGTTTTCTTGAGCTTTCTAAAGTCTTCCTCTGCTTTCTAAAAGCAAAATTCCAGAACACACCAGATATCGCTATTTTAACAATAAAAACTTCTAATCAATCTCATTCAATCAATCAATCAAATTTTATTTGTTCACATTATCACAATTGCAATTCTTTCTTTTAAAATCCGTGTTCACTTAAATAATTACTTCACTTAATATCTGCTATGTCAAAAACTGAGATGACAATGTTGAGAGCGACGCTGATGATTGTGACCATCAAAAGAGTGTTGTTCGCAATGTTTGTCTTCCGATGTTCCTCGAACTTGTTGAGATCGAAATAAATTGCAAGAATGCACATGATTATCGCTTGCACAACCTGAAAAAGTTCATCAATCAATCCCAAAAGTGGATCATGAAAATATTTCTTTGTGCGAGGGATTAAATTTTGTCTATTTACAAACTACCTGAAGAATTATTGAGATTGAGATGAGTGTCACAAGAAGATAATAAAAAGTGTTTGATGGTCCAATCGTCATCACTCGTTTTAGCTGAGCGGCATTTGCAGTCAACAATGCTAAGTCAAGCATTCCTTGAGCCATCGTTTTTCGTGTGGCATAATTGTTGATGTCTAGTTGTGAGACTTTTTCCGCCTGAATAAACCAAAAGGTCAAATTTGAATCGGAGATAATTGAAGTGGCTTACAAATTTCGTCATTTGAGCTCCATCCGCGTACGTACGCTTTGAGATACTTGGAATATCGTTGTCTGGCTCGTAGTCTTCACCATCGAATGCTCGATTTCGTGAACCCATAACTTCTAATGTTCTACACTCAACTCTCGGCAAAACACTAAATCGAACTAAAATTGTCAAAATATTTGAGTTATCGATTCACGAGTGGCCTTATCGAAGTGAAAATGTTATCAGAGGTAGCCTCAATTACTATTACTTCAGCTAAGAAACTTTCCTTTGTCCACGAAAAATAAAAACAAAACTTAGAAATAGAAGTGAACTTATCGATATTTCGCCAGTCTACGAAATGAATTACTATTTTACTTCGTTGTCTGTGGTTTCGTTGTCATGGCGAATAATTCTTCAATTGAATCATTCATGGCTAACAATAGCTTTTTCATTCAATACTCGTAGAGCGATTTTATGCAATGCAGAATGAAAACTGTAATTAAATGTGATTCCAAATTTTTTATTCAAAGTAGAAACGCTATTTTAGATTGCAGACACCCTCGCGCTGAATAAATATGGCATGAAGTCGATGTCGCTCGCTTATCAAGGGTTTTTCAGATACTTTCAAGAAGAAGACTAAATGTTCGTGTGGCATGTACTTTGATTTGGTCTTTCAATTATTATTTACTTGATTGCTGCAAATAGTTTTTCTAATCTAATGCAAATAGTTAACTTTTGACGGAGAAGATCTTTTTTTTTTCCTGCAGGAAAGTTTTATTTTATTTTTTCTTATTCAGTTGCCAAAACAATTTTCTCATCTCCCGGATGATTGAAGCCTGTGGTCATCAAGACCAAATGCTCGTACTGGACACCCGGAATAATGAGCATCGCCTTTCTAATAAAGTCTTTAACTTCGCAAGCGTAAATGCATCCTCGACTGTAATCCTCTTTCAATATGTGCCAGTCAATGCTTGTAATTTCACTTTGCACACCAGGCGGGCAAATCATCTCCATCGAAGACTCGATTGGAGTCAAGAATGGATTGTTGATGCCAACGAAAGCGACTCCAACATTGTTTGTACGAACAATTAATATTTTAAAGAATTGAGCTGGAACCGGCAATCTTCCTTCATCCAATAAGATTTCATTCAATAAGCGTTTTCATTGAAAACTTTTCAAGTTCCACTTTTCAAGTTCCACAAAACGCAGCTCTCTTACGAGTTATAAATTCAAGATCCTCCCAATTTCCTGCTTAATAATCTTTCCCAGCATTGACTGGGACAAATTGAACGAGGATTACAGTCGAGGATTCATTTACGATTGCGAAGTTAAAGATTTCATAGCAAAGACGAAACTTAATATTTCCGAAATCCAATACCAGAACTTGGGCTTGATGACCACAGGCTTCAATCTTCCAGGAGATAAGAAAATTGTTTTGGCAACTGAATAAAAGAAAATAAAACTTTCCTACAGGAAGAATTAATTTGCATTAAATATTTTATTGCTTTTTTTTTGAAAGATCTTTTCCGACGGCGTGAAAAGAAAGATGTTTGTAATAAAATTTATGAGACTATTCAGGTAATTAAAGAATTGTGAAAACTATTTGCAACAATTAGTCTTCAGGAAGAACATTTATTGAAAGTGATTTGCTAGAGAAAAAGAATATCATAGAGTAAATCAGTTCAATTGAAGACTTTTTTTATTATAAGTTTTAGTATACGCGTAATATTAGGGTTAAAAGTTTCTTTTAAAAAATAAATAGAATCTATTTCTTAAATTGAAAAAGGTTAATTTTTTATTGATATAGATCAAAACTTTTTCCTTTGACATTTATTCTCCTAATTGTTTCAGCGTTAAAATAAGTTTTGTAAACATTCAAAACAAATTTTCTATTCTTATTAGCAAAACCATCGTGAAGATAATGATTAAATGCAGTGAGCTTATTATAGTCTTCTTCAAGTAAATTACTTTTGAATTCTTCTTCGCTGTTGAAAAGATTCTTAAGATAATTCCACACGAATTCAAAGTTTTTCTCATTACTTGAACTAAAAGTAGCCATCAATGGAGTCATTCCCATAATATCTTTCGAGAGCACCATCTCTCTCAATTTTTTCGATGTTAAATATTTCTCCAACAGACGAAGAACAGTTTTACCAGAATTGTCAATAATACTTCTCAGCGAAAATAAAATATTTCGACCGATCGCATCAAGATCAGTCAAAATGCACTTGATCTCCTCGCTTGAAAAATGTTTCTCAATCTGTTGAATCAACAGCAAAACTTCATCGCGTTGTTGGTAAATTAACGCGTTTTTTAACAAATTTCCATTTAGACTTTTAGAATTTGTCTTAGAAGCGCAAGATGACAAGAAAAGTTTTCTAGTTTTAATATTTTTTAACGAATAAACCGGATGATTAAAGAAGTAAAGGAAAATATTTTTGGAATATCGAAAAGCAAATGATAAAACTGATTCATCTTTTTCGTTCACTTCAAAAAATAATTGTTCAATATCTTCTTGGTCTAACACATTTTGAGCGAAGGAGAGAAGTTCTTTAACGAACCTAAAATTATTATTTTCGATTGCGAGAATCAGAACATTCCGATTTCGAAACTTTCCTAGCCAAAGCTTTTTCAAATCACTTTTCTTCATTGTCGCGTCTCCAACAGAAATCATTTTGATCGTGCTCATGAAACGACGTTCAACTGATTCGTAAAACAAAAATGAAAGATTTTCAATTGAAATGTATTCTTTGAAAATTCTTTTAACAATTTTTACTTTCTTGTGATTTTTAAGAATTAAGTTTTCAAATAATCCTTCAAAAAAGTTTCGAATCAATTTAAATCTTTCATTGGGTTCTGTTAAAACTTTTGAAAGAAGTTTTATAATCTCTTTTGCTCTTAGATTTTCTGATGAAACTTTTGTGATCCAGGAAAAATTGTTGAAGAAGAAATCGACGACAAAAAATTCTTCAAACTTTGGGTGAATAAACTGAAGTTGATCGGAACTATCTGTGCGCAATAAGCCAAATCTGGCCAACTTTTCTGTGGGAAGTATTTCAGATTCAGCGAAGATCACTTCGTTTGAGAATTCATTTTCAAAAATATTTTCGACAGCTTTCTGTTGATGAAAAGCCATGACATCAGTTGAATGAATAAAGAACTCTGCGATATCGTTCTCTGCTTCTGATTCTTTTCTTATGAAATTTTCAACTATTTTGTGAACAACCGTTTTGTAGATCAAATATAAATTCCAATAGAAACTACTTTCGATGTCTTTAGCAATATCTGCGAGAATGCCAATCATGATTGGAGTAGAGAAATTAAAAATTTCTTGATACTTGGGATCTCTCATGAAGTTTTGGATTGAATACAATGTATCTTCCAACACTTCCCCATCTAATCCTTTTCGTTCCAAAATTTCCGTAATAAGCACTAGCTTAGCGCCGAGTCCTTCGATTGGTTCTAAAGAGAAAGAATGACATTTTAATAAGTTCTTCAATTCTTGATGAAGATGAGGTCGCGTTGATATCCAAAGTTGGTTTTTGCTCAGTTCTTGGATTGATTTGATTAGATTTAAATTGAATTGTTTGAAATTTGGACTGATCTCATCAAAGCCATCAAACAACAACACAACGGAGTTGGAATTGTATAATTCAGAGAAAACTTTTGCATCGAATCCTTTGATTCTTAGAATTTTTTCACAAAGAAACTCGGAAACTTCTTCATTTGATTTAAAACTTTTCGTAATTTTTCCATCTCTCTCGAAGGCATTCACAAACTTTCTAAGCTCAACATACTCAACCCAAAGTGATGAACAATTTTCTTTGATTCTCTTTGCTATCATTTTCATTTCTGTTGATTTTCCAACTCCTGGACTTCCACTCAGTAAAAGAATTTTATCTTCTCGAGCGGTATCGATTAGGACATTTTCTTGTACCAATCTGAATTCATTAAATAAATGGATCCTAACACCGTCGACATCAAGAAAATGTCGTTGGATATCAAAATATGGAACATTAGGCTCAATCTTTGTTCCGATCTTTAGATTTTCTGTGAGAAAGTCTTGCAAAGGAATCAGACGGAGAGCTTCAGAACGAGACGAAATAATTTTGTCAAGTGAAAGGGAAAATCCTTGAAAACTTACGAGAATTTTCATAAATTCCTCTTGAGTCTTTCGAGTGAACTGAATCCAAGATTGTTTCATTTCGATCCTTGCAATTGAATCGGGTAAACTTGATTTGTTGCTATCAGATTGTATGATAACGATTCCCTCATTTATTTCCTTCGATCTTAAGCTTTCAAGAGCTTGCACAATCTTTTCATCTTTTTCATTCTCGCAATCGATTATCAGGATTGGTTTTAATTTGGAAGTCATTGCTTCAACTAATAAAATAAATATTTTATTCTTCATGATCGACTCGACTTTCATGAAAATTAGTTTCGATGATTCACTGAACTGTTGATGAATCAATCTTATCGTTAATCGCGGACAATTTGATAAAATTAGAGAAATTCCGTTTGGATTAAAGTTGAAGTTTAAAGCTTTCGCCTCAAAGAAAACCTGAGAAGCTTTCAATTTGCTTGTAACGTCGGTCTTCTGGTTAAGCTCTTCAACAAGATATTTCGATTCAATTAAAGAAGATTCAGTTTCCAAATCATTCAAAGTTTTGTTCTCAAAAAACTCAAAGAGCTCAGGAAAATTTCTTTTTGCTTCGTCAATTTTCTGATTGCTCTTTAAGTTGAGCGCAAGTAAATGTGGAACTCGAACGATCAACTCTGAATGTCTGTTGCTCTTGCCATAAAGGAAAACAAGTCCAATAATATTCTCCAGCGACTTCTTAGCTTCGCAGATTTTTAAGATTTCATCGAAACGATTCTTGACCTTGTCAGACTTTTCGTAAGGATTTGTGTCGTTGTGATAAAGAATTTCCATCGCAAAATGAGTCAGCTCGTGAATTAAATGTCCTAGAACTTCAAAGCGTTGGTTCCCTTCTAAATGCTGCGCTCCTATGAAAATGTCGCCTGCACGAGTGTAAGAAACTCCATGAACATTCTTCTCTGATGTTGGATCAATATTTTCAACAGAATTGTGGTTAAAACCGAAAATAATTTTCTTCAATTTACTGGAAAAGGCTGTGGTTTTTAAAATTGGTTCTAGCCACTTCACGCTGTTCAGTTCTTCGAAAGTTCTGACCACAATTTGACTGAGTTTACTTCTAAGACTGTCAACGGTATCGTGGCTCAACTTTGATTTGGAAAGCAACATCGACAGATGTTTCAAACTTGCGTCTTTATGTAATTTCCTTCGAATTTGGTTCAATCTAATTTTCGTACTTGTCTCAAGTGAATCGAATTCAACGTTGACATCTTCGCTTAAAGCGAAAGTCAGTCCATGCGAGAGAAGAACTTCGTAAATCTCAATTTGTTTTGACTTCAATATCTCCAATTCGTCGAGTCTTTCATTCTCTTCGTTGATTTCCAAAAGTTTCTTTTCACTTTTCTCGATCTCCACAATTTTTCGTAATGAGATGAATAAAACCGAGAACTCTCCATTGTTGATAGTTCGTTTCTCCCGAAAATCCTCAACTAAAAACTTTTTAACTTCACTGATTTCACATTTTATAATACTTTCATTTAAATTATCGTCTGGACTCATGCTGAAGCTGTCTAATTCACGAATAAACAATTTTTGTGCTTATCACCCCAATAAATACATCAGAGACTTCGTGGTTAGGCTGCCACATAGTTGATATTAATTTAAAACATTCTCACGAATAATTCATCAGCCACAAAATAACTCGTGCTGTTCGATAGCTTTACAGTTTTCTTCTACGCAGCCGTTTACGTTCTACGCTGGTCGTACAGCTGGTTAAACCAACCAATTGTTGACACCATATGATGCGCCGTCACTGCATCCTCCCGAGGTTCATGTGTGATCTTCCCTAAAAATAGTTCTAATGTGAACTGATCGTAAACTTTTTCATCTTTAATCTCGACCTTTGTTGATGTTGTCCACAAATTTTTGATTGAAATAGTTTATATTTTAATTGAATTTTTCTCCTGAAGTTTATTGTCTCAACTTAAACTGATTTGTTCTATGATAATCTTTTACTACAGCAACCGATTTCAACTGTATTATTGCTGCAAAGAGTTTTTAAAAATATTTAAAGCAATTTAATTCTTCCTGCAGGAAAGTTTTATTTTCTTTCATTCAGTTGCTTAAACAATTTTCTGATCTCTTGGAACATTGAAGCCTGTGGTCATCAATTTCAAGTTCTGGTATTGGAGACCGGGAATAAAAAGTTTCGTCTTTATAATGAAATCTTTAACTTCACAAGCGTAAATGTATCCTCGATTGTAATCCTCGTTCAAGTTGTCCCAGTCAATGCTTGTAATTCTGCCTTGCACACCAGGCGAGCAAATGATCTCCATCGAAGACCTGATTGGATTCAAGAATGGATTGTTGATGCCAACGAAAGCGACTCCAACTTTGTTTTCACGATCAATAACAATTTTAAAGAATTGAGCTGGAACTGGCAATCTTCCTTCACCAAATAATATTTCTTTTTCAACGCCGTGATCGTTTTCAAGTTTCATTGTTGACAAAGTTCCCGTGTAGATTTCTAAGTCAACTCCACCAAACGCAGCTCTCTTACGAGTGTGGTATTCAAGTTGCTCCCAATTTCCTTGGTTGAAGTATATCCATTGAGGCGCCGCATTAATGAAAGCGTAAGTGCTTCTCTGTTCGTTGACCGTGATGAATTCTTTCTTTGCTGCTAAGTGACCCTTCGTGAAGTATCTGTCTTCAAAAATGTAACCATCTTTGTTCAAAAGCTTTAAGAACGTTTCTTTCTGCTTATTGTATTTATATTTTTCATCCAAGTCCACTTGATCATAGAAATCTAATTGATGCCAGCCAGGAAATGGAAACTTTTTTGGAACAACAAATTTAGCAGCTCCAAAGATGTTTGGCGTCATCACGTAATGAACGTAATGATTAGCACCGAGATCATGATCGTGACAGGAAGTGTAACTAGAAACGAAACGATTGTTATCCACTTTGAATCCAACGTCGACTAAAACTCCATTATTATGGCAATTGACTACCGGTGTTCGTTTCTTTGCTTCGAATGTAGGCCAATCATTGCAAATAAATTGATTCATGGTTTTTTGTTGGTTAACTTTATACGTGAATGTTTTGTCATTGTCGCATGACACGACGATCGTTTTTTCGCGGGTCGCGATATTTCGAAATCCCTTTGGACAGAAAATTTCGACGTGCTGTCCTGAGTTTAACTTTAAGATTCCTTCGTTGTCAACTGAATTGTAAAACTTTGCGAGTCCAGGTTGAAGAAGGATTGGCTGATTAAGGGAACTCATGTCTTTGTTGATGTCGATTGTGCAATCAGCACTTGCACTGGCAATTATTGCGAGGAGAACTAATAACTTCATCTTGCGACTAAACTGAACTGATGTCTAACCAAACACTTTCGCCGATTTTTATACTTTTTCTGAGAAAAGAATAAATTCTTTTAATCAATCCAATTAAAAAGAAGCGCATGGAGATTATTTTGGGGGTTTTTCTTGGGTTTTTTTTCTTAAGACTAATTAAAATGAAAGAAGATTTTTTTAATCAGAAAAAAAAAACCAGAGAGAGAAATGGATTTGATGAATTAGCACAAGTTGATCAACACACGCCTCTAACTGATAACAAGAAGATGATTCAGCGCGCTCTATCTGTCGGAAAATTCACACTGACACTAATCATTGAATCATTTTTATTGAAATAAGTTTTATTCGAGCCTTGAGATGAATTTGCATGTGATCACGAGGATCAAGCTTAGTTTTAAATATTTTGTTTACGTATCGCAATAAGTTTCAGCGTGATATAAATTTTCCGACGTGTAGAACGGACTTAATCTTTCTTTTCTTGTTATCACTTAGGGGCGTGTCTTGATTGAAGTCATCAAATCCATTTGTCTCTCTGGGTTTTTTTTCTGATTAAAAAAATCTTCTTTCATTTTAATTAATCTTATCTAAGAAAAAAAACCCAAGAAAAACCCCCAAAATAATCTCCATGCGTTCTTTTTATTGGATTTTTTAAGAGAATTCTTTCTTTTCTCAGAAAAAGTATAAAAATCGGCGAAAGTGTTCGGTTGGACATCAGTTCGGTTTAGTCGCAAGATGAAGTTATTAGTTCTCCTCGCAATAATTGCCAGTGCAAGTGCTGATTGCACACTCGACATCAACAACGACATGGGTTATCCTTATCAGCCAATCCTTCTTCAACCTGGACTCGCAAAGTTTTATAATTCAGTTGACAACGAAGGAATCTTAAAGTTCAAGTTAGGAGAACACGTTGAAATTTTCTGTTCATCGGGATTTCAAAATGAAATCGCTCCCGGCGAGAAGTTGATCGACGTGTCATGCGTCGGGGACAAAACATTCACTTATCAGGTTAGTGGACAAAATCGAGAAAAAACCATGAACGAATTTATTTGCAATGATTGGTCCACCTACGAAACAAGGCGACAAAGGTGGCCATACATTTGCAATAGGAGTGGAATTTTAGTCGACGTTGGATTCAATGTGACTGAAAATCGTTTCGTTTCTAGTTACACTTCCTGTCACAATCCTCTTATTGCTGCTAATTATTACGTTCATTACGTGATGACGCCAAACATCTTTGGAGCTGCTAAAACTCCTAAAGATGAGTTTCCATTTCCTGGCTGGACTAAAGGAGGTTTCTATCATCGAGTGGACTTGCTGCGAGATGGTTTCGATTGGCAGAAGAGTGCGTTCATGAAGCTTTTGAACAAGGATCATTACATTTCTGCAGGAAGATTCTTCGCGAAAGGTCACTTAGCACATAAAAAAGAATTCATCACGATCAACGAACAGAGAAGCACTTACGAATTCATTAATGCGGCGCCTCTATGGCAAAACTTTAACACAGGAAATTGGGAGGAACTCGAAGTCCGAACTCGTAATAGAGCTGCGTTTGGTGGAGTTGACTTAGAAGTCTACACGGGAATTTGGCGATTACTGAGAGTTGAGGACGCTAATTGCACTAAAAAACGAGTTATACTGGAAGAAAGAAAATTGCCAGTTCCAGCTCAATTCTTTAAAATATTAATTGATCGTACGAATAATGTTGGAGTTGTTTTCCTTAGCATCAACAATCCTTACTTGACTCCAATCGAGTCTTCGATGGAGATGATTTGCCCGCCTGGTGTACAAGGAAGAATTAAAAGCATTGACTGGGACAAATTGAACGAGAATTTCAGTCGAGGATACATTTACGCTTGTGAAGTTGAAGATTTTATTAAAAAGTCAGATTACTTTATTCCCGGTCTCCAATACGAGAACTTGGACTTAATGACCACAGGCTTCAATCTTTCAGAAGATAAAAAAATTGTTCAAGCAACTGAATAAGAAAAAATAATAAAAAACTTTCCTGCAGGAAGAATTAAATTGCTTTAAATATTTTTAAAAACTATTTGCAGCATTCATGTAGGAAATTAATTCAAACCGGTTGCTGTAGTAAAAGATTATCATAGAAAAAATCAGTTTAAGTGGAGACAATAAACTTCAGGAGAAAAAATCAATTTAAATATAAACTATTTCAATCATAAATTCGTGGACAACATCAACAAAGGTCGAGATCGAAGATGAAAGAGTTTTCGATCAGTTCACATTAGAACTGTTTTCAGGGAACAACACACATGAACCTCGGGAGGATGCAGTGACCAGAGACGGCGCATCATATGGTGTCAACAATTGGTTGGTTTAACCAGCTGTACGACCAGCGTAGAACGTAAACGGCTGCGTAGAAGAAAACTGTAAAGCTATCGAACAGCACGAGTTACTTTGTGGCTGATGAATTATTCGTGAGAATGTTTTAATTAATATCAACTATGTGGCAGTCTAACCACGAAGTCTCTAATGTATTTATTTGGGTGATAAGCACTGAAATTGTTTATTCGTAAATTAGACAGCTTCAGCATGAGTCCAGACGATAATTTCAATGAAAGTATTATAAAATGTGAAATCAGTGAAGTTAAAAAGTTTTTATTTGAGGATTTTCGGGAGAAACGAACTATCAACAATGGAAAGTTCTCGGTTTTATTCATCTCATTACGAAAAATTGTGGAGATCGAGAAAAGTGAAAAGAAACTTTTCGAAATCAACGAAGAGAATGAAAGACTCGACGAATTGGAGATTTTGAAGTCAAGACAAATTGAAATTTACGAAGTTCTTCTCTCGCATGGACTAACTTTCGCATTAAGCGAAGATGTCAACGTTGAATTCGATTCACTTGAGACAAGTACGAAAATTAGATTGAACCAAATTCGAAGGAAATTACACAAAGACGCAAGTTTGAAACATCTGTCCATGTTGCTTTCCAAATCAAAGTTGAGCCACGATACCGTCGACAGTCTTAGAAGTAAACTCAGTCAAATTGTGGTCAGAACTTTCGAAGAACTAAACAGCGTGAAGTGGCTAGAACCAATTTTAAAAACCACAGCCTTTTCCAGTAAATTGAAGAAAATTATTTTCGGTTTTAACCACAATTCTGTTGAAAATATTGATCCAACATCAGAGAAGAATGTTCATGGAGTTTCTTACACTCGTGCAGGCGACATTTTCATAGGAGCGCAGCATTTAGAAGGGAACCAACGCTTTGAAGTTCTAGGACATTTAATTCACGAGCTGACTCATTTTGCGATGGAAATTCTTTATCACAACGACACAAATCCTTACGAAAAGTCTGACAAGGTCAAGAATCGTTTCGATGAAATCTTAAAAATCTGCGAAGCTAAGAAGTCGCTGGAGAATATTATTGGGCTTGTTTTCCTTTATGGCAAGAGCAGCAGACATTCAGAGTTGATCGTTCGAGTTCCACATTTACTTGCGCTCAACTCAACTCAAGCGCAATCAGAAAATTGACGAAGCAAAAAGAAATTTTTCTGAGCTCTTTGAGTTTTTTGAGAACAAAACTTTGATTGATTTGGAAACTGAATCTTCTTTAATCGAACCGAAATATCTTGTTGAAGAGCTTAACCAGAAGACCGACGTTACAAGCAAATTGAAAGCTTCTCATGTTTTCTTTGAGGAGAAAGCTTTGAACTTCAACTTTGATCCTAACGAAATTTCTCTTATTTTATCAAATTGTCCGCGATTAACGATAAGATTGATTCATCAACAGTTCAGTGAATCATCGAAATTAATTTTCATGAAAGTCGAGTCGATCATGAAGAATAAAATATTTATTTTATTAGTTGAAGCAATGACTTCCAAATTAAAACCAATCCTGATAATCGATTGCGAGAATGAAAATGATGAAAAGATTGTGCAAGCTCTTGAAAGCTTAAGATCGAAGGAAATAAATGAGGGAATCGTTATCATACAATCTGATAGCAACAAATCAAGATTACCCGATTCAATTGCAAGGATCGAAATGAAACAGTCTTGGATTCAGTTCACTCGAAAGACTCAAGAGGAATTTATGAAAATTCTCGTAAGTTTCCAAGGATTTTCCCTTTCACTTGACAAAATTATTTCGTCTCGTTCTGAAGCTCTCCGTCTGATTCCTTTGCAAGACTTTCTCACAGAAAATTTAAAGATCGGAACAAAGATTGAGCCTAATGTTCCATATTTTGATGTCCAACGAGATTTTCTTGATGTCGACGGTGTTAGGAGCCATTTATTTAATGAACCCGGATTGGTGCAAGAAAATGTCCTAATCGATACCGCTCGAGAAGATAAAATTCTTTTACTGAGTGGAAGTCCAGGAGTTGGAAAATCAACAGAAATGAAAATGATAGCAAAGAGAATCAAAGAAAATTGTTCATCACTTTGGGTTGAGTATGTCGAGCTTAGAAAGTTTGTGAGTGCCTTCGAGAGAGAAGGAAAAATTACGAAAAGTTTTAAATCAAATGAAGAAGTTTCCGAGTTTCTTTGTGAAAAAATTCTAAGAATCAAAGGATTCGATGCAAAAGTTTTCTCTGAATTATACAATTCAAACTCCGTTGTGTTGTTGTTCGATGGCTTTGATGAGATCAGTCCAAATTTCAAACAATTCAATTTAAATCTAATCAAATCAATCCAAGAACTGAGCAAAAACCAACTTTGGATATCAACGCGACCTCATCTTCATCAAGAGTTGAAGAACTTACTAAAATGTCATTCTTTTTCTTTAGAACCAATCGAAGGACTCGGCGCTAAGCTAGTGCTTATTACGCAAATTTTGGAACGAAAAGGATTCGATGGGGAAGTGTTGATAGAGAAGTTGAATTTAATCCATTACTTCATGAGAGGGCCCAAGTTTCAAGAAATTTTTAATTTCTCTACTCCAATCATGATTGGCATTCTCGCAGATATTGCTAAAGACATCGAAAGTAGTTTCTATTTGAATTTATATTTGATCTACAAAACGGTTGTTCACAAAATAGTTGAGAATTTCATAAGAAAAGAATCAGAAGCAGAGAACGATATCGCAGAGTTCTTTATTCACTCAACTGATGTCATGGCTTTTCATCAAAGAAAAGCTATCGAAAATATTTTTGAAAATGAATTCTCAAGTGAAGTGATCTTCGCTGAATCTGAAATACTTCCCACAGAAAAGTTTTCAAGATTTGGTTTATTGCGCACGGATACTTCCGATCAACTTCAGTTTATTCACCCAAAGTTTGAAGAATTTTTTGTCGTCGATTTCTTCTTCAACAATTTTTCCTGGATCACAAAAGTTTCATCAGAAAATCCAAGAGCAAAAGAGATTATCAAACTTCTTTCAAAAGTTTTAACAGAACCCAATAAAAGATTTAAATTGATTCGAAACTTTTTTGAAGGATTATTTGAAAACTTAATTCTTAAAAATCACAAGAAAGTAAAAATTGTTAAAAGAATTTTCAAAGAATACATTTCAATTGAAAGTCTTTCATTTTTGTTTTACGAATCAGTTGAACGTGGTTTCATGAGCACGATCAAAATGATTTCTGTTGGAGACGCGACAATGAAGAAAAGTGATTTGAAAAAGCTTTGGCTAGGAAAGTTTCGAAATCGGAATGTTCTGATTCTCGCTATCGAAAATCGAAATATTGAGTTCGTTAAAGAACTTCTGTCCTTCGCTCAAAATGTGTTAGACCAAGAAGATATTGAGCAATTATTTTTTGAAGTGAACGAAAACGAAGAATCAGTTTTATCATTTGCTTTTCAACACTCCAAAAATTATTTTCTTCTCTTCTTTAATCACCCGGTTTATTCATTAAAAAGTATGAAAACTAGAAAACTTTTCTTGTCATCTTGCGGTTCTAAGACACATTCAAAAAATCCATATGGAAATTTGTTAATAAACGCGTTAATTCACCAAAAACGCGATGAAATTTTGCTGTTGATTCAACAGATCGAAAAACATTTTTCAAGCGACGAGATCAAGTGCATTTTGACTGATCTTGATGCGAACGGTCGAAATATTTTATTTTGGCTTAAAATTATTATCGATAGTTCTGGCAAAACTGTTCTTCGTCTGTTGGAGAAATATTTAACATCGAAAAAATTGAGAGAGATGGTGCTTTCGAAAGATATTTTGGGAATGACTCCATTGATGGCTTCTCTTAATTCAAGTAATGAGAAAAACTTTGAATTCGTGTGGAATTATCTTAAGAATCTTTTCAAGAACGAAGAAGAATTCAAAAGTAATCTTCTTGTAGAAGACTATAACAAGCTCACTGCATTTAATCATTCTCTTCACGATGGCTTTGCTAATAGGAATAGGAAATTTGTTTTGAATGTTTACAAAACTTATTTTAGCGCTGAAACGATTAGGAAAATAAATGTCAAAGGAAAAAGCTTTGGTCTATATCAATAAAAAATTCGGAAGGCCGGTCACAGACCTGGTAAGGTGAGCATAAATCCTATACGCCATCTAAATACAAATATTTCCACTCAACGATTGTTGATGTTTAAAGTTAGTTTTTTACTTTTATTTGATGAATTGAGATTAACTTCACGGTAAACAAGCAGTTTTGCAAAGTTTAAAGTCACTGAATTAAAATGCCAAAATATAAATACTTAAGCGACGTCGAAAAAGCTGTTATTGATGAAATAAACCAACTACAACTCTCCAAGGCGTTCATAGCAAAAAGATTCAAGAGAAGTCCTCGCATTGTGTAAAATTATCTGAAAAAACGAGCAGGTTACGGTCAAAAGAAGAAAACAAAGGGCAACTCAAAGATCAACCATCGACAAAAGATTCAAATAATTCAACTTGCATCAACCGGAAGATTCACCACAAATGAAATTGTCAATGAACTGAACTTGTTCATCAAGAAGGATGCAGTAGCTAAAATTTTGAAGAAGACCAGACACTCAAATACACGAAAAATATGCGTCAACCGTTCCTGAAGCCCGAACATGAAAGGGCACATCCCGACTGGGCTAAAAATTACATTCACTGGACGACGGAGTGGAAAACGATCCTCAGCCACTTTGAATCCAACGTCGACTAAAACTCCATTTTTATTGCAATTGACTGTCGGTGTGATCCTTGGGAGCCGAATCACTGATCATTTGAAAGATCATTCGATGTTTAATTGTGTCATTTGTGAAAAGATTTGCTCAAGCAGAAGAGATCTGAACAATCACAAGAGAGAAAAACACAAAGATGATCGATTATTTCAGTGCGATTTGTGTTCTAAAATAGTTAAGAAGAAAAATATTCTAAGAAAACATATGGCGATGCATTTGCATGTTTCGTGTCCAATTTGCAAAAAGTCTGTGATTAAATCTCATTTAAAAGGTCACAGTAAAAAATTCCATTCGTCAGGACAAACTCATCTAGCTTGTGCCATTATGACGTGTCGTCAAAGGTTCCAAAACCTCAATGAACTGAAAGATCACGAGAAAATTCATATCGGAATAAAAGTTTACAAGTGCACGAAGTGCGATCATCAAACGACAGTTTTGAAGGCTATGGAGAAACATATGAAGAGCGAATTTCACCAAACATAAAAATTCCAATCGAAGTGCGGTAATCAAAGTTGCGTGATATGAAACTACGCCGATGCTTATTATAACAAGAAATACGAAAAAACAATAAACAAATGAAATATTAATTCGATCTTTTCGTTGTAGGTTGTCCAGATAAATTGAGTTTGTGTTGGTTGATGGTGAAATACTCGAACTCTCTGCTAAGCTCAGCATTAAATTTATTTAATTCAATTTAAAACTAGAGAGCACGGTGGATGTCTCCGGCCTGCGGCCTAAGACACAACCACGCAACCCGCGACGGTCGCTACGCGACCTATACGCCGGTTAAACTCCGGCCCATTTTTTTACAGTTTACCCAACTTATTTTTGGGTTTGAAAATTATCCAAAATTATCTGGATTATCCGGATACATGGACAAAAAAAATACTGGATAAATATCCAATTATCCAATTTTTATTTTGTCCGGAAAATGGACAAAAATACTGGATAAATATCCAATTATCCAATTTTTATTTTGTCCGGATAATGGCCAAGTCTAGTTGTTACAAGTCAGCACACAAAAGACCAGCTCGCTAGCTCTCAATTCATTATTATAACTATTTATAACTATTTATAACTATGTATAACTATGTATAACTATTTATAACTATGTATAACTATTTATAACTATGTATAACTATGTATAACTAGAGTTCGTCGGAGGACGGGGTTCTCCGGTGCAAACCGGTTTGCAAATTTTGAAAAACTGTTTCCTAAAAAAAAATGACGCATTGATTAAAATTGATTTAATTGAAAACTCTTAATTCAAATTCGCTAAAATTTTGATAATTTATTATTTGATAGTTCTTGATTGGAAAACAAGTCGAAATTTATGAAAATATATTTTCAACTTTGCGCAAGTGGTCTTCAAAATCGGATTTTCGTAAAAAAAATCATTTGTGCTTGATTCTTTCAACAATAAAACTTTGGTGTTGATTAAATTGTAAAATATTTTTTACCAGAGTTGTAGAAGACAATCAAGCGCTTCATTTGATGTGCATTATGAGTAAATAAAGCAGGTAATTATAGTAAAAAATTGGTTACTGGTTGAAAAATACCCTTGAAATCTTGAAAACGCTAAATGAAAACTAAATAAAAAAGTATTTTAAGCAGTTTTCTGAAACAAAAGTCAAAATTATTCACAGACCACTAATGTCACCTACTCATGTCATACATCAATGGATTTGTCTTAATGTGTTCTAAAACTTTTTATACATCATGTTTCATTTTTATTAAGAAATAATCAAGTTTGATATCAAAACATGAGAAAAAGCTTTAAAATTTAAACATTTATGAAGTCGCCAAAAACAATCATTTTCGACGCACTCAAGCCAAATATGCGTCACACTACCCAGTTCATGGTTTTTTTTAAATAATGTTAGATATCTAACAAAATGGCGTTCACCGAATATGCAGATTTGGTCATCTTCACCCTCAAATTATAGGTCAAAGTTAAATATTTTTGAAAATTTTCAAGAATTTTCTCATGTTTTGATATAAAATATGAATATTTCTCAATAAAGTTGCAACATGATGAATGAAAAAGTTATAGAACACAGTAAGACAAATACATCGATGTACAACATGAGTAGGTGACTTAAGTGGTCTGTGAATAATTTTGACTTTTGTGTCAGAAAACTGCTTAAAACACTATTTTGTTCATTTTTCATTTAGTGGTTCCGATTTCTGAGGTTATTTTTTATTATAAAAACCTGCTCCACCTTCTTACATTGTACATTAAATGAAGCGCTTGATTGTCTTCTACAACTCTGGTAAAAAATATTTTACAATTTAATCAACAGCAAAACGTAATTGATGGAAGAGTTCAAAAACAAGTGATTTTTTTTAAGAAAATCCGACTTTGAAGACTACTTGCGCAAATTTGAAAATATATTTTCATAAATTTCGACTTGTTTTCCAATCAAGAACTATCAAATAATAAATTATCAAAATTTTAGCGAATTTGAATTAAGAGTTTTCAATTAAATCAATTTTAATCAATGCGTCATTTTTTTTAGGAAACAGTTTTTCAAAATTTGCAACCCGGGTTGCAAACCGGTTTCTCCGCGGAGAACCCTGGTTTGTGGTTGCAACCCGGAAACCGGTTTGCAATCACGACGCACCCTATGTATAACTATTTATAACTATGTATAACTATTTATAACTATGTATAACTATGTATAACTATTTATAACTATTAGACCATGTGTATGGGAGGTACCAGAAGGGGAGGCGCTAGAGTGCTCATTTTCAATAGGGTTTCTCCGAGGAACAATACAAAGTTGCAAACCAAATTTGAGCGCGCTAGCTGCATTGGTTCGAGAGTTATGGTGTTTACAGACATACGCACACACACACACACACACACACGAATCCGGACAGGTTTTTTTTTATTGGTTTTTCTGGCTTTAAACACCATGAAACGTCGAGAAAAGTGAAATATAATGGTGGTTATATTTTTTTATTTCTTGACCGAAAACAATACTCCGGGCCCGACAATTTTTTGAAAAAAAATTGTGTGGGCCGGAGTGAAAAAAATTTATTCTGAATTGATATTATTCCTACAACCTTTTGAAGTAGCCAAGGAACTCGAAGAAATTTCAAATCTTCAGGTAAAAAAAAAGAATTTAAATATTCTCTAAATAAGCAGAAAAATAATTTGAGACTTCATTTTTAGTTCAGCTCTCAATCAGTTAACATCGCCCGAGAAGTTTTGAAAACGTTATGGAAAGTAATTCACAAGAAATGGTCAACAACATCAAACAAGAGATCGACGATACAAAAGTTCTCGATCAGTTCACAGTAGAACCATTTGTGGGGAACATCAAACATGAACCAGAAAGACATTTCGTTTTTATTATGCCAGATGATCCTGAACCGGAGATCGACGAAGTGAGAGAAGTGAAAATAATTTTGAGAAAATTTGATCGAAAATGGAGGAAACATCCAGCAAAGATGTTTGAATCTTTTTACGTTTGTGACAACTGTGACTATGCAGTTAGAGATTTTGCAAACTTGAAAAAACATTTAAAAGCTTACAAAACTCTTCGAAAATGCAAAAAATGTTTGTCGATTGGCAAAACTGAAAATCTTGTAAAATGTGGCTTCTGTGATCAAAAATTTGAATGCATAAATTGTAAGAAGATTCATATTGGACGTGATCATCGCAAAGGCTCAAATTGGCATTGCACTAAATGTGAATTTAAGACTTTAAGAGAACCAACTTTAAGAAGTCATTATCATACTCACGTAAAGAAGTTTTCATGCGAGACTTGCAAACAAAACTTCGCACAAAATCTTCAATTGAAATTTCATCAGGAGAATCATCGCCACGGAGTTTTCGCTAATGAACCCGAAACTAAACATGAATGCAGATCTTGCGTCAAGTCATTTGCATCAGAAAGAGGATTAAATCAACATGAAAGTCGGGTTCATAGTAAATTAAAGTTCCATTGTGATATTTGCGGAAAAGTATTTAATACTAAATGCCAGCTGTTAGAACACATGCAAACTCATTTCAAAGTGCCTTGTCCGATTTGTCAGCGAATGTTGGTTGGATTTCGGCTTCAAGAACACATTGAGCAGCATTCGGCCAAGACAAAGTTTGAATGCGATGCTTGCGGAAAAATTTACTTCAGCAAGAGAGATCTGCAAAATCATAAGAACCAAAAGCATGAGATTGAACAAGTTCAGTGCGATTTTTGCTCTAAGATATTTCGAAACAAACGTTTATTGAGAGTACACATGACAAATCATTTAAAGGTTCCTTGTCCATTGTGCAGAAAGCCATTTAGAAAAGCTCATTTGAAAGGACACATCGAAAAGATTCATTCATCAGGAGAGAAATCTTTGGCTTGTAACATCGCAAAATGCATGCAAAAGTTTAAGAATATTAAAGATTTAAAGAATCACAAGAAAATTCACATTGGAAGCAAAAACTACAAGTGCCCGAACTGCGGTTTTCAAGCCACACAATTGCGTATTATTGAAAGACATAAATGCACATCGTAAAAGTTTACATGATAAGCAAATCAAAATAATTTTTTTTATATAAAACTGTGTCAAAAAAGAATAAATAAATGAAATATTAAAAAAAAAATAAGTCAAAATAAATTTGATCATTTCATTTCTTGTGATATTAGTAATTCGAAATATAAAATCTACTTCTAATAAGATTTCAAGTGGTAAAATGAAAACTTTGTCGACAATTCGACTCATTTCGCTTTCAACATTCGAAAAGGTAACTTGAGTTGCTCGTGACATTTCCAAGAATAATTTATTCTTTTCATATTTTAGATCAAAATGGAAGAAATCTCAGCAACAACCGCAACTAAGTCATTGAAGCGAAATGTTTCCACTGAGGATCCGATCGGTGAGAGCAACTCAGCAGAAACAAAAGCAGAAGTTTTAAATGAAGAACCTCAGAAGAAAATCATCAAATCATCTGAGATAGCAACGAATGACTTGGATCCTTTGGAATATTTCTCACGATTTCTCGACATTCCTGAGACGATCCTTCGACATTTGAACGGCGAAGATTTGATAAAGATTTCCGAAGTGTGTCCGAGTTATTACAATTTCATCGCTACGTCGAAAATTCTTATGTCGAAAATTAAAATTGTCTTCAAAAGATCTCAAAGTGAATTAGAGAAGGAAGATTTCGATTTGCTGATGAATAGCTCGAGACAATATCAGAATATTGAAATGTTTCGATTAGATAAGCTCGTTAATAATGAGAGCTTCGATGATGAAAGAACTCAGACATTTGGATTCTTTGTAGCGAAGACTCATTGGAAAGATGTTGCAGTCAATAATGTTTGCTTTCTAAGTAAAGGAGCAACTTTTGAATTTTTCTCATCGATCCAATCAACAGTTGAATGTCTTTCTCTTGAAAGAGTCAGCGTAACATTTGACGAAACAATTCCGGAACCAACCTTCGAAGCTGTAACGTTCCCCAAGCTCAAACAATTAAAATTATTTAATGTTGACCGAAAGAGTAGATATGCTAAAGAATTCTTGAAAAACGCAGTAGCTGTCGAGAAATTTGAGTACAGATCTCTATCTCAGCGAACTGCTGACAAAAAATTGACAATGGAAATGTTGATAAGTTTTGTAAATCTTCAAAGTTTGACACTTTACGAAAGCAACTATGTTAAAATATTCAAAGATTCTCGTTGGAAACAATTTCAATTCAAGCTAAAGAGTTTGGCAATAATTTCGGATGATTACGATCTTAAAATTTTTTCTCCTGCTCAATATTACATTTCTTTTTACAAATTTTCGAAGTTTCTTCAAACACAAAGCGATCATCTTGAAGAGTTGACGTTCGATTTGTATAACAACAAAACCTTCATCAATATGGTCATGAAAATGCCAAAGCTCAAAAGTCTGAGATTAAAGGATTTTATGTATGGATACATGACTAAGATTCAACGACAAAATCATCCTTACAACGCTGATCCATTCGAAAAATCTGCAACGGTTACCGAACTCACATTGAAAGGTCGTTTTACACCTGGAAACTACAAACTTTTATTGAAGATGATGCCAAATGTAAGAAGACTCAGCATCGGCTCAATTAATCAAGTAACATTTCAACATATAATTGAAATGAATAGAAAGTTTGACGAAATAAAAATTCACGATTTGAGAGGAATCGACAAAGAGTCGCTGGAGAAAATAAGTTACAAGATATCAACTTTTCCTTTCGACTGTCATTTGGAAATTTGTAATTGCCTTAAAACTAGTGAAAATTAAAAATCTGAAATAAATGAACTCAAGTGTTTGTCTCACGTTGAAGTGTTGTTTTTTACTTTCTGATCAAAAAGGATTTGATTTCAAATAAAATAAAACAAGAATCGTTTTAATGTTTCTATTCTGTCTTATTCCATTTCTCAGTGATTTCCTACACTTTCCGCTGGTACTGATTAGTGATCTCTCAAAGAATATCTGAGCAACACTCTTCCAAGTGGCAGTATCCCCTTGATCAAAGTGTATAAATTCAACTGAAACAGAATATGTAAACATTCTTTTTTATCGCTTACGCTTGAACAATCAACACTTGTATTAATCCATCACAATCTTTATTTTCTTTTCTGGGTTTCCAGAGATGTTGAACGTTTCGGTTTTATATTTTCCAGGGCTGCGATTGCCGCGTACTTGGCCGGCTGAGCCAGATGAATCATCTTTAAGACCTTCCTCTCCGTATTGATCGTAAATGTCGCGCTTCTTCTTGTCAGACAAGATTTTATAAGCTTCAGCGACTTCCAATGTAAGATTTATGTAGGCTTTATTTAACTCTTCATCGGTTGCAGTCTTGGCGACTCCAAGGGTTCGATAAAAATCCTTTCCCATCGTAAATTTCTAAAAAGAGAGTGAAAGGTCAATAAAATGTGAAATTTATTCATCTTTAATCCAAGAGCAGAAGATGCGCATGAAGGAAATGAGGAATTGAATAACAAGGACGTCGTCTTTGCGTTTCTAGAAACTTGATAAAAAAAATATTTTTGCTTACCAAAACAATGAAGTCTAAAAGTTTGTATTTGTTTAATTTCTGGTTTAATTCTAATGACAGTTCTTAACTATTACTTTTTACTAATGCTGATTGCTGTTGATATGCACTTTCAGCAATTGAATTTGCCTGAGTTTTGTAAAACGTCAGCTCAATCTCAAATAACTTTTACGAATGCGAACAAAATGTTCGCGCCAGAAAATATGTTCAGAATTTTTCGACGAGAATGTTCGGGGAGCGAAACTAATTGATTAAGGCTAAAATATTGAATTGCAGGTTTATTTTTAATAAAAATTTTGATTGAATTTATAAAAATAAATGGAATTGTATTAAAAATTTCTTTCATAACTTTTGGAAATTAATATTTTGATAAGCAAAAGGCTGCGATTATTTATTTTAGCCAAAATTTAAAATGTCGACTGTAGAAGAAACGTTTGGGAAGTTGTAGAAACTAAATTCCTGAACACATCAGATGTCTGAATAAAAACTTACTAATCTCATTAAATAAATCAAATTTTATTTGTTCACATTATCACAAATTGCAATCTTTTCTTTCAAAAATCCGTGTTCACTTAAATAATTACTTCACTTAATATCTGCTATGTCAAAAACTGAGATGACAATGTTGAGAGCGACGCTGATGATTGTGACCATCAAAAGAGTGTTGTTCGCAATGTTTGTCTTCCGATGTTCCTCGAACTTGTTGAGATCGAAATAAATTGCAAGAATGCACATGATTATCGCTTGCACAACCTGAAAGAGTTCACCAATCAATCCCAAAAGTGGATCATGAAAATATTTCTTTGTGCGAGGGATTAAAATTTGTTAATTTACAAACTACCTGAAGAATTATTGAGATTGAGATGAGTGTCACAAGAAGATAATAAAAAGTGTTTGATGGTCCAATCGTCATCACTCGTTTTAGCTGAGCGGCATTTGCAGTCAACAATGCTAAGTCAAGCATTCCTTGAGCCATCGTTTTTCGCGTGGCATAATTGTTGATGTCTAGTTGCGAGACTTTTTCCGCCTGAATAAACCAAAAGGTCAAACTTGAATCGGAGATAATTGAAGTGGCTTACAAATTTCGTCATTTGAGCTCCATCGGTGTACGTACGCTTTGAGATACTTGGAATATC